>CM069062.1:23293728-23893728 GCA_035220775.1 Malus fusca
AGCCATTCTTGCCGGAGCCCGGATGGTTGATTCATCGAAATGGACGACGATATCTTTGATATCTTTCATTCGTGCTTCAAGCATGGAAAGTCTTGCCCGCTCTTTGGCTAACAAACTTCTCCGTAGGTCTTTCACCTTCGCGCTTATCTTCAGCACACTGTCTCATACCTGATCCATAAAGGAGGCATCTTCATCGAATGGGGTGATGGAACTATTGATGGTTGATCGTCTAGGAAAGGTTCCCATAGGGGTAGAGTGATCTAGTAGCTAGAGAGGAATATGAGTTCTCTATCAATGTAAGCATCAATTGTTGGAATTAAATTTGCGCACCGCCGCGGAGGTCTTTCACTGATGCGCATTTCTTCAGCACACCGTCTCATACCGAATCCATGAAGGAGGCATCTCCATTGAAAGGGATGGGAATCAAGAACAAGAAAATTCAAAGTTAGAAATATTAAAGAAAAAAAAAGAGATATCTTATGGTTTGAAAACCCTATTGTGACTATTCTTTTCGACTATAAACGTTGGAATTGTCCGTTGCGATATATAAAAAATAGTCGATTTGAAAAGTTTGTTAGAAATGAAATGTCACAATATTTTGTTTTACATGTCAAAGTGATGGAAAAGAAAAAATATCTTTTACGTACCCACCCAGTTTAACAAGTGTTTTTGAAATGATACAAAGAAAGATGTCTCTGTTCACAAAAGAAACATTCCCCTCTAATGAATTTTATAATCATTGGAGTTATACCAACGAACATAAAAAGAAAAACGTAAGCAAGGCGATGGTACGATTGATGGTTGATTGTCTAGGGTAGAGTGATTTGGTTGAGAGGAATATGAGTTCTATCTTAATGGAAGCACCAATTGTTGGACCCAAATTTACGCACCGCCATGGATGGTGGAGGTACAAACTCAAGATACTTGCAAAACAGGGAACAACCGTTAGCAAGCCTAAGACTGGAGGGGTGTGTGCGAGCCAATGGCTATCCGACGGTCAAGTTAGTAAACAATTTTAGACTTAACCAATGGGCAAAAGAATTAGAGCACAAAGATTGCACTACCAGAGTTGAACCATAGATGGGTGTAAGTCGGCATAATCCTAAGAATATCTAAAAATAGATATTGCACCCTCACAGGAGTTGTGATTACTTGTGGCTTACTCCAATTCCTAGATCGTAGAAACTCCAAGACTAAAGAAGGATCTGACTAAGTCCATGTCCATGTCCAAATTAGATCATGTGTGTTGCAGAACAAGCATGGTCATCTAGCGAAATTGCTAGAACTTTGCCTATTCCCCTGAAACAGAGTGATAGTAGCACTGTTGTTCCGTCTGATCCAGCTCAGCTAGGAGTAGGTGAGTTTATGACCAAACTTCAGAGGTATCTGTGTTAGGATCAGCCTTACTCCAGCCTTAAAAAATCATGGTCCCATACTCTAGATTGACTTAGTTGAAATTTCAACGCAAGTCAAGCTGGACTTGGCTGAAGTTACAATTAACACTCAGTACAGATGGTATTTTTCTAGTAAAGAGTAATGGTGCCATTTTACATGAAATATTAGCAAAATGGAGTCAGTTTTATCAATAAGCATCTTAATCCTTATAAATTACAAAATTAAAGTAATTAACTCAAAATAATCTAAATGAAACACTAACAAATATAAATAATAGGTAACAAATGTAATAAATACGTGTCTATCAAATACCCCCAAACTTATATTTTGCTAGTCCTCAAGCAAAACTAAAGGACACAAAACTAATCTTGCCAAACAACTCAGGGAGTCTACATACATGCATACCAAGAATAATAGAGTATATAAACATATAAGGCTCAAACCATACTCACAAAATAACACGTTCTGGAAATATAACATGCTCGAATGAAAATATAGCCAAAAGTTGATACTATATAAATGTAAGTAAGCCCAACATGCTTAACCCAACTTGAACCCTTAAACTCAAAAGAAATACGCTCAAATAGCCCTAAAAATGTTTAAGGTTAAGTGTATACACTCAAAAGATCATTATATGAATGCTCAATCATAGACTTGCAGATTGATCTAATCTCCACAAATCAAAAAATTACTCTCCTTGGATCAAATGAAGTCAGTAATAGCGGTTAAAGCGTGCGCATGTATAGGCCGAACCATGGGCTGACGACAGTTTACAAATATTTGTAAACTACAGATAGAAAGTTAAGAGTAATCAGAATTTGACCACTTAGTAATGATATTCAATCTATGTAACCAATGGGATCTTACATCATCAAAATCAAGTGGGAGATGTTGGAATATGATCATGATGATAATGGCTTTACTGTGTTTGTATTTGATGTGTGGAGGTGCATCATAAGATTGGTGTACTTATATACACTTAACCAAAGGGTGTGACAAGAGTTATGACTTGTCATAAGGGTTATGTCATTCTATAAGAGATGTGTCTTATTATGTAAGGATACAACCATTCAAAGAAGTCTAGAACTCTCTGTATATGGCATGATGAAGTCTATAAAAGGAGGGTTCATTCCACTAGACAAATCATTCAACGTAAAACAGATTCTCTCTTCCCTTTGCTGTGCTATTTCTCCCTTGGCACTACCACATAATAATCAATAGTCAAACTACATTAGAGTTCGACCCTGTGACGATCGTGCGACTACCATCAAGATTGGTGACCAGACCGGCGGACACAACAAAATCTGTCGAGATGTTTCATTCACCAAAAGGAACTCATCAGGTAAGTGAGAGGTACTCTTTTTGTATTTCTGAAAGTACTCTGCCTTTTCCTCCTCTTACCTTCAATTTCGAAACAGCAGGAAGCCGAAGAGATGGCACTGAAAGAAAAGTGGAAACAAGAGATTAAAGATAAACTGGGAGTGGTGGAGAAAGCAGAGGACTCGTGTATCTACAGAGTTCCAAGTAAACTTCGAAAAGTGAAGGAGGATGCCTACAACCCTCGTGTCATCTCAATTGGACCTTTCCATCGAAACAACCCTGACCTTGTGGATGCTATGCGAGAGCATAAATGGCGTTACATGGTAAGCCTTCTCCAGCAAACAACAGTTCCAAAAGAATCTCGCGAATGCTTTGAAAAATGCGCGGACGCAATTTATAATCTAGACGATGAGGTTCGCCAATGCTATGCTGAAACCATCAAGTACGACAAGAATGAGCTTGCAAAAATAATGTTACTGGACGGGTGCTTCATATTGGAACTTTTCATCAGGTACTATGAAGCCAAAAATGCAAAAAAAGGAGGCGGACATGAAGCCAAAAATGAAAAAGAAGGAGACGGACCTGATCTGATACTGAAAAGTACTTGGATGATCGCAGCTCTTCAGCATGATCTGGCGTTACTCGAGAACCAGATCCCGTTCTCGATTCTAGTACGTTTGTATAGCATTGTCAAGCCTCGTGCCACGACCAAACACTCTGTCGCTAGCCTTGCTCTCATATTCTTCAAGCCCATGAGCCAGAAGCCTATTCCTGATGTGCTGGGAACGGACTTCAAGCATTTGCTTGATCTCTTGCACAAGTTCTACTTCCCCAAAGCCGAACCACCTGTCGCTTCAGAACCTAGTGAAGTATCAATCCCGGTCGATATTTCAAAGATTAATGATGAACAAAGTAGATGTTGCCTTTCTTTCAGCAGAAAAGTATTTAAAAGAAGTGATGAATTACAAACTTCAGGCCACTCTCCTCAACCTGATGATGCAGCTGTCAATGATAAGTGGGGATTCAACTACTGCGCTGCGGAACTTTTGGAGTCGGGAGTCCAGTTTCACATGATTCCCTCTGAGAATGACCACAACTTGTTGAACATAACGTTCAGCAAAAGCAACGGAGTCCTCAGCATTCCGACACTGATTATCAACGAGTCAACAAGTTCCATCTTCAGGAATCTGATTGCCTACGAGCAGTACAGTCTTAGCAGTTCAAACGGCGTTACATCGTACGCTTTCCTCATGGAGAGTCTCGTCCGTTCCTCAGCGGATTCCAGACTGCTTCGGGAGAAAAGGATCATACAACATAGTCTGATCGGGGACCAGGAATATTTGAACCAATTCAGGACTATTCTACATGGAATTGTTGCCAAGGATGATTTCTGTTTTGCTGATTTGCGAGACCAAGTGAACAAATACTGTGAGTCGTGGTGCAATTTGAACAAGCTTCAAGTATTTTTGAAGGTGCAATTTCTAAAAGAAATAAGGGACCTTCTTGGTTCTCATTTCTCTTCTACATGGAGTATCGTATCGTTCCTGGCTGCGTTTGCCCTTCTCATTCTCACTTTTCTACAGACATACTTTACCATTAACAGCCCTCCCAAATGATCACTCTCTTTCCTTAAGCTTCTTCTAGTATTGTGATTTGAGAATAATAATTTCCTCTTGCTTCTGTAATGTTTTCTTTTTAACCTCTTTATATGGCCATGTTACCATTTACCAACGAATTCCTGGTTCGCCCGAGTCTATAATATTTTTGCTTTCATGTATGCGTGTAGTATGGGATTAATCTTCCAAAATTTATGAATTTTCATCATCCGTGTTTATGTTTAAGTTTCTTTTAATTTTTACAATAATTATTATAAATTGTTTCATGTTAGGCAAAATTTTGTGCGGCCAATTAAGATAACGCTTCGAATTATCTTGCAGCCTTCAGGTTGCAATATTTTGATTCTTTTGAAAGTTCCTAATTAGGTAAGGGATATACATTGTCACAACATTTCGTCATAGGTTCCAAAACATTAATTTAATATGGCTAATAATTAACAACTCGTAAGATTTTTATATTTTTTTATTTTTTTTGTCAAACTATAGATTTTGTTATATTAGCCGCCGAAAGGGTTCGAACCTATGCCATCATGTAAGACTTTTTATTTTACTTTCACTTCTTGGTGAAGATAGAGTCATTTATCATTCATTCATTTCGATACATGTGGATGTATTAATGTGGATGCAACTACCAAATTATTTGAGGCTTTACAACAACTTCCTCTGCAACCATTTCATGTATGCTACATAGGAATTGCCATTTCGGTTGGAAGCACTAACTGGCTGATGTAGACTTTTTGATATCTCGTTTAGAGATGCTCTAACTGGCTAATAATTAACAACTCGTAAGACTTTTTATTTTACTTTCACTTCTTGGTGAAGATAAAGTCATTATCATTCGTTCCTTTTTTTTTTAAATGAATCATTCGTTCATTTTGATGCCTGTGAATGTACTAATTAATATGGATGCAACTACCACTTTAAGTATAAACAATAATCTTACTGCAGAGTGCAAACAGTTTCGTATTAGCTGGTAGGTAGAAGAAATATTGTACACTTTTACAATATATTCAGAACTTACAACCTACCATTCTCCATTCGCTCATATGCAAATAAAAAGAGGGAAATACTCAGAAATAGGACAATTTTTTAATCTTAGGACAGAAATAGGATATTTCGAATATGCACACGTCATGCACAACAATCGGACATAAATAAAAAATTTCATACACCTTGAAATGACTTAATTGTCTTCGTATATAAATGAGTTATTTCCTCCCATTTTTTGGATTTCTCTCTCTACTCTCTCTTTCTCTCCCTCCTTATCTCTTCTCTCACTTTATCCCTCATGCACTCTCTCTCCCCTTCTCACTGTGCACACACGATGCACAGTCGTCTCGACCAACACTGTCCAACTCGAAGCCACCACCAATTTCATCTTGTCCTCATGAGTCCAAAACACCTAGCCTTGTCACGAATCTCATCCCCGATCGTTGGGATCGAAACTCAAGCAAGCTGCGAGTTTTCCGACTATTTTCCGGCAATACATCAAACAATCAAAGCTATAGACCACCACCATTGGACTCGCATCGAGAGAACAAAGCCTAGTCATTAACTGCTGGTGCACACACAGTGCCTGCTGGGAACAAATCCCTCTCTCTCTCTCCACGAACATCCTAGGCAGGAGGGGTCAACACCACCAAAACAAGAAAACCCATTTGTTGTTTGCTCTCTTCCTTTGAATATTTGCATATTAGTGGGATTAAAGAAGGGAGCTTTTTCATATTTGGGGAAAAGGAGAATAAACCCAGAAGTTGTATGAAGTAATAGTGAAACAAAATTTAATCAATTTCTCGCTCTTCTATATCATGGGATTCCTTACCTTGTTTGAATGTTGTGATGGTGTTTACTAAAAATTGGCAAAAATTGGTGCTTTGTTGGATGAATTTTTCAGGATATGCTCACTGTATGTACACAACATGCACATGATATACTCACAGATCTGAGCCAACCCAAAAACCTAGATCTCACAGCTCTCTTCGAAATCAGAAGAATGACATCATCACCTGTGACGTCACCACCATATACACTATATGCACACCACATGCACATGATATGCACATAACTGGAGATCGAGGACCGAGCTACTTTTTGCATTAATATGAAACTTTAACGGCAACCTATTGGTATAATGGATACAATTAAAACATAATTGCTACGTATATAGGGTTACATCTAGGGGTGGGTTCGGTTCATTTCGGTTCGGTTTTTTGCCGAAACCGAAGTTACTGTTCGGTTCGGTTTTTCTTCAGTTTTTTTCGGTTCGGTTTTTTTCAGTTTCGGTTTTTTCCGGTTCGGTTTCAGTTCGGTTCGGTTTTTTCCATTTTTTTTTTAAAATCTGGATATTGGTAAATTAGCCCAAAAGGGGACTGCCAAATTAGCCCAAAAGACCCAACAAACAGTAAAGACCCAGGCCATAAAATACAAACAAAAAAATAAAAAATAAAACTGGGCTTCCACTGAAGCACCCGCCGCCGAGCATCCCTACTAGCACAAACCCTCGCCACCAACCAACCGACGCCTCGCCGATTGCAACATCCAGCCATGAGCACCTGTTCGAACACAGCCAAACAAACGAGAACCAAGGGTTTTAATAAAGAGTAAAGACCCAAAAACCAAAGATCTTTACCATATAGACAAATCCAAGAACAACATCAGCCAATTTTCGTTCAAAAATTCATCAATTAACCTCGAAAATAAACAATTGGGACTCGTTGGTTTATTCGAATACAAAATTATGAAATGAACTAATACTAATCTTCTATAAGAACAAGCAAAGTAAAAGTGAATGCATAAGCAAATTTCAGAAAAACCAAAGCAAAAACAGAACCAAACCTGCACTGCCTGCAATACTCACTTCACCGTGCCATCCAGCGTGCGCCGCGTGCTGATGAGCACGCCTCTCTCCTCCGACATCCGTTCCTGGTGCATAAGGAAGACGAGGTCCAGGTGATTCGCGGGCCCTTCAAGAGCCGTGAGGGCAAGGTCGTCTAGGTCCACCGCCGCAAATAAGTCATCCACATCGAGTGAATCACTCGCGAGAAGGTCAATGGCTCCACGGTGGAAGAGAGAAAGGCTGAGAATTTGACGATGGGAGATAGAGAGGCTGAGAATTCGACGATGGGAGAGAGAGAGAGACTGAGAAGACAAAACTAGGAGTAGATGAAATGGGAGAGTAAATGGGGCGGCTAGGGTTTTGTGTTTGGAAATCTTATAATGAATTAAAGATCCAAAATCAGTATAAATATTTTACTAGTACGATTGTAGCAACAGAAAGCCTGTTGTCAAGTTGGCTGAAACAAACACTCTTAACTAAGAGGTAAGGAGTTCGAAACACCTTGCCTCCTCTAGGTTTTGAGTATTTATATATAATTTATATAATTAATATATATTAAATAATTATATAAATCGGTTCGGTTCGGTCCGGTTTCTGGACCATCAAAACCGAAACCGAACCAACCTATTTCGGTTCGGTTCGGTTCACTTAGTTCGGTTCGGTTTTTTTTTCGGTTCAGTGTTCGGCTCGGTTTTTTTCGGTTTTCGGCTTTTTGAACCCACCCCTAGTTACATCAGCAGTTTGAAAAGTCATGTTATGTATATCAATCACCACTTAACCGTGCATGTGGAAAACATGATACTTGTTGTCGTTATTTCATGGACACGCATAATCCTTAACGTCCTCTAAGCTTTTTCCCAATTTTGTTTTTCACCGAGGCCAACTAGGTTGTGGTCATACTCACAAAATTCCGGGGCACAATATATGGGCATCATAACTAGTGAACATTCCCGCTTCTCATATTAAGATGTAGCCATGCACACCACATGCACATTACGGAAAAAATTTCACAAATTTCTGCAATTGAACACTTGAACCATAAATTCTTCCATCCCAGTTTTGTAGCACGTCAAAACTTGAAATTTTATTCCACAACCCATAGGCCTCAACATGAAACACAAACCCTAATTTAACTTCTAAGTATTAATTCATCTTACAAATAATCCATTTATTCCATACATCTTGATGAAGGAACTTGGAACTAAACACCCTACCTTACTATGTTTGCCGAAGCTTCAGTCGTTGAAAAACATGGAACTTTCCAGCCAAAACAGAAAATATAGTACAAAACCCAACTCACTCTTCTCACCTCTCTCTCGCATCATTTTGTTCGAAATTAGAGGTATGTGGTCAATCCAAAACCCAGCTCACTCTTCTCACCTCTCTTTGGACTTCCCTCTCTTCGAAATCAGAGCTCATAGATATGAGCTTAACCCAGAAACCCAGAGCTCACACAGCTCTCTCAACATCCCTCTCTTCCAAATGAGAAAAGTGATGCAATAAGCTGATGATTTTTAGTAAATGGGCTAATGATTTTTAGTATTTATATATGGGTATTTTAGTAATTTTTGTTTTGTGCATGTTGTGCATGGCTTGTGCATGGCCGATTGTCCTATTTATGTCTCAAGATTAAGAAAATATCATATTTCTGAGTATTTCCCAATAAAAAATGAGTCAAATAAGAAATATTGTACACACATACCATTTGATCATATAAACATTCGTGAGTCAAATATAAAATGAATCACGTACAAATAGTCCTAAATATTAATTTGAGCAACTACTTGGAGAGAAAATATGTAACATTACAATATATGTTTGCGAGATTGACAAAGTGGAAGTTGGTTTCGTGGTTGGTTGTAGGCTTTTATTCATTTAAGAAAAATTTAATTTTTTGCATTTTCTCAATTTCAATTTTTTTTTAATATTAAATCTTGTTGGCACGATTACAATATGGTGCCAATATGGCTGGAAAATGACATTTGACATGGTTGTCAGAATTAAGGCACAAATAGGCTGGTATTTGTGCTTAACTTTATGAATACCAGTGCAACATTGTGCCTTGTCACCAAAGGGTATGCCCATAGATGGCACGTATAATATTTTAGTTGCCACACTATTGCTATTGATGTATAAGCACATATGTTAGTGTCCTTAACCTCATAGGGCACATTTAATTTTTTATGTGCATTGGCCGTTTTTCTTGTAGTGGCAGTAGTAGGTGGAATCAAGCTAAGTAGGGCACAAGTGGGATCGGCTGGATAGCAGATCCGGACTCATGGACAATTGGACTTGAGCTCAACAAACTTCATGAGCCATAGTATACCATTATCTGATGAGATGGATAAAGTGGAAGAATAATTTATCTAACAGGTCGAAAGTGAAGAAGATGCAGACATTGTCAGCTTCATGGAAACCTTCTCCTCTCAACTAGAAAACTTTAGGCTCAACCAATAATAGGATTATTTATTTCTGTTTTAATTCACTCGACTCTCTTATTAAAATCTACGAGAAATTCTGACAAAGAATCATTAACCAATTTAAATCACAATAATCAATTATAACAACCAGTTTCATACTCACATTTTAATATAAAAAGCATACGTAGTTTTTTTTTTTTGTTTTTTTTTTGTCGAAAAAAGCTTACGTAGTTAATGAAGCGGATAAAAAAAAAGTACCTCATTATCATCTAATATTAATGGCTATTGTCAACTTTTCATGTAGTGTGTAGTTGCTTGAGTTGTGGAGGTTTTCTCTTGGTCCATATGTTTGAGAAAGATTTTAGTGGGTCGGAAACATGGCCTATACACTGAAAAATCTCTCTGTATATCCATTCTATTATGCATTGGTTAAATATTTCATTAAAAATACATGTGTTAAGTTTTCTCTTTAATCACTTAACCGATAACCGGAAGCTTTGCCTATCAAAGGAAAAAAAGTGTTGAATCTATCCATTGGTGTTATTTACTTTTGCAAAAACGATCAATTCAAACGAATTGGAATACAATCAGATTTAGCAAGCAAAACGAAGAGGTTTCACAAATTTATTGAGTTGAAAATTCGGACATCTTAGGAGTACAACAAACCATTGTCAGACAAGTAGTAATCTGCCTGATTGAAGTGAAATAGCTGATCAATAACGACTCTTAAGACGCACAACCAACCAAACACCTCCCTCTGCGTTTTTGTTGCTGTTATGATCAGGCAGCTCACTAATCACTTGCTCAACCAATTTTCGCAAACTCGAGTCCCTTGACTTTGGATGCAGCACTGCAACTACTTCCGAACCATATTGGTTTTGATTCTCTAAGTATTCGAGAAATAAGAAAATAAGAAACTGAGCTTCTTGATCCTTGAGTTAAGGATACAGTTATAAAATGCGTAAAAAAGAAGAATAAATAAATAAACATTTACAACAGAGACTTGAGCAGTCGTACGTACTCTGGGAGTCCAGGATGGTTGGAGTTGGGGATGATCGAGGGCAATGAGCTGCACAAAGTTTGTTGCAAGTGGGGAGAGCGGTTGGATTATCGTTTGCAAAGTGATTCCATGATGGGGGCCATCGGAATCCAATTTTGGTTTCTTCGAGACACGACTGTGGTCTATAGCCAAATGGTCGTGGATTTGCTTTTGTCCGCCATCGATCGCCACTCGAAAGTCAGATCACAGCAGCACCGAGAACAAAAAATAATTGCTAGATCCAGACCAATAACGTTTTTCTTATAATTCTTCTTTCCGTAAGCTTAGAATTGATCCTTCTCAAAATTTGACTTCCCTTTATTTCCACTTTATTTATTTTTTTACTTATTCCTTCTCACTTTTAGCGTGCGTACGTTCGTCACATCATTCTCACTTCTCCACAAAGATATATACTATACAGTCATACTCTTTCATCAAGCTACTTCTTCTAGTATTGTGATTTGAGAACAATAATTTCTCTTGTTTCTAAATTGTTTTTTTTTTTTTTTACCGGTTTAGTTGTATTGTCATGTTACCACTTACCAACGATTCCTAATTCTGTCATCGAGTCTATCTATAATCTTTTTACTTTTCATGTATGAATGTACAATTGTATGGAATTAATCTTCTAAATTAAGTCAATTTTCATCATATGTGTTTATGTTCATTCTCTTATTTTTACAAGACGATATTCTAACTACCTTCTAATTTATTCATGTATAGCCCATTAAGATTAATTCTAATTAATTCTAATTTCTAGAAGAGATATATAAGTCAATGCTTCTAACCATTTAGCAGCCTTCAAGTTGCAATAATTTGATTCTTTTGAATTTCGAAGTTCCTGCTTGGGTAAGTGACATTCATCGCAGCATTTCTCCATATGTTCCAAAGCATGCGCCTTTTATTAAATTAATGTTACTCACACACTCATTTTTAATTCTCATACATTTTATTAATTCTTGTCTATTAATCTTCTTCAACTCATTCAATCAAAAAGTCCCAAATTAAAACAGATGTGTCAAAAATAAAAATAAGTTTGTAGACAGCACCGTCAAAAACTAAAGTAGGCTTAAACAAGCAGAGACTTTGGCAATTGTGGCGAAGCAACCATTAATTTATTGCAAGTTGAAGTCTTTGCCTCTTTTCTACTATAGCTTATGTCACTCGCAATCGTCACAATTTATTTTCTCTTTTAAATTGTATCTTTCTTAACGCACCGACATACATAAACTGCAAAAAGAAAGCATATTAAGTCGACTCAATATCCATAAACTAAGACCAATATTTCTTCTTCTTCAAAAAAAAAAAAAAAAACCAATACATTAAAAAACAGTGTCAATTAACGTAATAATTATAGTTTATTCTTTCTGGAAGAGATATATAAGTCGATGCTTCTAATTATTTAGCAGCTTTCAAGTTACAATAACTTGATTATTTTGAATTTGAAAGTTCCTGCTTAGGTAAGGGACAATAGGTCACAACATTTCGTCATAGGTTCAAAAATATACATTTAACATGGCAGTCCCTTTCGTTTAGTTATATGCTACAGTTGGGAGAGTTGTACCTCTGCCTTCCGATGAGGTGTTTGATTGATTAGGTCTTTTTTTCTTGAATTTGGATGGGACGTCCGATTCAATTTGAGTATTCTTGATTGCCTGATCTCCGGACAAGGAAATCCATAGTTGTTCTCTGTCCTCTTTTTCCTCTCCGTTGGGTCAGTTCAGTGCTGACTTTGGTCCAAGTGAAAAGACAGAAACTTGAAAGAAAAATGAATCTAGTCTTCACGGTATTTTTTTCAAAGATTCTAAACTAAACCCAAAAACCTTTATTCGTAAGACTTTTTCGTCTGAGATCTTTTATAGTAGAGTTTATATAAAGTTGATTCTCATATATAAGAATCTGGTTGTTTGAGTTTGATTCACGTACGTAACACTGTTTCTGTAGTAATGTGAGTGTGAAAGTTGTGAGAATCATATTCTGTAAGAATAAAAAATACGAGACCATATAACTTTTTAACTGTAAGAAGTTCAGCAGTGTTTGTGTTTTTTATTTAAAACTAAGGTTTATTGATTTGGGTTAATTTTTTAACTGTGCTTTTGCAGAATGCTGCAGAAAAGCCACCTTTCTTTCTACGAAGCAGGACCGTCATGTACTATGGCTGATTTGGTATTGCTGTACTTTGAAGAAAAAAAACTGATCCTGCTATGCTGTGAGAATAAACACATTTTTGCTACTTCTCATTTTCAGCTTGTTTTCACCTAAAACTGTGACAATAAGCTATTTTTAAGTGTTTACCAAACACATTTTTTAGTTCAGGTTTTTTTTATACCCACTTTTTATAAAAACACATCAGTACCAAACTAGTACGTAATCAACTCCTTCATAGTGGTGTGGGTTCTGGTGATTGGGTTCGGGTTCGGTGGCTGGGCCAGCATGACCAACTTTGTGAGACAGGTCGACACATTGGGGCTGTTTGCCAAAGTAGCAGCCGCAGCTCCTCCCCATCCCTAAATCTTTACTTCCTCCAAAACCACCACTAGCAGCCGCAGCTCCTCCCCATCCCTAAATCTTCACTTCCTCCAAAACCCTCCCTCTCACCAGTCAGAAAATTCTCGGTCTTCATATTTGTACCATACATGGGGAAGTAGTAATATTTTCGGAGGCAGATTCTTTGCCCTCCCACTTCTCATGCCCTCCTGTTTGTGTGGTCACGGTTAAGCCACGTCAACATTTTATATTACTATTTATTCTTGTCTTATTATCTCTATAAAAAATATATATATAAAATATTGACGTGACTTAACCGTGACCACACAAAACAGGAAGACACGGAAAGTGGGAGGGCAGAGAATCGCCCTCTGTAATATTTCCCCCTGCATGTCATGTGTGCTGGATTTTGCTTTTTATTATTATTTTCCATATTTTTTTGTTAAATTAGTTATAAAATAGTGTGTTGAGTTGTGATGATTCCATTCCTATCAAAGCATACGTTAATTAAATCAATATATATAAATATGTATGTTTTTAGGCATTTTCCTTTATCTTTTAGGAAAACTAATGAAAAGGGTTTGAAAACTTTGAGTTTTAACGATAAGGACAAAATAAATGATAAAGTGAATAGTACCAGGATTGACTTTTTAGTGTAAAAATGTGGTTTTTCGTTAAAGTAAACAGTACCATGAGCTTTTCGTTAAAGTTCCCTTATCTTTTTGGGTTTTTCTACTCGATATCATCGACCGGAATAAAATTGTCAAAATTTAACCATGCGAGTTTGATTGTTAAATTCATATACCGTTTCGTTATATAATTTTTTTTCTCTTTTCCGCTTTCCGTTTTTCAGCTTCTTTAGTGGGATATTGTAAGATTTTGTTGTCCCTCATGGCTTTCAATTGCCATTATTATTAGCATGTTTGCAAAGTGCCTTATAAAACGGCAACGTTATGGGCCTAGTCTGGTTTTCGTTTCCACGTGGCTTGATGATCTAAGGAGCTGTATGTGGACATGTTTTAATGGCTCCCTTTGACCTTAGATTCCGTTTTGAGAATGGAGCGTGGACTGGCCCCACTTTCACATGGGTTGCACGTGGATTCTCCTATATCATGTGCCATTCTTTACTTCTTAGTATTTTATCCTTCATGTTACTTGTGAACATGGAATCACGCATGGTCGCTCTAGGAGACTCATACTCGATCAACCTTCTTAGCGACTGAGAAGTTCACGTGTAAAGAGATGTCACGGTCGGTATTTCAATTTTCAAGTCAGTTAAGTATTGTATTGTGATGTGTTTTATCGTTTCTATATAATATGTATGATCAGTTTCAAATACTATTATAATGACATATCATCTTGTTGCATGATGACGTCGTACATCTAAATCTCCTCTTCATGTTTGGTTTCAAACTTCTGTCTAATGAGCAAATATCAATTGATGAGATACATATAGCTGCAACATAGACCCTTTAGTAGCAACTTGGTCTTAACAAAGGAATGATCTTTATGTCCAGCTAGGTCATCCCATTAGAGAGGAATAAGGGAAAGGAGAGAGGAGAAGATAATGGAAAGGAGAGAAAAAGAAATTTCAGAAATGGAGGTAGGGTATTGTAAAGATATAAAGAACTTAGTACAAGTCTCAGATGGTGACACTTGTCAAAAGATTATGTAATTTAGAATAGCTTAGTCTGTAAGAAAAGTCTGTAAGCAAAGTCTGTAGTATATATAGTCTTGTACTGTTACATTGAAAGAAAATGAAAAATATACAGAAAGATTTCTCTATTTCTTCCTCTCTCTTGTTCTTCAGTCTATATTTCTTTCTCTCTCTAAATTTCTTACAGTTTTGATCTATGATCTTCATCCCTGCTCATTTGATATGGTATCTTCGCCGGTTATGGAATTCTCTCTTCGATCATGTTCATCTGCTGCTTCCGCATTCTCGTTATCTTCAATCTGGTATGAATTTTTGGTGTTCTTGATTGATTGCGATCTTCTTCTCTGAGCATTTGTGAAATTGGTGTATCTTGGAAGTGTGCGCACCAAGTGTTCGACGTCTTGTGTGATTGAAAGTCTTCGTCATTCTTTTGCAACTCTCTGTACAATCTGTTCTTCTTTCTTCTTTACTTCAAGATTCAGTATAATTTGAAACCCTAATTTCTGGTTTTTTCTCAAGAATTGTGAAATCATGGTGACTGATGCTCAATTACAGATTGTGCAATCGCCTATTACTAGTTTAATTTCTACTGTGTCGAATTCTGTTACTGTTAAGCTTGATGATACAAACTATCTTGTTTGGAGTTATCAAATGGTTCTTCTTCTTGAAAGTCATGGCATCCTTGGCTTTGTTGATGGCACATGCTGTTGTCCATCTCGATTTGATGACAGTTTTGATAAGGAAGGTGTTGAAACTGAGGCCTTTCAGATCTGGAAAATTCATGATCGTGCTTTAATGCAATTACTCATTGCCACTTTGTCTCCGACTGCCATGTCTTGTATCATTGGCTGCACTAATTCTCATGAAATGTGGCAAAACTTGAAGGATAGGTTTTCTACTATCACAAAGGCTTGTATCTTTCAGTTGAAAACCGAATTACAGAATATTAAGAAAGGATCTGAGTCAGTCTCTCAGTACTTGCAAAGGATCAAAGATGCTAGAGATCATCTGTCTGCAGCTGGTGTTGTTTTTTATGATGATGATATTGTCATTCTCGCTCTTAAAGGATTACCTGCAGAATACAATACTTTTCGGACAGTAATTCGAGGCAGGGAAGATGTTATTACACTCAAAGATTTTCGAGCACAACTAATTGCAGAAGAAGCCATTGTTGAAGCTACTCCCACTACTGATTCATTCATGTCTGCGATGATGGCAAAATATAAAGGCAAACTTTTGATGCTTGATGAAGGGTCATCAAATCACGATCGTTCTTTTCAGTCTGATAGTTCTCAGTTTCTGTCTGGGGTTCATGGCAGCTCCTCTTCTCAGTATGGTACCAATGGAGGATATACTCACAGTGTTGGGCATTATAATTCTGTTGGTTCTAATGGTAATAGCAACTCTTTCAATCCAGGAGGCTATAGGAGTTCCAATTACAGAGGTCGAGCAAGGGGAGAAATCAATATGGCAATCATCCTCGATTCTCTAATAATGGTTCTCCCAATGGTGGAACTGGTATTCTTGGTCTAGCAAGGGGTCAACCTCATATTTCCACTTGTCCTGATCACAGTTATGATGTTCCAGTTTGTCAAATCTGCAACAAACGAGGACACATTGCTGCTGATTGCTTTCAAAGACACTCATCTACAACAGTGACTTCTTCTTCTGTTCAGTGTCAAATATGCAGCAAGTTTGGGCATTCTGCACTACAGTGCTATCACATAGCCAATTACTCTTATCAAGGGAGATCTCCATCTTCAAATCTTACTGCCATGCATGCCAATTATCAGCCCTCTGCTCCCCAGGAACAATTTTGGGTTGCTGATACAGGAGCAACTTCTCATATGACTTCTGATCTTGCCTCTCTGAACACTGTAGCTCCTTTTACTGGCACTAATACAATCACTACTGCTAGTGGTTCAGGTTTGACCATCTCTAATGTTGGTTCTTCCACTCTACCTGCTCCCAAATATGTTTTTCAATTAAAGAAAATATTGCATGTTCCAAAATTATCTCAACATCTCCTATCCGTTTATAGGCTGTGTAAGGACAACAAATGTCGTTTTATTTGTGATGAATTTTGTTTCCGGATCCAGGAAAAGATCACAGGGACGGTACTTCTTCAGGGACTGTGTAGAGGTTGCTTATATCCCATACCCTTTTACATACCACATACCATTCTCAATCAAGCTGTCAAAGTTCATGCACCTCACTTGTCCAAGCAGCACCTTTGCTTTCTTTGTCATCAAGTCAAGTCCAATTTATGGCACCAGAGATTAGGACACCCTTCCAATGTTGTAGTTTCTGCAATGTTACATCAGTCCCAGGTGCCTTTTTCCTTGGACCATTCAAAACGTGTCTGTATATCTTGTTTAGAAGGGAAGTTCACTAAACTTCCATTTCCATATCCAGCAAATAAAACTGTTCATCCCTTAGAAATCATACAAAGTGATGTATGGGGACCTTCAACTGTCATGTCTATTGAAAGGTTTAGGTTCTATGTCAGCTTTGTCGATGAATGTACCAGGTTCACCTGGATATTTCCTTTAATGAATAAAAGTGAGGTGTTCAAAGTGTTTGTGCAGTTTTATGCCTATATACTTACCCAGTTTTCTATCTCTATTAAAAATTTTCAAAGCGATGGTGGAGGTGAATATTCTAGCAACCAATTTAAACAATTTTTGCTTGCAAAAGGAATTTCTCACCAAAAATCATGTCCTTATACACCTGAGCAGAATGGCCTTGCTGAGAGAAAGCACAGGCATATTGTTGAGACTGCCATTACCTTACTTCAAACTGCCCAATTGTCATCTCCATTAGATAACTAGATAACTAGGAGATTATTCTGAATAAAACTTTATGCTTCAACAAAGCATTCCATCATATCCATACTTATGAAGAGTCTTATTCGTTCCCGCTCGATTGATATCAATTTACTTGGGAAACAAGGCATCACAAATCAGAATTGCATCAAGGACCTAGGGCAAGTATGTGACTTGTTTCAATGGCGTCCTATACAAAGTTGTTGTGAGAGAAGTTATCCAAAGGAGGCAAACTTGTATTGGATGGGTCAATAGTTTGAGCATGTGTTGAAATATTTCACATTGACCGTATCTCTGAGAAAAGAAGAGTTTAAATAACCCAACTCCACCCCAACTAATACCGAGGCCTTTTGTGATAAAAACTATGTAAAGATGGTTCACGTTTCTGCAAGATATTAGAACATAATAGTTCAAATTGTTGATTTAATTTGTGATTCCAGCTTATCACAAATTCTAGACAAGGTGTATCCAAAGCGATAAAATCATTATTTCTCAATACCATCTGAAAATTCTCTTTCAATGTGAAGTACCTTGTGCTCCCTATTGGCCTTAGGGCAAGGGCTCGAGACCCCTCAAAACGATGATATGGCCTATTGATATTTTTGTGGTTCTAGTGGTGAAGGGTTAGAGGCTAGTTTGACCTTGCATGTTACATAGGCTTCAATTTGGACTAGGCAAACTTGATTGGGTTAGAAGTTGTTTTTTCCAGTTGTGAGGCAAACTTATCAATTTGTTTAGGCCGTAAGGCTCTTAGGGCACAATCAAATTGAACCTTTTGTCTATTGAGTGTTGGATTTAACCTAAAATTTGGAACACAAATAAAACTTTACATATCAAATTTGGTGTTTAGGTGGGCTGGGTTTATATTTCTGCATGAGTTCTTGTGTTTTCTTTTCACAATGCGAAATTTCTACCCAGCAGTATTGTTGGTTTTTGGTTTGTATTTGCTGCGCATCTGCTCATGGTTTCCTTTGCCTTCCTTGGGTAAATTACATTATATCCTTTCAAGTTTGGATGTAATTGCAACCCATACAATCATTAAAACATGACAATGTCATATACAAATTTTTATTTTAGTTGCAATTTCATACATATGTTACTCAAACCGTCAATTTGACTATTAAGCAATAGTGTACAACTACAGGAATCAGGAGCCTCTCCTGAGCACTTCCCCAGGGATCCCGCAATCTTGTCCGTTCATTTTATATCGTGCGGTCAGTTTTCGTTATGTACTATTCATATTTGAATTTTAAAATTTTAATTTTAAATAATTTCTGACCTCACGATATACGATGAACGGACAAGATTGCGGGATCCCTAGGATCCCTAGGGAAGTGCTCAGGAGAGGCTCCTGATTCCAACTACAGGTCCATATTTTTATTGATGTGACAGTCAAACTTCTCCACGTAAATTAAAAAACAAATTATAAATAAAAAATTGGACTTGCCCCTTCAGTTACCTTCCCTGTCAACCAACCCCGCCCCATTTTCGTCGACCTCCCTCAGCTTCATGCGCTCCCACCTCGACCTCGATCTCAACCTCCCCACCGTCCCAGTTTTGAAAGCTGGATTTTCAGAAAAGGGTAGAGATTTGAAGGTTTAACAAGTTGGTTATTACCTAGAGGCGTTGGGGTGTCGAAGAACACTGTGGAGGCCTGAACTTATAAGCACACCAGCCCAATGTTTGGTTTTTAATAGCCCACGATTGGGGCCGTACTAGGGTTTTATTCGGCAGAGTATATATAAGGAGCTGCTGCCAATTTTGGTTTAAGCAGCAGAGAGAAAAATAGCAAGAGCTGACAGCTCCATTTGTGAAAGAGAAGAAGAGCTACTGTTCCCATTTTGTTAGCAACCACCCATCAACGTTGTAGTTGTTGTATTACAGTATTAGCTTTAAGCTTTATATAGGGAGGAAATTATTCACAATATTTCCTTCTTTATTTGTTTTTTTAGCGTGTGAGAACTATTGGGTGTATTAGAGTTTTGGGTTGTAAGATTGCCAAACACTTTGTAAACCCTCCTATTTGGTTAATAATGGATTATTGGAGACCTCTTCCTGTTCCGAGGACGTACTCCAGTTATACTGACCGTTGAGAAATCTCGTTAAATCTTGTCTTCTCTATTCTGTTCTTGCATTTCAATTAGTATATTTCATGTCGATTATATTGAGTTGGTTTCCAATCGATTTGATACTATTCTTGTACAACAGATCTGACCGTAAGTGTAGTATCTCAATCGTGAGGGAATTTTGTGAAAATGCAATAAACTTCAAGAGATGTTGGTGTAATTAACCCGCAATATCTACAATTAATGATGCACTTGTGCAAATATGATACTCACTCAACAAACTAATTGAACTTAGAACATACTGGCTTATATATGAATTAGCAAGCAAAATAAACGGATTGTTTCCTGATTTATTAAATTAAAAATTCTGACATTTATATATATATTGTATGAACTACAATATTTATTCCTATTTGATATGATAACAAGAGTAATACTAGGGGAACTAAATTTTATACCGCCTCATCATATCAGGTGTCGAGATATCAATGTAATTCACTTTTCGGCCTCTGAATCATCCACAACGGTTAACAGGTGTTCGGCTTCAGTGAGAATACTTAATCCTTCTTTTAACAGCATAACTCCTCTAGTGGCCTTTTTACAACCATCTTTAGATTTAGAACCTGAAGGAGGACCAAAGAGGTTAAGGAGATTGACTGGGCCGATCAAGTCGGGGCGACTACCTTCAATGGTGTCTATTATTTCCGACAGCTGCTTCAAGTGTTCATGAACAGGTGTGGTATCTTCAGAAGTCGTTTCAGCACTGCTGACTGTCAATTGGTCTTCACTTGCATCCTCATAGCTTAGTCCTCGCTTTACACCTCGAGGTCCTACAGCTTTTTTCAAACTCTCGTCGTTCGCTAATAACAATTCGTAAAAAAATACCTCAGCCACATGCCTGATCATCAGTACTTCATTTCCAGTCTAAATTAACTCTGAACTATCAGAAAAATATCAATTTGAATTATCATTTTGCGTCTCACATTAACCCAAGTTCAGGGGAAGGATGAATTCGTAGTGACAATTTGAACTATCAGAAAATGTAATGAAATTGCCATGTGTACTAATATTCAGGGGAAGGATGAATTTGGTAAATATTTGGAGATTAATGCGGATTTTGGAGCATCTAAGAAGGCAGTTTTTGAGGGTGTTCGGGAGGCTTTGGAGGGGAGGATTAATGGGTGGGCTGAACAGTTTCTTTCTCCAGCCGGAAAGGAAGTTCTTATTAAGGCAGTGGCTATGGCGTTGCCAAATTATGCAATGTTGTGTTTTAAGCTTCCTGTGGGACTATGTAGGGAGGTGGAATCTGCTATATCTAATTTTTGGTGGCGGGGAAATAAGGATAAAGGAGGTATGCATTGGGTTTCGAGATTTACTGGCTTTCAACTTAGCTTATTTGGCAAAGATTGGGTGGAGAATTATGCTTAATCCTGATACTTTATTGGGCCAAATACTAAAGGCTAAATACTTTCCGGATCGACCGTTTTTGGAGGCCAAGGAGGGAAGATGGTCTTCTTGGGGTTGGAAGGGTATTCTTCAGGGAAGGAAGGTTTTGGAGAGAGGCTAACGGTGGCGGGTGGGGGATGGGAAGAGTATTCGCATTTGTCAAGACCCTTGGCTTCCACGGCCTCACACTTATAAAGTAAGATCCCAACATAGGGATATGCCATTGTTGGTGGAGGAGTTGATTGATTCCGAGATGGGGGTTTGGAAGGCTACGGTAGTGTGGACATGCTTTGACGCGGAGGAGAGTAATATTATCCTCGAATTGCCTCATAGTGTGACAGGGTGCAGGGATGGGATTATTTGGCATTATTCGTCAAGTGGTGATTATACTGTTCGTACGGGGTATGGAGTTGCGATGGATATGCAGGCTAATGGGGAGCTTGGGAGGAAGGGGATTGGGGTGTGTAGTCGCCGGGATGAAGGAGATCAATGTTGGAGGGATATTTGGCGATTGTTAGTCCCAAATAAATTAAAAAAAAATTGTGTGGCGTTGCTGTACTAATTCCTTAGCTGTAAGGGCTAATTTGATTCGTCGCCGGATGCATGTGGTATGGTTGTTCCATGCAATTAGATATGGGGATTACTGTTGGGAGGGATTTTATGGACTATTGGCGGAGTCTCTGTACAAGGTTTCGAGATAATGATCGGCGGGAAGAATTATTGCAGGAGTGTGTTTTCGTTCTATGGAGAATTTGGAAATCTCGGAATGAAATGGTGTTTAATGGGGTCCTTGTTAACCCTATGGAGATGGTTCATGTGATTCGAAAGCAGATTTTGGAATTTAGAGTGGCTCATGATGATGAGAGGGTACAGCTTGGAGTATTGGAACCGTGCCATTCAGCCAGCTTTGCGGGTCAACCCGTGCGGTGGAGAAGGCCAGATTTTGGGGTGTTAAAAATCAATTGTGATGGTGCTTGGTGTGCGAAGACTGGAAAAGGAGGCTTTGGATGGGTGTTGCGTGACTTTGCTGGGTTGCGGGTGGCTACGGGAGGGGAGGGTGGGCTGCTGTTTAGCTCAGCAGCAATGGTAGAAGCTTACTGTGGTAGTCCTGGATCGCAGGAGTAGTTGGAGATGATCTAGGGCAATGACCAGTACCAAGTTTCTTGCAAATGGACAACGGTTGGGTCGTAGAGAGAGTGTTTGGACTCCAGTTCACGAAGTGGTTCCAGGACGGGCCGTCGGAATCCAACTTCAGTTTCTTGGAGGGAGGGCTTGTGGATTTGCTTTCATCCACCATGGCCGCGCCACTCAGAGCACAGCTCCTCTGAGAAACGGAGATTGCTAGATGTAAGCACTTGCTGAGAAATTAGATTGTAATGCATTTT
The DNA here is from genome assembly GCA_035220775.1 of Malus fusca. Classification (NCBI taxonomy): domain Eukaryota; kingdom Viridiplantae; phylum Streptophyta; class Magnoliopsida; order Rosales; family Rosaceae; genus Malus; species Malus fusca. The sequence goes on from CM069062.1 coordinate 23,316,221, forward strand.
CACGATCCCTACTGTCTATCTTTTAGGTTTTTCTTAAAAAATCAAGTCTACCGAAAATCACTCAAATCTGAAACCATATGATTGTTGGATTAACTAATAGTCACTTTAGCGTTTACTAGTAAAAATGTTCGCGCTCCGCTGCGGGTTTTGAAATCGTAACCACAGTTCAACAAACCTATATCTAAATAATTCATAAACAAATCAAAGCAGCTGAATCACATAGTAAAATAAGTCTTTCAATGTGCATCCTGAATCCTTGTAGCGTAAGTAGAAAACCCACTGAAAACCCAAAAATTCATCTTTCCAAGTCAATATTAGTGCAGAACTTTCGAATCCGTAGGCCTTGGCTTCTCCGCCGCTATTTTTTTTCCGTTGGATCTCATATTTGGTCTCACTGTTGTTATATTCGTTTTTGTTCATCCTTGTCAATGGAGATCTGCACCACTGAAAACCCACAAAGACATTAGGCATGGAACCGTCTGCATATCTTCCGAAAATGAGAATGACAGGACAGAGGGGGATTTTTTCTTCTTCAGCATTTTACCATTGTGGGTGTCGGAGACCTGCGATTTGATTCCTGCATAGCTGGTTTTGGCTTTAGGTAGTGCGAGAGGAGATGTGGAAAACAGGGAGGAGGGCTCCAGAACGAAGATGAAATGAAACGGCGCCGGGTTAGAAAAGAAAGGAAGACTGATTTGCAGAGCTTCTGTGTGAAGGGGACGGATTGGCAAATCGCTGAAATCCCTCTCTGTGTCATCTTCCTCCGTATGCAAATCCCTCCACAAATCCTCCCATCTCTCTCAAGCCCAATCCGTCAGTTTTGGCTCAAGCACAGCTACAGATGTGATGGCAATGGTGTAAATAAAGCAAAATCGAGTGTCAACAATTTGACTGTAGCTATGCTACGGTCAAATCCCTCCTTAGAATAGATAATTTTCAAACCAGTATTTGTTCATTTTTCTACACAAAACAAATGTATTATTAATTTTAAATTTGTCTAAATTTTTATAAGAATGATTTATGAATAATGTATTGAAATATAGACGGTTCAAATATTTTGAAAAAAATAATACATAATTAGCTCTACAAAAATGTCATGTATGAAAATGAGTGTCCCCAATCTTAATCCACACACACACACATATATTTACTAATAGAGATGTAACGCACAATGTTATGGTTCTATTTCTATTAGAAAAATAGTACAAATAATTATACAAATATGTGGTAAGTTTAACATTACATACAAACAAATGATTGCTTAGTCCACTTATCAAAAAAGAAAAAGAAAAATGCTTGGTCTAAATGATTTTTTTTATTTTTTATTTTTGAAAGAGCTTGGTCTAAATGATTTAACATACATGCAACTTGATTGATCATCGGGAGAGATCAATAAATAATTAGTATTTTGTCATAGGTTAACATACATGTAACATGGCTAATTAACAACTCTTAAGACTTTTTTTATTTTACTTTTACTAATTGGTAGTGTATTTTATATTAGCATAGATCATTCATCCGTTTCGATACCTGTCAATGTACTAATGGATTCAACTACAAATTTAAGTATGTTGTGACATATGTTGTTATCAATATGTGATTGTGTAAATCCTAAGTAAAGATAAAACATGAATCCTTTGGGATCTAGAAGATTTTTCCTAATATACTTTGTATTACTTGAAGAGCAAGTTTCTCTTCATCTTACAATGACTAAAGAATTAACACACAATTCATCAAACATATTCTTCACTCTCTCTTTCTCTCTATGTCGCACCCCTTAGTAAATATAGGTCACAACACGTTATAAGCATGCTCTTCACGCTGTGCTACAGAGAATTTATTCATCTTCAATCAGGAGAGTATTACGTTCCAATTATTTTTAATTGATTAAATTTTGATTTTTATTGAATTCATATACTTTTATTGATTCAATTTATTTTTCTTATGTTGAATGTGATACAAGCTTTGGGGATGGAAAGCCGAAATTGAAGAGATAATTTTCTGCATCAAACCAGTTCATCAATATCATCACGCAATCAAGTTATTCCAAAACAACGGTTTTTATCTCGTTATTTTTTCGAAGAGTGAAGAAGGATGCCTACAGCCCTCGTGTCGTCTCAATCGGACCTTTCCATCGAAAAAATCCTGGCCTTGTGGATGCTATTCGAGAGCATAAATGGCGTTGCATGGTAAGTCTTCTCCAGCAAACAACAGATCGAAACGAATCTCGCGAATGCTTTGAAAAATGCTCGGACGCAATTTATAATCTAGACGATGAGGTTCGCCAATGCTATGCCGAAACCATCAAGTACGACAAGAATGAGCTTGCAAAAATAATGTTACTTGACGGTTGCTTCATATTGGAACTTTTCATCAGGTACCATGAAGCCAAAAAGGATAAAAAAAAAAGGAGACGGAGATGAAGCCAAAAAGGATAAAAAAAAAAGGAGACGGAGATGAAGCCAAAAATGTAATAGAAGGAGACGGACCTGATCCGATACTGAAAAGTACTTGGATGATTGCAGCCCTTCAGCATGATCTGGCGTTACTCGAGAATCAGATCCCCTTCTCGGTTCTAGTAAGTTTGTATAACATTGTCAAGCCTGAAGCCACGATCAAACACTCTGTCGCTAGCCTTGCTCTCGAGTTCTTCGAGCGCATGAGCCAGAAGCATATACCTGATGAGCTGGGAACGGACTTCAACCATTTGCTTCCTTGATCTCTTGCACAGATTCTATTTCCCCAAACCCGTCCCTTCAGAACCTAGTGAAGTATCAATCCCGGTCGATAATTCAAAGCTTAATGATGAACGAAGTAGACGTTGCTTTTCTCTCAGCAGAAACGTATTAAAAAAAGTGATGACTTACAAACTTCTTCAGACCACTCTGCTCAACGTGATGATGCAGCTGGCAATGATAAGTGGCGATTCAACTACTGCGCTAAGGAACTTTTGGAGTCTGGAGTGCAGCTTCATATTCCCTCTAAGAAGGACGAGAATTTGTTGAACATAACGTTCAGCAACGGAGTCCTCAGCATTCCGACTCTGATTATCAACGAGTCAACAAGTTCGATCTTCAGGAATCTGATTGCCTACGAGCAGTACAGTCTTAGCAGTACAAACAGCGTTACATCATACGCTTCCCTCATGAAGAGTCTCGTCCGTTACTCAGAGGATTTCAGGCTGCTTCGGGAGAAAAAGATCATAAAGCCTCATCTGATCGGGGGACCAGGAATATTTGAACCAATTCAAGACTATTCTAGATGAAGTTGTTGCCAAGGATGACTTCTGTTTTGCTGGTGTGCGAGACCAAGTGAACCAATACTGTGAGTCGTGGTGCAATTTGAACAAGCTTCAAGTATATTTGAAGGTGCGATTTCTAAAAGAAATAAGGGACCTTCATAATACTTATTTCTCTTCTACATGGCTGCCTTTCCCCTTCTCATTCTCACTTTTCTACAGACATACTTTGCCATTCACAGCCCTGACAAATGATCATACTCTTTCCTTAAGCTTCTTCTTCTTTTATATGGCCATGTTACCATTTACCAACGCAGTCCTGGTTCGCCCTGGAGTCTATCTATAATATTTTTGCTTTCATGTCACTACTACAAAATGGACTTATTGTGTCACTAGGTGATGTCGCTTTAATACAATATAATGGCGGACAAGACATTTGCGACACCTACTAAACATGACGTCAGATTTACTGTCTCTTGTAAGCGTCATAAACTGTCTATGTCGCTTTTAACCGACGTAAACATTTAATGTCGCTTATAACCGACATACATTTTAATATTGGTGTTGCTTCTAGCCGACACTAATTATTGTTTTTAAATATTTTAAAGCCTGCGTCGGTTCTGAGCGACATAGATTTTATTTTTTTAATATTTTTAAACCCGGTGTCGGTTGTAAGCGATAGATTGATGGTCTTTATATACTATCCCCCGTGTTTTGTTCTTCCTCTCTTGCATCTTTCTTAAGGATGAGTTTATGAGGTGGCACGCAACTAGACCTGACAAACGGGTCGTGTTTATCGTTTTCGTGTAACACCTGTTATCTTAACGGGTCGTGTCTTGTCTCAGCCATTATCTTAACAGGTGACCCATTATGACCTGTTAAGAAAAAAAAAAATTCTTAAATTTGCACATACCACACATTGCCACATAAATATTACTTCAAAACATTAAAACACATTTGTCGTTTAAGTACTACATCTACACTCGAAAATAAGAGCCTAATAAACAAACATACATACACTACTACTCTATTACAAAATGTTAAATGTGCAAGGATATACAAAATGAAAGAGTTTTTGTTTTCAAGGTTGTGAAGCCTTTCTCAAAAGTTTAAACCTTGTCAATGGAACTCAAAGCTTGCATGTTATTCCTTTTACAAAATCCTCAATTTTCATCGATCACCATGACATAAGATTTTGTGGTATCCACTTCTGTAAATATTTTAAACTGACGATCAACTTAGTTCATTGTATTCATATAGGGTCGAGGAGTGTAGCTGTAAAAAATCATCAAAATCGGAGTTAAAATAACCGTTAAATCGTGATTCTTCATTTATAACCGTTGAAAAGTTTTATCTCGTTACTTGATCTCTAAATATTTATTTTTTGCGATTTTTGGCGTATGCGATCTCGAAGTATATACAAACAAGTTTGACGGTTGGATCATTGAAATTAGTTTCGTAGGATGCATATCCCATCAAAACGATATATTCACTAACACTTAGAGTTTATTTATACTTTCATTAAGTATAACATAAGATTTTGTGGTATCCACTAGTGTAAATATTTTAAATTGGAGATCGAATTCATTTATTGTATTCATATAGGATCAAGGAGTGTAGCTGTAAAAAATCATCAAAATCGGAGTTAAAATAACAGTTAAATCGTGATTTTTCGTTTATTCAACGATCCAACCGTTAAACTTGTTTATATTTTTTGTTTATTTGACGGTTATAAACGAAAAATCACGATTTAACGGTTATTTTAACTTCGATTTTGATGATTTTTTACAGCTACACTCCTTGACCCTATATGAATACAATGAATGAATTCGATCTTCAATTTAAAATATTTACACTAGTAATCTTATGTTATACTTAATGAAAGTATAAATAAATTCTAAGTGTTAGTGAATCTATTGTTTTGATGAGATACGCATTCTACAAAACTAATTTCAACGATCCAACCGTCAAACTTGTTTGTATATGCTTCGAGATCGCATACGCCAAAAATCGCAAAAAACAAAAATTCGAAGATCAAGTAACGGGACAAAACTTTTCAACGGTTATAAACGAAAAATCATGATTTAACGGTTATTTTAACTCCGATTTTGATGATTTTTTACAGCTACACTTCTTGACCTTATATGAATACAATGAATGAACTCAATCTTCAATTTAAAATATTTACACTAGTGGATACCACAAAATCTTATGTTATACTTAATGAAAGTATGAATAAACTCTTAAGTGTTAGTGAATCTATTGTTTTGATGGGATACACATTCTACGAAACTAGTTTCAACGATTCAACTGTCAAACATGTTTGTATATACTTCGAGATCGCATATGCCAAAAATTGCAAAAATAAACATTCAAAGATCAAGTAACGGGATAAAACTTTTCGGCGGTTATAAAACAAAAAAACACGATTTAATGGTTATTTTAACTCCGATTTTGATTATTTTTTATAGCTACACTCCTTGACCCTATATGAATACAATGAATGAATTTGATCTTCAATTTAAAATATTTACACCAGTGGATTATGTTATACTTAATGAAAGTATAAATAAACTCTTAAGTGTTAGTGAATGTATCGTTTTGATGAGATACGCATTCTACGAAACTAATTTCAACGATCCAACCATCAAACTTGTTTGTATATGCTTCAAGATCGCATACGTCAAAAATTGCAAAATACAAACGTTCAGAGATCAAGTAACGGGACAAAACTTTTCGACAGTTATAAACGAAAAATCACGATTTAACAGTTATTTTAACTCCGATTTTGATTATTTTTTATAGCTACACTCCTTGACCTTATATGAATACAATGAATGAATTTGATCTTCAATTTAAAATATTTACACTAGTGGATACCACAAAATCTTATGTTATACTTAATGAAAGTATAAATAAACTCTAAGTGTTAGTGAATCTATCATTTTGATGGGATACGCATTCTATGAAACTAATTTCAACGATCCAACCGTCAAACTTTTTTGTATATGCTTCGAGATCGCATACGCCAAAAATCGCAAAAAACAAACATTCAAAGATAAAGTAACGGGACAAAACTTTTCGACAGTTATAAACGAAAAATCACGATTTAACGGTTATTTTAACTCCGATTTTGATGATTTTTTTACAGCTACACTCATTGACCCTATATGAATACAATGAATGAATTCGATCTTCAATTTAAAATATTTACACTAGTAATCTTATGTTATACTTAATGAAAGTATAAATAAACTTTAAGTGTTAGTGAATCTATCGTTTTGATAGGATACGCATTATACGAAACTAATTTCAACGATCCAACTATCAAACTTGTTTGTATATGCTTCGAGATCATATACTTGACAATGAAAATTTCCTAACAACGTGGAAGAGACTCATTTTCATGAATCATTACCGTTGCCTACTAAGTTCGTTAATTATGCCAATACCGACGATGACCTAACATATGATGACCTAACAGATGATGACTTGTAGGACCCATACTCTTTCAAGCAGGTCAGGTTAGGTTCGATTCTTATATTAAATTTCTATAACCTAGCCTGGCTCTCTCCATTTTATTTTCAAAAGGATGCAGTCCAGTCTCTTCAATTTTGGGCCTGGTCCGACTCGTGCCCACCCTAAATTCCGGCTCGTGCCTTTGGTTCTTTAGGTATTTCTCATCAAGTATACCTAAAGAACCAAAGGCACAACCTAATCTTGGGCTTTTCAAAGCAAACTACAAAACGCAGACAAAATAGAAGCGACATTCAACCCAAAGGTCTCTAAAACACAGCCACAGTTTCCCTCGAAAACCTTATCTGCTTCTTCTCCTCGAGCTCCGGCCATGGCGTCACTGATACTCGGAGCTCCCCCAGCCCCCTCTCAGTCGCTTGCTTTCAACTCCCGCATTTCGTTCTCTTGCTCCGAAACCCTTGCCATTTCTCTCCCCTCCTCCACTGCTTCGCTCTCGCTCTCCACAGCTTCTTCTCCACCAGTTCCTTCAGGTATACGCAAATTCCAAATCCTCTTTCTCTCTGTGTAACTTGCGCTAATTTTGTTTTGTGCTTCTGCAGTATACTGCGGCAGAGGCGATAAGAAAACCGAAAGGGGAAAGCGCTTCAATCACTCTTTTGGAAATGTAAGTCAAATTTCTAAATTTTCACCGTTTCACATAAAAAAGCTCATGAATTTCATTGAAGTCATGGTTTTGTTCTTTTAAAGTTCGAAATTTTTCTGAGAAAGATCGAAAATTGAACTGTAGGCGCGGCCGCGGAACAAGAACAAAGGCAGAGGACCACCTAGGGTTCCGGTGCCTGCGGCGCCCCCAAAGAAAGATAAGTTTGAGGACGATACGATTGTCAAAGTTGAAATTGATGAGTCCTTGTCTTAGTTAATTAATGGATCCTCCAATTTGTTTAATTTCTGTTTTTTAATTGTAAGTTATGTATCTTGAGTTTATGTTATGAGGATTTTGATCAAATACTTTTCTTGTTCTTGCTTGAAATTAATGAGTCAAAGCCTTAAATTTCAATTTCCATTAATTAATTAATTAATTTGTAGTTTTCCTTATAGTTTGGGAGGACAATTACCCAGATATGCTTGGGTAGTTCTGTTTCACTTGTTTGTGTTACTGTCTTGTCTTTTTGGACACAAAATCTTCTTGGAAAGATATGGAAGGAAAAACAAATGCTTTCATATCGCCGGCTTTCGACATTCTTTATAGTTTATAAGGGAGTTCATCGCCGGCTTAGTCCCATCTGTTGGTATTTTCCTGCCCTATTCTGCTTCTTCTTCATAAACCTGCACCTTGTCTGTTCCCTTTGTACAATCCGAATACCCTGGATCTTTAGGATTAGGATGAGTTTGTCGGAAATAACCGAAGAGAAGGATGATGATGAGATCGGGTTTTTTGCTGATCCAGAAGCTCAGAAGGAGAGGATAAGGCGGATTATAGAGTATCAGAAGTCGCTTCATCAGTCTTCATCTTCTTTGTCTTCCTTGTCTTCCTCTTCTGCTTCCTGGTCCTCATTTTATTCAGCTCGAAGAAGTAGCAGTTTGTTAGGTTTGATGAAAGTAGGAAACACATCTTTGAGGAGATTATTTGACATGGAGCATACGACTTTGGGGAACCATTTCGAGGATTTCAGTGGATCCTCGATAGTTAAGCCTATCCTTCTATGGGGCAGTGATACAGACAATGAGAACGAAACCCGTGACCCCTGGGAATCCATCAAACAGCTTAGACCAATAGAGGGTTCTAGGATTGATGATGGACAGGATAAATTTGCTTCAGATGGTAGCTTCTTGGGTGGAGATTATGGCTTTCGGGATAGAGATGTAAGAATCGGCGCCCGCAGATTGACTAGGACAAAGTCGTTTAGAAGATTGCCAGGATTTGGATTATGGAGATGCAAAGGATTTAGATTTAGATTGAGATTAAGGCGGCTTACGATCGCTTTTAGTAGAAGAAAATGTTGATATTAGCTGCATACTTGTAATACAAACCACATATATTTATATATAAATGAAAAGGTTAACTTCGATTAACATATTGAAACTGGGAACTTCTTAACTTGTTTACAGAATCTGAGATTTACAAATTATAATCAAACAATGATCTTAATTATAGTGGGGCTAAAAACTCGAAATAAAAAACGAAGTGTGTGTTATCGGAAAAAAAAAAATGAATGAAAAAACCGGAAGACAGACTAATTTCCGGTCTGCCACTTTGTCGCAGATTGAAGATGCTTCACCATTTATTTGATTAAAATTCTTGAAGAACTGTATATGTCGTTGCAAATGATACAGCGATCGGAGATTAATCTCTGCATAATGCTTCCTTCTTCAACTACTTCTCTGCTGCTTTGCTTGTTCCATAGGTGTACTCCGTAAGTCTCCCCGCTAAGCTGAAGCAGCTTTTCTCTTATCCATCGAGAATGAGCCGGACTTCCTGGCTTCTTAAACAATCCTCCGATCCTACTCCAATCGACGGGGTAAAAGGCGAGAGGGGGTAGAATCGTGAAGTTATAACCGGGACGGTTTTGCACCCTCAGGACCACTCTGGAAACCAGGTAGGGACCATTATGCCCCCATTTATTCCCATCGAAAGTGAGGGCAAATTCCTCCATGAATTTGTACAGAAGGGGATGATTCATATCAAAGATCAGAACTGCATTGTTTAATCTGGTCCAGTTCTTCGAAACCACATCCACACTTTGTGCACCGATCGAGTTACTCAATCCCGAGAACGATTTCAAGACGATGAAGTCTGTGTCTAAATAAACACCTCCATACTTATACAGAACTGCGAGTCTTATCAAATTAGACAGGTTCTGGGCTAATGGAATCTCACCAGGGTCTCTCTTGCCTCTCTTCATCTCAGCAAACCAGGATTCTGCCGGCGTGTTTTTCAACAGAAATGACAAGTCAGGTGTCACAGCATGAACTTTGAACCCGCTATCCTTCAGCGGTTTCAGAATTCTGTAACCGCACTTGGAGTCCATAGTTCTCGATAGAATCATCAAACATCCGCGAGGGTGGGCTTTGAAGAGACTCTCCATTGTCAAGAACTCTCTGCTCCCAAAAGACCTCGCCGGCGAAATCCATGTCATAAAGAACTGACCCTCACACTCCTTGTTAAAGAATTCCAGAACACGGCCATGGAATTGCTTTGCAGACTTGTCTGACTTGAAAATGTGAAATTCCGACAGCATGCTTCGGAACCAAGCAATTCTTTCTTCTTCTGTGACATTTAAAGGAGGAACAAGAGGCCTTGTGTTTTCTCTACCAACTTCAATGGTCTCCTCCTGCATGGAACGCAGAACTAAGTGACTTACATCAGACTTGATCAATCCGCCTGCAGAATTATGATGATAACTCTGCAGCAACGGAGAAATCGCCTCGTTCTTTGACGCCACTGACTGTTCCGAGTCGCCATAGATAATACTATCGGCATAGACGAGGACGATGATTGCCACAATTAAATGAGTACAGAAGATGGGAAATTTGGCAAGGCTAAGGCGGCTGCTGTCGATTCGAGTCATGGTCGTTGTCAGAGGAGCGGCAGCATAGGGAAAGAAGTGAAGTTGAAGAGATATAGCTCGAGAGGAACTTTCACGGCGAATAGATCAAAGTATGACGACAGACACGCTTATACAAAAGAAATGTTGGTTGCAGGCTTTATATAGTTCAATGTTTGAGTTTGAACATTCAATAATTTGACTTTTTAGTAAAAGTCAAATGTAGCTGCCTCTAAAACTATGCCCTCAGCATTGTGTGGATACCTTGATACATAATTGGCATCGTAAATGATTAGTTAGTACTGGTTTGGTACTGAGGTGCTTTTATAAAAAGTGGGTATTAAAAAAAGCTGAGCTTAAAAATGTGTTTGGTAAAACTCTTAAAAACAGCTTATTTTCACAGTTTTGGGTGAAAAAAGATAAAAACGTGAAGCAGCAAAAATGAGCTTATTCTCATAGTACAACAGAGACAATTTTTTTTCAAAGCACAGTAATACCAAACCAGCCCTTAGTTTATCAATACTTTGTTTTATTTAGGTGGAAGATATCTCAAATTTCATTCACATGTATGCGAGATTGATATATTGTTAGTGTAGGAGAATCCGTTTAAGATTCTGTTGGGCTACGTATTGTAATTCCCTGTGGATTTAAGATTACTTGTATCTCAAATCAATTGACTAATATATATTTGTAATATTGCGTTACAATGACATCAAGGAATTACAATTCGTCATAGTATTACTAGCTTAGGTTCCCTTTTCCTAGTAAAGCCCTAGTCTTCTTCCCCTTTCTTCTACCTTTTGCCGTCCCCCTTAGGTCAATTTTCTCCAAATTTTTGCTTTTTGCCGTGCCACCTACTCCCTATTCCCCTTGACTACGCAAGCCTCTTCGGGTGCGTTTGTTGCGCCGGACTGTCTCGGACTGGACTAGCTGCCGGGACTAAGCTGGACTGGCTTAGACTGGACTAAGCTGGACTAACTTAGTGAAGCGTTTGGTGCAGTCTCGGACTAAGAAGCAGGATAAGAAAAACAGTACTGTTCACCAGATTTGTGTTTGCTTAGAATAGGACTACAAATTTTTGCCATTGTGTAATAGAGTAATGCTACAAATCTCATGATATGGGTTAATTGGAGCATATTTTTACCATGTATATTATGAATCTTAAAAAAAATTGACAATTGTTTTGTTTCTATTACCTGCTAATATAATTGGGTTTAATTTGCAAATGTAGCTTGATTTAAACTCTATCACCCAACATAAGAAAAATAATAGTGGCCAATACATGCAACTTCAACAAATACAAGTACATAAGATCTCCATAATTTAGAAAATCCTAGTTAACATTAGCCAAAATAGATCTCCATAATTTACAAAATGGCTAGTTAACAAAAGCCAAAATACTAGTGCAAAGCTAAGTTATAAGTCATAACATAAGATTGTATGATTAATAAAATACATCCATGTTAACGTTAATAAAATACATCCATGTTAACATTAGCCAAAATCCTCATCCGCTTGCGTTGTCGCTTAAAAGCCTTTGGACGAACACTTTCTTGAGTTCCGGTTTGATTGCCCTGAACACTCCCACATTTTTTGGTTTATCCAAAATAAGAGACAATGCATCAATTTGATCCATAGGAGAGAGACCCATTGCTTCAAGTTCATTAGCTATGTCAGTATGATCTGCAGTACCTTGAACTAAAGCTTCAGTTACCATTTGCATCATCTTCCCACTTTCAACATAAAATTCTTTCAGTCCACTGATAATTGCCTCGGTTCCATCACTTGAACTTCCCACAGCTCTTTTCCTCTTTCTTTGGCTATTTTCAGATGGGGTGCTTTGTTGGCTTTGTTGGTTCATTGAAGAAACAAAATTATCACCTCCAATATCACTTTCACCAACATGATCATGACTTTGTTCCTCCACCATTTGAGCAGGGGTTTCGGCTACATTACCCGTAGCCCGATCTTTTCCAAATATATATGCAAATCTATCAAACAGTGGAAAAGGTTTGCTTCTCCATCCATCGGCTTCTTTATTTCTCTAAGATTATATGAACATAGCAAAACTAAAATTTAGCATGCGTAACAAATATAGCAGCAAGAATTTAACTAATGCATAAATAAAATAGGATATGAACCTGCACATAAGTTTGCCATGCGTCATCACTGTCAACTTCAACGCACTTTTTGACATCATTCCATGCAAATCCACTTGTGTTTATCATGTCAACGACCATACTATATGTTTTTTTCCATTTCTTCAACTTGGACTCAATATGTGGATTTGCCTTTATATTTGAATGAGGACATAAAACATTGACAGCTTTTGCTATTTCAACCAAAGTACCTTGTTTGAAAGCACCTTGTTTGAAAGCACCGGTGTCACACCGTTGCTTCCGAGCAACAAAATCCTCAAGAACTCCTAGTAATACTTCTTCCTCAAATGCTTCCCATTTACGTCTTCTTCATTTTGGCTCTTGAGTAGCATTCAAAAAATTTTCGTTATCCATACCTAAACAAAAAATATTTTAATGAAGGAAAATACCATACAAATAATCAATTTGCATAATATCCAATCAACTTGCATAATATCCAATCAACTTGCATAATATCCAATTAATTTGCATACCATCCAATCATTGTGCTAATATCTAACAAATGCATGATAAAAAGGAATACTAAAATAAAATGTTATCATTAACACATATAGCTAGTTCGGTTGCTGGTTCCTAATTGCTCTCCACTCATTATACATTTCCTGAGCCATATCATTCCTCTTTGCAGTCCACTGGTCCGATGTTTGAACACTACCAACATATTCACCTTCTTCTGTATTTTGTCCATCTTCTATTATTGGCAAATTCTCCATTGGATCTACAGACATCTCTTGCCTAATAAGATTGTGTAGTAGGCAACAAGCGGTAATTATTCGACCTTGTGTCCTTATCGGATAGAAAGATGGACTCCTTAGTATCGACCACCTTCCTTTTAGCAAGCCAAAACAGCGTTCAATTACATTCCTTGCCTTAGAATGCTTCATGTTAAAATATTCTTCCTTATTAGAAGATGTTCGTCCCTCCCATTCAGATAAATGATAAGGTATTCCTCTATAGGGTGCAAGGAATCCTTCACCATTTGTATAACCACCATCTACAAGGTAATAACAACCTAATGAAAAAAAAAAAACAGACCTTATTAGTGTTTTGTAGTTGACAAACAGAACTAAACCTAACTTACAAAGTTGAGACTAAGTAATAGTCTTACCCGCTGGTACCTTAAAACCATTAGGCCTACTAATTGCATCATGTAGCACTCTAGAGTTTGATGCGGAACCCTCCCACCCCAGAAACACATATATGAACTGCATATCTCCTGAACACACACCTAACACATTAGTTGCGACTCGACCCTTTCTTGTTCGGTATCTTGGTTTGTCAATTTCAGGTACATGCACATCAATGTGTGTTCCATCCAATGCTCCCAAGCAATTCTTAAAAATAAAAAATAAAAAAGTTTTTGTTAATTTATACAAAGGGAATGAAGAGTTAAAGCTTAGGGAAAATGAAAAAAAATTCTCATCATACCTTAAAACATCGCCACCTAGGATCTGTAGAATCAATAGGCACAGGCTGGGGGACTTTTAGTAGGATACCTTGTAATCGCAAAATTCCTTGCAATACGCTATTGAAATACCTACTTATAGTCTCTCCCGACCTATAAAATCTACCGCCAACACTACGATTCTTAGTATGATGTGCTAATATTTGTAAAGTCATACACACCTGTTCCTCTACAGACACCAAACCATCAGTTTTTACCCTCCCATCTTGACGAAGTAAGTCGCATAATATGCCAAAAGTCCTTCTATCCATTCTCAATTCGTTGACACATTCAGTATCAGTATTCCCTATTATACCATTAAGATAACACAAACTAATCTCTCGTCTAATAAGTGAACGGTTAGTCAACGTGGGTCGTTCAACATGTCTCTGTTTGCCACGTAGCATCATCACCACAAGAATCGTACAAATACAAATTGTCTCCAAATAAGACATCTCTAACAATAAGATCAATAAAAGCTTCCTTCGATCCATATCTATCCAAACAAAAAAAAAACAAAAAACAAATTAAGGACATTATATATGTAATATTTACTGTTATTAAGGGTGATGGAAATGAAGTGATTATGATACGAAATGAACTAGATCAAAGTAACTAGCGAAGTCACAATCCGAGGCATCAAATATACGGGTGGTGTTGGAAAAAAAAAAGTTATCATTAACCCGAGGCAACAAATATACAGGTGGCGTTGAAAAAAAAAAGTTATCATTAACCCGAGGCATCATATTCAAAATGTTCTACTCTTATACATCTATAAACATGTGTCTAAGAACACTAGTATGAGGATTGCTATCATTGCTAGGCATTGCATGTGAAGAGGGAAATTAAAGGACACCTGTAATGCAGTAGCCTTAGCCTTAGCCTTCCGTTTATGCTCCTCTTCTCTGCAACCAACAACCACAAAAAATTGCAATTCAGGATCAACCCCACACAATACAAAACATTCACATTGTAATATCATGGTTATAAACCAAGTACACACACACTCATGGCCAAATGTGCAAAATACACATACATACTCACACTCACACTCACACTAACACACACACACGGACATACACACTCTCACACACTGACATAGACTCACACACACCCTGCATACATACATACACACACACACACACACACTGCACACACACTGCTTACATACTGCATACACTGCATACATACTGCATACATACTGCATACATACTGCATACACACTGCACACACACACACTGCATACATACTGCATACATAATGCACACACACACTGCATACATACTGCATACATAATGCACACACACTGCACACACACACTGCATACACTGCACACACACACTGCATACACTGCATACACACACTGCGTTTTTATACTCACACACACTCACACACACTGCACACACACTGCTTACATACTGCATACACTGCATACACTGCATACACTGCATACATACTGCATACATACTGCATACACACTGCACACACACACACTGCATACATACTGCATACATACTGCACACACACACACTGCATACACACTGCATACATACTGCACACACACACACTGCATACACACTGCATACATACTGCATACATACTGCACACACACACACTGCATACACACTGCATACATACTGCATACATACTGCATACATACTGCATACACACTGCACACACACACACTGCATACATACTGCATACATACTGCACACACACACACTGCATACATACTGCATACATACTGCACACATACTGCATACATACTGCACACACACACACTGCATACACACTGCATACATACTGCATACACACTGCACACACACACACTGCATACATACTGCATACACACTGCACACACACACTGCATACACTGCATACACACACTGCGTTTTTATACTCACACACACTGCACACACACTGCTTACATACTGCATACACTGCATACACTGCATACATACTGCATACATACTGCATACACATTGCACACACACACACTGCATACACACTGCATACATACTGCATACATACTGCACACACACACACTGCATACACACTGCACACACACACACTGCATACATACTGCATACATACTGCATACACACTGCACACACACACACTGCATACATACTGCATACATACATACTGCATACATACTGCATACACACTGCGCACACACACACACTGCACACACACACTGCATACACTGCATACACACACTGCGTTTTTATACTCACACACACTCACACACACAAACACAGTCACACACACACACACGGGGACAGAGTGCAACACACTCTTACCCTCACACACACACTCCGTTTTTACACTCACACTCACACTCACACTCACACTCACACTCACACACTAACACAGTCACACACACACACACGGGGACAGAGTGCAACACACTCTTACCCTCACACACACACTCCGTTTTTACACTCACACTCACACTCACACTCACACACTAACACAGTCACACACACACACACGGGGACAGAGTGCAACACACTCTTACCCTCACACACACACTCCGTTTTTACACTCACACTCACACTCACACTAACACAGTCACACACACACACACACGGGGACAGAGTGCAACACACTCTTACCCTCACACACACACTCCGTTTTTACACTCACACTCACACTCACACTCACACTTACACTTACACTCACACTCACACACTAACACAGTCACACACACACACACGGAGACAGAGTGCAACACACTCTTACCCTCACACACACACTCCGTTTTTACACTCACACTCACACTCACACTCACACTCACACACTAACACAGTCACACACACACACACGGGGACAGAGTGCAACACACTCTTACCCTCACACACACACTCCGTTTTTACACTCACACTCACACTCACACTCACACTCACACACTAACACAGTCACACACACACACACGGGGACAGAGTGCAACACACTCTTACCCTCACACACACACTCCGTTTTTACACTCACACTCACACTCACACTTACACTCACACTCACACACTAACACAGTCACACACACACACACGGGGACAGAGTGCAACACACTCTTACCCTCACACACACACTCCGTTTTTACACTCACACTCACACTCACACTTACACTCACACTCACACACAAACACAGTCACACACACACACACGGGGACAGAGTGCAACACACTCTTACCCTCACACACACACTCTGTTTTTATACTCACACACACACACACACAAACACAGTCACACACACACACACACACACGGACAGAGTGCAACACACTCATACACTCACACTCACACAGGTTACACACTCACACAGGTTACACACTCACACCCACACAGGTTACACACACACAAACACACTCACACACACACACACACTCATGTACACACACAAACACAGATTACACACATACACGGACAGATTACATACACACACTCACACACACATTTTACACACACAACTCACACACACATATTTTACACACACAGGTTACACACATACACACATTTTACACACACACAAACACACAGACAAATTACACACAGTACACACAAACACACACACAGAGAGCACACACCTGAGACTAATCTCAATTTCATCTTATGAAAACCCCAAATTCTAATCTCAATTTCACCTAAATATCAAAACCCTAATTTGTTCAATTGCAAATCCACTTGTATATTATGAATTTCTCAAACCCAAAACAACAAAATCAAATAAACCTCAGTTAATATCACAAACAAATCCACACAAATCGACGAAAAAATCGAAGATTCGAAGCTTACCAACTTGAGGCAGATGACAGCGACCAGATGCTGTAAGCACGACGATGAGCGTGAGGACGATGTGGGAGCACGGCGAGGACGACGACGAGGGCAGACGTAGAGATGAGGACAATGTGGGATGTGGGATGTGGGAAGACGCAGAAAATCGGTCGCTCGTTTCTCTGGCTTACGAGTCCGCCCGATTTTGGGATCCCTCGTGAAGAACGGCTAAGCCCCCCCTTAGTCCTAGCGAATCCCACCTAAGCTCATTAAAGCTAATCCCGGTGCCCACCAAACACCGGACTATAGTCTACTCCAGTCCTGTCCCAGCTAATCCTGTCAAACAAACGTGGCCTTCAAGTCTTCATCCTCTTCTCTAGCTGGATCACTTTCAAGTCAATTGACTAGTATATATTTGTAATATTGCATTACCAATGAAATCAAGGAATTACAATTATGCATAGTATCACTAGCTTTAGGTTCCCTTTTACTAGTAAAACCCTAGTCTCCTTCCCGTTTCTTCAAACTTTTGCCGTCCCCCTCTAGGTCAATTTTCTCCAAACTTTTGCTTTTTGCCGTGCCACCTATTCCCTATTCCCCTTGACTACGCAAGCCTCTTCAAGTCTTCATCCTCTACTCTTGCTGGACCCTCTCTCCGGTTTTAACGTTGCTCATTTTCTGAAACTCATAGATTCCAACTATCTCCTTTCGCTTAGTCAGATGAAGCCATTTCTTCTCGGTCACAATTCTACATATATAGTGGAGAAGGAGGTCAAATGTTTGAGTTACATGCATGTGATATATATATATATATATATAGTGAGTTATATATATTTTTTTAACAAACGATATTATCTACACTAAGGGGGAGGGGGTAAGTTTAGTTTCACAATGGACTAGCAATAATATGGTTCAATTTCACCTTTGGCGAGAATAGAACCTAAGACCTCTCAAGTGAAAAGGAATATCACTAGACCGTAGTACTAAGTGGCTAGAGTGAGTGATATTTAGACATACATAATTGACACACTCCAATAAAAATAAATTCCACAAACAATAGTAAGATCTGTGTCTATTAGACATTGTGTCTAAAAGTGAGTTAATTTTGTATGTCTATGTATAATTATCGTCTAATACAAATTATATGTGGCTCATTATGACTTGTGTAAGGATATTTGTATCTCCTAAAATGAATAATAAATATTGAGGGTCCATGAGATGAGATTATCAATAATTAAAAGATGGTGATGGAAACATGTTTTACGATTATTTATTGATTAGGCAATTGCCCCATTGCTTTATTTTTCAATGAGTTACAAAGATAGCAAGACCTACCAAGGTATTTGTGACCAACCCATACATTAGAATTAAAATTGTAATCTCATCAAAGCACAAAGGAAGGCCATTCCTTGAAATTAAATTGTTTACCTTAGAAAAAGGGGTAACCAAAATTATTGGATTATTTAACTTAGCCATGTTCTTGGTGTATTTCCCTCCTTATACGTCCATTTTTCTGTAGACCTAGAGAGGGGGATATATTGCATAAGGTTTATAAAACAATGGATTTATACAATTGTCTTGTGTCTCATTCCTTATTCTTTTGTTCCCACCCTTTTATATTGGGATTGAGAAATTATTTATTCCTGGCAGACGAGATATTGGTTGTTCAGGTACTTACAGACATAAATTTTCTTCATCCACAATGAAATTTTTGTGTAGAAATTCTTACACACAATCCGAAATATTTTTTCTTAGTTACAAAAAACGTAACATGCCAGTAAAGTTTTCCTTTTGTGTTATACAACATCTCTTGTAGACATGATACGATCAAATCCATTTCGAGGTGTAAAGAAATTCTTACATACAATTAAGAATAATACTATTTTATTTACATTTCTCATAACGTGACACATAATACAATAGTCAGGTGGCGGATGTACATGGGGACCAGAGTGGTCCGATGACCACCCTGAGTCTGGGAAAATATATGTGTGAAGGTATTTTGAGGATTCTTCGAATGTTTGGTATGGTTCTCTTTGTGCCCACCAAGTATTTGATATAATCTCTTCTTTGCTAGACATATCTCGATAGCACTCGATAACATTCATTAGGTTGCTTCGACATATATTGATATTTGTTGACATGTGCATAACATGGTTTGACTGACGACAACAAACCCACCAAATGTTCGACGAAATACCTCAATAAATAAACTGAATTTTTTCTTACGCACATCGCACTCTGTTTCTATTAAAATAAAAACAGAAAATCACAACTCATTGTAAATCACACCTCAGTGAATACACTAGATTTTTCTTACGCATCGCACTCTGTTGCTTATAAATACAAGTGCACATAAGAATAATGTTTAACAATACTATTTTTAAGATGGTGACTGATGTTTCAATTATTAGGTAAATCACAACTCATTGTAAATCATATATGATTTTTTTTGTCTACCATTTTCCGAATGAGAAAGTATGTTGAAGGGCTTTTTTCTTTTACTGATATAAAAACTAAAATAGTTAACGTGTGCACATAATTACAATATAGTTTGTTAGCTAATTAATATGATCCACGCAGTACTATTTGTCGACTATTGTGATTTTCTCGCTAATTAGTGCAGTATTTTTTTTTTCTTCATTTAATTTAGGAAGTTTTAACGAAACACTTCCGGTACTGTTCACTTTTAACGAAAATGACATTTTTACTCTAAAAAGTCATTCCTGGTATTATTCACTTACAACACATTTTTGTCATTTTAATTAAAACTCAAAGTTTTCAAGTCATTTTCATTATAGTTAAAGTTCCCAATTTAAGGAAAACTAATGAAAAGGGTTTGAAAACTTTAAGTTTTAACGATAAGCAAGGTATAAAATATCGATGATATCGGAAATATCGGTAGTCCAAAAACACGGAAATATCGATGGAAATATCGGGATATTATCGATATCGATAAAAATTGAATAAAAACCACGGAAATTGTAAGAAAAACTTGGAAATTTTTATTGAAACTTTGCACGATGTTTATTTAGTCAATTATCTATTAGTTTATCACAAAAAATTGGAAGGAAATGCATTGCATGATGGATTTAACTTATTTAAGTTGATTATATAGCGAGCTGGCAAACATTGTGAGTGTAGAAAATATGTAGTAATTAATTAAAGAAGTTTTAAACACACCATAATCATTTATATATAATGAATTAGTACAATATTTTACACTTTATACATTGCATGGTAAGATACATGAGTGACTTAGTACCACATAGAGTTCCTATGAGGTTCAAAATTTTCACTATCTTCATGGTAAAATGGATGACTTAGTACCACATAGAGTTCCTATGAGTGACTTAGTAAAATGGGAGGGGTTCGAATCCCTTTGGTGTTTTTTTAAATATAGAAATTTATCCTAGATAATAAATATTAGCTTGCAAGCCTTGCAGACATCTTAACGACCATATAAATATTACAGGCTGAATATGTAATCACAAACCAAGGTTCTAAAAAACGTTAGGCGCTAGTCGGGCGGCGGGTAAAGGACTAGCGCCTAGGCGGATTTATATAAATTTATTATATATCTTCTAAATAAATGCTTATTTACACTAAAAAAATATACTTGTATAGATAATAAAAGAATTATAAAATGCAAAACTAATACACAAAGTACATCTATCCAACAAGTTCAATATTTAGAAAATGGAAAGCATATAATCATAATGAGAAGTATTCTTGGATGATAGACTAAATTATTCTTATTTATGATCATTGCATTAGATTGAGTATAGATTAAATAACTCATATGGCATTTAAATAAAACATTAATATATATATATATATATATATATATATATAAAAACTTTTGAAAGAGAAAAGCCCACGTAGTGGGTTATTGTGATATTAAAATCCATTCAATGTGCACTCCACCTCTCACATCCCAAATAAAGTAAAACACCTTCCCAATTTCCCATTAAATCTGTTCGGTTCTCATCTTCCTTATCTCTTTTAGAAGAATCAGAACCACAAAGTGAAACAGAAAATGCAGCTTGCACAGTTGCACCGCCACACTGAAATGTCAAATACCCTCTCTCTCTCTTTCTCTCTCTCTCTCTCCGCGTACTCTCTCTTCCTTCATTTGCTCACAGACGGCAAAGCTGCAGAAGCTCGTCGAGATCGGAAGTTGCAGATTCAGAGTTGCTGCGCATTTGGGATTTCACTACTACAAAACTACCCATTACTGGCACAAATAAAAACGACAAGAAAAGGTTATTATTGAGGGATTTTAAGCAAAATCCGACAGAAAATGGTTGCAGTGGCGGATATAATAAGCGACAGAATTGCCTGCGTCAGGAAATGAATTTTCCGACAGAAAATTCTCTAAAACCGACAGTAATTGTGTCGGATGTAACCGACAGTATATATATTTATAATAAATAAATATGAGACTTTTTGTCGGTTATAACCGACAGGATATATATTTATAATAAATAAATAAGAGACTTTCTGTCGGTTAAAACCGACAGAACATATATTAATAATAAAAAAAAATATAAACAACCACTTTCTGCAGCATTCACTGCATTTTCCAGGTTTTCTATTCTCAATCGAGTCGGAGCAACCGCCTCAGGTCTCGAGTCGCTGAGTCGTCGTCGACGACCTTCAACACCTGCTTCTTCCTCGAAAACGACGGCAACGGGAGCGAGCTCGGCTCCGGCGACACCGCGAACTCTGATCCGGCATACATGTCGGTCTTCTGCACCATTTTCGGCCCGGGCCGGAGCCTCGCAGTCCTGGTCCCAGCCAAACCACCATTTTCATTCATATTCGAGTCCAGGGACTCTCCACGCCTCAAGATCGTGACTTTCTCCATCTTGAACTTGAAGCCCTGAAGGTCGTCGTGGGAGCTGGACCTCTTCGCGACCGGCGCCGCATCCGCCGGGTACACCTGGATCCTCCTGGATTCGGATCGCACCGTCGGCTTTCTAGATCTAGGGTTAGAAAAGTAATTCTGGTTAGCGATGGACTCGAAATTTCAAAGTACCATACCTCACCATTTTTCAGAACTCCTCTATAAACTTCTGCATACCCTCCTTTCCCAAACAGATTTTCTGCCAAAACCCACATCACAAAATATGAATACTATATAAATTTCAATCACCCAAAAATCCCCGAAAACATCAAACAGTTTTTGAAGGAAAACAAACAAAAACCTACTTGAGCTAAAAGCATTTGTGGCATCAGAAATCTCTTCATAGGAGAAGCATTTCCAAGTGGGTCTTGGAGAAAGCTCTTTTGGATGTGGGTGTGGATGTTGAACTGGAAGTAAATGAGGAGAGAAGAGAATGAGAAGGAAATGAGGAGAGGAGAAACGGGGGAAGGGAGAAGGCACAGGCGCAAGGAAGAGTTTGAGGGTTTTATGTTGGAAAATTAACATTACTGTCGGTTAAAACCGACAGAAATATTTTTTAAATATAAACCGACAGAAACTTTTCATTCCTGTCGGTTATAACCGACAATTTCCACCCAAAATTTAAAATTCCCTCCCAAAATTTTGTTACGATTTTAAATTCCCCCCAAAATTTTGTTACGATTTTAAAAAATAAAATAATAATTGTTAATAATATGTATTTAAATATAATACGTTTTTAAAAATTAAATAAATAATTTTTTTTTGTTGAAAATAAATAATTTTTTGGTTTAATAGATAATAATCCATGTAAAATATGCAATAAAGAAACAAAAATATAATTGTACAATGAAAATGTTATCACACAAACTAAATATTGTCTAATCAATACTTGAAAAATATAAATAAAAATTTAACACAAATTACTTTTCACACTTCAAAATTTAGGCAAAATAAATAAATTTTCACACCTTGACCCTATAAGAATATAATAAATAAATTTGATATTTAATTAAAAATATTTACACTAGTGGATACCACAAAATCTTATTTTATACTTAATAGAAGTATAATATTAACTCTAAGTGTTTGTATAATCTACCGTTTTGACGCAATATACATTCTACGAAACTTTTTTCAACGATCCAACCATCAAACTTATTTGTACACACTTCGAGATTGCATACGTAAAAAATCATAAAAAAAAACATTCAAAGATTATGTAAGAGAACAAAAGTTTTCGACGGTTATAAACGAAAAATCACAATTTAACGGTTATTTTAGCTCCGATTTTGATGATTTTTTACAGCTACACTCCTCGACCCTATAAGAATGTAATGAATAAATTTGATCTTTAATTTAAAATATTTACACTAGTGGATACCACAAAATCTTATTTTATACTTAATAGAAGTATAATATTAACTCTAAGTGTTTGTTTAATCTACCGTTTTGACACAATATGCATTCTACCAAACTTTTTTCAACGATCCAACCGTCAAATTTATTTGTACACAGTCCGAGATTACATACGTAAAAAATTGTAAAAATTAAACATTCAGAGATTACGTAACGGAACAAAAGTTTTCGACGGTTATAAACGAAAAATCACAATTTAACGGTTATTTTAGCTCCGATTTTGATGATTTTTTACAGCTACACTTTTCGACCCTATAAGAATGTAATGAATAAATTTGATCTTTAATTTAAAATCTTTACACTAGTCGATACCACAAAATCTTATTTTATTCTTAATGGAAGTATAACATTAACTCTAAGTGTTTGTTTAATCTACTGTTTTGATGTGATACGCATTCTAAGAAGCTTTCTTCAACGATCCAACCGTCAAACTTATTTGTACACACTCCGAGATTTTATACGTAAAAAATCGTAAAAAACAAACATTTAGAGATTAGGTAACGGAACAAAAGTTTTCGATGGTTATAAAAGAAAATTCACAATTTAACTGTTATTTTAGCTCCGATTTTGATGATTTTGTACAGCTACACTCCTCGACCCTATAAGAATGTAATGAATAAATTTGATCTTTAATTTAAAATCTTTACACTAGTGGATACCACAAAATCTTATTTTATTCTTCATGGAAGTATAACATTAAGTGTTTGTTTAATCTACTGTTTTGATGTGATACGCATTCTAAGAAGCTTTTTTCAACGATCCAACCGTCAAACTTATTTGTACACACCCCGAGATTTTATACGTAAAAAATCGTAAAAAACAAACATTCAGAGATTAGGTAACGGAACAAAAGTTTTCGATGGTTATAAAAGAAAATTCACAATTTAACAGTTATTTTAGCTCCGATTTTGATGATTTTTTACAGCTACACTCCTCGACCCTATAAGAATGTAATGAATAAATTTGATCTTCAATTTAAAATATTTACACTAGTGGATACCACAAAATCTTATTTTATACTTAATAGAAGTATAATATTAACTAGTGTTTGTTTAATCTACAATTTTGATGCAATATGCATTCTATGCAACTTTTTTCAACGATCCAACCATTAAACTTATTTTTACACACTTCGAGATTGCATACGTAAAAAATTGTAAAAAACAAACATTCAGAGATTAGGTAACGAAACAAAAAATTTCAATGATTATAAACAAAAAAATCACAATTTAACGGTTATTTTAGCTTCGATTTTGATGATTTTTTACAGCTACACTCCTCGACCCTATAAGAATGCATTGAACAAATTCAATCTTCAATTTAAAATATTTACACTAGTGGATAATTTTTTATACTTAATGGAAGTATAACATTAACTCTTAAGTGTTTGTTAAATCTATCAATTTGATAGGATATGCATTTTACGAAACTAGTTTTAACGATTCAACCGTCAAATATGTTTGTATGTACTTCGAGATAGCATGTGTAAAAAATCGCAAAAAAAAAAAAAGCATTCAGAAATTAGGTAATTGGATCGTGAGTGAAAAAAAAAAATTTACACAATTTGTTTATTTATTTTTAATCAATGTAACATTTTAAAATAATAAAATAATCAATTTCTGTCGGTTATGGCGGTTAAATCCGTCAGGAAAAATCCGACAGGAATTTATGTCGGATATATCCGACAGAAAGTAACTTTAATCCGACAGTAAATAAATTATGTGTCGGAAATATTTTATCCGTCAGAATGACTTATTAACCGCCAGGATCGTCCGACACCTAAAGCTAATATTGTAGTAGTGTTTGCAATCGCCTAGACGGGTGCGGTCCACCCGGGACTTGGGCTCGCACACCCATGGCTCGCCGGACCTGGGTTGGGTGTCCTCTGGGTGCCCCAGAGCTTCACGGAGACGAAGGGAGAGAGGGTTGACGCCAGTGATGATTTTGGTACCGTCGTCGATGGGTGTGGGTGTGTAAATGGGTGCGTGAGTGTAGATCGGGGTGAAAGGGAGAGTCTGTGCGAGAGAGAGGGGGAGAAAGAGGGAGTGAGCTGAGAGAGAGGGAGATGTTGGCGTAGGTGGGGAAGGGGTGGGGGGTTGCAGGGAAGGTGAAGGGGGGGGGGAGATGGGAATGGCTTCTGGGGATGCAGAGAAGAGAGAGAGGCGAGAGAGAGATTTAATATATCGCGATATTATTGATAATATCGATAATATCGCGGTACATTAACGATAATTAAATGGATAAGTGTAAAAATATCGTTCTCTTAAAAAAACGATATTATCGGCGAAATATCGCCGATAATATCGATATTTTGTACATTGACGATAATGACAAAATAAAGGGCAAAGTGAATAGTACCAGGATTGACTTTTTAGTGTAAAAATATGGTTTTTCATTAAAGTGAACAGTACCGGGAGCTTTTCGTTAAAGTTCCCTTTAATTTATCGATCAAGAGAGGTCGCATCCGACTTTTGGAACATGCAGCAAAATTATTCAAGTCTTATTTTTAAGCAACGTACATACTCGCCTCTAATTACAATTATGTAGTGCCATCAGAAAAATACGTATATGATTCGATTCAAGGGGTTGAATCTCTGCATGCAACTTGTGACTTCTTTTTGCATTGGGCATTAAATTAATCCTTATGCAATTATTCGGTTATTACTTGGCTGATTCACATTATTCAATCTTAAATTTTTATGTTATATGGCAGATAAAATGTCCTTATTAATGAAATTATTTTCTTCTATTCATGGGTCTTGGAATATTAGCTCCTAGTCCTGGTTTAGTAGAAGGCCCCAAAAAGCACATTGCTAGAACGTAGGAAACCAGCATGGTCAGGAAAATTCCAAGGTTGCATTGCGATATGTAGTGATCACGAAGCTCGTCAAAACTTAAGCGCGGGAACGGCTCCCCAGTTTTGATTATTATGCTGAGAACCGTCCACTCACATGTAAGTGAGAGGATTTATGCTCGATTTTCGCTAAAGCGAATTTGAACCACATTGTTGCTAGTGAAGAAAGTTGTGGTTCCACCTTAAAACCAATTAGTAATATGAGAAGTATCTCAACCTCTTATAAGCTTATGCAAGGTCCCTCATCCCATCAATGTGAGATTCATTCTCAATAGCTAGTCTATTGTGAGGCTAAGCGCTCACTTCTCCTCCCCTTTAGTATAGATAATATTATTTATTTAAAATATAACTGAATAACAAACTAGTAAATAACCAAAAGTCAATATCAGTAGAAACATCTATTTTGTGTATACAACATGATCACTAATAATAAGACATAACTCCCTAATTATTGTTTAATATGACCAAATAACTGAACTTTCAGATGTGGAAAAGTTGAACAAACCAGAAATGGTCCGTATTAAGAAAAACAATTGGCTCCTTAGATTGAGGAGAAATTTCTCCTTAAAATACTTCGTTGCGTATTCAAAGAATATCGTGCTTATGATAAGAACAGTTCATATTATATATATGTCACTTTGTAAACATCAACTCCACAAAAAAACAATTAAAACTAAAATTGTTGAGTAATTGAATTGTATAAAAATGTATGGATATATTTGGTAAAAGCATTATGAACCGTTCTTTTTGCTACAATTGATTGACTAAACGTAAGTATTTTGAGGAGGACCTCCTCCTCAACCTTAAGGAGCCAAGCTCTTCTCCGCTTTTAATATTGAGATTTTTTTTTTAACCTAATGACAATATATGAGAGCTTAAATTGATAGCTAGGAAGGGTTCCAATTATATAAAGAACAAAAACAACTGCCAAATGAAAAGAAGCTTACGAAAACATAGAGAGCGCCTAATTTCTTTTTCCATGGCAATTATTATAATATTATATATTAGATAATTGATACACTTCCTATCGCCACCTTTAACATGTCACTCTCAGTGCTAGCCAAATAATTGCGTTAAATATATAAATTTTGGTTAATAGTAGGTGGACATTTATTACAAAACCAAAAAAAAAAAAAAAAAAAAAAAAACCAAGGTTCTAAAAAACACTAGGCATTAGTTGGACGGCGGGCTGGCGCCGAGCGCATAGGCGGTTAGGCGGGATTTAGACGGGTGCCTAGGCGGATTTAAGTAAATTTCTTGTATATCTTGTAAATAAGTGCATATTGACACTTACAAAAAATTATACTTGTATGAAATCCATGGATAAGATAATAAAAAAAATGATAAAATGCAAAAAGAGTATCTAACAAGTCCAAAATTTAAAAACACATTAAGCATATATGCCATATAACCATAATGAGGAGTATTGTAGGATGACACATGTACAACAAGTTCACAATTTTAAACCACTTAGACTTAGATAGGATTTTTTATTTTATTTTTTAATTTTATTAAAAAAAAAAAAACCACCTAGCTCCGCCTAGAGCCCATCCGATTTTTTCAATCGATTTGTAAGAAAACGTCTCGGCTCACCACCGCCTAGGCCTTTTTTTAGAACATTGAAAAAAAGGCATGGACTATCTTGTAGTTTTTAGCATCTTAATGTGTAATTGCCTTGTATTTAATCCTTTTCAAAAATAAGAATTTAGCTCGAGGAGATTGTATACTGATGCAAAAACTTAACCTTTATTTCAAAAACCCTGCATGAAAACGGAAATACACACACACACACACACACACATATATATATATATATGTATGTATGTATGTATGTATGTGTAAGTATACTAGCAGAAATTCTTGGTACCTCCGAGGATATATCACTCTTCTTATAATATATATATATATATATATATATCCAGGTGTATGCCAGAATCTCGAGTAATATGATAGTAAGACAAGGGTTTTCTGAATTTATTTGATTCAATTTTGCAAGCTGCATGTGAAAAGACTCCTCCCAGTATTAGCTGAGTAGCTGACAATGCTCTTAGATGGATCTATTCTGTGTACAGAAATTATAAAACTGTTAGCAAAATGGTAGCCTCTTATGAGCTGCAAATATCTTGGCCATGTTAATTATTTGAGACAGGCTGATGTCAACTCAAACCCTAAATAAACTGGTCCACATAGTAAAGCGCCTTATCATTCTAAAGCTTCTTCAAACAAATACAGTAGATGATAATATAAAATAAGTTTGTGATGCAAAACTAAATGGTCATCTCTCATGGAGCTACAAAATATAATACTCTTTTATGAACATGTCACCATCTCAACTAGCCAAAACTCCTTAGATTAGGCCTTAATATTTCCAAACACGTCTTAATCGATCTTTGGCGTGCTTCCCCATTTCCAATTAACAACTCTAATCTCCATATGGTGAAATTAACAATCTGGCCATAGTGATCAATGGAGTGATGCTTGGGTACAGACGGCCGTCCAGGACACCAAAAGTAACCAAGCACAAAGGGATGGGATCTAGATACAAGTGGGGGTGTTTCGGAGGGCAGTCAGATCCACGGCCGTGTTGTTTGGATATCCGCATTTAAGAAGTCTTATCTCACTAAGTGGGATCAGCTATTATATGAATCTTAGAAAGTTACTGCGCTCGGTTTTGTGTCATGTTCCCCTTAGATTCAAGTAGTCCGAGTCTTTTTTTTAGAATCTTTTCCCAAGTCTTCCTCTACCCCTTTGATCCTGAGGCTATGTCTCGTAATTGCATCTCCTCACTGAATGAAGACAAATCCACTACAATATTAACCCAATAATGAAGAATCAGAGTCCTCTTTTCGAACACTGCATTCAACAAAATCACAATTAAAAAAAAAAGCAAAATGAAATCTGTAATCAGATTTGCAACAAAATGGAGCTTTCGTATACTTGCTGCATGAAACTTCTGTTTAAATTCCTTCCCGGGTTCTTTCTCTTATGCATGATCATGTGCCCGGAATTCACCTTTGGAAACGAATCTGACCGCCTCGCTCTGCTGGACTTGAAGAGAAGAATGACAAATGATCCTCTCCATATCATGAACTCGTGGAATGATTCGATAGATTTGTGCAGTTGGATTGGCGTTGCATGCAACGTTTCGAACAAAAGAGTCGTGATCTTGAACTTGGAAGCTCAAAAACTGGTAGGCTCCATACCACCTTATATCGGAAACCTTGCTTATCTTACCGGAATCAACTTGATTAGACAACAACTTTTACGGTGAAATTCCTCAAGAAATCGGACATCTAGCAAGCCTGCAATACCTCAACCTGTCTTCGAATTCCTTCGGCGGGAAAATTCCAACTAATATATCTCGCTGCACGCAGCTAAGAATGTTTGATGTTGGTGCAAATAAGCTTATTGGGTCAATTCCGAACCAACTCAGTTCGTTGTTGAATTTAACTCATTTTGGGTTGATGACAACAATCTCACTGGAGCAATTCCGGATTGGATAGGAAAATTTTCTTCCCTGTACGCAATCTCTCTTGCTTACAACAATTTTGAAGGAAGCATACCAAATGCGCTCGGGCGGTTGACAAGCTTTTGGGAAGATTCATAATTCCATCAAACAAACTTTCCGGTACGGTTCCTTCTTCAATCTATAATATATCGTCGATATACCATATTACAGTTACTCAGAACCAGCTGCATGGAGAGCTCCCACAGAATGTGGGGACTACTCTTCCTAATCTTGAGATATTTGCTGGCCGTATCAACAAATTCACCAGAAGTATTCCTGTTTCGTTGTCAAATGCTTCTAAACTTCTATTTCTTGATTTTGCCGAAAATGGCCTCACGGGAAAACTCCCAGCTGAAAATTTTGGAAGTTTGAGAAGCTTGTTGAGACTAAACTTTGACGACAATAGGCTTGGAAGTGGGAAAACAGGTGACCTGAATTCTCTCAGTTTCCTGGCGATTTGTACTAATCTTGAGGTGTTGAGTTTTAGTCGTAATCGTTTTGGAGGAGAATTGCCAGAATCCATAGCCAACCTTTCGACGAAACTGAGAATTTTTACAATGGGTGGAAATTTAATACATGGAAGCATCCCTACCGGCATTGTGAATCTTGTAAACTTGACCAATCTAGGAATGGAACAAAATTATCTTGGTGGTACTGTCCCTGATGTGATCGGTAAGCTTCAGAAGTTGCAGGGGATGTATTTGAATCTTAACCAATTTTCCGGGACAATCCCATCAACGCTAGGCAACTTGACTTCGGTCACAAGGCTCTTCATGGAGGGGAATAGGTTTGAGGGCAGCATACCTCCAAGTCTTGGGAGCTGCCAAAACTTGTTGATGCTTAACCTTTCTAGTAATCAGCTAAGTGGCACCATACCTAAAGAGGTTATCGGGCTTTCATCCCTTTCAATTTCTTTGTCCATATCGAACAATTCTTTGACTGGTTCTCTACCATCTGAAGTGGGCGAGTTGGTACATCTCTCGGAGCTAGATGTATCAGGAAACAAGTTATCGGGTGAAATCCCCAGAACCCTTGGCAGCTGTGCTAGTTTGGTGCGCCTATATTTGGAAGGTAACGAATTTGAAGGAACAATTCCTCAATCTCTGGCCAAGTTAAGAGGCTTGGAAGAACTTGATATTTCACGCAATAATTTATCCGGCCAGATTCCTGACTTTTTAGGTAAGCTTGGATCTCTACACCAACTCAATGTTTCACATAATGAATTTTAGGGTGAATTGCCCTCGGAAGGGATATTTTCAAATGCGAGTGGTTTCTCGATTCTTGGAAATAATAAGCTCTATGGTGGCATCCGAGAATTACTACTACCTGTATGCACTAGCAAAAAATCTAAATCATCTCGAGGACTACTTTCCCCAAAAGTAATAATCCCTCTAACTTGCGCACTTGCATTAATAATTACTGTGTCATGTTTCATTGCCGCTTGTGCAAAGGTGAAAAGTCAAGACCTTTAACTTCACGTACCGATGAGGACTCGAAATCAGGTGTCTCTTATTTACAACTCTTTGAATCAGCCAACGGGTTTTCAAAGGAAAATCTCATTGGTTCGGGAAGTTTTGGTTCCGTATACAGAGGAGTACTTTCTATTGATGGCATGGTAGTAGCTGTTAAGGTGTTAAACCTTCAACAAGAAGGAGCTTCCAGGAGTTTCATTGATGAATGCAAAGCTTTAAGAAGTATAAGGCACCGCAATCTTCTCAAGATCATTACTGCATGTTGTATTTTTCAGTTAAAAACTAAGTTGCAAAACATTAAGAAAGGAACAGATTCAGTTTCAACATATTTGCAACGAATTAAAGATGTGAGGGATCATCTTTCTGCAGCTGGTATAACATTTGAGGATGATGATATTGTGATATTGGCACTGAAAGGTATGCCTTCTGAATATAATACCTTCAGGATAGTTATAAGGGGCAGGGAAAATGTGATCACTCTTACGAAGTTTCGATCCCAATTGTTGGCTGAGAAAGCAACTATTGAGCAACATTCAGTTTCTGAGTCTTTTGTTACTACAATGGTTGCACATGAAACATCAGGCAAAGGCAAAGCTCTTATGTTAGGAGAAGGGCCTTCCAATGGTTCCTCACAGTCACAGGCTTATAGTGGTGGTTCGACTAATGGTGGCTATAGTAATCATTCCTCTAACTACAATGGAGGCTATATTTCGAATGGTTTTCGAGGGAAAGGTAAGGGCGGGAACAATTTTCACTCCAATTCAAGGTATAATGCAGGATCTTCTAATCCAAGTACTAGAATTCTTGGACCTACCAAACCTCATGTTTCCACTTGTCCCAAGCATGGTTATGAAGTTCCTACATGTCAAATATACAACAAAAAGGGTCACATTGCTGTAGATTTTTTT
Source organism: Malus fusca (assembly GCA_035220775.1). NCBI lineage: Eukaryota > Viridiplantae > Streptophyta > Magnoliopsida > Rosales > Rosaceae > Malus > Malus fusca. Next base: position 23,348,925 of record CM069062.1, read on the forward strand.
CAGAGACATTCCTCTACAACTTCAACACCATCCAAAGCTCAATGCCAAATTTGCTGGAAGTTTGGGCACACCTCTGCAATGCACATTACATTTTCTCCTTCTGCACCACAAGAACAATTATGGGTTGCTGATACTGGGGCTACTTTTCATATGACCTCAGATCTCTCCAATCTTAATCTGGCAACACCATTTTCTAGCAATGATACAGTAACAACTGCAAGTGGCTCAGGTTTGCCAATCTCTAATATAGGCTATACTACTCTTCATAATCCTAAGTATGCTTTCGAGTTAAAGAAAATTTTACATATGCCTCAATTATCACTGCATTTGTTATCTATATATAACTATGTAAAGATAACAAATGTCGATTCATTTGTGATGAGTTTTGTTTCTGGATCCAGGACAAGATCACAAGGAAAATCCTCCTTCAGGAATTGTGTAGAGAATGTCTTTATCCCATACCCTTTCACATTCCATAGCATCTCATCACTCAAGCACAAAAATACAATGCATCCTTTCAGCAACAAACCTGTTATCTTGGCAGTCAAGTCAAAATAAATTTGGGGCACCAAAGATTAGGACATCCTTCCAACATTGTTACTTCTGCAATGTTAAAACAATCCAACATTCCTACATCTTTAGATCATGTGCCTTCAATTTGTAAATCTTTTTTGGAAGGTAAGTTTGCCAAGCTTCCATTTGTGTTTCCTGCAAATAAAACTATACAACCTCTAGAGATCATATATAGTGATGTTTGAGGTCCTTCATCCACTGTTTCCATTGAAGGTTACAGATTCTATGTAAGTTTTGTGGATGAATGTACCAGGTTTACCTGGATTTTACCTTTAGTAAATAAAAGTGAAGTTTTCGGTGTATTTGTCAACTTTCACAGTTTTTTGGTTACTCAATTTTCTACAAATGTGAAAGTATTTCAAAGTGATGGTGGGGGTGAACACTCCAATCACAAATTCAAACAATACCTACTAAAAAAAAGGTATAAATCATCAGAAGTCATGTCCATATACCCCTCAACAAAACGGTCTAGCTGAAAGGAAGCATAGACACATACTTGAAACAGCCATTACTCTACTTCAAACAAAAAATTTACCACATAAATTGTGGTTTCATGCTTGTGCCATTTTTGTTTATCTCATAAATAGAATGGTATGTCAAACTCTTCATATGTCATCTCCCTTTCAATGCTTGTTTGGAACCCCACCCTCTATATCTCATCTTAAAGTCTTTGGCTGTGCTTGTTTCCCACTTTTAAAATAGTTGAACTCTAGTAAGTTGCAACCTAAAACCTCACAATGCATATTCATAGGCTATGAAGGCCAGTATAAAGGTTATCTTTGTCTCAACCCTCTTATAAACAAAACATATGTCTCAAAACATGTTTTGTTTGCTGAGACAAGTTTTCCTTATGCATCCATCATTGCATCCAACAATGCATCACCACTCACTACATACACATCATCACAATTACAACCAACAATTCCTTATTCATTAGTCAATTCACATAACACTGTCATTTCACCAGTTCCACTTCGAGCCCTAGAATCTTCAACTTCTAGCCCTACTAATGCCTCAAAGTTTTCAACTACTACCACTAATGCCTTAGAGTGTTCCATGTCCATACCTGCTAATACTTTGGGATCTATGGAATCTCTCCCTCATCATTCACAACTTGCTTCATCAATTGCAGATACTACACAGTCCCCAATCCTTGTTGATCTTAATTTTCAACCTGAAAATCAGTCAGTTGTCCTTCTCATACCCTCAATGAGTTTGCACCCTATGCAAACTCGATCTAAAAGTAGCATATCCAAAAATAAGGTGTTCTCAGCTACAGTTAAGTCATCTACACAAGTTTCAGAACCTGCAACTTTTAAGTCTGCTAGTAAAATACCAGAATGGATTGCTGCTATGGAAGATGAGATCACTACCTTGAATACTTGGTCTATAGTTCCATTGCCATCTAACAAAAACTTAGTAGGCTGTAAGTGGGTCTATCGTATCAAAACCAATCATGATGGTTCAGTGGCAAGATATAAAGCAAGCTAGTTGCAAAAAGCTATAGCCAAGAGGAGTGAGTTGATTACAGTGAGACTTTTAGTCCTGTAGTGAAACCTACCACTTTTAAATGGTCCTTGAGGCAAATGGATGTCAAGAATGCATTTCTTCATGGTGATCTGCATGAAGTGGTGTATATGTAAGATCCCAAGAACTTATTATCAAAGAAGATAAATATTTGGAAAAAAAAAATATGTTGTGCTTATTTATTGAGAAGATGGTGAACATCATTACGAGTTTGTAACATCTTTCGGATTACTTAGTGGAACTTGAATGAATTTTTAAGATAATTTCATGTTGGACCAATGTGTCGATGACACATGGCAGCTTACAAGTGATGGAATTAGCCATGTGGAGATCAATTAAACGGCCATTTTCCGCAAGAGAACCTAGTAGCTTATTCATGGTTATATATTGATAAGCTCCACCATGCTGCTAATTTATAAGAATTATCAAGAAGCCTTGTTGTCAACTTTGGATTGGCATACAAAGATGACTATTGGAAGTTATAGGTTGGACGTGGCATTAGGTAGTTCTACGAGCATCTATAGTGATTTTAAACCAAGTATTTGAGTTGCTTGTAAGCAGCCTTGCAGCTGGAGGTGGCAAGAGCGATGTCAATGCTTTTATCATGCAATTGACACCACTTGCATGCAGACTTTCTTTGCCTCTATGTCAACCAATGACAAGCTAATTGGAGCAACCATTTCCCTATAAATAGGGACTTCATTCTTTTGGTTTTGGTTACCAACTGGTGCACGGGTTGGACGATGTAGTGAGATATATGGTTACATGCAAGCATGCATGTTAAGCCTTTGCAGAGAAGAAAATTTTCTCTTAATCTTTCGAAATTCGTAACTTTCAATCAGGAATTCTGATTGAGGAACGATTTTCACCTACATGTTCAGTGAATCGAGCTCAATGTTCTAAGGTAAATTTTGAGGAATTATTATTTAGGTTTGAATAATTCGTTCAAATTGGGTTTATGACTAATTAGGCTTAAATCTTCGATTCAAGCTTGTTCTTGCACAATTTGAGGGCTTTGAAGCCTATTTGATGACTGGACAACGATTTCTCAGACATTAAGGTAAAGATTTACATATGATCAGATTTCTGGGATTTTGTACAAGTTTCGTATGGATGAGATTTAGAAAATTGTTTGACTCGAAATTCATCAAATTTGGTCATTGAAGGACGTTTGTATGGAAGAAGTGAGTTGTACTATTGATGGATTGTGTTTTGGCTTGAAAGATATGTTGAATTTTTGGAAAACAGACCTCAAAGCCGCTGGTTTCATACCAGGGACTGAACTATGAAAATAGTTTCAGTTTTGGGGTAATTTTGTAAATTACTAAAAGTTCGGGGTCCAAAGTGCAATTATCAAAAGTTTTGGGATCTATTTGAAATAATAAAGTTCAAATACATCATTTTTATTCTTGTTAAGTGAAGGTCCCTATTGGATATAGTTGTTGTTATGGGAATAAAGTTTAGTCATTATATATGGACATATAGTGACATATTGTAATTGTTGACCTAGGGACTCCAATTACTCGCAGTGCTTGCATTTAATTGAGGTATTGGTGAGGAATATTGCTTGCTTGGCTTGGAGACCAGGTAGGAGAATCCTCACTTACCCTAGTTATGGAATTTTGTGCATGTATGTATATGTAAATATACGAATGCCTGTGAAAGCTACATAGATTTTGTTGTGATATAACCATGAGGAAAAATGGTTTTGTTTTATATCATGATATGCATGTTGTTTTATGCTACAAATTAAAGTGATGACTTGAGAGTGAAGGAGGTATAGCGACCGCCTTGGGTTTCGATCCCCTAAACCTCCGAAGGGGATACTACAAAGGGATTAGTATCGTTACCTTTCTAGGAGAGGTACGAGGAAATCTAAGGGTAGAGCATTAAAGGACACTCTCGCTACACCTTACCATAAGTATATTCGTTCAGAGTTGGTCCAGGTAAGCGGGTAGTTGGTCATTAGACCGGTCATCAGGCATGTAGCAATTTATTGGGATCCTTATTTTTATTTTTAAAGGAAATTGTGTAAGCATATAATCTATTTTCAAAACTAAACAAAGCTTTTGTTGTGCATCAAAGCTTTTGTTGTGCATCAATCATTTTCCTATAGTATATATAGTGTCGTATACTATTTTCAAACCTAGCTGGGGTGGATTCCCTGAGGGGGAGCGATGAACGTTTGTGATGCTTACCATTACTTTATTACAAGACTGGTGCACCTATAAATAGACGATTTGGACTAAAGTCGGGACTAGCTTTGTTTGTTACTTGTCAACTTCTCGATCGTTCATAGCCTCACCGTCTTGAAGGGATTTTTGTAGCCAAACTCAACATTTTGCATTTTCAAATCATACTAAAGAGTTGGTTTAGTATGATAATTACCTTAAACTCTTTGGTTTTGTTGTAGATTGTGAAATTCTTTTCCTATGTAAATTTTTTATCCAAATTCAGTTGCCCTTTTATTCTTCGTTTTACTAAAATGATTTCCGCTTCCGTACTGCTTAAAAATAAATTATTTTATTCCCCTCAAATAGCCTTACGTTCTATTAGGAATGTAGTGCTATAGTGTTGGATTTTAACACTATAGTATTGCGTTACTAATAGAGCGTAGCACTGTTACGTGCCTCTTTTTTGGGGCGTGACAATATATGACTCAACCACAAGGCTTTGAAAGTTCAGTTCATCCCTCTCATTATGTTTGCAAACTTAATAAGTCACTTTATGGTTTGAAACAAGCTCCCCGAGCCTGGAATGAAAAATTTACAAGCTTTTTACCATGATTGGGATTTAAGGCTTCTCTTGCAGACCCATCATTTTTTGTGCAACACACTCATCTTGGTACTGTTATTCTCCATTTATATATGGATGATATCATCATAACTGGCAGTTCATCTCAGTTGATTGATAAAGTTGTTCAAGCATTAACTAAGGAGTTTGACATGAAGAACTTGGGTCAATTACACTATTTCTTAGGGTTACAGATAACATATCAGTCTCATGGTCTTTTTGTTTCCCAAACTAAGTACATAAAGGACTTGCTCGAAAAGGTTGGTTTGCAAGATTCAAAACCTTGTGCCACACCATGTTTGCCTTATCACATGTTATCTAAAACTGAGGGCACTCCTCACAGTCCACAACAGTATTGAAACACTGTGGGAGCCTTGCAATACTTAACCTTTACAAGGCCTGATATTGCCTTCTCTGTCAATCAATATTGTCAGTTCATGCATAACTATAACAACCCATCCCAGATTTTTCGGAACATAAGGGTATTGTGGTAAATTCAATTGGGTTATGGGATATTTGTTTAAAATATTATTTTGGGTCTTATTTGGTGTGCCCAAGTGGGGCCCACAGTTAGTTTTTTTCCCCCCAGCCCAACTCCTAATTCGCTCCCATTCCCGTGCACACCTTCACTCTCTCCCCCTCAACTCTCTCTTTCCCACGAGCACCTACACACACACACACCAACTCCCTCTGGGACCTCCATCACCTCTCTTGTCCATCTCCCTCATCTGCACGTGACAACTCCAGAATCTGGACACCCCAAGAACTGGTACAAATGCCTGAAGTAGCTCCGGCGGGTCTTCATCACCCTCTACATAGGTAGGTCTCGAAAAACACTCCAAAGCTTTCCTTTTTGGTTCTCATATTTCACTTCTAATCATATGTGTGTATTGTGGACGTTGAAACATCGAGAAATCACATCGGACGAACTAAAGTTAGTTTTCGGCGAGTACATGTGGCTTCTAGGGCATTTTTCGGCCAACTCCAGCCACCACACGCCTTGAAATTGGTATGAATCTCTTCCTTGTTCCTTGGGCTTCATTTTGGTATATTGTATGACCTATTTTGGTCACGTTTTGGGGTTGAACGGAGCTTGGAAAGCTTCAACTTTCCTCTTCCTCGAAACCAGCAGACCCCCGCCAAAAACCGGGTCAAACCTTACGCAGAAGCACTAGGTCGGCCCAAATAATTGGGCCATGGAAGCCGGCCCAAGTAACCCAACCCAGTCCTAAGCTAACCAAACCCAATTCAAAGTTGGCCCAAACCTATGGGCCTTGTAACCCGACCCTAACCCGGGCCCAATCTCTAAACCTATTAACCCATTAAACCCCAAACCCTTTTGGGCCCAGGCCTTCGGCCCGATAGCCCCAAACCGTGACCTGGCCCGTTGACCGGCCTTTGACCCGACCTGTTTGACCGTTGACTATTAACCCGTCAACGTTGACACTTTGTTGACTTTTTCGGGTTTCGGTCGGGACCTTTCCTAGACTAATTTCGACGTCCTAAATCCATTTATGAAGTCCGTTTTCTGAAATTCAATCGTTATGATAGAGTTTTATTAATTGGACCCTTTATGTGCTTAGGTGCGATTATTAGCAACGATTCCGTCACGACTCTTCGACGATGGAGTATCTGTGAGTGGACCCCTTCTAAAATGCATGTTTTAATAGTATAAATGCATACATGAAAAGCATGATTTAATGGTTACATTTTATGAAACGTTTTATGAGTAAATTAGATTTACACTTTATGATTATCATGTTTTACAAAGAATATTTTAAAATACCATACTTTATCGAATTTATGTTCTTTGTAGTATATATGATGGATGACTATATACTATTTATGAACATGTTTTTACACTCTTTGTAGTATATATGATGGATGACTATATACTATGAAGATGTTTTGAGATATATGTATTTATGTTGGAAAGATTATATTCAATGTTTTTGTGCGCATCTAGTGGTTAATGTCTTGCCTACGGGCGTATGTTCTGCTTACGGGCGATTATCCTGCCTACGGGTGTATGTTCTGCCTACGGGCGTATGTTCTACCTACGGGTGCTTGACGGTCCTGCCTACAGGCGTATGTTCTGCCTACGGGGCGTATGTTCTACCTACGGGCGTATGTCCTGCCTACAGGTGCGTGATGGAGAGCCTTCGGGCGATTTGATACCACTAGTTAGCACACTATATATGATATATGTTTTAGGAAAGGTTTTATGGCATGCTAAGGTTTTCGGAAAAACGTATTACCTATTATGTTATACGAGTTTTCTAAACCTGGGGGTTAGTACGTTGTTGATTAACTATTTTATTACTACTTATATATCAACTTGGTCCACTCATGTTTTGTTTTGCGCCCCCTCAGGACTTAGAATCGAGGCGTACAATCCCGGCGTCAAGGCATTCCCGCATCGGCGTCTTTGAGTCCTCTCAGTGTAGGACCCATTCTTTTGTTCATTCAATTTTATATTATTCCTTTTTAGTGTCTAGGATTAGTTGTATGCTCTGAACACGTTCCATAATTGCATAATCATTGTATTTGAATTTATAAGTATTGTTTATATTTATTTGTTCTCATGCATCCTAATATGGCTTCGTCACCTTCGGGTGTCGACCAGCACGTGCCTACCCTAGTGTTTGGAAGATATCAGGGTCGGGTGTGTCAATAACCTTATGGACTCCCATGTGTAGCTGTCAAATGCATCCTACGATATCTTAGTGGTATTTTGGATTATGGTCTTCAATTTCGAACAAGCAAGTTACAATTACAAGCTTATAGTGATGCTGATTAAGCAGGTGACCAAAATGATAGAAGATCCACTTCTAGTCACATTGTATATCTTGGTTCAAGTCCTATATCTTGGGCATCTAAGAAGCAACATAATGTTTCTAGATCATCTACAGAAGCAGAATACAGGGCATTGGCAATTACAGCTGATGAGTTAGCATGGATAAGGCAGTTATTATGTGATATGTGTGTACCAATTTACACTGCACCAATGATCTATTGTGACAACATCTCAGCAATTGCATTATCCTATAATCCTATTTTTCATTCTCGAGTGAAACATATCGAAATAGATTATCATTTTGTGCTGGAACAAGTCATTCGAGGTGATCTCCATGTTAATCATGTGTCATCAAAAGAACAATTCGCAAATATATTAACAAATGGACTGTCTGCACCCTTATTTTAGCATCATTGTTCCAATCTTATGCTTGGTTCCTCCAAGCATATGATTGAGGGGGGGTGTAAAGATATAGAGTCGTCGGATCATGACAATTGTTAACAGATGAAGGAATAAGTTTGTTATGGTAGTTAAATCAGTTAGTAGAAGATTACTTAGTGTGTAAGGAAAGTCAGGCATATATATAATTATGTACTATAAGATTCATTCATTGGATACAAAAAGGATAATTTAGTTATGATTCTCTCTCTCTCTCTCTCTCTCTCTCTCTCTCTCTCTCTCCTTAAGACTACACAGAAAACTCCATCAATGTTCGTCATAAGTTGAAGATTAACACAAACCACCTTAACCGATTTTCTATCATCTATCTATATCTATATATATATAGGGAGAAGGCCAAATAGGTGAAGCATTTCAAAATGCCAACAAAGCCCCTTTGTTTTCTTCATAACCAAACCCAAAACATTTCAAAAAATGAGGATAAACTGGTAAAAAAACATATCAGAGTATAAAATTGTCTTTAAAAAAAGCAAATTAAAAAAAGGGTAAAAGACTGTTTACTACCCTCATGTTTCGTGGTTTTCAACATTTAGTACATCAAGTTTTTTTCATCTCAGAGTCATACCTAAAGTGTAAATTTTGGGACAGTCTCATACATCCGTTAGTCAAACTGTTAAGTCTCCCGTTAACTGTGACATGGCGCCCATGTGGACACTGACTGGGCGCCACGTGTCATCCACGTTTTTTTTTTCTTCTTCTTCTTCTTCTTCTTCTTACTGCAACCTTTTTTTTTTCCTTCCTCCTCCTTCTTCCTTCCTCCTTCTTCCTCCGAATCCGGGGAAGATTTTTTATTTTTTTTCTTCCTCTTCTTCTTCCTCCTTCTTCTTCTTCCTCCTCCTACTGCAACTTTTTTTTTTTCTTTTCTTCCTCCTTCTTCTCCTTCTTCCTTCCTCCTTCTTCCTTCCCCTTCTTCTCCTTCTTCCTTCTCATTCTTCTTCTTCTTCTTCCTCCGAATCTGGGGAAGATGAAGGTTTTTTTTTATTTTTTTTAATATATATATATATATATATATATATATAATTTTATTGATTTATTTTATAAATAATTTATTTTTAATTTCCACGTGGATGACACGTGGCGCCCAGTCAGTGTCCAAATGGGCGCCACGTCACAGTTAACGGGAAACTTAACAGTTTGACTAACAGATGTATGAGACTGTCCCAAAATTTACACTTTAGGTATGACTCTGAGATGAAAAAAACTTGATGTACTAAATGTTGAAAACCACGAAACATGAGGGTAGTAAACAATCTTTTACCCTTAAAAAAACGCCCATCTTAACTATAACAATTGACAACCGCCGGATGAAAATACTTGCACTTCAAATTCATTTTGACCCTTGGATTAATCCTCCCACAAATACTGCTTTGGCCTCGTTTGGCAGCTCGGACTGTACTGACTATTTTTGTCGGATAGGATAAATAGCCACCGGATAGTACTGACTAAATTAGTCGAGCGTTTGGTGCAGTATCGGATTAATGACCGTATTATTTATACTGTGTTTGATATTATACCGAATAAGATGAATAAAACTTAAAATTGGTATTATAGCGGATAAGAGAAATAAAACTTAAAAAAAAAGTGAAATCATCTTTTTTTTTTTTTTTTCGCAGATCTCTCTGCATCCATCAAACTCCCTCCCTCTCTCTTCCTTCTTCTTCCCCGACTGCAGAAGCATCCCAAATAATTCTTCCCCGCTTCTCTCCGCGGCACCCCCAAACTCCCTCCCTCTCTCTCCCTTATTCTTCTTCCCCGGCGACGACAACTCTATTTTGTCGCTTCAACTCCGTCTTCCTCTGCGTCAACTGCGATTCTCATCACCCTGCGTCTAGCCCCTGCGAGCTCTGCGAGCAAGCTCCAGGACCGAGAGACCGAGGTGAGCAGGGAGGATGACGAGGCTGCTCTCGAACCTAAAGGCTATGGAGAATCCGGATCTGAACTCAGGTCGTAGAAATGGATCCATATCTGGATCTAGACTACCAGCATGTGGATCCGATGCTTGAAGAAGTTCAGGAGCAGGACATCTGCAGCACGGACGCAGTCGGTTTGGTGTGGCGATCGTGAAGATGGAGGGGATAGCGCCCCGACTAATTATCCCGAGCTTTTGTGGTGTTTTAATAGTACGGTGTCAACCGTATAAAATTTGATAGACCGGATAATTAAGCGGGTGCTTATTTAGTACGATAGTGCACCAAACAACTGCTCCTGTATTATTTATCCTATCCGATGCTTTATACGGCGTGCCGAGGCCTTTGTGTCCTATCTTTCCGAGAGAGCGGGGAAAAAGAGTAGAACTCTCGAACACCACATCTAACCGCAGCGATGAGATGAAACCGCCATCTACTACATGTTCTATAGTGAACAACAGGTCAAACATCGGAAGAAATGAACCCACTTTCGTCTTCCGCACAGACCCCTCTTCTTCTTGTTTTTTCGAAGTTCCTTCAAAATCCACACTCGATTTAGACAAGATTTCAGGTGATTTTTCCTAAATTCCTTCACTTTTTGTCTTTACAATCAATTTCGATTGGATTATTATTGTTGGGTTTTCAATTAGAAAAAACCTCAAATGAAGTATGAGATTTCAAATTCCGGGGCTTTTGCGATTCTTCGTCCTAATAAACGACTTGGGTTTTGCATAGTGTGATTCTTCTGTTATTAGAGATTCCAATTTTTTTGAAAACAGGGTTTTTTTAAATCCTCTCAAAGTAGTAGGATATGGAAATGAACTCTACTGGAGAAGTAATTCATTGTGTTCAAATTTCACTGGGTAAGTTTAGTTTCATATTAATTTTGGCAGTTTATTTGTAGTCGTGCAGAAATCAAGGAGAAGACAACGAGGGGGAGGGAGAAACAGACAGATAGATATATTGACAAAGACTCTTCCTCTACATCAACTGATTCTTATCGCAGGTAACTTTCAATCTCGGATTCTCCATGATCTCTGCATTCTTTTCCAATAGTTGTCCACCATTAACCAAATTCATTTTTCCTTCTATTTTCATGTATGATTGTTGGTTATTTTCTTTTGAGTGAAAAACTTGGATTTGTTTCTTCTCCATGTAAGTGTCTTTATGTTTCCCTCTGCATTCGTTACATTCCAATGAAGCCCGTTGGTTAGGTTCTTATGCTTACAAGGAAACTCTTGGCTCTGGGGAGTTTTTGTTTATATTAATCCATTTTCCAATTATTTGTCGTGCTTTTTCCATTATGTTTCAAATCATTTGTATCGGTGCAGGCGGTGGAGATAAATGTGATGTGTGTTGTCTGGGCGAGACTCGCCCAATATTGTAGTTTTAGTAGTATGAAAATTTTCTTCTACATTTGATTTTGCTTTCAATTCTTCTTTTTATTTTAATGAAATTTCTAATCTTCCTTTAGTCATGAGTACCTAATCGATTTCCCTTTCTATCTTTTATCCGCCATTTTCTCTAATTTTGTTCATCAAAATGTGGTCTGCATTTCCTCTTTTCCAGTGTATTTGAAATTCACTAATTCAACCTCAAATGTTTGTCGTATTCATCTCACAGATATAAGCAATGTGTAGAGCTTCGACTGAAGTGTTTGATAACGACTGCTGTATTAAATACGCAGGTCGGTCGTGGAATTTCTTCTACTTTTGATTCATTTTGGTTTTTTTTTCCCAACCACCATTCATAAGTGGAATTTCTTCTCTTCATTTTTCCAGTTTTGTTGAATTTATTTTCTGTTCACATCTTTCCTTTCGTTCACAAGTTGATGCGTGAAACAATTAATTGCCAGATTGCATCATTTGGTTTCTATTTCTGTTGGGTTCTTAATATGGACGAGTTGGTTGTGCTTATAACATATTAGCCAAAATGTTTACTGTAATATGAAGTTATTGTGGTTTTGGCATTCTTTAATTCCCTCCAAATGGAGTTAATTTCAATTATACTGCACATTTGAGGTTTTTTCTTATTACAACAATGTCTGCTTAATTTCAACGTGGTTTCTTAAATTTTTTGGCAATTGGCATTTGTACGTCACTTTAGGGTCGATCAAGTGCACAGTGATTGCTTAATTTCAATTTGATTTTTTTTTAGTGTGATTTCTTTTAGCTTCTGTTTTCTCTTGGTTGCTTTTACTGCACATTTGGGTTTTTCAATTGCATGATCATCCACTTTTAGCTTCTGTTTTTTTTTTTTTCTTTCAGTTAATTGAGTTTTATTTCTTTCAGTTAATTGAGTTTTATTTCTCCTCCATAGTTCTCAATTATTAAACTTTTGTATTTTGTTCTCTATCACAGTGCTCCTTATTCCTTCATGTCAATCTTCTCATGCATTTTCACATAATTATTAAATTGAAGTTCTACAAATCAGTTTCTGGAATTTACTAATCGTGGAACAAACAAGTAACGAGGTCTGAAATTTGTTTTCTTTGTAATTGATACTGGCATTCTGTTTTTGGCTGGAGGAGGCTTTGGCAATGGTTAAGTTTTTGTTTTGGTTTTGGTTTTGTTTGAGGAGGCTTTGACAAATTTGCAGAAGGAAAACCCAAAGGAGCATTGCTTGTTTTGCACCTTAATCCATCCACCTTCTTTACAGGTACGCCATGTTTCTTCAATTTCTGAATTTTATCTCTACAATTCGAATTAAAATATTGGACAATATTTGAAGATGAACAGTTGGCTAATTATCCTCATATTTGGGAAAAAAAAAGAGATAATTATCCTCCTAAACTAAGCGGTTATAATTTAAACACGTTGAAAAAAAAAGTGCGTTTGATGGTCATATGAGAAAGGTTTCATTTGATGCCAACATTGTAGTTCCTCCAGCCTTAACATATTTCCAAATGCTATTCATCCAATAGTTCTGGAAGCCATTTTTACATCCCCTTAACCCATTGTTTGTTCTGTTTGGTTATTACTTTGGTCATGGTATCAATTAATGAACTAATCTCCTTGCAAGTTGTGTAATACAAGCATACTTTTGGAAAAAAATATAGTTGAGCCAAAAAATAACAAAAGGAAAAACAAATAGAGGACATCATTTAGTCGTCATATAGGAAAAGATTGCCCATTCATATACTCTTAAGGTTCTTCTTCCTTTTATTATTTCCATTTGGTAGATACCGTATCATGCTTTAGAATTTGAAAAAAAAACAGAGTAAAGATTATGTACATTTGAGAACTCTTTTTTATTTATTGTGTTAATATTATTGTAGACAAAAGCATTATAGTATGTAGTTACTCTAAATTCTTCTTCGAAGAGGTTCTTCTTTCTATTGTTTAGATTTTGGTAACAAAAGCTACTTTAAACAGCTCCAAATGTCAACGAAATGCAATGTCAACGAAATGCAAAGTAACGGGTTTTACATTTGATATTATCTTTGATTGAGCTTCTAGTCAATCTATTTGGATATGACTTTTTTTTTTCTTACTTTTTGTCAATGTATGTATTTTAAATACTACAAACAATTTACACTTCAACTCATATTTTCATTTCAAACACTTCTTTTGCCAACTATGGAAACAAGCATTAATGTTGTGGTACATTTTAATTGATACAGCAGTTTCATGTGGAATGGGAAAGTGTGACATATATGTCAAAGAAAAAAAGTAGATATTGCACTACGAAGCCATATACCCTATGAACTCATCTTTAGCAACTTTTAATAAGATAAACTATTCAAATAGATTTGATAGAAGTGATTCGGATATGTGGTACTGTAAGGAAAAGATGATGGATATGTATTCTTAGTCTTCAGCTTAATGTCATAAATTAATTGTTTAGTTTGTTCTCTAACACTATTATTTGGTTCTTACTGTATTTTTTCCTTTATTTATTACTAATCAACATGTAGCCATAATCACTGCAAAATGACACATAATACTGTGTAGAAAAAGAGAACAAAAATTAGTTGAAGGCTTCATATATTTTTGTCTATTTGCATGTGTCTGAAATGTTGATCACATTAAGCTTCATTATTTTAATACATTTCTATTTATTTGCATGTATGTCATGTGGTAGTGATGTTGAAAACCGAATGTGTGAAAGTGAAATTTTAGATAGACGTGTGGTTGAAAAGATACAACAGATGTTGAACAACCATAATCCTTTTGTTCATACATTGCAAAGCCTTGGGCAACGCCAAGATTTGCCGCATTACAAGTTGATCCTAAAAGAGCAACCTATAGATCGGCGTCAGTATAGTCTACCATCAGCATCACAAGTTGCAGCAATTATAATAGATGGAGATAATGCCACAATTGCAAATGGAAGACTTTCTCACGTCCGAGACTACGTCGGATTTTATGATCCATTACAATATCTATTATTGCTACCTTACGGTACATATGGTTGGGATGTTAATAGTTGTGATGATGGTGGAAGAGCAATAACATGTTGTGACTATTATGCTTATATGTTTCAAGTTTGTGCCGATAACACCATTTACTCCACCATTATATATAGATGAATGATGATTCCCATATTAAAAGCAATATATGAAATTGACTTTTGCAAATACGTCATAATGGATCCTCACTTTTGCTTCAAGGTGGGCGTCTCTTGCAACAATATGTTGTAGATAACTACATTAAAATTGAATCACAAAAACTTAGATGGTTGCGTTTTAATCAAGCCACATTTAGAGTTGATCTCTACAAAAGACTTGAAGACTCTTTAAATGCAGGTCAACACAATGCAGGTATATATATTGTTTAAGTCATCGTTATTTAGGAATATAACTTTGTTCAAAGTTTGTACAATATATATAGCTACTAATTGAAAATAAAAAATTATCATTTAGCATCGACCGTAGAATTATTTTACCATCATTGTTTGTTGAAAGCCCACGTGACATGTACAAATGATATCAAGATGCAATGACTCTGGTTCAAAGATTCGGAAAGCCAGATCTTTTTATTACCATGACATGTAACCCAAGTTGGGAAGAAATCAAAAGCGAATTACTCGCTGGACAAACACCACAAGATCGTCCTGACTTACTCACTAGAGTATTTCGTGCAAAACTGGAGCAACTAAAAGAAGACATCATTGAAAAAGGGGTAATGGGCAGTGTTGTTGCTTACTCATACATTATTGAGTTTCAGAAACATGGTCTTCCACATGTGCATATGTTGGTCGTGTCAGATGAAAATGACAAGATCAATAACCCCAGATGAGTATGACCGAATTGTTAGAGCTGAAATACCAAACAAAGACATAGAGCCACAACTTTACAATGTGGTATTAAAGCATATGATTAATAGCCCGTGTGGGATTCATAATCATCAATCTCCATGTATGAAAAATGGGAGTTGTAAGAGAAAGTATCTCAAACCATTTGCACCAGTCACTATTCAAGGGAATGATTCGTATCCAATTTATCAAAGGCGAGGAAATCGATTGCCAGTCTCACTTGATCGACAAGGAAACATAATGGTTGATAATAGTTAGGTCATTCCATATAATCCATGGTTGCTATTAAGGTATGATTGTCACATTAATGTTGAAATTTGTTCAAGCATAAAAAATGTCAAGTACTTATATAAGTATGTTTACAAAGGCCTAGATAGAGTGACAGTCAAACTACAATCAGACCTTGAATACGATGAAATAACGCAGTTTCAGGATGCAAAATGGGTTTGCGCACCAGAGGCATTATGGAAGATATTTAAGTTCATTATTAATTGAATTTACCCATCTGTTGAGCAATTGCAAATACATCTTCCTAATATGCACCAAGTTCAGTTTCGTGCCGACGAGAGTATAACAAATATTGTACATGATGAGAGTACAAGAAAGACAATGTTGACTGAATTTTTCACACTTAATCATGTGGATGCAGAAGCGCGACGGTACTTATACATGGAGATCCCATCACACTACAGATAGATTCAAGCTCAAAGAAAGTGGTCTAAAATAATGAATCATAACAAGGTTATTGGGCGAATATATGCAGTTTCACATGATGAAGGCGAAAAATTTTACCTTCGGATTCTTCTTAACCATGTTAAAGGGCCAACATCCTTCACAAACTTGAGAACAGTTAATGGGGTTTTGCATCCAACATGTAAGCAGGCAGCACAACAACGAGGTTGTTAGAAAGAGATGACAGTATTTGACAATATTTGCTAGAGGCCTCCACAATTCAGATGTCGTCGGCTTTAAGAAGATTATTTGCCACCATATTGGTATATTATGCACCAATTGGTGTTCGAGGGTTATGGGATGAGTTCTATCCATTCATGATAGAAGATTATGTTTCCACGACTAACATAACTCCCACACTTGCTACGAACAGACTCTTGCATGAGTTGAACACACTTTTGGTTCAATTTAATAAGAGTATAAACGAGTTTGATTTGCCCCAAATGACAAGATGAATTGAATCAAGTTCAGGAATGACAAGATGTATTGAAGATGAAATATCCATAGGTATTCCACAACAAGATTTTGATGCAATCGAATGCTTAAATGATGACCATAGAAGTGCGTTTAACACAATAATGGGTGCAGTTCAACGATTAGAGAATGCAACATTTTTTGTGGATAGTCCTGGTGGAACTGGAAAAACTTACTTATATTGTGCATTGTTAGCAAGCTTGAGAAGGTTGGGGCACATAGTATTAGCAACAGCATCATCTGGAAATAACTACGATATTGCCTGGTGGGAGGACATCCCATTCTAAATTCAAGATACCACTTACTCTCGATGCATCATCGATGTGTTCGATCAGTAAGCAATCTGATTTAGCAAAGCTAATACAAAGGGCAAAGACAATTATCTGGTATGACGCAACAATGATGCATCGTCATGTATTTGAAGCACTTGATCGGACGTTCACAGACTTAA
This sequence comes from Malus fusca, assembly GCA_035220775.1. Lineage (NCBI taxonomy): Eukaryota > Viridiplantae > Streptophyta > Magnoliopsida > Rosales > Rosaceae > Malus > Malus fusca. Next base: position 23,365,894 of record CM069062.1, read on the forward strand.
CAGATATTGACTTACCATTTGGGGGGAAGATAATGATATTTGGAGGAGACTTTCGACAAGTTCTTCCTGTTATCCGGAAAGGTACCAAGTCCGAACTAATCCAAATCAATGTCGTTAAAGCATCATTTTGGCCACAGGTAAAGATTTTAAAACTCAAACAAAACATGAGATCCATAAATGATCATGAATTTTCAGAATTTTTACTTCGTGTTGGTGATGGGAATGAAGATGTTATTATGGACGATATGGTAAAACTACTTGAATGCATGGTGATACCATGGGAGAGTGAGCATTCCATTAATCAATTAATTTCCAAAATCTTCCCTGACTTAGAGGATCATATAAATGATGCAACATACATGGTGGAAAGGGCAGTGGTAGCTCCTACAAATGAAGACGTTGATATGTTGAATGAAAAGATAATCAATATGTTTCCAGATTTAGAAGAGACAATGTATTCATTTGATTTAGTTGAGGATGACCCAAGGAATTTTTATCAGCCATAGTTCTTGAATTCAATTTCACTTGGTGGTTTGCCTCCGCACAAGTTAACTCTGAAAATAGGTGCTCCAATCATGCTTTTAAGAAATATTGATCCAAAATTAGGATTGTGTAATGGTACAAGATTATTGTGTCGTGGTTCTTACCGAAATCTTATTGATGCTGAAATTCTAATTAGACAATTTGCTGGATCCAGAGTTTTCTTACCAAAAATTCCTCTTAAAAGTACTGATATTGCTGGGCTTCCATTTGAACTTACAAGAAAGCAGTTTCCAATGAAACTAAGTTTCTCTATCACTATAAACAAATCTCAAGGTCAGACAATACCACACGTAGGCATTTACCTTCCAGATCACGTCTTCAGTCATGGACAATTATATGTGGCTTTATCGAGGGGGGTCTCAAAATCAACCACAACCATGTTAGTAAAAAAATGGCTTCATAGTAGGCCAAGAAGGTGTATTTACACGGAATGTGGTATACGAAGAAGTCTTGCTTCATTCCAGCTAATTATGGTGATTTCTAATAGGTAACAACTTTATTAACGATAACCTTTTAGTATGCACTTCTCACTTATCAATTAACTCTTTTTATTTGATTTTTAATTTTCTCACTATCGTTTGTAGATTGGCAATGAAAATGTGGAGCCTCAATCATGAACAAATGGGTGGAAATTGCAGCATACTATTGTTCATGGATTTTAGGTAGGAACTTGCATCCAAAATCCCACGTTGTTTGACAATTGCATGAATAACATTTAAATCATTATGTTACGCAAAGTAAAAACAAAAATATGACAACTTTTTAGGACTTGCATGGTAAAGAAAAGTACATCTTTGCACAATACATTTAAAATATATCTTGACAATTAGAATGGAAAAAAAAATTAACGCATTACAACTTTAGGGGCGCGTAGCGTCGGTGATGCAAAAATGCCTCTTGTGCGTGCGGAGAGGCTAGTCTTATCTTTAATTGCGGTCACTTCCACTTTATCTCAGATATCCTCATTCTTAATCTTGTCATTTTTCATGTGCCCACACATCAAACGAAGTATTCTCCTCTCTGCTACACTCATTTTTTACACGTGTTCATACTTGACCACCCAATATGACTTTTCACTAAACAGAAAATTTAAGGGAGTTTTAACAAAACACTCCTGGTACTGCTTACTTTTAACGAAAAAACATATTTTTCATTAAAATTAAAGTTTTTTTGAATTTTTCGTTAGTTTTCCTAAAATTTAATGCTGTGATCAAAATGGTGACGTGAACTTTATCCCTAATAATCGTGGGGGGACTTTCCTAAGTGTATCACATCAGGTAACCAATGGAAATTATTCCTGCAAAAATTCTACAGCACCTTAATCTTTGGAATGTTTCTTCAAACAAATACATGCCACAATTAGGTAAGGAAAAACAAGACGGTGATGTGCTACAATTAGGCAATGAAGAGCAAGATGTTAACCTATACCTACTATTATGACAGCTTTTAAGTTTCAACCTATCACTATAAATTTTTTCCAATTTCTAGTTCACCTTCCGAACCATCTTATCTTTAATTGCGATCGCTCACACTTTATCTCAGATATCCTTATTCTTAATCTTTTTTTTTCATGTGCCCACACATCAAACGAAGTATTCTCCTCTCCGCTACACTCATTTTTTGCACGTGTTCGTACTTGACCACCCAATATGACTTTTCACTAAACAGAAAAATTAAGGGAGTTTTAACAGAACACTCTCAGTACTGTTCACTTTTAACGAAAAACCATATTTTTACCTTTCCATGGTACTATTCACTACACCTTTATTTGTCATTTTTCATTAAAACTAAAGTTTTTTTAGACTTTTCGTTAGTTTTTCTAAAATTTAAAGCTGTGATCAGAATGGTGACGTGAACTTCATCCCTAATAATCGTGGGCGACTTTCCTAAGTGTATCACATCAGGTAACCAGTGGAAAGTATTCCTGCTAAAATTTTATAGCACCTTAATCTTTGGAATGCTTCTTCAAACAAATATGTGCCACAATTAGGTAAGGAAAAGCAAGACGGTGATGTGCTACAATTAGGCAATGAAGAGCAAGATGGTAACCTATACTTACTATTATGACAGCTTCTAAGTTTCAACCTATCGCTATAATTTTTTTCCAATTTCTAGTTCACCTTCCGAACCATCTTATCTTTAATTACGGTCACTCCCACTTTATCTCAGATATCCACATTCTTAATCTTTTCCTTTTTCATATGCTCACACATCAAACGAAATATTCTCCAATCCGCTACACTCATTTTTTGCACGTGTTCGTACTTGATCACCCAATATGACTTTTCACTAAACAGAAAATTTAAGGGAGTTTTAACATAACACTCCCAGTACTGTTCATTTATAACGAAAAACCATATTTTTACCTTTCCCCGGTACTATTCACTACACCTTTATTTGTCATTTTTCATTAAAACTAAAGTTTTTTTTGGACTTTTCGTTAGTTTTTTCTAAAATTTAAAGCTGTGATCAGAATTGTGACGTGAACTTCATCCCTAATAATCGTGGGCGACTTTCCTAAGTGTATTACATCAGGTAATCAGTGGAAAGTATTCCTGCTAAAATTCTACAGCACCTTAATCTTTGGAATGCTTCTTCAAACAAATATGTGCCACAATTAGGTAAGGAAAAGCAACACGGTGATGTGATACAATTAGGCAATGAAGAGCAAGATGGTAACCTATACCTACTATTATAACAGCTTTTAAGTTTCAACCTATCGCTATAATTTTTTTCCGATTTTCTAGTTCACCTTCCGAACCATCTTATCTTTAATTGCGGTCACTCCCACTTTATCTCAGATATCCACATTCTTAATATTTTCCTTTTTCATGTGCCCACACATCAAACGAAGTATTCTCCTCTCCGCTACACTCATTTTTTGCACGTGTTCGTACTAGACCACCCAATATGACTTTTCACTAAACAGAAAATTTAAGGGAGTTTTAACAGAACACTCCCGGTACTGTTCACTTTTAACGAAAAATCATATTTTTACCTTTCCTTGTTACTATTCACTACACCTTTATTTGTCATTTTTCATTAAAACTAAAGTTTTTTTTTGGACTTTTCTTTAATTTTTCTAAAACTTAAAGCTGTGATCAGAATGGTGACGTGAACTTTATCCCTAATAATCGTGGGCGACTTTCCTAAGTGTATCACATCAGGTAACTAGTGGAAAGTATTCCTGCTAAAATTCTACAGCACCTTAATCTTTGGAATGCTTCTTCAAACAAATATGTGCCACAATTAGGAAAGGAAAAGCAAGACGCTGATGTGCTACAATTAGGCAATGAAGAGCAAGATGGGAACCTACGCCTACTATTATGACAGCTTTAAAGTTTCAACCTACCGCTATAAAAAATTTCCAATTTATAGTTCACTTTCCGGGACCGTCCATGGTTTGTAATTACCATCTCAATTATTGTGGTCCTGCGGCAAACATTTTGGCTATGTGACAGATTTCTTCCTTTGTTATATACTTTCATCATCTAAAAGTAACTTGGCTTCTGATTTTATCCGTAACTAGAACAAAAAAAATGGTGCATTCACGTACCTGTTCTTGCAAGGTTTTCTTCAAATTTCTTCTCCTTTTATGCATGGCCACAGGTCTGCAATCTGCAACACTTTCAACTTATAGAAATGAATCCGATCACCTGGCGTTGCTAGACTTCAAGAAACGAATTACTCAAGATCCTCTCCAAATCATGAGCTCATGGAATACTTCAATCCATTTCTGCAGTTGGGTAGGGGTTACATGCAACCACGCCACCAAAAGAGTCATGATTTTGAACCTGGAAGCTCAAAAACTGGTAGGCTCCTTGTCACCTTCCATTGGAAATATTACTTACCTTACTGGAATTAACCTGATAAACAACAGCTTTCATGGTGATATTCCTCAAGAAATTGGCCGCCTACTGAACCTACAACATCTCAACCTTTCTTTCAATTCTTTCAGTGGAAAAATTCCAAGTAATATATCTCATTGTACACAACTAAGAGTGCTCGATCTTGTTTCCAATGAGATTATTGGTTCGATCCCAAACAAACTCAGTTCATTGTATCATTTACTTGTTCTAGGTATTTCTGCTAACAATCTTACCGGAACTATCCCAGCTTGGATTGGAAACTTTTCATATTTGGAAATTCTATTGCTTCCTATCAATAATTTTCAAGGAAGCATACCCAATGAGCTAGGACGTCTAACAAACTTGAGAATGTTTGTACTCTGGGGAAATAATTTGTCTGGTACGGTACCTGCTTCACTCTATAATATATCATCCATTTACTATTTCACTGTTGCTTCAAACCAGCTGCACGGAGAGATACCACCAGATGTCGGCATTACGCTTCCTAATCTCGAAGTATTTGCCGGTGGGGTCAACAAGTTCACCGGAACTATTCCACTATCATTGGCAAATGCTTCTAGACTTCAAGTGCTTGATTTTGCTACAAATGGTCTCACCGGGACATTCCCTGCTGAAAACCTTGCAACCTTGCAAAGCTTAGTTAGACTGAACTTTGATGAAAACAGACTAGCAAGGGGGATAACTGGAGGCAAGGATTTTCTTGGTCTCCTCGCTAATTGTACGAGTCTAGAGGTGTTGGGTCTTATGGGAAATTATTTTGGAGGAGAATTGCCCGGATCAGTAGCCAACCTTTCTACGCAACTGAGAATTCTTACTTTGGGGTCAAATTTGATGCATGGCAGCATCCCCAATGACATTGGAAATCTTGTAAATCTGACCAGTCTTGGACTGGAAGGAAACTTTTTGGGTGGTCGTGTCCCCGATGGAATTGGGAAGCTTCAGAAGTTACAGGGACTGCATTTGAATGTTAACAAATTTTCAGGGCGAATCCCTTCTTCTTTAGGTAACTTGACGTCATTGACAAAGCTCTTCATGGAAGAGAACATGTTTCAGGGAAGCATACCTCCAAGCCTAGGAAACTGCCAAACTTTGCTGGTACTTAATCTTTCAAGTAACCGTCTAACCGGCAAGATACCTAAAGAGCTTATTGGACTTTCATCCCTTTCAATCTCTTTGTCCATGTCGAACAAATCTTTGATTGGTTCGCTACCATCTGAAGTGGGAAAGTTGGTAAGTCTCGGAGAGCTAGATGTATCTAGAAACAAGTTAACAGGTCAAATCCCAGAAGCCTTGGGAAGTTGTACCAGTTTGGAGCGCCTTCACTTGGAAGGTAATGAATTTGAAGGAACAATTCCCCTATCTCTTATGAATTTAAGAGGCTTAGAAGAAATGGATATTTCGCACAATAACTTATCTGGGCAGATTCCTTACTTTCATGGCAAGTTTAGAGTTCTTAAGGAACTCGATCTTTCTCATAATAATTTTGAGGGTGAATTACCTAAAGAAGGGATATTCTCAAATTCAAGTGGCATCTTAATTCTTGGAAACGAGAAGCTCTGTGGTGGCATCCCACAGTTACGTCTACCTGTATGCTCCATCAAAAAGCCCCGTTCATCTCGAGGACTACAAGGCCTAAAAGTGATCATCCCTATAGCTTGTTCTCTTCCGTTCATAATTGCTCTATCATATTATATTGCTGCTTGTTCCATGGCGAAAAGGTCGAGAGGAAAATCGGTTACTTCACGTCCTCATGAAGATTGGAAATCAGGTTTCTCGTACTCAGAACTTGTCAAGCAACTAATGGGTTCTCTGTGGACAATCTGATTGGTTCAGGAAGTTTTGGTTCTGTTTACAAAGGAGTAATCCCTAGTAATGGTACAACAGTTGCTATTAAGGTATTCAACCTTCAACAACGAGGAGCTTCCAAGAGCTTTATTGATGAATGTAAAGCTTTGAGAACTATAAGGCATCGTAATCTCCTCAAGATTGTAACTGTCTGCTCAAGTATTGATAATCAGGGTAATGACTTCAAAAGTCTAGTTATGGAGTTCATGGAAAATGGAAGTCTAGACCTCTGGCTGCATCGTGGAGACAATGAACAACCAGAAGGTAAGAGACTGAGTCTTATCCAAAGACTGAATATTGCCATTGATGTTGCTTCTGCCTTAGATTATCTACACAACCATTGTGAGACGTGCATTGTTCATTGTGATCTAAAGCCAAGTAACGTACTTCTTGATGAAGATATGGTTGCCCATGTTGGTGACTTTGGTTTAGCAAGGCTCCTCGTTGAAGCAGCGAATAATCCCACGACTCCAACACCAAATCAAACTGTCTCAGTTGGGCTAAAGGGTTCCATAGGATACATTCCTCCGGGTATTGTTTCTAAAGTCCTCGTTTTACTATTCCTAATAACTTATGTCTCTATTGGTCAAAAAGATTTGCTGCTTTGTTATTTACTAGACAAAAGCATCTTCCCAATTTTAAATAAGATATGAACTCTAAAGTTTTTCCTCAATACATGAACTGTAAAGTTTAATTGACTATGGAATCCTAATGTATGTATTGAAATGCAGAGTATGGCATGGGAAGCCAAGTTTCGATACTGGGAGATGTTTATAGTTATGGGATATTGTTGCTCGAAATGTTCACAGGAAAAAGTCCAACTGATGACATGTTCAAAGATGGTCTAAGCATTCACCAATTCACCGCCATGGCTTTGCCTGACCACGCCAATGACGTAGTTGAGCCCTCATTGCTCCTCGAAACAGATGACGAGGATGATGACAGTGACAAAGATGATGCATACGGCAATAAATACAGGAAAGACCAATGGTCAGATACAAGGATCCCGGCCCGGACAAAGCAAAAAGATTGGAGGAATGCTTGAATTCAGTGATACAGATTGGGATCTCGTGCTCCGCAATATCACCAGGAGAGCGGATGTTTATGAATGTGGTTGTCAACAAAATGAATGCAATCAGAGACTCATATCTCAACTCAATGACAGGTAGAAGAAGAAGATGATGAAGATGATGATGATGATGGTGATTGCAATGTGCAACACAAGCTAAGTTTTTCGACCTATTCCAACCTATATGTAGCTTTTTCTTTATGCAAGCAAGACATTATATTTGTATTTATGCATGTGACGTCATGTAATGTTGAATCAGTATTTTATCTCAAATTTTCTCAACTGCTACTTGTTTGACACTTTATATATTTATATTTGTCTCCTTATAACCGAAGGCCGCGGGTCTGCTGTCTCGAAAATGGTGTCTCCTCTATGTCTCCTTGTTTAATTTTTTGACACGTGTTATGCCACTAACTCTAACTTTAACTCTGTTAACTTTTAATAAATTAAAAAAATATATATAATAAAAGTAAAATCAGTTGACAATTCGTCTTCTATATCTGTTTGTGGCATGACAGAGTTAAAGTTAGAGTTAGTGGTATGACACGTGTCAAAAGAATAAACAAGGAGACACCATTTTTGGGACAGCAGACCCGCGGCCATAACCGAAGGGCTTCTAATTTGGCTAGCTAAGAACATTCACTCTTGCATTTGAATTCCATAGTTCAATTCCCCTCACCTCATACAAGGGAATACTTACCAGGTCATGAGGTAGCAGCAGCAAAGTTGCACACCACCGCAAATAAGTGTTCCCAGTAAAATTACTGCAATTTGAGTAAAAATAATCAACTCTTCAGTAAGAATTCGTATTTGATTTTCTTGAAAAGGAGGGAGAGAATTTGATACGTCTGGGATTAAATTTAGCAAAAGATCCTTAAAGAACTTTACTATTATTCCACTTGCACCGTCTCATGTTTACATCAACTGCTCTTGTTTTTTTTTTTTTTTTTGGTAAAACATCAACTGCTCTTTAAACTTTTAAAAGTTTTGTTCTGAACCTCTCCTTCCGTGAGAGAGCTTCTCTCCTTTGTGAGAGTTTTCTTCCCCCCTTGGTGAGGGTCTTCAGCTTTTCCACATTCTCTGGCACCGACTCCGGCTTCGGCTGGAGTCAGTTGCCTCTTTTCCTTTTTCTTCTTTTGTTTTCTTCTCCTTTCCCCTTCCCTGCTATGTTCTTCTCTTTTCCTTTTCTTCTTCTTTTCTCTTCTCCTGATGCTTTTCATCCTCCTTCCTCTTCCTTCTTCCCTTCTCTGTGAGTTTGGCTTTCTCCTTGTTTTTCTGCCTGTCTGTTTTGGTAATCCTCCCCCTGCGACCTCTGATCTTACTTTTCATGGGTCTCAATCCGACAGTCCCACTTCTAACCTTCCTTTTTCTTCTTCTCCCTCAAGTTTTTCCACCTCCATGACTCTAATCCAGCCATTTTCTGCCTTTTCCATTTGCTTCTGTCCTACATCGTTCTCACGCATGTCTGATTCTGCAACCACCTCTTCCACCCGCGTTTTGCGGTTTTGTAGGAAGGTGTGCCGAGCTTCAGCTCATATGGTGTACCCACCACCACCTTCCAATTGTATGCCGTTTTTGGCTTTGTTGTTGGGGGGAAGTTCTTTCCCTCTGGCTTCTTTCCTTGGTGGCTGCGGTTTTGATTTGTGTGGTGTTTGGTGGAGGAAGATGGAGCCTTCTTTTTTGGGGCTGTGTTTGGTGCGATCTCTAGCATGGGATTCTGGATTGTGGTCGGTGGCCGGGTCTTCGACGGCGGCGGAGGAAGCTAGTCTAGTGGGGTTTTCCGTTTTGTGTTTTTCTATTTTGGGCCTTTCTCTCGGGATGGGCTTTTGTTTAGTGTTGGGGGTTCACTTTTTGTTTTGTGTTTTCTGTGTATTTGGTCCTTTGTTTGTAATTGTGCTCTCTTGGTAATGAAACTTACCTTTGTCCAAAAAAAAAAAAACATCAACTGCTCTTTCATTCAGAAAGTAAATTATTTCTTTAGCTTTTTGTATTTTCTTTATCTCCGTCGAACTTTAATCCCTTCCCTTTGGGCCACTCTGTACCAAAATAATAATAGTAATTTTATTGTAGACTTGGATTTAGCCAAAGAGAAATGCTAACGGGGTTCTCTCAAAAGTAACTGATTTCATCCCCAATTGTTAATTTTGTTCTCTCTTATCTATAGTCACCCCAATTTATAACTTCTCCAATCCCAAATACATAACATATCATAGAATATCGGCGTATAGCAGATGGCGTGTAAATGCATTGGCGGGAAACAATCATACTTATGCATCATCGTGCATATTCGATTCTCACTAATTCCTTTTCTCCTAATGACTAACTATTTAATCTACTAACACTATAATTTGTCAACAAAAAAAAAAAGATATGCTCAATTATGAAAGATTTTATTGATATATATATATATATCGTTGTATTGATATATATACGCTAAAAGAATTAAAGAATAAAGTAATTGCAAATTCGTTATTCTCGAGCTTCCAAACCAAACTCTATTCATATATTAATATAAGGATGGTGATATTCATACTAGGATGGCAACGGTTCGGTTTGGGGATGGAAATGTTATATTCATCCCCATAACCACGAAAATTAACCATATCCATAACCGTAAATTAACCATCGGGTATTATCCATAATCATACACACCGGGTAACGGATTCCCCATCGGTTAACAGGTATATCCATCTTCGTCATTACAAAAAATATATTCGTTCAGTTGAGACATTATAAGTTAGTAGATATTAATTTCGTCATTAAACATTTGATGTATAAAATGATCCAATAAATGGATCTTGTTGAGTATAAAAATTAAAACACTAATGATGTTGGCTTATCTTTAATATCTCTCATAAGCACCATTGAGTTCACATTGATTTTGATTCAATACTTTACTTTCTTACAAAATGCAACTTTTGTATTCTCAAAGTAATGATTCGGTGAATAATAGATATACAAATACATACATATATATATATATATATATATATATATATTATACTATAATATTATATATAAATTATATTATTTACTAATTGGGTCGGATTCGGTTATGGATACGGTTTGGGGACCTCTATAATCATATCCAAAACCATAACCGAATAATATAAACGATTTTTCCCTATATCCAGAATATACCCAAACTTCCATACCCAAATCAGTTCCATTCAGGCGGTTATCCATGGTTATCGGGTTTAACGGTTAGAATTGTCATTCCTAATTCATACACACATTTTTACCTTATACACACCCCCGTTAATTTTTTGAAATTTAATCATCTTCAGTTCATTTAATCCGACTACGGTATATTGAGAGCGATGTGTAAAAAATAAAAATGAGCATGTGAATAGTACAAATCCATGTACAGAGGTTTTTAAAATATATTAATTATTGAAAAAGAACAAACATGATGACAAGGGTCCACACAATTGAATAATGAATGAAGGCATTGTTGTTCATCACTCTCAAGTGATAGTGATACACATCACTGGAAAGATTTAAATTTCAAGATTTGTAAAGTGAATAGACATAAATTTTAAAAATTAAAATAATTACTGTGGTGAGCAATACCACCAGGGGCGGATCCACAGTGGGGTCGTCGAGGTCGCACGACCCCTTGGAAACCATGGAAACAACCTTGAAGCTCCCATATGCGACCTCTTGGAGCTGGGGTCGTCGGGGTCGGACTCGCACGCCAAGTGTTCGACAAAAATCCTGAACGAAGCTCGGCAGGAAGAGGAAGAAAAAGCAGCGCTCGCGCGCGCTTCTTTTTTTTCAAAACAGACGGGCAAAACGGCGTCGTTTTGGCCCAGGAAATTTTTTTAAATGACCTGGCCAAAACGGCGTCGTTTTGGGCCAGGCCGAACAAAAAAAAAAAGAAGAAATTCCCACCGTGTCCCCCCCCCCCAGTCCCAGCCTTCCTACCCGACTCCTATACAATCAAAAGCCCCAATTTTTCATCATCCAACCCTAACTCAATCCCCCCAAACCCTCAACTCCTCTCCTCCCTTGCTGCTGCTGCCCCCAAACCCTCAACGTCAACTCCATCTCCTCCCTTGCTGCTCCTCTGCTGGCGGCTCCAACTCCATCTCCTCCCTTTGTTTATATTGTGATGTGAGTATTTATTTTGAATATTTTGTATATGTAGAATATATTTAATTAATTGAAATTCAATTCATATTTATTTTGTGAGTTTTTATTGTGAGTTTTTATTGATGGTTTGTTTATATTGATGATTTGTTTATATTGTGAGTTTTTATTGGTTTGTTTTTATTGATGGTTTGTTTATATTGATGGTTTGTTTATATTGTGATTTTTTATTTTCATTATTTTGTATATGTAGAATGCAAGATGAGATATTTAATTTAATTGAAATCCAATTCATATTTATTTTGATTATGTTTATGGTTTGTTTATATTGTGAGTATTTATTTTGAATATTTTGTATATGTAGAATATATTTAATTTAATTGAAATTCAATTCATATTTATTTTGATTATATTGATGGTTTGTTTATATTGTGAGTTTTTATTTTCATTATTTTGTATATGTAGAATGCAAGATGATATATTTAATTTAATTGAAATCCAATTCATATTTATTTTGATTATGTTTATGGTTTGTTTATATTGTGAGTATTTATTTTGAATATTTTGTATATGTAGCAAGCATTATTATGGAACGGTTTTTTAAGAGAAAGTCATCATCGGGTTCGGGTAGTTCGAATAATGTTGATAGTTCAAATACTGTTGGTAGTTCAAGAACTCCAAGTTCAAGACAAAGTCAGTTAGATGATGTTTTGGGTAATCTTCAAGCGGATCCTGGATTAAGAACTCGAATAATAGATTATGACGCTAATATGAGAGATGAGGTCCGAAGATTATATCTACAAAAAGGACCTTGTCAACCTAGAGGTCATAATTTCCCAATAACTAATATGTCGGGAATTAATCGACGCTTCATTCCCCAATGGTTTGATGAGTTTGATTGGTTAGAGTATAGTGTATCTAAAGATGCGGCATTTTGTCTCTATTGCTATCTCTTTAAAACCAATTTTGAACAAGTGGGTAGTGAAGCTTTCACTGGAGATGGATTTAAGAATTGGAAGAAAGGGAGAGAAAGATTTAAGATGCATGTTGGACCGGTTGGGAGTGTTCATAATAAGGCTAGAGAAGCTGCTACAAATTTGATGAATCAAGCTACACATATTGAAACGGCAGTGAGCAAACACTCTGACCAAGCTCGTAAGGCTTATCGCACATGCTTGATTGCTTCAATCAAGTGCACTAAGTTTTTATTGCGACAAGGTCTTCCTTTTCGTGGCCATGATGAAAGTGCCACTTCAAGCAATAGGGGAAATTACTTGGAGTTATTGCAATTCCTTGCAGATAATAATGATAAAGTTAGAGAAGTTGTGATGGAAAATGCTCCGGGGAATCTCAAATTACTAGCTCCTTCCATTCAAAAAGAAATTGTGAATTCATGTGCCCTTGAAACACTTGATGCTATCATGGATGGTCTAAAAGATAGATTCTTTTCAATATTGGTGGATGAAGCACGTGATGTGTCTGTGAAAGAGCAAATGGCTATGGTGTTGCGTTATGTGGATGACAACGGGCATGTAATTGAAAGATTTGTGGGTATCCAACATGTTACCGACACTACTTCAAGTTCACTAAAGGATGCTATTGACACATTGTTTTCTCGCAACGGTTTGAGCATTTCCAAGCTACGAGGACAAGATTATGATGGTGCTAGCAATATGAGAGGTGAGTTGAATGGCCTTAAAACAAAGATATTGAGAGAACAACCTTGTGCATATTATGTTCATTGCTTTGCTCATCAACTTCAACTAGCTCTTGTTGCCGTAGCAAAGAAGAATATAGACATTGCCTCTTTTTTTGCAACGGCTAATAGTGTGGTTAATCATGTTGGAGCATCTTGTAAGCGGCGTGATTCACTTAGAGGGCAACTTCAAGAAGAGCTTGTGATAGCTTTTGAAAATGATTGTCTTATAACGGGGCGAGGCTTAAATCAAGAAACAAGTCTCAAACGTGCCGGTGACACACGATGGAACTCACACTATGGTACCTTGATTAGCATCATTTCTATGTTTTCATCCGTGGTTCATGTGCTTCAAATGGTTATTGATGATAATCCCAATGACAGTGCGGCTGAAGCAAATAAGTTAATGAGAGTGATACTTACTTTTGAGTTTGTGTTTCACCTTTTCTTGATGAAAGTCATATCGGGACTCACAAATGATTTGTCACAAGCATTGCAAAGGAAAGATCAAGAAATTGTGAATGCAATGGCTTTAGTGAAATCATGCAAGGAAAAGCTATATTGGATGAGGAATAATAGGTTCGATGCATTGGTTGATGAAGTATCTTCTTTTTGTGAAAAACATCATATTGATGTTCCTAACATGGAAGAGGCATTTATACTTTCAGGGAGGTCAAGGCGTTATGCTCCAATAAAGACAAATCGTCATCATTATCGTGTGGAGCTCTTTATTTATGTCATTGATGAGCAAATTACGGAGTTAGAGGATCGCTTTAATGAGGTAAATACCGAGTTGCTTATTTGTATGGCATGTTTGAGTCCGAAAGATTCATTTGTAGCTTTTGATAAATCAAAGTTACTTCGTCTTGCTCAATTTTATCCTCAAGACTTTTCGGATGAAGATCGTTTGGCACTTGAAGATCAACTTGAGATTTATATTCATTATGTGTGTTCCAGTAGTGATTTCTCTCAATTGGAAGGGATTGGTGATCTTGCAAAAAAAATGGTGGAGACAAGGATGCATCAAATATTCAATTATGTATATTTGCTCATTACATTGTCTTTAGTTTTACCAGTTGCAACTTCTTCAGTTGAGAGAGCATTTTCTATCATGAATATTGTTAAGGGTCCACTTAGGAACAAAATGGGAGATCAATGGTTGAGTGATAGCTTGCTTGTTTATATTGAGAGAGATATTTTTGCTTGTATTGAAAATGAAGCTATAATGCTTCGTTTTCAAAATATGAAACCTCGTCGTGGACAATTATAGTTTGTAATATTGTTTCCATTATGAATTATGAATGAAAGTACTATTATTTCATTTTCAATATGTTTTTCCATCCTAAATTTTTATTTGAACTTTTACACTGCGACCCCTTGGGGTAAGATTCCTGGATCCGCCACTGAATACCACCAATGTATTTTAATGATCCCTACCTTATTGACCATTATTTCTGTATTTGTTTATTGCTTTCATTGCTCCAGCTGATGATATTCGTGAACCTATTTCTGAATCTTTATTTTATGAAAACAATATTATTTCTGGTGCCAATATTTCTGCGTCTCCAGCTATAGGTTTGCACATATAGCGTATATGAAAAACGGCTTCGGTGATGAGAAAAATGCACCCATAATTCATGGGTGGGTCGCCTGTCCACCGACAAACAATTTAAAGAAGAAGATTAATAGCACCAGTGGTACCAAACTTTCAGAAATTCAGATTTTTTATTTCTAGCAGACAAGAATGGAGAAAATCACAAATTTTTAGCTGCTGCAGACTGCAATCTGTTGAAGGCATGACTTTATATTCCCCTAGCTGATTCACAGAACAAGGCAACTCCAGTTATGAGTATTTCAATCAGGCACTAACTCTTCTATAGGCCAGTTTTTCTATGCTCTTTGATTATTTCTGATAAGTTTCAACCCAAAATATTTTGATATATATGTTCTGGCAATTCAATTTTATGCATTGTTAAGAATAGTGTCTTTCTTTCTCTCTTTTTTCTGGTTGAAACATCAAATTCATCAATATAATACATGAATATATATATATATATATAAGTGTTGTGGTTAGGACTACTAACAAAAGTTTTCTTAGAACAATTTGCATAAATGAATACTTGAATGTGACTATCACATCATCATGTTGTTCGTATTATCTAACATATCTTATAATATGAATGATATTTTTTTGTCAACTAGGACACTCAATGGCGAAGCTACACAGGCATAAGGAGGATCAGCCGTCCCTCCGGTAGTCGGAAATCGCCATTGAAAGGGAGGGTTTCGCTCCTCCGCCGATCTTCTGAACCTGCCAAAATCTAGGTTTGGTGAGCTACCCTGCTAGGTTTTAAAATTTTCAAGGGAAAAAAGACGACCTAATTTTGTTCAAAACAGACAGCATTGTTTACTTTCTTTTTTTCTTTTTGTCAAATGATGTGTTATAAAAATCAGGGATTTGTTAATGGAACAGTAAGATTTGGTGGGCTCCTCTATTCTTTTTAATTTTTAGTTTGTTGTTGTGGGCTTTTTTTTCCAACCGCTTTAGGATCTAGTTGATTAAACATCATTTCTCAAAGAAACCAGCCCACCGTTTTAATTCTCTTCCCTCTCTCTCTCATTTGTTTTGACTAAAGAAAAACAAAAGGTTGATCTTTGTCACTGTTCTTTTTAAGAATAAAGTTTGGCTGATTAAAAAAAAGCAGAAGCTCCTGCTCTCATCCAATAACAACTTCATAAGTATCCTAAAAAGTTGAAAAATTAAAGTTCGAACAAACAACTTGGACGTTTTTCAAGTTGTTATTAATGTTCTAAAAATCGCTTTAGACGGCCGTCGTCTAGGCGCTAGAGGCCCAATGCAATTTGAGGCAAATCGTTTATAGAAATCTGGAGGGAGCTAGGTGGTCGTCTAGACGCTCCCTAGGCGGTCTAGGCGCTCTAAGCGGTGCCAGGCGGCATGTCTAGACGGATTGAATCTCGTCTTTCTCCGCCATTGGTTCTGCAACTTTTGTTTCAAACTCTCTTCTTCGACTCTATGCACAGTTCTTGTCATCGTCTGCTGCACTACTCTAAATCATGTTATCTGGTTTAAGCAGAATTGCATCTGCAACTCAAGCTCTCGCGAAGCCAAACTTGTAGAAGAACGAAATTTGCAGAGAAAAGAGGAGGAAGACGAAATAGAAAAATAACCAAATAGGAGAGAAGATGTGAGAGAGGAGGAAGAGGAAACATAATAAAAAAAATAAAAAATAAAACTCAAAATAAAGGGCTCTCCGTTTCCAAAGTGTCAAAAAGATATTGTAATGTGCACCGCTTTTCTGTATTTACTGCCACACCCATCACTAACCTTATCATTAAATATTATAATTGATTTTTTTTAATATTTTTGGCAGTATTAAATCTTTGATATGGGATTAAGACCTTGGGTAATGTGAGAGAGTTCTTATGATCTGAGTTCCACCGATTGGAGTGATGTGGGAGAGGTGGAGGGCTCGTGGGTTTTTTTTTTATTTTTTATGTTGTATTATTTTTTTTAAAACCAAACCATATTATATACTAAAAATCTTAAGTTACAAATTTACATATATATATATATATTATTCTTTTTAAAAATTAACATATCTCAATATTTAGTTATATATTTATATTAAATTTACTAAATTCGTCTAGTCCGCCTAAGCATCCGTCTAAGTTCTACCTAGTCGCCTAGGCGCTAGACTCTAGTCCACCGCCCGACTAGCACCTAATATTTTTTAGAACCATATTATTCGGTGAGAGCATGAGCTCCTTTATTATTTTAAACAGCTAAGCTTTGTTCCTTTTTTAATTTTGGTTATTATTTCCAGAGTTTAAAATTATTTTCTCTTATTTTCTTTTAAACTTGAGAGATGTTGACTCTGAGTACTTGTTTCATGATGTACAAAAGTTTTGTGAGGAAATGATGTAAATGACTTTAAGACCATTTTCTGTTATGAATATTGTCAAAACATCATTGCATACAAAATAGGAGATCAATAGTTGAGTGATAGCTTTGTTGTTAACATTGAGAGAAATGTTTTTGTTTTTATTGATAATGAGTCTATTATGCGGCGTTTTCTGATATGAAACCCCGTCGGTAACAATTGTAACTTGTTTGTATTGATAAATTATGAATGACATTAATATTGTCTAGTATCTAAAAGAATTTGGTTGTCTACATTTTTTTTAAACCTTTTACACGTTTAAATTTCACAATCCCCGACAATTTCTAGCTTCGTCACTAATAACACTTCACCTTCTTGACTAGTAGCTAGTTTGTGTTATATGATGTTTTTATCTGTATTTCGAACAGGATGAAGCGTTCGTGAAGTAAGTCATCATGATCGACTGCTCTAACACCATCTCATAAATAATGGGTTTGTGGTCAATTTTCTGTGTATTCCTTTGTCTCCCTTAAGAGCTCTTTATATTACAATCTATACAACTAATATCTAAAGACTCTATAATTTGGGCGGCTAGTATTAACTACATTTTCCCACCCCACTTGACAATATATATAATAAGTAGTAACTAATGTTGACAATATCCATGTTGGCAGATAGCAACTATTGTCGACATCAGCAGCCCTTTTCGACAAAAAAAGCACCCAGAATAAATCAGTGGATCACTCTTATCTTATAATAATCAACCGACGAACAATTTAAAGATCAAGATTAATAGCAGCAGTGGTACCGAGCTTTCAGAAACTCAGATTTTTTTTATTTCTAGCAAACAAGAACGGAGAAAATCACAAATTTATAGCTGCTGCAGACTGCAAAATGTTGAAGGAATGATTTCCCCTTCCCCCAGCTGAGTATTTCAATCAGGCACTAACTCATCATTTAGGTCAGTTTTTCTATGCTCTTTGATTATTTCTGATAAATTTCAACCAAAACAATTTTGATATATGTCGGGCAATTGAATTTCGGTGCATTGTTGACGATTGTTTGTCTATAAAAGTGTTGTGGTTAGGACTACTAACACTAGTTTTTCTTAGAACATTTTGCACATTGAATATTTGAATTTGACTATCACATTGTCATGTTGTTCATATTAACTAACATACCACATTAATCGTTTATAATACAAGTAGACGACATGATTGATATTTCATGATCTCTCGGCTATGACACTTCACCTTCTTGACTAGTTCTGCAGATGCAAGAAATACACATATAAGTCTTAATTGCTTCTCGACTAGAAATCTAATCTCCACAATCCAATTGAAAACAAAATGCATATTCATATTCAACCAAATCACTATAATCATTTTTCGCATCGTAGAATAACCCTACAATTAGTCTAGTCCTTGCGAAATTTTCGAAATCAATTAGAACTGGGAAATGAGATCCAAATTTTCTGTCTCACAAGTTTTTCTAACGCCGTATAGGACGTGAATGCTAGTCTTTGTTGAATTCCTCTCCATGACTATGTCCTAATCATGTATACAAACTTGGTTGCTGTTTTTTTATCTGTATTTCAAACAGGATGAAGCATTCGTCTATGCACGATGGGAGGCAGATTTTGTCTAAATTCCTTCATGGGTTCATTCTTTTATACATGAGCAAAGGTCTGGAATCTGCAGCACTGTCAAGCAGTACTTTTGGAAATGAATCTGACAGACTGGCACTGCTAGACTTCAAGAAAAGGATCACTGAAGATCCTCAAAATATCATGAGCTCATGGAATGATTCCACCGATTTCTGTGGCTGGAGAGGTGTTACATGCAACAATTCCAACAAAAGAGTCCTGACATTGAAGTTGAATTCTCAAAATTTGGTAGGCTCCTTACCCCCTTCTATTGGAAACCTCACTTATCTTACTGGGATTAACCTTACAAGCAACGGCTTCCACGGTGAAATTCCTCAAGAAATCGGTCGATTAAGAAGCTTGGAATATCTCAACCTGTCTTACAATTCCTTCGGCGGAAAAATTCCAACCAATATGTCTTATTGTACCCAACTAAAAGTGCTCAGTATTGATTCCAACAAGCTTACTGGGTCTATTCCTGACCAACTCAGCTCGTTGTTGAACTTAAATCATCTATGGGTTGATTACAACAATCTCACCGGAACCATCCCTTATTGGGTAGGAAACTTTTCTTATTTGAAAACTGTTTATCTTGGCAGCAACAATTTACAAGGAATCATACCTAAGGAACTCGGGCGTCTAACAACCTTGGAGAGATTCTCACTTCAGGCGAATAATTTATCTGGTATGGTCCCTTCTTCAATCTATAATATTTCTTCCATATACCTTTTCGATGTTACTGAGAACCAGCTGCAAGGAGAGATACCACCAAATGTCGGCAATACTCTTCCTAATCTCATAGGGTTTTTCTCTGGTGCCAACAAGTTCACAGGGCGTGTTCCCGTCTCATTTGGAAATGCTTCTAGACTTGAGAGGCTTGATGTGTTCAGAAATTCTCTCACTGGGGCACTCCACGGTGAAAATCTTGGAAGCTTACGGAGCTTAGTTTGGCTAAACTTTGAAGAAAATAGACTAGGAAGTGGAAAACCCGGTGACTTGAATTTTCTTTCTTTCTTGGCTAATTGTACTCGTTTGGAGACTTTAGGTCTTTATGGTAATCGTTTTGGAGGAGAACTGCCAGGATCGATAGCCAATCTGTCAACCCAACTAATTATTCTTACTCTGGGGGGTAATATGATACATGGAGTCATCCCTGAGGGTATTGGAAATCTTGTAAACTTGACAGTCCTAGTACTAGAACATAACAATTTTGGTGGTACTGTCCCTAGTACAATTGGGAAGCTTCAGAAATTAGTGGAGTTGTATCTGAATAGTAACAAACTTTCTGGGCCAATTCCTTCCTTCCTGGGTAACTTGTCTGCATTGACAAACCTCTACTTGGACTGGAATATGTTCGAGGGAAGCATCCCTCCAAGTCTTGCCAACTGCCAATTTCTACTGATACTTTACCTTTCTCATAACAATCTATCTGGTTCCATACCTAAACAGCTGCTTGCGCTTTCATCCCTTTCCATTTCTTTGAACATGTCTCACAATTCTTTGACTGGTTCACTACCATCCGAAGTGGGTGATTTGGTAAATCTCGCAGAGCTAGATGTATCAGAAAACAAGTTATCAGGTGAAATCCCACAAACTCTTGGTAGTTGTATAATGTTGGTGCGCCTGCATTTAGAAGGTAATAAATTTGAGGGAATAATTCCTCAATCTCTTAAAAATTTAAGAAGCTTGGATGAAATAGATGTTTCGGGCAATAACTTATCTGGGCAGCTTCCTGAATTTCTAGGCAAGTTTACATTACTTGAGAAACTTAATCTTTCTCATAATAATTTTGAGGGTGAATTACCTAAGGAAGGGATATTTTTGAACGCAAGTGGCGTGTCAGTTATTGGAAATGATAGGCTCTGTGGTGGCATCCCACAATTGCATCTACCTGCATGCTCCGACAAAAAGCCCCATTCAACTCGAGGACTACTTGCCCTGAAAGTAGTCATCCCTATAGCTTCTTCTCTTGCACTCATAATTGCTCTATCATGCTTTATTGCTGCTTGTTCAATGGTGAAAAGGTCAAGACGCAAACCTGTGACTTTAGGTTCTTATGAGGACTGCAAATCAGGTCTCTCGTACTCTGAACTCTTTGAATCAACTAATGGTTTCTCTATGGACAATCTGATTGGTTCGGGAAGTTTTGGTTCTGTTTACAAAGGAGTATTGTCAAGTGATGCAGCAATGGTTGCCGTTAAGGTATTGAACCTTCAACAACCAGGAGCTTCCAAGAGTTTTATTGATGAATGCAAAACTCTGAAAAGTATAAGGCACCGTAATCTCCTCAAGATCATAACTGCATGCTCAAGCATTGACAATCAAGGTAATGACTTCAAAAGTCTAGTTTTTGAGTTCATGGAAAATGGAAGTCTAGATCCGTGGATTCATCCCAAAGGTGATGAGCAATCTCAAACAAAGAGAATATTGAGCCTTACCGAAAGACTAGATATTGCAATTGATGTTGCTTCTGCATTAGATTATCTACACTACCAATGTGAAACGCCTATTGTTCACTGTGATCTAAAGCCAAGCAATGTGCTTCTTGATGAAGACATGGTAGCCCATGTTGGTGACTTTGGATTAGCAAGGTTCCTTTTGGAAGCTTCAAATTCGAACAATCTTGCCGCAAGTCAAACAATGTCAGCAGGTCTAAAGGGTTCCATAGGCTACATTCCTCCAGGTATGAGTTTCTATCATTTTCTTTATTGAGCCAACTCTGAAACAAGACCAAAATCCAAAAGGTCATTTGACTATGGCATTCTTTTGTGTATCCATTGGCAGAGTATGGCATGGGAGGCCAAGTTTCTATACTCGGAGATACTTATAGCTACGGGATACTGCTGCTAGAAATGTTCACAGGAAAAAGCCCTACCGATGACGTGTTTATAGATGGTCAAAGCATTCACCGTTTCACAGCCATGGCGTTGCCAGACCATGTCATGGACATTGTTGACCGTTCATTGCTCCTTGAAATATATGATCCCGATGCTGATGATGAAGAATTCAACAATGAAATACAAGAAGGACCAATTACAAAATATCAAGATCGGAGCTCAGCCCAAGCGAAAAGATTGGAGGAGTGCTTGGTTTCTGTGATGGAAATAGGGCTCGCATGCTCTTCAATATCGCCCACAGAGCGGATGCCAATGAATGTTGTTGTTAACAAACTGAAGGCAATTAGAGAATCATACCTCAATCGAAGACGAACACGCTACTGATGCTTAAGTAAGTATGTTGCCTAATTTAAACATGTATCCCCATGTATCTGCAAGCTATTCTTCCACAGTTCGTTATACGTCAGCTCTAATTTTCTTTCGAAATGTCTTTTAATTTAAAACCAATCTGCTTCGCATTAGAAGGCATTGCTGTCGTGTGTTTTTTTTGTTTCTTCTCTTGCTTTGTACATTACACGTTATATATTCAGTTCAAGCAGACGATGTGAGCTTCTGAATTTTTATGTCTATCTTTTGTAAACATATTCGTTAGTTGGTCCCGAGCTCGATCTTCCTTCCCCACTGAATATATCGCTTGTTAACTTTCTGTAAACCTCAAAATCAGTTGCAACTTTCCATTCAAACTTGCTTCTTTCGTTATTAAATTCCCGAATATTTGAGACATTTGGATTAAGATGGTAGAGTCTAGCCCATACTATTTATTCAAGATTTAGAAATTTAGTCACTTGAAGCTCCTCGAGCGCGAAACCCTGTCTAGAACTCCAAAGAAATGCGCAAATTCTTGATTACTATGCTTATTTCATTTCATGCACACACTCTTGTTTTCTCCTTCAATAAAGTTCTCTGCAACTTACGTCACATTCATTTCATGTTTTGATACGACCTAGTATCTACTAACGGGAACGATTATATGACAGATTGTCTAACAAAGATACTTATGTTATGTTTAATCATATTTATTTCTTGCACGCACCCTCTTTGGATATCCGTTTTTGAGGCATGTAGTAGTTTTGATATATATTTTTCTAAAATTGTCAAAAATAACTCATAGAGTTACGAATTCTCACATCATTGACCTTCCACCGCCAAGTTATACTTTATTATTTGGGTGTAGTATTGAAATTTCTCATCTTTTGCGCCAATGGACGTCGTACTATGTTGAATAATAAATCTCATTTGATTGATGGTAGTTAATTTTTTGTGTTAGATGGATGGAGGGGTCAACAGTGTAATAGCCTATAACTTTAAAAGATATTTTCGGTTTGTCAAAAAAAAAAATTCTTAAAATGATGTCACGTGCTATGCATACGTTGGAAGTTAAATTGTAGAGAAAATAAAAAGAAATTGAGTGAGAGGATTGACTGAAATTTCTAAAACAGACAAAGTGGGAACCAATCAACCCCTCACTCGGCATATTTCACATTTTTCTTTTTAGGTCATCCATATAAGTCGAATTCAAGACCTTACACTTAAAAGTAAAGAAAACCAAAGTTTAATTGAACCCTTTTCTTATTTCCTTTGCTGGAGGGGTTGATTTGGGTCTATATCTTTTTCTCAGTAACAAACACGTGCTAGCAAGCTAGTAGTGGGCTTTATCAAGATTTCATATGTAATGGGCTTTGTGTATTATAGGCCCAGAAGGCTCTTCTAGCCATCTAAACTAGGCTTTTTAGCCAAAATTATTTCTGAGATATACATAATTCATCATTTTGGTTATTGAGATTTGAAATCAATAGAATTGGTCCTTGAGTTTATCCACCATCAATCATACTGGTCCTTCATTGAAAAATCTCCATTAAATAAGAATAGAATGACCGAAATACCCTTAATTTTTATCAAATCATTTTGGCATTGTTTATTAAATTGAGGGTATATTTGTTATTTTGATCCTTATTTAACATAATTTTGCACGGAATGACCAAAATGATTGATGGTGGACAATCTCAGGAACCACTTCTATTGATTTCAAATCTCAAGCGTCAAAGTAATGTATTATGTCAATCTAAGGGATCATTTTGACTAAAAAGCCAAAGAAAATTATAGGCACTTTCTCACGAAGTTTTCTCTAGTGTACATCAAAAGTGCAAATTTATGTTGCACGTGTGAGCAACTAAATTGTTTGATCTAATTAAATTTAACGAATCTTATTTATAAATATATAATTTAAATGCGCACTTTTCATGTGCCATAAAATTCAACTTTCTGGCTCCATTGAGTAATTGACTGGGGAAAGTTGCCTTAACTGGAGGTAAAGAATGCAAGTCAACATGTCTAAAATCCAATCCAATATGGTCTGGTGATATTCTTCTTCACTTGGAAGTAAGAGGTCTTAGGTTCGAATCTCGTGAATGGCGAATTCGATACCAAATTAGGCTGCCTATTGTGTAACTTAGCCGAATTCCTCATCTCTTTAATGTAAAAATATTGACATACTAAAAAAAAGTAAAAAAAAATTCCGACCCAAAATCGAATAGTATTTTCAGCCAACCCAAGACCAGGTCCAGCTAACTAGTATTCATTTTCCTCATGTCGATGACAACCCGGTAACCCAGGCTGAAACCAAGGCCTATGGCCCATTTACCATGAAATTTTGCAAAGTTTTTAACATTTATAAATTACCAATAAATGACCATCACCTGGGTCGCGTGACTCAATAACTGTCCAAAGAGTAAACTCCCCTACAACTATTTTTAAATAAATAATTTTCCAGAATTTTATGTGATCAAGTGAAGACCTGTAGACTTCACTTGTACCCATGAGGGATAAGCGATTTGGAGGTTTTCTTCTTTATCAAAGACATTTAAATATTGCGAGGCCGAGATATCTCAAAAATATTAAACAATAATAATTGCTTATGAGAAGATGAGCGTACTCAAAATAGACTGAACTAGAAGGACGAGAGAGGCTCATGTTGGCCAAGTTAATAGCAACAAAATTCATCTCACAATAAGTATATGCAGAATATTATAGGGTTTATTACATAAAACTACCTCAACTATTGGGTTAGTCACAATTTCATACCCCTTCTTTAAAAAATTTCAATATCATACCTTATCTTCGAATTTGTTGCAATGTTATACCTTCCGTCGGTTGTCTGTCAATTCCTCTTTTAAATGCTGACGTGGCTTGAGGCATAGCCCACTTTCTATTAAAAAAATTAAAAAATAATTAAAAAATAATAATTTAATTTAAATAAAAAAATTTAAAAAAAAAACCAAACACCCATCTTCCCAACCCCCGACCCCTTCCCCTTCCCTGCAACCCCCGACCCCTTCCCTACCCACGCCAACATCTCCCCCCAGACCCACCTCCTCCTTCTCTGCCACCCACCTCTTTCCCCGAAATGGACCGACCTAGATTCATAATCGAAGCCTTCGAGGCCGAATCAATGGCCAAGCAGTCCAACCTCACCGTCCTCCAGCTCCTCCCCTCATTTGTCAAGTCTGCCCAGGCCCTCGCTCACCCACCCATCTCCAAATTCCACGTCGAAGCTGTCGGGTACAGTTCATCGGGTCGGATCTTCCTTGGCGTCAATCTCGAGTTCTTGGGTCTCCCCCTCCACTACTCGATCCACACCGAGCAGTTCCTCGTCACCAACCTCTCAATCCAAACGAAAGAGATGGGTCTGGGGGGGAGATGTTGGCGTGGGTGGGGAAGGGGTTGGGGGTTGCAGGGAAGGGGAAGGATTTTGGATTTGGGTTGTAGGGAAGGGGAAGGGGTCGGGCAAGATGGGTGTTTAGGATTGTTTTAAAAGGGTAAATTATTATTTTTTAATTTTTTATTAATTTTTTAATAGAAAGTGGGCTCCGCCTCAAGCCACGTCAACATTTAACAGAGGAATTGACAGACAACTGATGGAAGGTATGACATTGCAACAAATTCGAAGATAAGGTATGACATTGAATTTTTTTAAAGAAAGAGTATGAAACTGTGACTGACCCAATATTTGAGGTAGTTTTATGTAATTTACCCAATATTACCAACGACGTTATTTTGTAATTTTCCTTTTGTCGGGTTATTAGCCCATTTACTTAAAAATAATAATTAAATATTGATCAATGGTAAGTCTTGTATTTGTTAAGTAAAAGTTATCATTTATCCATGTTATTATTCTAACAAGTTACTTTTTATCCATCGAGAGACATAATTTGAACTTAGGTTATTTCTCAATATCATAAAGAGAAGTACCACTAAAATAAGAGCTACTTGATGTTTTAACAACCTTCAACATCGAAAGAGAGAATCGAACTTGCTATCAAAGTTAAGCAATATGGATCTAGATTTGCTACTTAGCATAGCTTAGAGGGTGTTGGATAGAGGAATTAGCTTCTCACGACTAATTACATAATACTAGCGCCAACTTGCATTTACCTATATATAAGATAGCAAGTGTAGAGTTTTATCACAAACTGTCTCGGTACAATGCACAATATAATAAAGATCTTCATCAACAGGGCGACAAGACCATTGGCACATTACGGTTTCTTTCAACTAGCAAGTAATACCTCCCAATCACCGTCAAATTCTGCAACCAAGGCTTATCATGTCTTTCTATCAACCAGCAAGTAACCGAAAAATCCACAATTTTTGTCATATGAAAGTTGGATTAATGCAATGAGTCGAATGACGTACTAATCTCTCAATGGTAAAATATTCAATCCAACACTTGATAGGCATTAGGCATTTTCCTTTTTTGTTACAACAATCAGACGGAGTCGACTGTGATCTACTCTACCTTTGATTCATCAGCCACAAATATTCACAAGGCTCCTCTAAAGAATGCAAACCTAATGACGTGTTTATGAAACCGGAATGGAATAGGAAGAAACTGAATTGCACTTTTTGAAGCATTCATGCGCTTACCAATATTTTAGTAACAAATAAAAAAAGGTGGGATCCACTCAAAATCAAGAATTGAATTCCTAAATCTCTTAGAATTTGATCTCCTTCAAGGAGGTGGTATCCGGATTCCAAAAAGAAGCCTCTTTTAGGAATCCAAATTTTCTACCTGAACTATCCCTACAACTTC
This sequence comes from Malus fusca, assembly GCA_035220775.1. Lineage (NCBI taxonomy): Eukaryota > Viridiplantae > Streptophyta > Magnoliopsida > Rosales > Rosaceae > Malus > Malus fusca. Next base: position 23,392,541 of record CM069062.1, read on the forward strand.
TACCTTTCAGTCGAGTCAGCCGACTCCCTTGAACATTCACCAGCTCAATCTCATCCATCATCGATGGGTTTCAAAGCTGAAGTTGGTGAAGAATAGGTTGTTGTTAGCAAAAATTAGATTTAGAACTTGTTTGGTGCACATCTAGCGAAGACCAGATATAAAACTCGTTCAATGTGCATCCAGCATTCCAAATTCATCCAAAATGTTTAAATTATTAGTAATGATAGATGAGTGAAAGTTACTAGTTACTGGTTCAACTTAATCCTATTTAGGCACACCAACGTAACGTTTGCCACTTTTTTAGTGCTTACCATTTGACACTAAAACAATTTAAGGGTTGAGATTGTCCGATCTGAAAAAGCAGTCATCACGGAGTATATGATGCTCAAACAGTTAAAAAACAGTTGGTTGGGGTTGCAAAGCAAGATTCGATTCAATTCAACCCAAATTACCGATGACGTGTCCCCAAGCTACACGTGGCAACAGATCCGATCCTTTATCTCCCCACGGGGACCACACCGCTATATATACCACTAGAACTGGATTGCTCATTAGAAAAAAAGTGACAGAGACCCCCACTAGCAAACAACCCAAAACTCTCTCTCTCTCTCTCTCTCTGGAAATCCAGAAAGCAACAAACTTTGAAGGCAACTCGGGAGGGTTGATTCAGTGAGTCAGTGACCGAGCCATGAGGACCCTGTCGAGTCCGAGTTCGAGGGTGGCGGCAGAGAAGAAGTGGGTCGGCGGAGAAAATGTCTTTCTCCACAAGCTTGAACCTTGCTTCCTCAGGCCAAAGAGAAGCAGCGAGAATTTCCGGTTCTTGAATTTGGTGTGTTTTCTGAAACAGAGCAAGCCCATCAGACCAGTCATTTGCCTCTCGTCAAAAACCCAGGTGGAATCTTTTTTTCGATTTTCTGAAAACTTTTCGTAATTTCAGTTATTTCATTTCTTGTTTTTTGAAATTTTGATGAAGTTCCCATTTTTGTTTTCTCTGTTTTCAAAAATTCTAGAATATGATGTTGTTCTTGCTTTTTTGTGATCATTCTTTTCTTTGGGTTGCCAAGAAAGTTTGGAATCGTGCTTTTTTGGGTTGGGAAAGTTTGGAATCTTGCTTTTTTGGGCTGGGGCTAGATTCTTATTTTTTGTTTTTGTTTTTTGTATGTTTATTTATTATGGAGTAGATTATTAATTGGCAGCTTTATGATGCATTGATTATATAATTATTTTATTTTTTAATTTATTTTTAATCTTGTTCTTGAAGCATTTTGTATCAGAGAATCAATCATGCAGTGTAATCGGATGTACAATATATACATATATATATATGTATGTATCTATGTATATGTATATTATAATGCATATGTGTATATATATGTGTATGTATATATATTATATATACACAAAGCAAAATGATTGTCTAAGATTTATGATCAGTCTAATAATTTGTTTTCATTCTTTAGGAATGTTGTCATAATTTAAAATATTTCTTTGAAGAAATTGTTTCCATATCAGAGAGTGTGAATGGTGATTAAGTAATTAGAGAATACCTTGCACTGAGATAGTCAATCTGATTTCTGAGCACTCTCTTTGCAGACAGAATTGGAGGTTGCAGATTCTCAAATGCAGGAAGCATGTAAGTTCTTGCCTTTTCTTTTAAAATAATATATATATATGTGTGTGTGTGTGTGTGTGTGTGGGCATATTAATCTTACTGACAATGCCATGTTGTGCAGATAATACAAAAAATATTCATGTGAAATTCCAGTTGCAGAAAGAGTGCTCGTTTGGTCAGGAGTTCCTCATTGTGGGGGATGATCCTATGTTCGGTTTGTGGGATCCTGCAAGCGCAATACCGATGAACTGGTCAGATGGGAATGTGTGGACTGTTGAGATTGTGAGTGAAATCTACTAACAAGTGCAATTTTTTTGTTAGGTGAATACCGGATTTGTAGTTTAATGTAAGTCTTTGTGTTTGATTAGGATATACCAGTTGGGAAATCGATTCAGTTCAAGTTCATACTAAAAGAAAGCACAGGGAATATCTCGTGGCAGCCTGGCCCTGATCGGATTTTCCAGACCTGGGAAACTAAGAATGCGATCACTGTTTGTGAAGACTGGGCGGATGCTGAGCTTCAGAAAATAATAGAGGAAGATCAAGTTTCAGATGAAAGTGATGGTTCCAATGTTAATGCAGATATGTTGATTGTGGATGAGAACCTGACACAGCCGAATGATGAACTGGCCTTCAATATAACCAATGAACCTATGATCACCAATAGTAACACTGATCCGGCAGAGAAGCCATTAGTGGAACCATGGAAGGAGCAAATTGGTGCCGGAAATGGTTCTCCTTCACAAGAGAATGTGACCCCTAAATGGCCAAATGCATACGTGGAACCATATGAGGAACCAGTTGCTGCAAGAGCTGCAGTGCTTAATGAAGAGAGAGTTATTTTTCCGAGCGAGGATTGTGCAGCCATCTCAAGTAAGGAGAAGTTGGTGGCAGACAACATTTTCGGAAATAATGGTGGGGCTGCAACAGTAATGAACCTTTCAAGCACTCAAATCGAGGGAAGTCTAATTAACTACGAAGAAGGTCCTGTTCTGGTACCTGGGCTGACTCCTTCACCAGCTGTTCCAACTGAAGAAGCGAACAAAGAGGGCATCGACAAACAGATGTCTTTTGATGGTCCGGTTGGAGCCTTTGAAGCTAAGGATCGTAATATGCCAGAGGTAACTGCTTGATGAGAGTGACGTATCTTTTATCTTTTTCTGTTTCTTCTTGTACTGCATTTACCTCATCCCTGAAATAACAATCCATTCCATTTCCGTAAAACTGCAAGTTGTCCAGGGCTATAGGAGAGATTCTTTACTACTAGGTAGTTTTTGGTTTCATCTTGTATGTTGTTGGAATCTATGTTTTCCTTGAAGAGAAGTTCATGATGATGATGTATGGCAAGGCAATTATTTAATTTCATCGAAATTGAGCAAATGTCTATAAATTCTCATGAAGAAAAGTTCATGTTTTATCTTACAATCATTAACCAACAAAGTATACCATCTTCGCACAATATCATTGCAGTGTAATTAACGTTGTAAATATAAATCCCGGGCCAAGTATTCTCCTATTGCAAATCGAAACTGCGCTGTCTGATTCAAATTGAAACTATTAACACTCTGGAATATGACACCGAATTCTCTATCAAGCATTTCGTTTGTATATTTTGTTTCTGCTGGCAATTCATGAGCATTTCCATATGGTCAACTGTTCATATGTAGAGGGACCTAAAAACATATGAAGGAGTTCATATAATCATAATTATGATCAAAATTAGACTGCCGATCATGATGAATAATTTTTCGTTGCCATGCGTAAGGCGATGTATTGTTGCCGAACAGCAGTATTGGATTTAGATGTTCTTCTCCCTTGATTATGCTATTATTGATGTTCTCCTTTCTGTTATCTTTTCATGCCCTCAAACAAATGGATTCAGCTAGAAGAGAAGCAAGAACAGTACAGTGACCTACCTCAAGAAGTAACAAATGTAATGATCAACGCTAAAGAGGAGAATTTTGACGATGAAATCAACCAAACGCCTCACCCTGCAAATAAGGAAGAACAGTTCCACTCAGAGCCAGTCAATGATAAGGTCTTGTGCAATGACCAACCTCAAGTGGAAACAGCTGCCGCAATCAATGATAACGAAGAGAATTCTGCTAAAAAGGAGGAACAGTCCGACTCAGAGCCAATCAACGAGGTCTTGCAGAATGATATGCAATGGGGTCGTAAGATGCTGCAGAACCTTCTGTCTAACTTCAGATTGCTATAGCATGCACTTTGCCGATAACCTGGGAAGAAATTTAGGGAATTCATTTGAGCCTGTAACTCTCCTGCTTTGTTGCTGATGTTTTCTGGTAGCCTACAAAGAGTAGAGAGAGGCAATCTTATAAGCAAACTGTTATATGTGCATATGATATGAACATGGTTGTTGAGAGAGTATTGCCACTTTCCTATGCTGTAAGAGTACTCAGGTTTTTGTTTCTTTTAGTTTGTCATGTAAGAATTTGTACCGGATACAAAGTTCTGTAAAGCTTCCTCACAATGCTGATTTGGTAAGGATTTGGTACCTTCTTAGATTCGAATCTCGTGAATGGCAGATTCAATACCACATTAAGTTGTCCATTGTGTGATTTAGCCGAACTTCTCCTTTCATTAGTGTAAAAATATCGACGTACTCAACAAAAAAAAAAAAAACAAAAAAGCTCTTTTTCCAACCATCAATATTCCTAAACTCTTACAGCATAGGAAAGTGGCAATACTCTCTCAACAACTATGTTCATATCATATGCACATATAACAGTTTGCTTATAAGATTGCCTCTCTCTACTCTTTTTAAATGGATGGCTGAGCTCTTTCCTTTTATTCTGATTTTTTATTTTAATTTTTCACTTGACAACTTCTTCCAATTTGAAGAAAGCCATGTGTTCTCTTTGCGTTTTTAATTTTTCTTTTTCTTTTTCTTTTTCACCATATCCTAACATATTTTTGGGGCAAATGACTCCTACTTTTCTTTTCTTTTTCTTCACCCCTTGTTCATTTCTAACACCTGGATTGGATAAATCAACAGAAAATCGAATAATAGAAATGAAACATATGGGGTGTGCGGAAATCATGTCCAGACCCAAAAATAAGGTCGATATTTAATTTACTTCTCCAGCGATTAGGGACAGAGCTAGAGCTTCTTACATACTCGGAATCTGTTGGTATCTAACATACTGGCGGAATACAAAGATAAAAAGATTTAAAAAGGAAGCAAACACAATGTCATTATTTATCGACTTTGACGGGATAACAAATTTGTTACACGTCTTGGGAACAAGATGGGTCTCAAATTTCAGTTTCCATGCTCAAAATCTTATGATCAACCACATTTACGTAAAATATTTGGAGGAAGAAAATGTATGTTGTATTAGAATATGGCAATCCCCAACCTCAAGATTCACGACGATGCATGCAAGCAAGAAAAGATGGAGCAAGATGAAAAGAAATATAGCCCACCTTTCCACCAACAAAACTTACACATAAGCCTCAAGAAATATAGCCTTGGCAATATTGAAACCAGCATTCCGAAAGGGGAAAAGATATTCTGAATGTACAAGATGCCAGAGTCGTGCGCCTCAAAACGCCAATCTTTTCAATTTTACTTGTTCCCTTGTTTTCCAAATCTTCAAGCTAGTGCTAAAATTGGAGGCTGGGAAGAGATGGAGGCACTGAACCTCTTCGAGACCTCCGTTTCGTTTGTGAGGAGAGGAAGAATGTGCTAGCAGGAGCCTTGATTGAAACGACTTCGGTCTCAAAGTTTGTCTGTAACCCCATTCTTCTGTTGCCGTGAAAATGATAAACTTCGTGAACCATGCAGTATTTCTTCCTTGGATCGTTTTGCAACAGACTCTATCAATCTGCAAAAGGACAGTGGTAATGAAAAAAATTGGGGTACAAGGATTTGTGAAATAAGAGCAATGAACTCATAGATCGTTTTATTATTCAAGAAAGTTCCATGAGAATATCGGGGCCTTTTATTCTAGATCCCAGGCAGTGTCTGAACATCATCTTGTCCTATTCATCAATCTTACAGATACACAATTGCGTATAGGCTAGAAGTTTGCTTTGTTTGCCTTCTAGCTTATAGCAGCGGCAAGCGGGGAAAAAAAAACAACCTCATTGAATGCTTTATAATGGACCATGAAGACATCCAATAAACAGGCAGAAAGAAGCAGCCAAAAATCAACATTAACCATAACTTGGCCGTACTCTGTCCAGCCAAGAACCCTTGAGGATTCCAGAATTAGCCCAGAAAATAACAAAGAAACTCAGTTTCGGACATGTCTCGACTGACTCAAACAGGGTGAAAAGAAGCGTAATGTTACCTTGGGGAACTGGCACGCTTTAGAGCTTGCTGACTCACCGTAAAAGTACTCCCAGGTTCAACTTCAACAGCCTGTATATTTCACATTGAAAACACAGGAATTTAATCAGGAAATTCAGCAAAGTCAAAAAGTTTACACGCTAGATTGAGGTCTCCTGTTTTCTATTCCTCCAGAAAAGGAAGAAACTTTGGGTTCAGAAGCTTCCCTTTCACAGGAGGAAAAAGGAGATGGTTTCCACAATGCACAAGTTAGATCCAGCACAAACATTGGGAAGAAAAATGAATCTGTGAGAAGTTTAAAACGAGTCTATGTGAAGTTTAACATTCAACTAGAAGTGATAATGGTGATGAGGATGTCTAAAAACCTATCGATTGAGGTACGGAATAATTGTTCATTCAAACCAAAAAGAGAAAAGAACATAGCTAAATCACGCACATTGGAATACTTGGATAACGGGTAGAAATGAGGGACTGACAACCAAGCCCATACCTTTCAAAACAGGAATTGATGGAGCCAATAAGGCAGCAGTAGCAGACATTGAAGCCAGCTCAATCCGCTTTCAGTGTTTTAGCCATCACATCTTTGTCAGATGCAAAATTCAAAATGGGAGTGGCTCTCCTTTCAGTGTCTTGCCCACATACCCTTTATCCAAGCATCACCTATGTTTTTAAACATTGAAAATCAAATCAACTAATGAAAGCATCATCAATTATCCCCACCTCAGAAGTGCTTTCTGTAGGCAATCCATCCCTTAGTAGCTCAGCCGATCCTGGACCAACCATGTCCAATAGAAATCCGTTTTCGTTTCCTTTATCTAAATCTCTGTCCACGACACCAGTATGAGGTGCAAGATATGCAGCATATTTATCTGTCATCCCACACACGAAATATATTCAGCACATGCGAACAAAAACATCTCAAAATATTGCAAGGAAAAAAGAAACTTGTGGTTTTAAGAATAACATTACCAGCCAAGCTGTGAAGGGCATTCTCAGCAGCCTGTTGTTGAGCATCCTTCCTCGTCCTACCCGTTCCAAAACCTATCTTCTCTCCAGTGAAAAGAACCTTTAAAACAAAGTTAACAATTAGCACATTAGAATCCAAAACTGATAAAAGATCACTCCTCATATCAAAATTAAAACATAAATACAAAATGTATAAACAAACAAATTGAGAAGGAAGCAAAGTCTTGAATTTTTCTCCAAGTTTTCTCTTTTCGTTCTACCAAACTAAAAAACTTTTTTTTTTATGACTCTGTATTATTGATTTGACATTTTTTTCTGACTCTGTATTATTGATTTGTTCTGCTAAAGAAAGAAATATGACAAATCAGGGTCAGCTTATGTTAGGAAACACCACACCCTAAGACAAAATTTTAGTTTTACAATATCTATTGTTTATATAACTAAATCATTTCACAACAACTTCATGCATTTAACGCATGTAAATAATAAGTACAACAGCCGTGATGTAAATAAGTGGTAAAAACTACCAAAGTACAAAGGGAAAAAAAGTATAGAAGGAAAGTTCACTGACCTCAACAGAAAACTGCAAATCATTGCTGGTGCTTAAAACAGACCTGAACTCAATCTGAGCAACGGGCAACATCATGATAAACTCCGTTAGGAAAAATAAGAAAAGAGAAGAGAGAGAGAGATAGGACGGAAGGGGGCACTGCGTTGGGGAGATAAAACTAAAGCTATTTGTACCTTTGAACTGCACCTCCGTCCAATTTCCTGCAGCACTCCAATAGATAAAGGGGATGGCAGCAGGGTCACTTTACCAGATTCTATTTGAGATTCTCTATTCAAAGAAGATGCTTGATTCTGGGATACACCAGCCTCTGCACGAAAAAACTAGGTTATAAAACGATAGGTATCACTCATAAAAAAACACCATACTATTAATCCTAAAGGAAGATTATAACTTAAAACCATACAAAGGCGAATGATAATCCTATTCCCATCCTCCAAGTTGTGAGGTTGGATAACAGGCTAAAATTAAAACGAAAGGAGAGAAAGATAAAGATGAGAGAGGAAGGCTCATTAGGCACAAAGCATAAAACTTTCAGTCTCTAAACCAACACAACAATAATCTATACTAAAATGGAAGGACAGTAGCCTCGGACTCTCAATTTCTTCTTAATATCTCAAAAACATTCCTCATATAAACTTCAAAATTAAAAGGTAGAATGATGATTAGGCGGCAAGCATTTCAGAAAAGAAAACCGCTTGAGAGAACAAGGACACATCAAAAGGAAACTTAACAATCTATATCTAAGATTTTCCAAGGTCCAAGGAACATCAACATCTCGCATCTATGTTTAAAATTTGTAAATATATGGATTAATGCATTGACCACTCAGATCCAACACATCATTCAATGGATCTTACAAATCCATATGATGCTTTCCATTTGTTTAACAATCTCTTCTCAGGTTACTTAACTTGTGCATGAAAAAGAGGACATAAGAAGACTCATTTGCACAGAGTGTACCATGATACTTTGACTGCAAGCTATAGTGTTATTCTATAATATCATCAAGGTGACATGACCCAAAATACAATACAAAGCCCAGCAACCTACTATTCAAAAGATGATGGCTAGGAAGTGAAAGATACATTCTAATGAAATCATCCAATTCATTCCAGTTCAACATGTAGGTTTCTATACCAGGCGATAAATTAAATTACCTGAAGGCTGACTTGGAAAAGGAAGATTCTGTTTTTGCAAATCACGCCCAGAAGATACCTGCAAATAGAGAAAATTTTGGTCACTGAGACATTTCTGGAATTCTTATAGTAACACCTTAATTCAAATTGTCAAAACAAGTGACTCCGAAAGAAATTTAACAAATTCTGGACATACCTCTTCCCTCTTCAAATCGGATTTGTGTGAGAGCAAACCAGTGGGTGTAGAACCTGGTGTGGCAGGACCGAAAGGATTCTGGTAAACTGACTTTTCAGGTTTTGAAACACCAGGCTGTTGAACAAGCTCAGAAGTGTGATTACTCGAATGTCCTCTGTTGTTGTCATCATCAACCAACCATCCTCCTTGTGCATTTATTGAGGATGCTGGCAGTTGTGCAGGCACTTTAGATAAAAGAGGGGGCTCAGCAGAGCTTTGACTCCTTATATCTAGACCAGGATTTGTACCAAGGAGTCCTCTCCTCATTTCATGGTCACGATCAGAAAAGCTATCACGTCTAACAGGAAGTCCAAGCAGACCAGGTTTCTGAGAAGGTATGACCGGCCTCAAAGATGTCGTACCAGCAGCATTGGGAAGAATTGCAGCCAGTGCTTGAGAGTTGTCAGATCTTGACTCAGCATGCTTTTTCACAGAATGAACCACCGACTCCACACCACCCTTATCATCAGATTGGTTTAATCTTCGTTCCACTTCGACACCATTCATTCCTTCACTAATGGGAGCATTAGCATTTCCATTTGGTGCAAAACCAGCATCCTCGGACATCAAGTAATTGCTCACATCAGGAGCAGGAGGCAAATTTACCACCTCATCTTCATAAAAAACTCCAGAAATTCTTCGCAACAAAATTTCATCAAACTCTTTGAAAAAACAACCTCTGACATTGCATGCAACATTTCTTGCTACACAGAGGACTGGAACTGCACTAGCTGTCTCTGCTTGAGGAGCATAATATGGGCTGAAAGCTGGAACAACATGGACTCGAGGTTGATCCTTATCTTCCCAGACATTGGAACGGTCATCAATAACCATTGCCATCTTTGGATGGCACACTCCTTGTTGGAAGACATTCAATAAAGATTTCTTGGAGCCTGATTTAACACAAACAACACGGTCCAGAAGTTGCTTTGAGCCTATTAAGTGTGACCCTGGGTCAAGAAGCCTCCACATTTCTAAGGCATAATCTCTTTCAGCCATAGTACAGACGTAAACTTCAAACCTCTTGCGTCCTTTTGCAGTTAAATAACTTCTCAAATCTTCCCATGCAGGTCGTAACCGCACAAGCACACTGGTATCACGAATCTGCATTAAACAACAATATTGTATTGTAGTCTTTTGCACACTTGTATGAGAATATGTAGCTATATTTGCAGCTACTATGACGAGATTGACTTATCAGTTATCACTCATTCTACTTTTTTGTAAGATGACAGTTGTTTTACTAAAAAACTTCTAAAAGCTTCCTGACTAATCAAACTGCCACATGAATTTTGGATAACTCAAGGGAACATATCGCACAGATGGGTGAATGTATCAATGGATCTAAAAGTTAACAAACACATGTTGATCAAAAAAGCACTGCAATGTTTGGAAAACCATCAAAAAAGCACTGCAATGTTTGGAAAACCTACCGAGGTCTAGCCAAATGAAAAAAAAAATCTAAATTTCTGCAAACAACATTAGGCTACACTCCTAGCATGCAGCTAAATTATCTCTGCCTAAAGAACACACTACGTAGTTTTCATAAATTTTACATTAGGATGGTGTTGTTCTCAAGTCCTAGTAATGAATGATATTACAACATATTGTCTCAATGCACTCATTCATTATCTTGAATAACAGCATTTAGGGTATTGAATTCCTATAAAACAAAAGGGAAACAAACAAATAAAACATACAGAAAAAAAAAAAACATGACTAGAGGATCACCTCGGGATTGATGCGAGTGAGCACAATGTTCTTCTCTGGCAATCTAATGATAGGCCGAATCATTTTTTCATGGTTATCAGACGGTGGAGGAACCTCCTCCAGTTGAACTTTATACAACTTTCCATTATCCATCACACAATCGTTATCTATATACTGCTTCAACAGCCACCTCTCGTCCATGTACCGCTTCATTTCAGCAGACATTCCAGCTATTCGCACCCCATCACTCTCCCGTCCAATCCAACTTCGTAAAGCCTCGATCCTATCCTCAAAAGACTTCATGGTGTTGGCAACAATCAACGTCTCATCGAGATCAAACACAATTGAGAGAACCCTCAGATTCAGCATTCCTAGAGAAGCACTGTACAGACCAACAGGAACCGCATAGCACCAAAAGCACGGAAATTTCTTCTGCTTACTCGGCATGGCTACCAAGTGAATCTCCTCATCCCCTACCAACACAATCGCCGTCTGCTTAAGACAATGAATCACCTTATTAGTACACTCCGCCTAATTAACTCGACAAAAAAAACAAAACAAAAAAACAAAATCTGGATCACATTCTTGATTTAACCACGATACTAACTGAGCTAACTTTACTAGGTCAGTTAACTAACCGTTTATCCAATCAAATTACCTCCAAAAACTTCAGATTAAAATTTATGTGCTGCTGGTACATTTTCTTGGGAGCCAAACAGAAAGCTCAATCTAAACAATCTATATAAACAAATGCAAACATCGAAAAATGGAAGCAATTGAGTGGGAACCTTGAACTCGTAGAAGCAGGAGGCGTGGAGATTGATCAAATGCGGCTGTTCGACAGGGGAGGCCGATTCGAGTTTGCATCGAACAGAAAACGAGGAAATCGTCTGGAGAATTGAGAGCGGAGGACACCTCTCGCTTTGCTGCGAAATCCGGTGGATTCGAATCTCATTGTTCGGGAACTGGAAATTCCCGTCCGTCACCGGAATAGCGTCCAGCTCTCCCAAACGCAGCTCGCCATGGTAGACCACGGACTTGAACCCTAAACGGCTCATTAATTTAGATCAAATTTGAGAGGGAAAGCGCGATGAATTTGAGGTCAAATCGTAAATGTTGAAAAGATCAGGGGGGTTTCTGTGAAAAATTGGGAAGTAATTCTCCAGTTTTGCTCTCTGCTCCTCCTTTCTCTCTCACTCCTCTCAGACCTCTTCGCTCTCTCTCGCTCTCTCTCGCTCTCTCTGCCTTCGGTTTCAAACAATGAGACTCGCCGGGTATTTATATGCCCAAGGGGGCAGTTATGTGTCCGAAATTACCATTATATCCATTCAGTCCGGAAGTCCGTTGATTTCGGATGGCCGCCTCTGGACCGTTTGATCAAAGGTAGGATTTTGGACTTTTGCGCACCCTTTAATTTTTTTTTTTTTTCTTTAATAAGAGGAGACAATTGACACGGTTATCTATCTTTTTTTAGAGCTGGAAGACTCACAAATGTATTTCAGCATTTTCTTGGCCAGAGTCAAGTAGACTCACTAGCTTGGGTCTTGAACCCAAAATCTCCTTGTCTTTTTATATTTTAGGAGCCGAAATTTGCGCCCTTACAATTGGATCACTTGTTGTGGTTTGCAAATCTTTTAGTTCAAAATGCATCAAGTTATAAGGTATTAGATTTTAATTTTTTTTGGGTTTAATTCTTTTTTATATTTTATTTTTAATCCATGGGAATAATTTAATCTTTATCAGCTAATCAACGGAAACCAGGCTGAATTTTGTTGTTAATTAACCGTAGTCTAAAAATTTAATCTTAGTAATGTTGGACTATTTGTAATTTTATATGAGGTCCGTTGGGCTTTATTTAAATGGGCCACTAAAAATTGCTTGCAGTAACTTGGTCCTCAAAATCCAATTAGAAAACCCAAATAGCATTTGACAACTCAATTTATTGAATGGAAAAAAGCAAAAAAGCAATTATGCAACAGAATGTTCAAAAGCTTTTATTTCATAAATAAGAAGTTGTTAGCTTAGTTGGGCTAGTTTGGTATTGTTGTATTTTTTGAAGAAAAAAAAAACTATTTTTGTTGATATGAAAATAAACAGTTATAAAATAAAGTTGTTGAGTGCTTGGTAAAAAAATTTCTGTAAAAGTGCTTTTAACAAAAAAAAAAAAGTCTTAAGTGTTTGATAAACTTTTATATAAATTGTTGTGAATATGTAAAATGACTAAAAATGATATGGTATTTAATGTGATGTTAATAATTGTGGCAAAGAATAATGCAGGGGCAATCATTGTAATTTTGTAAAATATGTGGAGATATATTTGTCATTTGATAATTCCATTAAATGAGCACTTATTACTATGCTTTAAAAAAAACAAGGCACTTTTTTTCAAAAGCATAATAAAACCTGCCTCTGATTTTTTATGACTTTCTACTGTCACTTACAACAATTTTTTAAAAAGTACTGTTTTTTTTATTTTACCAAACACATTTTATGTTCCAAATTTGTTAATAAGCTTCTTTTTTTAAAAGCACCACAATCACAAACCAACCCTTAACTAAAAACACCTCTTATATTTGAGGTTCTAAGTTCGATTTCTACTCCTTGCTATTATTTGTATTAAATTTTTTTGAGTTTTTATAAAAAAAAATAGTTCAACCTCTTCAAGCTAGCCCCTGCAATTGAAAATCGTTCAATGTAGTCCTTGAAAATTGATGTCTCAAATTAACGTGGTTCTTCTGTCACAATTCTGTCAAAGATTTTATTATGTGTTGATGTGGCACGTAATCAGATTCCATAAGTCTAATTAAATATTACTATGTGAAATTAAAATATTTAAATAAAAAAGATGTATAATTAGGCAACGCACGACACCACACTGGTAAGACAAACATGGTTTAGCATAACCTAAATCTCGAACGAAGGATGTGAGGGTTGAATCACGCATGCGGACCCACTTAATTCACTTAATGGCGAACACTAATCAGTCTAGAGAAATGTTGAACAAAGAAAAAATGCTCATGAGAACTGTTGCCGCATAAGCCAAAAATGATGTACTTTGTCTTAACTTACCCGGCTAAGTCATTAATAGTCTGAGTTTTAGAGCTGTAAATTGGCTCGAAACAGTTCAAACTTGTACCGGTTTCTACTTGTGTTTGGCTCGTCGAAGCTCAACTCATGAAAGAACCAAGCCAAGCCTAGTTCAGCTCGATTAAAAAATGTCAGGCTTGAGCATTAGTATGTTTGCCTTGTAAGACTTGTGAACAACTCGAAATTTTTCATGAGAGGTCGAGGTAAGCTTGAGCTCGGCTTGGTCATTCAAGCTCGACAACTCTTGAGAAGTACGTACCTAGAGTCCCAAGTCTAACTAACTCAATTAACAAAGGGGGTGTGATATCCACACACCTCATTTTACTTCTCACACATCTTTTTAATTTTCGACCGTCGGATCGGATGAATTGAAGAAGATTAACGAACATAAATTATCAAGGGATGTATGAGAAGTAAAATAGAATGTGTAGATAGCAACCGCTTGCATACTATAAGCTTTGTTACTCATTTTATACTAACAAATAAAAGGAAAAATGTGAAGCAGCCAGGAACTTTTGCAACGTTCCAGCAAACAGTTGAACGATACCGTGCAAATGATCATCTCGGAAGTATTTGTGTTTCAGGATCGTCAAAGATCAACGAGCTGGTGGAAGTTATATCCGGGTTTGCTGTTGATTTCTTGCGTGACTGAGATGATGACGATGTCTCCTCCAACGAACTGGTACCGCCAAATTTCCCAGATGCATGCATCCTCGGCCTTGGTTTTGTTAGTGCCTTCTCATGTTTCAATCGGAAGAGGACGTTTATTAACGATTGAAATGCATAACATCATCATTCAGCACCTGGGAAATCATAAATACCTTCTCGTTTAGGTGGACCTCTTTGGAAAGCATTTCCACAACTTGCTTCATTGTTGGTCTCTGTTGCGCAGTGGCTTGAGTACAAAACAGCGCAACCTTGATGAAGCGCATAACCTCGGCCTCTGGATATGCAGTCAATTCTGGATCAACAAGTTCCAGGAGCCTTTCTTCTTCTCTTAGTTTCCATACCTGAAAAAGCATTTATACGATTGTCAAGGTAATCGGAAGATACCTCTTGTAAGTATGTTTTACATTAAGATGAATGCACGCAGAACATCCTGTTAACGACCATTGCATCAAAACATGAAAAGGGTTTCTATGATTCATTGCCTAAGAATTTTGACTTTGTCTGAGCACAATGTAAAAATTTATACACAACAGAAGCATACCCATTCGACGAGAACCAGCAGTTGCTCCCCAAAGGCTACCTTACTACTACTTCTGCCACTAATTATCTCAAGCAAGAGCACCCCAAAGCTGTACACATCTGCTTTCTTCGTAAGTTGTCCCAAAAGCGCATATTCTGGGGCGAGATATCCCCTGCAGAAGCAGAACATTATTGTTGTTAGTGCACAAAACATTAGTAGGAACATCTATATTATATCAGTTGCTAATGGCTATTGGTTCCTACTCTCCTACGCAGTATGCACTACAAGATTATTGACTAAATTTCTGGCAGATTAAGAGCAACTATGTACTTCGTAAACCCTGATACTGAATTGAACTTGAAGTTACTACTCGATCATATTGGTTATTCATTTTAAGGAGGAAACCTCCAACACACCACATTCAAAAACTAATTTCTGAACTACATAGCTGGGTTGCAGTTAAATTAAATGTTATAAGAAATTCTTACTCCGTTCCAGCTACTCTAGTACTAAGATGAGTGACATTATCAGGAAAAAGTTTTGCCAGCCCAAAATCTCCAATTTTAGGACGAAAATTTGCATCAAGAAGTATATTGCTAGCCTTGATATCTCTGTGGACAATTTGCTGTTCAGCTTCCTCGTGAAGGAATGCAAGACCGGTAGCTGTACCAAGGCAAATCGAAACTCTCGTTGGCCAATCTAGAAAAACATATTTACTTCTCGAACCTGGAAAGATAGTTGTTGCATATTAGCATATACAGAATGTTTGACAGATTAGAATAAAAGGGAAAAACGATGAGATAAACGGCTCAACTAAGCAGGTTAAAAATCATGTCAATCCCCCCGCGGGTGGGTGAAAAATTAACTTTAGAAAATGAAATCTGAGGTAAAACATAGAACTTAAATATTCCAATAATTACCAAGCAAAGATCTAGAAAGACTGTTGTTCTCCAGATATTCATATACCAATATCCGATGGTTGTCCTCCACACAGCAACCAAGGAGCTCAACAAGGTTTGGATGTCGTATACGCGATATCACATTAATCTCTGTCAAAAATTCATTTGCTCCTTGTCTAGATTCTGCGGAAAGACATTTGATCGCAACTTGGGCATCATCTCTTAGAATTCCCTGACGTGATAAATGATATTAAAGTATCAGAAATAAAGAAACCGTATAGTAGTCAATCTTGAACCTTTAGACCTAGGATTAACAAACTTTCATTTTTAAGTGCTTTAATGCTGGCCATCATGAAGAAATTTAGACCTACTACACAAATAAAAGCTTCATTGACCTCACCCTATAGACAACTCCATAACCTCCTCCACCTATCCTGCTCGATGGATGAAAGTTCCTAGTAGCTGATCTCAGAGAATTATACGAGAAAAGCCTTACGTTGTTGTTGATAATCCCTAATTTCCATACATACAGACATAAAAACCCTTGTGAGATCAATTTATCCAGTTCAGAAATAATATAAGAAAACTTCAAATAGCATGTATGTATCCGACAGCATAATCTAAGCCCAACACGGTAATCTGCAAACACATTTTTCGGTCTTTCTTTTCCGCTTCATATGTGTGATTTCTAAATTCATTAGTTGATCAGATGGTCAAAGAGGTGGAAGTAGAAATAAATAAATAAATAAATAAATAAATAACAGGGTCTTGGAGAAATTAAAGACATAAGACATATACGAATCTGCATAATTTTACTCTTCTAGCTTGCTATGAAAATTCAATTTATCAGGGAAAGAAAATGGAACTTGGACACAACCATTTACCATGGTGGTGATATACAAACACGACACTACCATTCGTCATGGTGATGAAATGCAGACACAACACAACCAATTAATTTACGCTACAGCAACAATAGGAATCATTGTACTCGGGGAGCTTGCGTTCTGCTAGATTTGAGAACTCTCATTTCTTACATGCAACGCAATAGATGTTTCACAAGCTCAGAACCTGAGCTACATTGCGGCCGTTGCCCACAAAAATTTTAACCCTTGTACATCCACTGAAAAGGTACAAAGGTGCAAACTAAAGCTCTAACAGAACCCTTTTGCATCCACTTGAAAAAAACCTAGACTTTGGTTCTGAAATTCAATAATCGATACGATAATTGTGCTACAAGCAACTTACAGAAGGGAAACACACAAAAATGCAAAGTATTTACTATTTTACTGCTTTTACCATATAAAGAGTTCATTTGCTAATTAATTACTAACAAATCCTTACCTTGCTCCTGGAAGGAAGACGAGGAAGCTCTCTCTTCTTTACTACGCCATTTCAGCACAGAGAAGCAACCACAAACCATTGCAGCACACAATTTAGTTGCCCCAAAACCCTAACACCATATCTCCTTAAACCCTAATCTGAAAATCACAGAATCAAGCTCCATGATCCAGCACAACCCACTAAGCAAAAACACAAAGAACCAAAATTAAAGTCAAGAACTTTTTGTTCTACAAAATGAAAATTGAAAAAGCAAAAGCTGGGAACTTTGAAATAAAGCAGACCACTGCGGAATCTGGAACCCTAACCAGAATTGGGAACCTCTGGAATTCTTCTTATGCAACAGGAAAAAGCCAGAAAAGCGCTTTTGCTTTTCTGGGCCAGATGGGTTTGTAAGCAAAAACAAAAACCCAAATGGCATAAAAACAGGGAAGGCAGATGAAAGGTGGGAAATTAATAGTGGAGGATTAAACTGAAAACCCATGTTACCTATGAACAACGGTATAAGAAATAAGAAGTGGGAAACCTGATAAATTTGAAGGGGTCAAAAGTCTGCCATTTACAGAAACGAGTGAACGGCTTCTGATGGTGACATTGTTTTTCTTTGGTTTAATTTCTTACCCAAATTGCAAGAGAAGGGAAAGATTAATCAAAATTAAGGTTGGGGTTTTGGCGGAGAGGGACATAGCGGGAGTCATCCAAGTAAGTCAAAGTTGAAGATTTGGGCGTTTATCCTCCGTAATTATTTAGGCCTTTTCTGGTGCTGGTAGGTAATCGGTCACACACGAACTGCTGTGGTTTCAAACTCACCTAGACCAAGTTTTGTATAAAAGAATTTTTTTTACTTGTTTCTTTCTTTATACGCGGAAACCATTTTCCTCTCTTGAAACCCCCAACCCCCCCCCCCCCCCCCCCCCCCCCACAATAGTTTTTTTAGAAAAACTAATGAAAATTATTTGAAAATTTTGAGTTTTAACGATAAAAATAAAATAAATGGTAAAATGAATAGTATCAGAATTGACTTTTTAGTGTAAAAATATAATTTTTCTTTAAAGCGAACAGTACCGGGAGCTTTTCGTTAAAGTTTCCTAGTTTTTTAGTGTATCCGAAGACCATCACGTAATATTAATTTTCAACGCATGACAAATGTTTCGAGTACACATAATTTCTCATATCCCACGTCAATAAGCAAACCTAAAATTAGTATACACCAGATAGGAAAGTTGGCAAAATTGGAGTTGATTGAGAATCGAACTTAAGTTAACATGTGGACGTTGTCAACCCACCTCGTTATTCTTAATCTGTTTATATTAAAAGTATACACGCAAAATTAACATTTCTTAATTTATATTAAAAGTAGACACGCAAAATTGACATTCTCTAATATAAATATGATTTCATATTATGAGTTTTCTTTTCTTTGCTGGACTATGATTGAACACACAACACATCCATTTTCTTTGTTTGTAAAAGTTTAGGAGGAGATTGATTACTCTCACCACCAACGTCAGGGTATACCCACAATCTCGAGCAAGAATAATTTATGTGTGGCACCTAACTACCGGTTGTCACCTGTATGGATTTATATAGGAATTTAAAGATCGCACACCAATAAGGACTGCTGATAGTGAAACTCGAACTTTAATACGATGACACACAAAACAAGAACCTTATCAATCATTTGTTACTATTGGACAAATTTCTCCTTTAGTTTTCTTCTTATTCTTTGCCATAACGCCCATTCGGGACAAGTTGGAAGAGGAATTCCCAATTCTTACACATGAGACCGTTGAGCCAACCCTTGTTGGCAACACATAAATCTTTCTTTCAAAGGTTTCCTTGTTAGAATTGAATTAGTCCAACCAACCACAGTCCACACCTTTCATTTCCCCTATGCATCATACTTTGACAAAACCCAAAGGTTTTTTCCTTCTTTTTTTTTTTTTTGTCGTCAAACGATAGATTTTTAACTCAGTTATCAACATCAAGTGTTATAATAACAATCATCAAAATTCGATTTAACCGTTGCACGAGCTGTTGGGCCGGTTACTACGATCAGGATTTTACTTCTTTTCTTTTCAATGTACACCAACTTTTAGTCGGTTATGATTAATAAATAACACAACGCATACATCTTTAATTTAAAGACTAATTACCTAACCAGTCCTTGTAAATGGATTAGTTGAACCAACACCTTTCCCGCATCTGTTATATAAGAAGGCCCACATCTCAAAGTCTTTAACGATGGAGATTAACTGCTTAAAAACCATAACTTTTTAATGCGTATCCTATGAAAGTAATAATGTTTTTGAGTCCCCACATTACATGTTCTAGATACATGATGCACGGGTGAGCAATTCTTTTTTATTAATTCAAGCATTTTTCTAAGAAAACTCTTTTAAAGTAAGACTCTCAATGAATTATCTGTCATCTCACAATTTAACGTCAATTCCTATACCAATATTATAAAAAAATTATGCTAAAAAATAAGTGACAGAAAGCGTACAGAAAATCTCACGTCTGAAAGAGTTTCCTTAGCATTTTTCCTTTTCAAAATATCTGTAACTAGGTTGGGTATTCTTTCCAGGACTGGTGGAGTCTGCACTTCTGAAGCAAAAAGAAAAGATTGAAGTTTGAACGTTTTCTTCCTTTTTGCTAATTTTGACTTTATTACTGGGTGGGTTCGATGAGGAAGCAGTAGTGGAAGAACACGCAGAAAATGTTGAATATAATATATATGCAAAGGGATCTCCATTTGTTTCAAAAAATGGGGATTAAGTGTGGAGCTCACTTTACATCGAACTTTAACGATCTGAACCATCTATTTTGTAAGTTTCGATTCATAGATCATCCTTGCAAAAATTCAATTCAATCCGAAACCATTTGTCTATTTAATTATCAAGATAAAATTTCATTATTTCTTATATAACAGAGTATTCGTTAATTTATTTGAACTCAATTAGATGTCTTAAACATTTTCGATTTAGCTAATATCTTGCAAGGATAATCTATGAGGTGCAACTTAAAAAATAGACGGTTCGGATCATTAAAGTTCAATGTGGTGTGGACCCTACAACTAATCTCATTTTTATAAAAATAAAATAAAAATAAAAATAAAAAATGGAATCCCTTCCCTTAAAGGTTCCCTATATAGGAAAAGAATTCTCGCCGGATCTTTTCCTGAGGATCTCAAAAATTTTATAATCGTGATCGTGACCGTTCATCGTATATTGTACGTTCAAATTTTCCTATATATACGTGTTGACAATTGACAGGGACATCTATTCATTCAGTTGGAGCATATGAACACTTGTTCGATTGTCAAACGTTTGTATTTTTGTCTCTCTCCGCAATATATACGTTGACAATTGACAGGGACATCTATTCATTCATGTGGAGCATACTTGAACACTTGTTCGATTGTCAAACGTTTGTATTTTTGACTCTCTCCGCAATCCGAATTGACTTGTTGTCTCTAGTTTTCAATTGCTTAACCTTTTTCATTTGGTTGTCTATTGTCAAGATGCATGATTACGCAGGACGATTTCCACACTCCCATTTTCTCTTTTGCACTCCTCCCTTTTTCGTTGTGTTCGGATTGAATAAATCAAAGGATAATGAACGGGCAAAGAAAAGGGGATAAGTGCAAAAGTAAATAGGAGCGTGTAAGCAACTCCCATGGAATGTCATGTCTAATATGATAGCAATATGAAGAATGAAACCTTAATAAATTTCAAGTTTCATAGTATGAACAGTAAATTGTAAATGCTGAAGGAGGTCTTCAACTTGCAAATCATCGAAATCTAGTACAAACAATCATGGCTACGGAAAATATGGTTCATCAAAAGCACCTGATACTTGTTCTGGCATAGCGAGGACTGATACTCAGAATCGACATGACTCACAAACTTTCTCTAACATTTACAGATCAGCTTCGTTCAGGTATGCGCTGTAGCTTAAATATCGCGCTGAGTATGCCAATCCCCCGTGTAAAATAATACTGCTGGGAGAATGACGAGGCTGGCTGCAAATAATTCGGGGTCGATGGTCCCATGGGGCGGTCACCTACCTTGGTGTCTTGCAGGAGGAGTTTCCTCTCTCACTTCCAGGATCAATAGCTTCAATTTCACACCCCTCTAAACTAAGAGGAATGTTGTTGACACTTGGTTCGGAGCTAGCATTGCTGCATGTGGCAAGAGGAGAGTCCATCGCACCAGTCGTATTGCTTTTTGTTGGTTTAATTCTGACACTATACCCAGAGGAAGCTGGAACATTCGTCAGAACTGGCCGTAGATTGCCTGGCATGCTTCGCCTTATATCCTGTATAAAGAAAATTCCAAAATTTAAGTTAAATGCTACTTCTGAAAACGGGTTTTGCTAGTCATGTGGATAATTTATGTATCACACCAAGCATAATTTGGAATTGGATGGTACAAAGTGGAATGCAAGATCCGAATGAAGGGAAACAACATGCACTTGAACAAGGAAAGTGATGCATACCATGTGCCTCATCGCCATATCAATGGATTTCTTTGAAAGATTTCTTCCAAAGCCTGAGCTTTCAGAGGATGAAGACTTCCCACCGGAACCGTTATCAGTATCATGATGGTTATAATGCTTAGGTGGTGCCAGTTTCCGCGAGTTTACTACTCTCTCAACCATTTGTGTTCCAATAAGTACAGGGTTCACATCATCATTGTCATGAGAAGATGCTCTGCTTATGACTCGATGAGAGTTCCCGTTGGTAGTGGTACTAACATTTGAAGCCCGTGCTCTAGAAGGTGAACACGATTGCTGTCTTGGTTTTCCATTAGAACCAGCCATAACAGAAGATGATTTAACACTTGGCGCTCCAGGCCTATCCCTAGAGGCTGAAGCCGGCCTTTGTGGCTCTGATGTTCTTAAAGTTGGGGGCGCATCATGTGAGAAACCAGGAATCTCAGAGGATTTCAAGGGCCTTGGTTTTACTGTCGGAGAACTTCCCCGTGATGAAACTGGATTTTTTGAACTTGTGGGACGTAACTTTGATGCTGAAGAAGATCGACCAGGAGGGGCAGATACGGCAGATGCACTTGATGAACTTGGTCGATGGGTTGGTGTTGCTGATCTTGATGTTGACCTGGAAGCTGGTGCAGAGGGTCTGGTAGTTGGTGCAGAAGGTCTGCCAGTTGGTGTAGAAGAACGAGCTGTGGACCTAGAAGGAGTTGAAGACCTTACGGGAGGAGCCACAGGCTTTGCGGATGATAAGGTGGCTCGAGAATTTGGGGTGGAGGATCTTGAGGGCTTGGTTGTTGAAGGTAATGTGGACCGTCCAGTTGGTGTTGCAGATCTACGAGTAGCAGGTGATGAGGGCCTTCTGTTACCGGAACTGGAAGAGTTCAGTCCAGACGGCAATGTTGGCTGCTTAGATGTTATATTGTTCCTTGAAGCAGATTCTAGCTGGTTGTTTGCTAGCTGAAAGTCCCAAGTTATGGGAAACATGACAACATAAATTTGCAAATGACAACTTCATAAGTAAAACGAAATGTCTCCCAAAACAATCAATAGAACACCATTTGCAGTCATAAGTTTGTAACTTGTAAGTAAGGAAGACTAAAACTATGGGAAGATTCAAGTCCAACCTTACTATGACACACATACATCTCATAGAATCTACTATCAATGAGTCAAATGTACAAATGCTGCACATACATTTCGTAGAATTAACATCAATGAGTACAGATGCGCACATGCACTTCATAAAATTAACAACAAATGAGTCAAATGTCCGAATGCGACACATACATCTCATAGAATTTAACGCTTATATGTATTTAGAACGTGTTAGCTAAAGTCCTTACCCGATATTTTGGGGCGGATGCACGGTCATTAGTAATCTCACTCTGATTCGTCGTAGTTTTCTGCACTTCCATATCCAAGGATGAAAAAAGTGGAGTAGCTGGTGGTGTAAGAAGCCTGGACACAGAAAAGATCACCGATAAATCCAATACCACAACAAATGACTCAACATTACTACGACGCCGGAGTCCAGACCAAAGCATAGAGATTAGAGTGAGAACTAGAAATCTACAAAATTGAACAAGGATTTCTGTCATATGAAGCCTCAATCAGTTTTTCTTGAAAACAGTCCTTAGAAACAGAACTACCCCTGATTTTTCAAACACCTCAGCAAAATGTTTTAGAAATCAGATCCCAGTTCATTAGTCCTAAGATAATTTAATCCCACCCAATTTAGCAACCCAACAGTTTTCTTCATCAATTCAACAAGTTACCATAACCAGAGACTTTAACTTTGATTAGTCCTACGGAAATTTAATCCCACCAAAAACAAAGACTTAAACCTTGACAATAATTTACTCACCAATCGTAATCAGATTTCTCATTCTCCGAATTTAAAAACTCATCCACCCGGATCTTCGGCTGGGGCGGCGCCACCGCCCCAACAGTCCTGGAAACCGCCGCGCCTCCGCGGTTGTCAGATTCTGCAGAAACCAAATACAACCCACCATCAAAACCAACCTCATAAACCCAAAAAAACAACAAAGACTGAAACTTTAAACCAAAAACAAGAAACCCAAATGCCGTCGTACCCGGAGGAGCAGCGGCGGCGGCAATAGCGTCGAGCTCGTCGGCGTTCTTGTTCGGGGGAAGGAGGAGAAAGCCGGCATTTTTCTCCTTGTCCTTCTCTCGCCTCCGCATCTCGAGAAACAGAGCGAGCTCTTCGTCTCTGTCGTTGACGTTCACCACCTTCCCGAAGCTCCGTTCTCGCGCCCTCGACTCCACAGTAACTTCCATGGTCGTCTCTGCAGCTCAGCAAACACAGAGGCTTCGAGAAGAGAGAGAGAGAGAGGAGCGGAGTATTTCTGTAGCTGAAATTTCGGGTGCTGAGTTTTTTTTGTAGTATTTTTCTGATTGCTTTGACAAGAAATAGAATATCTCAGTCAGTCGCTCTCTCTCTCTCTCTCTCTCTCTCTCTCTCTCAATCTCTCTCGTTTTGGAAGCATTCAGAAATTTGAACAAAAAAACGAAGCATTGGGAAATTAATATTTTATTTAATGTGGGTAATTTATGAAGATTGGTGCGGAATATGGGCTGAGATATGGGGATAATTACGACTGTGCCATTGGATTTGCTCTTGCGAGACGTGGCATTCTCTTGATCATTTTCCTCATAAACGGTAGACATGTGAAGCAGATACAAGATTCATGATGCATGTGAATTTCATGGAAAGTTTTGGCCTTGGAAAATAAATTATTTTGGGGTTAGTGAAAAGCTTAAATTTCCTGTGATAAGGTGCTCATAATATTTGCAAAGAATGATCGAGATTTGGACACGTAATTTTGAGTGCGCAAAGTTAACGTTATTAACAACTTGAGTTACAAAATTCTTAATTTAACAATTTAGCATATAAGAAGTCTTTGGGAGAGGATTACATGAAGTTACTTTTCACATTGTTTGTAACTATAGCCTATTAATTTGGTATATATTATGTTCTTGATTGTTAATATTATGTATGATTAGTGATCACGCAAAATGTATGATTAAGATTAACAGTCTAACAACTTAATATGTTGAGTGATAGAAAATACTAAGCTATTTTGTCATATTTGCACATGTACATGTCAACTACAACCTCAACCATACCTAGGTTTTGTAGTTAAGCATAAGCTAAAATCAATCATCAATCAATAGATAACCCTATGAATTTTGATGATAAACAAGTTTAATTTTATTATAATATCTCCATACGTCAGAGTAAGATTCTCTCCCCTCCCCTTTAGTCTCATCCTCTCTCACTTTCCTCTTTTTCTTTCCCTTTTCTATAAAGATGTCAACACCAGATGTTGTCGTGACTTAATCGTAACTGTTCAAATATGAGAGAGCAATGACTGAGCCACTAATGGACTAGAGTGGTCCCGAGCCCACCTTGACTACGGTGTGAGAAATTTCTCAGCGGTTCCAAGCCTGCAGTTGTTGTGAGACATGAGGAATAAGATGGATTGTTCCTCGTCAAGAAGTTAAGTCGGATCATGTCGTACAGTTTTGTTTTTATAATTTAATGAAACATTGAGTTTGTAAATGGGGGTTTAAGATTTTAATATTATTTCTAAAAACAACGTATTCATCTATTATTTGCATACGTCCCTTTTGCCCTCCTCTTACGAAAAGATGCAAACCTGAATTATTTTTGTATGTTCTTTCTATATTTTTAAATTTTTTAGCGGTTACCCTACTCTTTGCCTCCCACTAAGTTGTATTGCAAAGTTTTTTTTTTATTCTCTCTATTAAACTGAATGGGTCTTTCAGTTTTGTAAAAATTACTTCAATTAGTCATGCAATGAGTTCAAAAAAATTTCCCATACATATATGAAAGGCACTCTCTCACATAGAACCCTGACTCTGCCACAGTGAGAGGACCAGAAAGAAGAGGAATTTGAAAAGGAGAGAATCCTACTCTCCGTAAAAGATTAAAACTTGCATAAAATACTTGATTACTTGCAATAAAAGAAATCTCATAATTAATAGGTAACATTTAATTTTCTAATAATAATTGAGAGGATAATATCCCAGTATCCCAGATTTGAAGCCGATGACGAAATCAGTGGCAATATTGTAATTAAGTGCAACGACAAACCCATTTAATTATGAGATTTAAAACCGGAGAGAAACATTCCCGTTAACAATGGCACATGCTAGAAGCCAGGAGCCTTTGACTGACGACACGTCGTATTGAAACGCCGAGGAATTTAATTCAAACTTCGTTGCTCAAAAGATGCTCGGATTTAAACGTGGGCTGTTGGATTCCTTTCCTCGAGATGACCTACTCCGCATCGGACGGATGCTGTTGGTCGGCGAATTTAAAAGGGGCGCATGGCGTGGGTCCCGCCCCGAGAATCGTGTGGTTTAAATTTTGGGTATCTTTTCTCAATTCGTGGGCCCCGATTAGATTGCAGATTGCCGTGATTGGTCACTAACCTATGGCCCAAAAAAAGCCCATCCTGAAAAGGATCATATCATGAGTCTTATTTTTATTCAGCTAAAAAGTTCTTTAATTCTTTTCTTTATCAATAAATCTACACTTTTAGGCTTTTTAGTTTAAGATAATTTTTCACTTTGAATCATGTAATTTAAGTTTTATAAAATTTTAGACATGCATTTTGTGTGCTATTGTAATTTTGAGTTGCTAATCTCATTAGAATTGACGATGAAATATGATATAGCAGTACATGCGTGTTTCATATGTTAAATTTTAAGATAAAGTCTTTCCAAATCAGTTCGAGAAAGGATTTTGAGCATTTGAACTAGATGTCCAAGGTTCGTGATGAAATATTAAATATCGTTTTTAGGGCACGTTTTTCAAAATCAACGCACTTAAAATCTCAACAAAGTACAATATAAGTAACAAAAATGATCCTTCCATTTTCAATCCTCAAACAAAAAACTTAGGAATCGATTCTTATCAAATTTCATTTCTCACGTACCAAACATAGTGTGTTTTTAAGTTTCGAGACAAAAATGAGATAAGAGCAACATTTTAAGTATGGATAGGAATACACGATTGTGTTACTTGTGGTATTTTTGGGATCGGAAGTGAGTGAGACTCAGGGCATGTCGCATGCTTAATCCTCGATGTTTTGAGCCCCATGCAGGGGGTAGGGGGCACGTGGTTGTCACATTAAGTGTGGAATTTTTTGTGATGATCCGAGCAATCAGTGCCAAAGACATAAACAAGACAATGATCAGGTCCTATCGTCCTCAACACAAATAATGCATTTCTGGCTGCAGGGAATAAGAACAATAATTGCACGGTGGTGGGCATCACCACATAATTGCAAGGGACAAGTTAGCCACCTTTTCAATCCAATATTCTTGTCTTACTTTTTCGGTTATCTTTTTTGATGATTCAAGTTGATTAAAATCATCTACTTTTTAGATCATCCGTAACAACCAAATTATGAATCTTTTAACGCACAGTTAATATTGTCAAGATTTCAGTGTTTAATTATAATAACATGGTTTGTCTATGATTAGATGAATGTAAGATGACTAAAAATTTTTGGATTTGGTTGATTTTGGCGAGTTGATCTTTAAAGAGTGATCATCGTGCAACATTGCGGATTGAGAAATAGAGCCGAGAATCTAGAACGACAAGGTTCAAACGAGAAGGTTGCTCCTCTAGTTGCAATATTTGATATTTCTGTCCATTTTCCTGATAGGCAACTCAATCAGTGCAAGGCGAACGTAAACTCAAGTGCTTAAAAAGCAATTATTCGCTCCTGTCGCAGTAGGTTTGTGTCAAAAACTGTCGCAGGCAATTAGATTCATGCATAAATGATGAGCTCATAAACAATATTTTGTTTCTGTTGGGCAACTTTTTACTAACTAGAAGCAACAGTTACATGACGGTGAACCTCTTCTAACTAGAAAAACAAAATGATCCATTTGATTAGACTCGCTCGGACTAAACAAAATCATCCGTTTCATCCTAGGACTTTCGAAGGTTCTTTGTCGGAAGAACTGTAACGCTGTCAGTTGGTTCTTCAGGAAAAGCGTCCAGCAACTCAATTCGCCATGGGTGAACCACTGCTCCAACACCTCTCGACCCCGAAGAGGCACTGCATCCATATTAAAGCCCTGAAATTGAGGAGCCTCCGGTGGAAATTGGATGAGGCTATATGGAGAGATGGAGAATGGCGATCATGAAAACGGTCACACCACAATAGCCATCACAGAGTGGAGAAGAAGGGCAAGGTAGCGAGGAGTGTGATCATGTAGAACATTATTCCTTTCACTACAAAGATACCAATTGATGAATCGGAACCAACAAAGCTCCTGCCCTGACAAGACATGCCGCAGCTGCTTCAATAAATCCATACCAGCACCTCAACACCTTTGGGAAGTGCATCAGTAAAAGCCATCGTCTCCTACTTGTCCAAACCATACTGCATGCCAACGGTTCAGAACTTACCCCACATCTGAAGCATGAGGCTGAGTTCCCCACCCAGTGCTTGGAAACAGAATGCAGGAACGCAGAAGGGCATGTCATAAACAAAATAATCAAATCCTTGTACCTTGGAACTTCCCATTTACAAGAGTATCATATGTATTGTCATCTGGTACAAGGCCTTTGTCAAGCATTTCATCATGCAACCTAAAAGCCTCTTGCAAATTACCCTCCTTGAAGTTTCCAGCAATCAGAGTATTATAAAAATGAACACTAGGAGTCATACCCCGCCTATCCATGTCTTCCAAGTTCTTGCGTGCACTCTCTAGCTGTCCTTTGTTACGAAGGGCATTTATCAGAACCGTATATGTGTTTGTATCAGGTATAACTCCCTTCTGAAGCATCTCTGAGTAGAGATCTGTAGCAGATTGTAACTCACCTTCTCTTAGCAATCCATCGATTAACGTAGTGTATGCTTTCAAATCACAAGGAATACCGTCTCTAATCATCTTGTTGTGCATGTCAAGAGCTGCTTCCATGTTATTTAAATTCCGGAAGCCAGATATCATGCTACTGTAAACAACTACATTTGGAGATAAACCAACTTCAAGGAGTTCTGAGAAAAGTTCATGGGCAGTTCTCATGTCTCGTCTTTTGCAAAACCCATCAATGAGAGCAGAATATGCAGTAACATCCACTTCAATGCCCTTGTTTTTCATCTCATTCCACATTTTCAAAGCCATATCAATTTGATTGCTTTTGCAAAACCCATTAATAATGCTGGTGTAAGTGACAACATTGGGGGAGACTTCACCTTCACACATTTCTCTGTACACAGCCAGTGCAGAATTAATGTCACCCTCCTTGATATACCCATTGATAATGCTATTGTAACTAATACATCCAGGAACAAAACCCCTTGCAACAATTTTCTTTAGCATCTCACTTGCCTCAGACGTACGACCAGCTCTGCACAAGCCATCAATGACAATGCCAACTGTGAAGCCTGTGGGAGAAATCTTGGCAGCCACCATATCATCAAAGACATCAAAGGCACGCTCTACATCACTGTTCTTGAAGTAGCCATTTATCAAGATAGAATAAGTCACATCATTTGGTTTCAAACCCCTTTTAAGCATCTCCACGAATACATCATGCGCATGCTCCATATTCCCTATTCTGCAATACCCATGTATCTTGCTATTGTAGGATACAACATTAGGTACCACACCTTTAGACATCATTTTATCCCATAAACTACAAGCTTCACTTACTTTACCCTTCCCACAAAGCCATGATAAGATATTATTATACGAGAAAACATTAGCAACACCACACTCAACGGCCTCATCAAAAAACTTAGAAGCATCTTCAAATGACCGATATTTCAAAAATCCTCGTATCAAATAATTTACAATGAAGACATCAGGCAAAATATTCATCTGTTTCATTTGCTTGTAAAGCTCATACGCCTTTTCCATGTTCCCATTCTTACAGCAGTATTCTATAAGAATTGCATATGTAACCCTGTTTGGAGTAAGTCCATCCTCTATAATTGTATTGAACAAAACCAAAGCACTCTCCAAATTCCCTTGCACACAATAACCCTTCATCAAGCTTGTAGCAACAACCAAATTAATTGGGTTCCCACAACTTACCATTCCATCCTTAATCCTCGTGGCTTCAACCATATTCCTCTGCTTCACACAAGCCGCGATGACACTACTAAATGTGACCATGGAAGGAACCCAACCCATTTCTCTCATTTCATTCAACAACTCCAGAGCCAAACACGAATTGGGCTTCTTACAAAAAGCCTCAATAGCAACACTATAGGATGCTGCATCAAGTTCTACCCCTCTTGCCCTCGCCTCCCTAAAGTACTCCTCTGCCTCATCCGGCTTCCCCTGCTTCAAACAACCACGCATCATCACGTGTAGAGTGACACGATCACCTCCAAATCCTCTCAAAGCCATTTTATCATACACCTCTCGTGCTTCCCCAATCATATTTCTCCTAACCAATTCTGTTAAAAGAATATTCACATACGTAACACAAGGATACATCTCATGCTCTAGCATTCTATTAAAGCAATCAATCGCACATTCGATTCGATTGGCTCTAACATAACTGTTCAATAAATAGCCAAAAACCTGAGATTCTAGTTCAAAATCAAACCTTTTGGCGCAGTCCACCAAGTGATCGACAAATACTCCTGGAACCGGGCCCGAATCACCGGAAACGTACTGGTTAAGCAACATCTTAGCAGGCTCGTGAGTATTCGGAGAGCCCATCAAAATGTGAAGCAACACACAGACAGCATCGACACCTCTGACAAGGCCTCGCTCCCTCTCAGCCCATTTGAAGTATTTAATTGCCGAATATGGCTTACTTTTGTGGCTAAGAAGAGTGCTAATCACACTGGTTTGTGTTAATTCGGAGTCTTGTGAAATTGGGGAGGCGAACTCGCTCTGATTGGGGTCTGATGCAACTGGGTTTTCGTGAAATTCGATTTCTAAAGTGGGTTTCTCGGGAGAATCAGATTTTGGAGCGATTTTCTCTGGAAAACCTGAGCTCGGATTGGGATTCTCGGAAAATGGTGGCGATTCTGAATGGGGTTTGGAGGAAAGGAATTTAGGGTTTAAGAAAGGAAGGTGACGTAGTGGAGGAAGTGGTGAGGAATTGAGGGGCTTCATTGTTTTAGGGTTTTTGCTGCAGAAGAAGAAATAGCAGAAACCCTAATGGAGATTAAAGGTTTCGGCTCGGCGGCGAGAGTGATGTAGTGAGGAAGGGGACGACAACAGAAGCTGCGGCGCGAGCTTTGGCCATTTTACGATTTACCCCTTTGAGTTAAAATTCAAAAGCCAAATACATATCAAGGATTTTAATTTTTTTTTTTGGGCAAATCAGAAAAATGGTGCTTGCTTTATAAAAAAATTACCACTTGATTATTTGTATGTGTGTGAATGTGTTAGGTTGGATTTTCGGAAGCTGGGAGTTGAATACCACATGCATATGGTGGGCAAATTATGTGACATAAAAATACTACTATATTCGATGGGAAATAATTAAAACTTGGTGTTAATGGACGGAAACACTGACTTGACGGTCTTATTTAATTCACATTTGCATTGCTTCTTGACTCATCTATTTTGTTTACCAAATAATACTAGTGTTTCTTCTTATTCAGCACTTTTAAGTTCATTTTGTAAGAGACTTGTAGCTCAAGTGGTTAAGAGTATCGAATTTAAAACTCATTTTTTTTATAGAAGAGAAAATCAAACCTCGAAAGTGCAGAGGCAAATGCTTTAAACCGCTTCTCCTACAAGCCTGCTGCACTAGTAGTCTCTTTTTAAGATTAAATTTGCTACTCCGTATAGTTTCTTTTACCAACCGAGACATCAGTTGAATATGATAAGTATCGACAGTGTACTTAGTTCAAGAACTTGAATCCTTGAGGCCAAAGACACGAGATTTTGCCACATCTTTCGGAATATATCCCTGTGTGAGTGTCTCACTCGTCACGTAATTTGGCTATGCGAAAAAGACTAGAGATTCATCTCCAATGAACCTAAAAGCAATAACAAACCAGATGTACACTAATTTTTTTTATCCGAGAACTTGATTAACTGTTCTGTATTGGTCTTCAATGACCATGTTCTAAAACAATTAGCAATTCATGACGGTACGAAGAACTTAAAGAGTACTGGCCTACATCATCGATGAAGAAATTTTTAATCCCAATAGCCTACTCGACGAAAGAAAATAGGTTGCTAAGAATTTACATTTGAAATTAATAGTTCAATTTCCTGAATGGATGGTAAATCAAGCCTCATCAGTCATCACCATCGCTTCCACCAATCTGAGCTTCGAGAGCAATCGAGTAGTTGCTTCCATCAGGACCGAGAATCTGAAATCTGCTAAAGAACAAAGAAAATCACTCTAAAAACTTTTAATGCAGCAACCACAGACACCAATTTGGTTTTACCTCTCAAGGATAAACTTTCCTTCCTTGTACTTCTGGGATTTCTCATGTGCAGCCTCCTGAAATCGTTAACCAAAATATGAGTTTCATACAGCCATCAGTGATGAAAGTACTGTAAATATCCACACAATAAACATGGTTTTGGAGAAAATATCTTCTTACATATTTCCACCCCACATTTGAGCCACATGAAACACAAAATATGTCAGCAACGGTATGCAATCCTGTTATCATGATCCGCTCTTCTTGCTCTCCAAGTGTGACATTTACACTGCCAATGGGGAAACGAAAGGTTACTTCAGCATTCATATGTATAAGCTGCAGTTGGTGTTAGTTATGCATAAGCCGCCTTCATAGGATTCAAGTGAACGAAAATGCTTTTTTGAGACAAATACATTATGCTGTCATCGATTCATTATTCTCTTTCTTTTTCCATCCTCAAAGTTAAGCTTTCAAATTTATCAACATGAATGAATCTTCTGGCCAACGTCAAACCATGTTTGGTTTGCTGCTATAAGTCCTTCTGTATCGGTGGACAAGAAAAAATACATGCACATAGAATGAGCAAGTTTGTTGTCACAAGTGAGACCAAAATAACTTGCACACCCATGACCCTAAAAGTACATAAGCATGCATCAGCATAGCTATGGGTGAATCAATTTCAATTTTTCAACAGTAAAATAGTACTGCACTTACACTTTATCGAAAAGATAAGCCTTTCCATGCCTGCAGTGAAAAGACTGGAACAAAAACAAAAGCAAATCACAGGGTTAGAATGTCACTAATCAATCCTGATATCAAACATATAACATCATAAAAGAGGGATTAATGTACATAAGCATCAAGCAAGAAGTGGGAAGATATGATCGAAAAAGACAAGCCAAGAAAATCCTTGCTGCTCTCAGATGGGTAATGTAATCAGGACAGTATAAATATAGCTTTGCGGCATAAGTTTTACACCGATACAATATTTACAGGGATATTCAAGCTACTTACAGTTAACCAGAATTTAAGAGGTGTTGTAGTGCGCAAATAAATAATTAAAGAGCTACCAAACTGCATCGCTTTTGTTTCCATTTAGTTGACGTTCAAACCAACAATAATGCAAGTAAGCCGGACAACATTTTGGTCTAGAATTAGAGTCTTAGAGAACAGAGACGCAAGTTCCCATCTAATCTTGCAGCCAAATTTAACTATTAAACCAGGAAAGTGTAAAGTAGATATCTTCGACCTAATCTTAGCAGGAATTAAGTACCTAATTCTTCTCCAGCAAGTAAAGCCATAATCTGTGTTTCTAGAATTGCATAATTAAATCCAATACCATCATAGAGGCTTTACAGATAAAGGTTCTAAATTTTGAGCATTTTGCATATCCGTTCATCAAACGCGCAAGCCATTTCACAAGAAGCCAAAGCTGATTGTAATGAGCCATAAACACAATTAGGAAATGAAACCCTGCACCACTAATAAAAGAAGGAACCGAGAAACAACCCAATGTTTAAGCTTCCAATGTCAACCACTTCGAACATGAACGATCGCATTGCACTACGGTATAAAGGTACCACAACTCCTCAATATCACAAACAAAACACTCTAAAAAACATAAAAACCTAAAACCAACAATGTACATATCACAACTCCTCAATATCCAATGATTAGACCCACACAAATTACATTCATACGCCACACATTTACATATCACAACAATGCATCCCAATTTCACAGAGTTCATGAATGTCTAGGTAGAGTGCATTATGCAAATAAACAGTAACAATCCATAACAAACAGAATTACGGAGAAGGCGATTTCGGACCTTAGAGATTACGTCGTCCACAAGACCGAGATGGGTTCTGCAGTGCTTGCAGCTATACATGTTTTCCTCAAGAGTGGTCACAAACAGCCTTCCCATTTTCTCACGTACAATTCAACTTTCTTGATTTCTTGATTTTCTTTCCCTGCAAAAACAACAAGATCGGCCTCCATGTTAGAAATTCAAGCATTCCAAACGAAACCCAGAAATTATCTCAACGAAAATTTGAGAAAAATCAATGTGACTAAAACCTGAAAATTTCAGGAAAAAATAATGAAAAAAAGAAAGAAGAAATGGTGTACAATGCAGGCATGTATTTCCAATAACCGTGTGATATGAAGAACAAGAAGAAGAACAGAACGACGACGTACAAATGGGTATTTGTGTGATCTTTGCCGGTAGTTACAGAGGGAGCTGAACAGAAACGAAAGCTTTCATTGAGATTTGAGAAGAAGAGAAGTGATAGCTTTTAAACAGAGAAAGTGCTTTTCCGAGTGTAAATATATAATTAGAGCAACTCCACCGTGGTGGATTGCTCGGGGAACAGGCGAGAGAAAAGGGCCCGAGGTCCTGTGGATTCGCTCCAGCGTGAAGGAGCCCGAGTGGAAGTGGAGGTTCGAGCTCCGGGCCTGTGAAGAGTTGCCAGCCCGCGAGCCCGAGTGGATTGGCTGTTAGGGCTGACGTCAGCCCTGCAGCATGCCTTTTTTTTTTTTTTTGTCAGGCGCGTGCGTGGGGGCGCATCGCCCGACATCTTTTTAGAAAAATCAGCCCACTTTTCATACTGAAATGTTACCGTTGGGAAGCCACGTGGCTTCCCACGGTCCGTTCGATCTCAACGGCTATTTAACTTGGATCGTTCGATCTCAACGGTAAAAAAAATAAAAAAAATCTTATTTAATATCAACTGTTCGATCTAAGATCAACGGTCGATATTAATATGCTTTATAAATAACGACACATGGCACGACGGCATTGGATAAAAATCTTATTGAAATCCATCACCAATAATTATCTTTTCGGATAATGACACGTGGCGCAACGAGAACGATTTAAAATCTGATTGAAATCTGTCCTGAAAGATTCTGAAAATATAACAACACATGGCATGATGATATTGGATAAAAATCTTATCGAAATCTATGACCAATAATAGTTGTTTTGGGTAAATGACACGTGGAGCAACGAGAACGATTTATAATATCTTATCCGAAATTACAAATAAATTTATTTACTATTATTTTGTAAAAAAAAAAATTAATACTATTTTATTGCCTATTGTCAGGGCTATTCAAGTGCAACGGTGGAGATGCAAAGGGCAGTTACTGTTCATTAAGTGCAGTTATTGTTCACATGGTGGATTGAATAGTGGATTGCCTGGGGGAGGGCTCCTACGGTGGAGTTGCTCTTAGGGGTGGGCACTTGGAACCGAAAACTGAAACTGAAACACGAATCGAATCAAACCGCACCGAACGGTTTGGTTTTGCGGTTTTGGTTTCGAAACAGAACCGCGACAAAAAAAAACGGTTTGGTTTCGGTTTTGGGTTTTCAAAACCACATCGAAACCGAAACCGCACCATATAATAAAATTAATAAATAAATGTTATATTTTTAATTTTTAATTAGTTCAACTAGGTTGCTAGACTATCATTATCATCTAGTTTTGCGACTCCTGAAGGTTGAAACACATCTTCATCTCCTTAACTCATCTTCTTAAAACTCATCTTTGGTGCAGTTTTGTTGCAATTTTTTGTTGCAGTTTTGGTGCAGATTTTCTGCATTTTTGGTGCAGATTTGGTGCAGCTTTGCTGAGTTTTTTGTTGCAGTTTTGGTGCTGTTTTTCTGTTGTTTTGCTGCATTTTTTTGCAGTTTTGCCACTGTTTTTTGCTGCATTGTTGTTGCTGTTTTTGCTGCATATTCATTAATTAATATATGAGAAAAATAAGATCGTCTTATGCATAAATAGGTGTATATTTTAAATTGTACATTTTTTCTCAAAAACCAAACCAAAACCGTTTGAAACCGCACCGAACCGAATTGAACCAAACGGTTTGGTTTTATTTTGGTTTTGGCTTCAAAACCGCACCGCAAAAAGTTTCGGTTTCGGTTGTGGTTTCACTCGAAACCGCACCGAACCGCACCGCGCCCACCCCTATATATAATAAGACAATTAACTTTTTTCATTATTTCATTTTTATTTCTTTTATCTTTTTTAAGTAAAATAATTTGTCTTTAAATTATAGAAATGTAATTTTTTTTAAACAAAATTAGAATGAATCTGATAACTTCAAGGAAAAAAATGTAGATTTTAAAGAAAAGATTAATACTAGGAAAATCTATGTGTTGGGTGGGTTTTCGAAGGTCATGTTTTGGTATGGGAGGCAAATTGTCTGCTCTCCTGTTTGGGTGCCCTTCACATCTCCTCTTATTTGTGCGGTCACAGTTAAGTCACGTTAACATTTTATATTCTTATTACTTTTTGTCTTATTATCTCTATAAAAAAATTAATATAAAATGTTGACGTGACATAACCGTGACCGCACAAAATGGGGAGAGCACCTAAACAGGAGGGCAGACAATTTGCCTCCTTTGGTATGTTGGGTTGTTTATCGCTAATCTCTCATCCCTCGTTAGAGTTAGCAAAATAAATTATACGTATTTTTTTTAACAAACGATATTATTTACACTAAACGGAAGAGATGTGGGTTTAGCCTCTACCAATAGTGCTGTTCAAATTCGTTTATATTTAAAAGTTAGTATTCTTCTACCACTAGTACTACGGTCTGGTGATATTTCTCTTCACTTGAAAGTGAGAGGTCTTATGTTCGAATCTCGTGGATGGCGAATTCGATACCAAATTAGGCTGCCCATTGTGTGGCTTTGCCAAACTCCCCCTCCCCTTAGTGTAAAAATATCGATGTACTAAAAAAAAAAATTAGTATCCTTCTTTTAATTTGATATGTTAATCTAGAAACTGTTAATTAATAGTCTTTGCATCACTATCGAATAATGTTAAATTCTCGGATTAAACATTTAATTCTCCTTTCTATATTAGAAAAGAAAAACACACTTGCGATGAGTGTAGAATGAGATTTTTAGAGTGCCAATAATATTTCCCTTTTCATTTCTCTATTGTGTGAACCGATGACTCATCGGATTAAAAAGACAATGTATTTCATTATTATTATTGTACAAATGATTTTTAACTCTAATCTAATCTAAACTGCACTAAGAGGGAAAAAGAGATTCAAACTGAAGCGTTAGGAGATCACTCTGCTCGCTAACGTGACTACGTTCATATGCATCACGTTATTATTATTATTTTTCTGAAATAAATAAAGTTTGCACATGTTTAAAACTTTTCAAAAGAAAAAATACCTCCATTTGAGGAAAAAGAAAGAAGAGTCCATTTGAGGAAAAAGAAAGAAGAGGAAGAATTCTCGTAGCCTATTGTTTGGTGATAAGTGAATTTTATATTATATATTATTCCTTATTCTTAGTATATTTTGGATATTATTTTGGAAGAATTTTGATACTTTGAATTGTATTTTCAATATAGGACTTTTGACTTCCTCTGAAGCAAAACGTGGTCAAATGGAAGAATTTTGGAGTAATTCCAGTTGGAAGACGTTCGTGAGTCACTTGGCTTGATCATATCAAAATATCAGATTTTTCTACCAAGCGATGATTTTCTGGCGATATAATAAAGGAGCAGCGCGCAGTGCTGTCAAACTGACGTTTTGGGTTTCTTTGGGCTTTTTGGCATCTAAGATGATGTCTTTTGGGTTCAAAGCCCTCTGCAATTATGTTCGGGACATCTCAAGCTTTATTTCTAGCCGTTTTGGACCTGTTTTGGAGCCCTGAAGATCCAGAAACGTGGCTGTTTTGAGGCTGTACAGATTTTGGTCGAATTTATCTAGTTAATTTAGGATTATGTTTCCTATTTTATTTCAATTTATTTGGTTTCCTAGTTTTATTCTAAGACCTTTTAGGGTTTTATTTTGTAGTAGTATAAATAAGACTTTTAGCCATTAGGGTTAAAAGAAGAAGAGGAGGAGATAACGCACAAGCCTTTGACAATTCAAGTTTATTTTCTAGGTGTTTTCTATCCTTGTTCTTAATAATATTTTGTTTATGATTGTTAGTAACTAATTTTCGTTTGCTAGGGCGAAGCCTTGAGCCTTAGCATGAATATGTAGTCTTTATTAAATTGCTTATGATATTATGCATGTTTACTTTGAATTATTAATCACTGTGCTTGAACTGTCTCTATATCTTAATGCTTAGCTACCATTAGGATGTTTAGATAAGTAATCGGATGCAATTCGGTCGGAATATCACCGGAGGATTGAGTATTGCTTCTTGTGGTTAATAATTGTAATTTCACCTAAGGCGAATATCACGCTCTTAGGGGTTGCATGGTTTTTCAAAAGGTTTTCATAAAACTTAATGAGTCTTGCATGTTCATATTTGATCTGAATATCACAGACGGATTGCATGTTAGATATACGTTCTTGCTTGAATATCACGAGGAGAATATGCATAAGGAAAACCTAACCTTCAAAGTTGCATGTGTAATTCATAAGTAATTGGTAAAACTATATAGGATTGTTAAGGGGACGGCGGAACCTTAGGTTTTTAACTTTATTTTCAAAACTATTTTCTTTAGTTTTTCTTTGTTAACTTCTTTAATTGTTTTATTTTAAAATTTGTTTTTATTATTTTAAATTCCAAAATCAACCTTTTAGAAATTGTGTTCTAAATAATTAGCTAAGGATTAGTTTAAATACAAATTATTCAATCAATCTCTGTGGAAAACGACATTGCTTGAGCTGCTATACTACGACAATCTTGTACTCTTGCAAGTATTTTTAAGTGTTTTTATCCCTACTTTTGCAGGTGGTAAAAATACCTATCATTTGGTAAAACAAATCGTCGCCAATAGGAAAAGGTGACGGTAGAAAGGGGTTGGAGAAAGAGTGCGAGGAGGAAAAAGCCATTATTTAGCGGGACATGCCATGAAACCCAATGAGACTCTGATTTGGCTGGAGAACGGAGAGAAATATACAATTCACCAATCCCTTTCCCAAGAAGGTGCCAAAGGACACGAAAGAAACGTTTCACTTGGTGTGACTAGACCAAAGCAGAAAAAGCCAACCCAATCCTACTAGACATGGTTCCACAAGAGTTTAGCGCCTAAACGTCTAGGCGGGCGTAGGCGATTATTTTAATTGTAATTAAATATATTATATAACATATAAAAATGTTTATTTATACTTAAAAAAACATATAATTGTCTCACAATACATAAAATGTAAAATAAAGGTTATCTATTTTTTATCTATGTAAGAGTTGCAACATAGGCGGTCTACACCCATTCTTATATTTTAAATGCCTAAAGATTAATCATGACGGTGACAAACCGCCTAGCGCCTAGGTGAGGCCTAAGCAGGGCTTTTTATTTAGAACGCTAGACATGCAACTTTTTTCTTTCGCCTTTATTTTCCTCTTTTGACGAGAAAATCTATACCATCACCAGTTTTATGCAGTCATATGTTTACTTTTGTTATCACGCGACTATTCACGCTATGATGAGAGATAGATACGTAATTGCTCTTAGAACTCGGTGATCCCACATCATATAACGTACCTTAATTCTCGAAGTGGTTTAAAGAGCTCTTGGTCGCCTTTCCCTTACAAGTAGATTTTTAGGGGCAAGTTTCTACTCTTAGTAATTGGTACCAGGGAAGGGTCAAGCCGCCTCTACGAAGGGCTACCGCTAGGTCAGGGTACAAAGCAAAACTTCCCCAGCCTCTAAATGAAATCAAACCAGTTGACAAAAAACTAAGTTTTTCTTGAAACGAAGTTTTTGTTGAATCAATAATCTAGAGACTGTTAAATTGACAAGAAAATAACTTGATAGAGAACCAAACAAGAGCTAAGACAAAGGAACTTGATGAACTGATGGCTGAACCTCGAGGAGGGCCGGAAGTTCAAACGACCTTACTTGATCTTCCTTGACTAATAATATTCCAATAAAAGGCTGCTGCCATGGCAAATGGTCAAAATATAAGAACTCCACAAAGAAAAAGTATATGTTCTCCCGTTCAAAAGTGGGGATCAGCAGGTGTGTCCAACTATGGCGATGAAATCGTGTCTTGCGGTGTTATTCTCTCAACAGCACCCATTCTCTGAGGAGGCCACACAATGTGGGTAACCCTTCCTTGAACTAAACCCAGAGGAATCTGCCAACAACAGCTTGTTTAACTTAGCCAAAGTGTCCAAACAGTAGAAGAAAGCCAACATTTTCAAATTAATTTGCAAAAATGCAATTTGAATTCTGATGCAGACAGTTGAACGAAAATGATCATAGGTAACTTCTGAAAGAAATTCCTAAAATATGTCAAGCACTACACTTAGCATTACAAAAACATCTAGCATAACCTCGGGTTGCAAACTTCTTCCAAGATGATAAGTCTTGTGCTAATGCCAAACTAATTATATATACAACAATTCAACTTTATCGTGTCCTGAAATAACATACTGTCTCATTTAAGCGATTTCCATCCTACTCCGCATTTCAAATTTTTTTAGAGTATGCATAAACAAGCAGAGTGATTTGCCATAAATATACAGAAGTAAGTTCAGATACCTAGTCAGCGAATGGTTTCCACATCTTTAGGCACCAAATCAATATAATTAAGGCCACGATGATAAATTATACTATCGTTAAACTACTTGTTTTTAGTGCACAAACTTAGCAGTAAGGGGAACTTACTGGTCCAAACGACTTTGAATCCAAGCTAGAAGATGAATTGTCTCCCTCAACCCAACAATGTCCTTCTGGAATTTTCACCACGTCATAGGAACGACGCGTTCCAATCCACTCACCAGGTAAGGCAGTTATTCTCTTTATGTGACTCTCCTTGTGGTTACTTGGGGAGCTGCAAAATGTTCCAACAAGTCTAGTTTCTTATTACAATTAACCAGACAGGCAGACACAAATGGTATTCGAGCAGCCTTGGGGGCAAAAATTACCGGAAAACTACCACGTCACCATGTGAAAACTTGTAGCTTTGAAGACACCGTTTTTCCACCAAAACATAGTCATCTGCAACCAAATCACAATCAAACCACTAAATAAACCATCACATTGCACAGCACAACAATCTTAACAAGATATCCTTCAATATACCAACCAATTGGCAAGCCCATCAAAGAAGTAGTTCCAGGGTTTAACGTAGGCGACATAGAGGAACCGCGCACCGGAGCAACACTCGCAAATCGGTCTGAAACATATAAGCCTATGATCCCACATGTGAAAAACTTGTTGCCGAAATTCCACAAAGCACTCCGAGTTCCCATGTCCAATTTTTTCCGTAAATATTCACATTTCATGTAAATGCAACCATCTGTAACATTATCATCAAATTTACCGAACATAAAAGACAGTTCATAACTAACGTAAAAGATTTAAACAAGCAAAACAGTATCCAGTCTCTCAGAGGCAAACAATCAAACACCTGGTGAGCCCAATGGACGAGAGGGAAAGGAGTAGGTTACCATTAGGAATGTTTCGAATTAGCTGTCGAAGAAGCTTCCTTCGCCGGCGGGAGTCTTCGTTAACGGAGATGAGGCGGGAGGAGGTAGGTCGTGTACTGCCGCCGTCGTGGACTCGTGATTTGGAGGAGAAGCAAAGTGGAATATTTTGCTCAAGGGATTTGAATTTTACCGGATTTGGGCCGGTTGAAGTTGCAAAAGTGGGAATTCTAAGCCCAATCGAATCGAAGAGTTAAAGACTACTGAAGGAGGGGAGTTTGAACCTACACCGGTTGCAGTGATAAATACTCTTTGTGATTTGAGCTACAAGACCTTGTAGAACTCTATATTGTTTTTACGCGAAAAAAATTGACTCCAATTAAGTTGATTATTGTAGTTTCGATCGTTTTTTTTTTTAAGAAAAACGACATTTTATAAGGAGTGAGATTCTTATTCGTCGCCAAATTAATAAGTTGTGTTATTATGGTTGAATCTCAAACTTGGTATGCTATGTTTTCTTTTCTTCAATTGGGTCCTTAGGGTTTTGAATTTTTTCAATTAGATAATAGTAATTAGATTTTATTCACCCATAAGAACATCTTAAATAGTCGATCAAGGCTAAAAGAAAATTGGTGAATGCAATATGTTTATTTTCAATCAAGTTTCTAAAGTGAAAAAAGGTTAACTTTTTCTGCCTTAAAAAAGGACTAGCTAATGACTTCATGACTTCAACACGTGAGTCCATCATATCGAAGGCCGGGAAGACTCATAAAGGCATTTCAACATTTCCTAACCACCATCATGTGATTCATCAGCGCCATAATCGAACTCAGAACGTGTCATGTAGAATACGGGCCTAAAATTCATCCCCAACCATTGAGTCATCTCGTGGTGGTTAAAAATATACTTATTAACTCGAAATAAATTGTTTTACGTCTAAAGCAAGCATCGTAACATATC
This sequence comes from Malus fusca, assembly GCA_035220775.1. NCBI lineage: Eukaryota > Viridiplantae > Streptophyta > Magnoliopsida > Rosales > Rosaceae > Malus > Malus fusca. The sequence continues at coordinate 23,434,838 of CM069062.1, forward strand.
AACCATGTAGTCATTTGGCAAGTAGGAAAAGCTCACATGCCATTGCATACACTAATCCTTTGATCCCATCACAATCTTTACAAGCTTAAGCAGTACATACTACATATCATGATTCAGCTAATTAACCAACGGTACATGATCATGGTCTACTGATTAAAAAACCAAACATGATATGCACATAAAGATACTTCTCTAAGAAGAGAAGGCGTCAATAATGGTGGTGTGGAGCGGGTCACTCAAATGGGTAGCCCAGTTGTTAAGTGGTCCCTTCCCGGTGACGGCGGCTTGCACGGCAAACCCCAGAAACGCAACCATGGCGAGGCGGGCGTGCTTGATTTCGGCCAGCTGAAGAGTGGCCTTCTTTTCCGGGTCAGCAGCAAGGCCCAACGGGTCGAAGAACTTGCCACCCGGGTACAACCTCTTTTCCGGGTCGAGCTCGGCGTTCCTCTGGAACTCGATGTAGCCAATCACTAGAACTTCGATCCAGATCAACGTGGTTAGTGAGAAAGGGAGTGGTTGACCCAAGTAGGACGACCCTTCGATGAGCTCCACCTGTACAAATTGGTCAACATAATTAGTGTTGACTGTGAGGTGAAAAGACAAAAAAATACACTTCATGCAAGCATAGTTCTTGCAATCTTTCTTACAAGAGAGCTAGTCGGATGGTGGGTTGAAGCGCGGCGTCTAGGCAGGAGTTTAGATAAATTAAGCAAATTTAAGTAAATTTTTTATATATTATTTAAATAAATGTCTACTTATACATAAAAATACATAATTTTACTGAGATACTAAATTGCAAATTAGGCGGGTATGTACGGATGCCGAAGCAGATCTAGGTGTTATTTTTTAATTTTCAAACGTCTATGTTTTAATTGGAAAGGTAACCAACCATCTAACGTCTAGGCGACGCTAGCGGAAATTTTAGAACAGTGAGTTCATGTAATTTGTTCGCTCATTCAATGTTACTCTGAATCTTTTCGTTATTTAAGTGATAGTGAGGCGTGACAATCAAATTATGAACTTTGTTACGAGGGAGAATATAGTCAATTTCATTTGGCACCAAATAAAAACATGCAAATAAGTTATGTACCTTTCCGGCGTCTTGCCATGTGATCCCGGTGACGGACTCGACAGTGAGAGCACCGAGCGTGGCGAGCATGGCCCACCTTCCATGAATCAGCTCGCACTCCCTAAACCTCTGCAGCCCAAACACCTCCGAGTAAGGCTGAAACGGCGTCGACTGGACGTCCGCGGTTTCGGTTCGGGTCCCAATAATGTCACCCGCCAAGTTCTTGGCCAAATTCTGGTCCAACCCGTCGTAGTCGTACTGCAAATACTCCGCGGGTTTGCCCAAACCGAACGGGTCGAACCCGTAGTCGCCCACCAAGCTCCCGTCCAGCCATTCAGGAGCCTTGGCGCCCGGGTACCAGAGCGGGCGGTCTGTTGAGAAAGTGGGTTTTGTTTTCTTGGGCTTCTTGGTGCCGAATCCGAAACGGGCCTGGACCCGTCCCGAGTTCGAGTAGGCGTCGGTCGGAAGGCGTGTCCCGATGAATGAGGATGCAGCGGCGGCAGCAGCTGCGGTTGTTGCCATGGTTGTGTGCTAAGGTGCGCCGGGGGTGGAGGTGGGATCGAGATTGCAATGTATGTTTTAGTGAATTTGATTGGGATTTATGTGGAGGTGGAAGTTGAAGTATTTTATCGGGTTCGAATGGATGATCCGGTGTGGCGGGTTCGGGGGCGTTGGATTGGGGAGAGTATCCATCTGACGGCTGTGAGGGTATCGGCCTTATCTTTGCCTTATCTGAAGGGGGGTTTTGGAAATTTGGACACAATTGACTGTTGTGGCATTTCTTGTGGCTGAGGTTACAAGTACCATAAAATCTAGTTTTTTTTTTTTTTCTTGTGGTTGCCACTTCCTCACTGATTTTCTTCTATTTCGTATTAATTTTGTACAACAGAGCATTGCTCGACTTTTTTTTTCCTGAAAATAGTAATTTGTTTTTGTAAACCAGTGTTTGAGTTGCATTTTAATCATGATTGACAAGAGCCAAACATGTGTAAAACGTAATTTATGCAAGCCCTGATTTACTCGAGCCGAGCGTGATAATGAACTAATCACATATTGAGATTGAATAATTTGTATATTTATGTTAACTGTGATTGACAAGTAACTAGAACTAGTCCGGGCATTCGTGTTGTGTTTTTCGTGTTCGTGTCATACCCGATATCTTAACGGGTCGTGTCGTGTAACACTCGTTGAAATAAACGAGTAAAATGACCCGACCCAACAATATTAACAGGTAATATGACCTAACCCGTCACCCGTTAAATAAAATATATTTTAAACCAAAATTAAATGAAAAATATAATACTAAGTAAGTATATACGTAATACATACTATATTGTCACATTCAAAACATAAAAACGCATTTTTCTTTTAAGTATATTTTCGCTTACCTAAATTGATTGCTCTAGCCTTTTTCTTTGCAAGGCTTGTATTTGTATTGTCTATACTTTCGCTTCCAATATCACATTTTGTTCCCATTATAATCTCCACAGACTCCTCATCACTAAGGTTTACTGAATCTGAATCTCTAGCATCCATTGCTTCTGAAACAAAATGGGTATAAATTAATTAATAGCTTAATTAATGAAGTAAAGTTTTTAATAGTTTTTTAATTAATGTAGAAGTGTAAAAAATATAGAAAAAATATATAAACGCTTGTAATGACAAGCTTTACAACTTTCATGAAGAGCTTAACTTCGAAATTCACCACTATAATCATATAAATCATAAATCAAAATTTAACCGTTGATTGTTGTTTACATTTACGCTTCATTGTTCTCATCAAGTTTTTTTTTTTCTTCAGATTTTCTTTTTTGAAAACATGATCCACTAGAGGATGCAGGAAGATGAACGGTTTGGATCGTTGATATTGTTTTCAGAGTTTTACGGTTAGTGAAAATATTGCTTGATGTTTATAAAGTTTCTACAAACTATATGACATCGACTCATATTTCAGTTAACCGTAAATATCGAAACGTGATATCAAAGATCTGAACCGTTCATCTTCTTACATCCGTCATATGATCATGTTTTCAAAAAAGAAAATTTTAAAAATGAAATTCAGTAAGAAGAATAAAGCGTAAATGACAATCGATGATTAAATATAAATTTAAGGTTTATGGATTATAGTGTTGGATTTCGAAGCTGACCCCTTCATGAAAGTTGTAAAGCTTGTCACTATGAGTGATTGCATATATTTTTTTTTTTACATTTTTTACACTTCTACAATAATTATTATTAATTTTGCCCTCAAATAAAAAACATTATTCATGAGGGTTTGGAGGATTTTAAAAATCTAAACGATAATGTAAGTGTAACCATTATCTACTTGTGGATGAATAATGACGAATCACGAGTGTTTATATATTCTTTCACATTTTTCATACATGTATGTATGTCTTCTTAGTTCCTGCCTATACAAATACTATACTAGTTTATTTTAATTTTGGACAACAACATGCTAAGTAAAATTTATCCTAGTAATGATAATAAGGAACTCTCATAATAAAAATAAATAATGACTAAAACTTTTTTTTTATAACTTATATAGAATAATAATACAAAACTATATATTTAATATAAAATATGTTGTATATATTAATATGGCAATTGTATTTTATAATAAATCTTTTGGTAATTAAACTTTAAAATTATCAAAATATTTTTTTTCTTAATGGGTCGAAACGGGTTACCCGCGTGTATACCCGTTAAGAACCTGTTATTAACGGGTCATCCGATAATAACCTAATTAGTTATCGTGTTAACCCGAAACCCGTTATTTTCTTATCTTTTTCATATCGTGTCAGAAACTACCAGTGGTGAGCTTGTGAATAGGCGTTTTCCTAAAGCTCAATCCACAAGGAAGACCCAAGGTGTCAACCATAAACCCATAAGATTAGAAAATAACTTACATATCAAGGCTTAATTTTACATAGGATCAAAGCAACGCCATCGAAATGCACTTGTTTCGGTACAATTGGGCTACTTGTTTCTCTACAGTCTTTTTTCTGGCCCAAGGTGTGCGCACTCCCAAACATACCACGACTATATCATCAATAAAACACTTCTTACAAAAACATCAAGACCAATGTATCCATGTCTCACCTGAATCCATGTTGATCGTGTTTTATATGATAGCTTCCCTAGTAGGGTAACCGTACCAAAATTTATCTCCTACTTCATGGCGGAGCCAAAGAAGGCATAAAAGAGTCGTCGGTCCCCAGTAGGGTAACGATGTACATATGCCCACCTCTTTTGGATATTAATATCTGAACAGTTGATTCTATGTTGTAATGTTCACGTTTAGATGCGTCATTGTCTTTTTAAGAGAGCTTTTGCACAAGTATCTGAAAATTGTAATGAATCATGTCTAGGTCACTATCGGCACGGCATCTACCGCGGTCTGGATGACCGTCGTGCGTGCGGCCGCACCGCATCTTCCACCAAACAGGTTCCCGGCCCTTGGAAGAAAAATCGGAAACTGGTTGCTTACGCATCACCGTGTTCCGCCTTGCCTTTCCACCAACAAAGAAAACAACTTTCATGCTTGCTCACAAAGATAAGGAACCTCTAAACTAACACAAATAAAATGGTAGTATTGCAATTAATTACAAATTAAAGAAAAAATTGTCAAAGTAATGCAACACTATTTACATTTTCCAATTTAAATGGGAAATATGGAAAGAATTGCAATGAGAATGTCCCAGTTGATGCTCCAGCCCCTGTTCATTGTCCTTACTGATGACAAGGACCGAAAGAACATGCGAGTATAAACCCCTTACCGACGAAGATCATACGAAACAAATGCAGGATTTGGGGCGATGAGTGGAAGCTTATCAATGTACATAAAAAGTCTCTTCGAATTCTCCCTAGAGATTGCAGACGGATCTACAATCTCGCTGTTGCTGGTGTAGATCCAAAGATCACATGAGTTGACTCTTTTGAGACTGTCCCGGCAGAAGGGGCATGATTGAGACCGTGTACGCCTAGATAAATCAAAAGGGAAATCTTCTCAGCTGTGCATATTTGCATGAATTGATGTAGCCAAAGGGAAAACATATGTCTTGGATTCAGATTATATATGCTAGTGATGACTCGAACATCATCTTCTCACTTTCAATTCATTCTTGTTAGTGTCTGTCTCTAACTGTAATTCACTCTTGCAGTATAGAAACGTCTACCCTATAAATATTTCCGTCATCTGGTATATATACTGCTAAATTTCGAAGTATACCGATCTAAATTATTGTGTTTCAGCCAAATTTCAGCCTATCTATGTGCAAGTAAAGATTACTTGAATCTTCAGCCACTTGTGCTTTCGTTAAGAAAAACGAGAAATTAAAATCAACAAGCAAAAGGGGAAAAAGAAGGAGAAAGTAACAGCTGCTTACCAGTTTCGGTAGCACTTCATACACATAGAATGACTGCAATTGGGCAATACAACCTTGCTGTTCATCTCCATGCAAATACCACATTCTTCTTCTCGCTCTAAATCAATTTCGGTGAGCTTTCCTTTGTCCGTCTCATTTTTCCTCTTGTACTTGGCGGATAAGATTTCTTTCTGTTTCCTATCTTCTACATCAGTCATTCCTCTCTGGAGTTGCAATAACGAGGGAAATATCACGCCTGTTTTGAAACAGTCAAAATGGGATTGCTAAACAGTTGTACATCGTTATGATATAAACACTTCTGTTCAAGAATTCGAATAAAAGAACACAAATTGCCTTCAATTTACTTACCATAGAACTCTTTTAGACTAGCTTCTCTTTCATGAATAGACATGGTGGTCTTCCCATCCTCGTACGCCTGTGACAAAATAGACACCATCACAGCAATGACAAGAAGCTACCATTTCTTTACTACCAATATACCAGATTAAAAGTTAGACGGAGGGGTCACTATCTATCAACTAAGCTAAAATAACATTACATAGGCGTGGAATAAACTGCAATTCACCTTGTATATTAGAATTCTAAGCAATCCTAAGGCTCCAGCAAGGTGACAATCAGTCCACCGAATAAGAAACCAGAAGAATTGCGCGGCCGGCCTATAGGATAATCTCATTTGGAGGCAGGCCCCGTCGTATTCCCTCGGATAATCAGAAGCCCTGTATACAATAAAATTTCAATGGATAAAACCCATAACATACATCTCTCCCTCAGAAAATTCCAAAGCAAATGATGCATCAAAACAGAATTTTCAGAAAGTAAAACATTAGATTATGCAGTGGACCAACAAAAGTTCCCAGATTGGCTTAAGATGTGAACAGGATCAGGATATTATCCTATATCAAAATTAACTGCAGATTTGAAGTTCTACCGAAATAAGTAACCCAACTTATCGGAAAATACCAAATAATTGCAGCTCCCACAATATCCACCACACAAATCAGTGTAAAAGCAGAAAGAACAAGCTCAAATCCCCCTATACCAAATAGTAAGAGTTTGAACAAGAACAACTACCAAATCAAGAGGCAGTTTGGATACATCGAGCCTAACATCGGAAACCGAAATTCTACAAGTATGCTAAGAATCCATAGTAACCAGCCTCACATCCTCAAATTGTAAATTGTGGGTCTGGAGCTGGATCACTTATTTTTAAAATTTGAATCCTATTCGATAATTCTCTACTTACAAGGACATGAAAAATGGATGATGCCAGAAAGCTCAGACCCTCATACAGTAACAGTAATATCCAGTAGTGAATTGTTCAACATATAGAAATATGAGTAAATTCTGCAATGCTAAGTACATGAAAAAATCCAGAAACATAAGAGACTAACAAAAATTATGTGAAATAGAGAACCCGAATTCTGAAAAAATCATAAAATTGCTAATACGATAATTTTCCATAAAAATCACATAAACCCAAAAGAAGAATTGGGAATTGGGAACGACCCAGAATCTGAAAGTTTTACAAAAATTAACAAAAAGGGATGAAACTCGAGAGAAAGAACAGGAGTTCTTACAGAGTGTTGGCGAACTGGATATCAGCTTCGAGCGCCTTGATAGAATCCTTGAAAGACTTACGCATTTTGCTTTTCCTGATCGTTTTTACTATTTTCTCATCCCTCCCATAGAAAACCCTAAACATCCATCACTCCCACCCACCTCAAAAATCCTCTCTCTCCAAAAACAGCAGAAATATATGACACTTTCTCTCTCTCTCTCTCTCTCTACAACCGGAAGAAAAATCTGATCAAAACTTATAAAATTGTTTTTTATGTTTGTGAATTTGTAACTCCTCAAGCGTTAGAGAGAGAGAGAGAATCGTCCTCAGTGAGAAGGGTTTGAGAGAGAGAGAGAAAGAGAGAGAGGGGTTGGGGCTTACTTGGTTTTCGCTTAGAGCACACGTAACAGTCTATTAATGAAGAAAAGAAGAAGAGCATAATTGTGAAATAACCAATTTGCCCTTCTCTACCCGCTTCGGGATTCATGACGAAGACCGTTCGCCGATATCTTCCATCATCACCGCGCGAGTGACCGTTTGCCCTACCGACTCGCGATTTGTGTTTGTGGAAAACGACGTCGCTGAGCGGTGGGGGTGCAGAGGAGCTACGTTCCTCCGCGGATGTTGACAGGGACGAAGCTAAATTCGAGCTGTGGGTGTGACGGTGGCGGTCGACTTGACGCATGGCTCGCATGCGTCACGATCTGGTTCAACCGTTTGTTTGTGGGTCCCGTGCTTGGTGGTTGTTTCAAGTGCGACGTGTCGTGATTGGTGAAAGGATGGGGCCCACCCCATCTATGTATACTTTGAGCTGTATTGTTCATCTTGGAGTCGGGAGTATAATATTATTATTAGGAAAATGATCATCTTCGGATCTCTTCCGTCAAATCCATCAATTTGGATTCTTAAAATTTGATTCAAATGTTAAAGTTATTATAACTTTTAAAGAAAGTCTCTGTTTTTAGTCGTTGGATCAAATTTCAAAAATCTGAATTGGTGAATTTGATGAATTTGTTGGAAGATCTCTTCCCCTTTGGCCTATTAAGTGGGAAAATAATTGATATAAATATAGCGACTCGTAAGCCTTTGGTGCCCCATTTGACTAGAACTCTATTCGTTTTTAGTAGAGATTGTATTATTGAATTACAACGTCATGTAATAATAATCTCGTTTTGTATAAATTATTATTATTTATTTTAATTGCTTCAGTAAATTTTGTTTTAGTTGTAGTGACCAATGCGTTTTTGGGGTGCAAGGCATACTAATCAGAGTAAATTAAGGGAAACTTAAAAGCATAATATATCAACTATATCGTCTACTTGTATTATAATACGTAAAATAGTATTACATGTGATAAGTGTTGCGGGTACACATGAAAATATAAACAAACTTAATATAGGTTATCCTCTAAATTATATTATAGTTAAGACATGTAATAAGATATATTTATTAAAGCAGATATAACTATAGGTAATATAATGTACCCTATAATGTATCTCGTTGTTAATGTATGGATTGTATGGATATGCTAGAATCATTAGGGACGGTGGTTCCCAGCTGGGGAAAGATTGAGATATATACATATACATACACACACACTATATATATATATACGCCATTAAAAAGGAGGTTTCTTGCAGAGTTATAGTCCATAATCGTGTATTTCTATTGCATTAGATTAATTAGTGACACATCCCGACCCAAATCGAGGCGTGCTGCCCGTCACATGAAGGTGACATAGCCATGTGCGCGGTGCGGAAGTGATAGTGATATGAAAATGTGAGTCAATAAAAACCAAACTAACTAAATTACCCTATACTAATATATAAGTGCGAGTGAAGGTATTTAAGTATAGTTACACTTATTTAAAGCGTAGGTAACCTAAGTGCAGTCCAGCAGGTCAAATACTAATTATACAATACCAGAGAGGTGATCCTACATTATTTATAGTCTGTCAGAACCGCCACTGACTCCTCGTAATCCACCAACAAGCACGTCTACCTAGAACCTGGAGGGGCGCAAAACAGAAAGTGTGAGTGGGCAAAAACAAAGTTTTTCAAATCCATTTCTCTTTCCAAAAGTAATAACCCATCACCGTAAAACCCGTATAATCTCCTAGAAAACTAGCATAGTATATATACAAAAATCATACTCGAAAATAGTGAAACCCAGATATATGCCATGTCAAATATCTCAACATAATAAATAATTAAGCCATGTAAAGTAAATTAATGAAAAGTAATATGTTAGTAGGATCCACCTAGTGTGGTTTGTACGGGTGGACCTATAGTTCATCAAGTATGCCTGCACACGAGTCGGAACCACCTAGTGTGGTCTGTACAACAGGGCTGGGTGTAATAAGTACGCTCAAGTGCTACGATCACGTGAAGGTTGTGTGATAAATCGCGGGTCACCTATGAGTCGGAACCACCTATTGTGGTTTGTACGACAGGGCTGTGCACCAAACTTGGATCCAAGGTGAGTGTGCGGTGCGGGAGGTGAACATCACGTGAATGACTGTGTCTTGGCCACGGGTGGGAGCACTAACACCAGGGTACAGATTTATGAGCTCTAAATGCATCTATGTATAACCATCACAATGCAACTCACAATCATCAATACATATACTCACCTGGAACTTACATGAGCGTCCGCAGTGTCAAATACTAACATACATCACTACTAATGTATATTCTAAAATATAAAGCATTTGACATGACATCAAAAACACAAAATCATTTAAATCAATTTTTTTATGGGAAAAACGTAAGGCATATATACATATATTGAAAACCAAAAGCCCACTCACTGGTATGTGGCAGGGTCGTAACCCCCGCGTCTCGCCTGACTGCGCTCATCCTCTGGAAACGTCTCACCTATATGTGAAACAACTATTTTAACGTGAATTTAAGCACATAACCAAAACTATGTAATAACTTCTCATACGTTGCTCAACTGGGGTGTTTGAATATACCATTGTGGCCTATTCAACACCACGAACATCCCCATATTTTTAGAATAATTTTCCGACGTCCCACGCACCCTCACGCGGCGGCCACGCGCAGGCACGTGCCTGTCACATGGACAGAACCTTTAACGCCGTTAAAGAATATTTCGCTAAATAATAGAATATTCCGTTAAATATACCTGACGCCGTTTGGTATATTCCGTCAAAATTGACGGAATATTCGCCTTCTTCTCCAGTGGTTCGCCGGCCGCCGATTTCTGGAAAATTTTCAAATTCAAATATCTTACTCATTTCTCAACCAAATTCCACAAATTCTATATAGATTTAAAGCTCTCAACCAGGAGAACACATCCATACATGTTTAGAGTCCTAAAACCAATGAAAACTAGTTGGAAAATCCTTCGATATTCCGGCTAGTTTTGCAACTTGGTAAACCTAAGTATCCCGACGTCCAAAACCTTCCAAAATTGTCCTAAGGTCCCTATAGTGTTGATTAGAAACTTCCTTGAACCTTGAAACACCGTAAAACATCCACGATCACGATGAAGTGACAGAGCACCCCGTCGGAGCTCGGGTATCTTGGGTTCCACAGGCCTTCTCCTCAAACCAAAGGTACAGCTCGACTCAGGAAGTTGAGAGAAGCACGATGGTGTCGTCTCGATCTGCGTGTGTGTGACGATGTTTGAAGGTTAGATGGTTTGGTTGTACGGACGGAGAAGAGAGTTTGAGAGAGGGGGAGAAAGAAGGTGTGCACGTGTGGGTGTATGTGTGAGGCTTACGAGATTGGACGATTTTAAATTGCCTTAAGTCCTAATTAGGCTGAAATATTTTGGGTTCATACAATTTCCTTTATTCCTTCATCACATTTCCACTTCAAACCCAACACGGCCCTAAATCTTATCAACGCTCTCGTGACAACACATATAATTTAATTATGTCAACGAGAAAAATGGTTGAACTATACACATACATCCACATCACATCGTCTCGAGAGCATAATCGTCATTTCCACGCTTTCGGGGATAAGATATATTTTAATTCGGGACGGGTCGTCACAATTAGTGCCCACCAACATTGTTTAACAAACACTAAGCAGAAAATAAAATAATAATCAAGATTAACACATTTTTTTATTATGATGCGGGGTGCGGAGTTGCCAATAAAAAATATCATAAAAAAAATTACGACATTTTGTACTACTAAAACGTGCATCAAACTTCGTATATGCCAGTATATGCAAATGGTTAAGTTAAAGACAATATTAATATTGATTAGTAATAAAAATTGCTAATTTAAAATCTTAAGGTGGTGTACAAATTAGAGTTATCATCATCAAATACCACTACTAGCATGTATTAAGGGAATTGGATCCCCTCTTGAGCAAATGGTGGGGATTCTCATGACCACACAACATGGCCGTTGAATTTTGATCTAACGGTTATAATTATTATAATTTTTAGAGGAACCCCTTGTTTGTAACCGTTGGATCAAAATCTAATGGCTCGTGTTGTGTGGTTATGAGGATCCCCACCATTTGCTCAAGAGGGGATCCAATTCCTACATTAAGTATCGAACTGACAAACGCAAGCAAATGTAATTAATTAAGGATTAGAGACGTAATGATTGGTTAATTGGATGATAATGACAAGGCAACCTAAGAGCGATTGCAAAAAATGATCAACAAATTAATTAACTTGGCTGCAAACAAGGGCAAGTATTCCCTTTTTATGATTCGACATCAAACCACTAATATAAGTTGTATATAAAGTATGTGCTCCATGGACTATTATGCATCACAAATTCTTTTGAAAGATAAGATCAATAGCACTGGGATCTATTCACTCCCATGTCCAACGCATTCAATCCTTATATTTTTTTATGGTTAAACTGTCGTTGAATCGCCTGAATTATTATCTCAGTTGAAATTGATTTCTTAAATAATTTTTTAAATAAATTAATTCTATGAACGAGGGTTGGTTCAATTGGTAAGGGTGTGCTTATGGTACCCCAATCCAAGTTCGATCCCTGTTGCCAGCAGTTATCGTTAGTGCGCGATCTAAAATTTCTACGTAAATTAATATCGGTGGCACCTGACAGTTAGGTGTCACATATAAGTCATTTCGGCTTGAAGTTGTGGGGTATGCCCTGTGGGTTGTGAGAGTAGGCAATCTTTCCCTAAACTTTTTGTTACCAAGAAAAAAAATATCAACCAATTAACCTCTCACTGTCATATTCAATGACATTTTATCCACTTTGCCGTTAAATATTGGCATGACTTTACCCTCAAGATTGAATCATGCGCTAGTATTTGATGGCAAAGTGAATGAAACTTCATCGAATTTGACGGTTAGGGGTTAATTGGCTTATTTCAAATAGTTCAAGGTTCAATTCCAACTAGGATAATAGTTCAGAAGTTAAACGGCAATCTACTCATTTTTAATACCCAAGATATTGAGGGAGAGACCTGCAAATATAGGACGTCAAGTGTTGAAGTAAACACTTTTACCGTTTGAGCTACAAACTCTTTACCATCGCTTTTTTAGTCAAATTATATAATACTATAGGGTAAGAAACATGTGGTTTAATTCTTAAATCTTTTACTTTGCTACTGATTGGATGAGTAGTGAGTAGTAAGCTGTTTATTAAGAAAATCCAAAGCTAGAGTGTGGGCAACAGGCAGAAACTTCTAAAACGATCCAAGTTGAAACCTTGCCGTGCAAGATCCTTATCACTAGGTTAACATCAAATGGAGTTGTAACTTCTAAGATCATATCCCTAATATGGCCAATTTAAGTAGATAAAATTATATAGTGTAGGTTGATGTGGCATGTTGCTTACTTAAATGTTTTATGGAAAAAGTTTGGCTGTTCTAAAGTGGTACAAAATTGTATTTAATTTTTTTTTTTTTTACAAAAAAGGATCAGCTGGTGGCTTTGTCACGGCAGTCCATCCTTCTAGGGGGCTGGGATGATTTACAGAGGCATTTCACCCTCACCTTGATCACCATCGTGTGGTTCACCAATGTCAGGAATCGACCGAGACCTCACCTTGGTACAATTTACTTCAGGGAAGAACTAGACATCAAATGAATCCAAACCTCATCAATCTTGGCGCTTGTTTTGTCATCTGTGAAACCTACATGCCTATTTTGATGCCGGTATATAAAACTCAAGCGGGGTTCAATTCATCAAGGGAGATTTCCTTGGGGACCTTCAGATTCATTTGATGTGTATCCCATCCACTTCCATTTAGCTGCTGGATGAAGTCCTGGAACCGGTCTTCCATCTTCAACCGGCTTTCTGTAAGTTGGTCAAATGCATTACCTAAGCTATTCCAGTTTGCATGGAGCCAATAAGCTTGCCACACACTTCGTAAGACTGAGATACTCGTAGCTCCAACCTGCATTAATTTTATTCTTTATATCAAGGTGGATGAGAACCTGAGAACAGCAATCTTCTACAAACCCTTACCAGCAATTTACATGCATACCTTGAACGAGACAAAGACCTCAAACTCGGTTACTTGTGGGTTCACTACAAGAATATACTTCTCCTTTGCGTATAATTCCAGAAGTGCCTTCACCTGTTATTAAGGGATGAAAGACGAGAAAATAAAAGAATGAAGGACTGCATAACAAACAACTGACAAACACAATGGCAAGATTTTGATGTTTTTAAGCGTGTACTTCGGATGTTTTTCTACTCTGTGCTAGCTACTCTATATAGTAATAATGTTCGAAATTAAGATGGATTACCATAGTAGCAGCTCTCTCTCCAGAAATCATCTCCTCCAACGGCACACCAAATGTAATTTGTGGTTTCATGAATCTTTGCCACACTAATATGTTTTCTTCCCTATTGCAATCAACAACACCTAAATTAAACCACCAGAGAGAAGGGTCATTGTTTATGATATAACATCTCTATAAGCAGAGGACTAGAAAAAGGTACATATCTTACCAGGTACAATAGAATGTAATACATGCGATTTAACCAGCAGACGAGTACGCTTAAGATTTAGCTGTAAGAAAGTAAGACAGAAAGAATAGTTCGTAAATGAACTAACCCTAGTATCAAATCCCCTAGTTTTCCCCTTATTAGTGCATGTAAGAGAGAGACAGTCTTACCGAGTTAAATTGGAGAACTGAAAGTGATTGATAACGTAACCAAAGATGTAGTAGTCGCAGGAACATCCATGTTGTTGCCAACACTGGGTATGCTTTTACAAGGCCTGGGGTATCCTGCATTCACGATTTTAGATAATTTAAATACATAAAATAAAAAGAAGCTGGTTACTGCTAAGTTCACATTACTTTCTAGAGAACAAAGATCATCATCAGAAACAAAATAACTTACGAGGAACAGTATGCCCAAACCCAAGCCAAGCAACTGAGCAGCCACTTCCCAAACTTCCTCCTGAAACATTTGATCAGTTAATTATGAGGAGCACTCTCTTTTAAAGTAGTTCGATGAAAGGGGAAAAATATAGAGCGGTAATATTGCTTTACACAAATCACGAGAAGTGTTGATCTTCTTTTTTTCTATTAACTAATTATGTGAAGTTTGATTGAAGAAGTTACTCTTAAAAAAAATGACCTTTGCTGCTATCTCCCCAAGATTTCCCTCAACTGCAAAATGATTTTGTATTACACGGTTTGAAGGATCTTTTAGCCCTCTCGCAACAGCCTGTTTAGATGCCAACATCATGTAAATATTGGAATACTCAATCATCAGCTGAATGCTGCTATGGTGGAGATATAGAATAAAAATGCATTTTTCGGGAACCAAACTTATAGAGAGAACAGAAGCTAGTGCTGCAGATGTGATTGTACAACCAATCAGCTGTAGGCAACATAGGACAGCAGTTCTATACCTTGGCAAGATTTCCGAGAGATGCCAAAGGCAGGAAATAGGCAGGATACAACGGTGTAGTAAGATCGAAAATGCTGCATGATATATTAAAAATCTAATGACCCAACAATTCATTTTAATTTCAATCATGCAAAAGCCCAACAGAAAGTTTGTTAGATGAACCTTCCAGCACTGCCAATAAAGTCTGCATACAAGCGCCACTGCTTTGGATCATCATCAAAAACATTTCCAAATCGCCCACCTGAAAAAGGAAAGCATAGTCACTAACAAAATTCAGCACATAACCTTGTATTCCATTTAGCTCTCTTTATGATTGGCAGACCGATAAATAAGCGTCCAACAGCTCCAATTCCATCTTTTGAAACCCATCTGCAGAAACAATCTTATAGCCTACAGTTCAGTCTAACAAAAAGAATTGATACACAAACGTTGCTTTATACATAAAAACACTGAACAAATGATATGTCCTTTGCTTCCGAGTCTCAAGCAAATCTCTAGATTCAAATCCTAGAAGTTGAACGTAAATTGCACGTATGATTCCATGAAAATTAAAGACACAGAAAACAAAGAGGAATATCCACCTTATAGCAGCCGCTGAAGCAGCAGCAGTACTGCCTGAGAAAGAGCCAACACCGACAGCCTGCAAGTAGCGCATGATTAAAATGTGAAACTCCATTTCACAAGACAAATGATGCATCGACTAACCAACCAACCAACCTTTAGGAGACTAGATGTGACTAAGGTATGGCATATCCATGCAGTAACATTGGTAGGGAACTGTAACAACATGTACAACAAATAATCATCAGAAACCGATCCTGCACGAAAAGTGAAAAACACAAAGTTAAAAATTTAGCACCGTGAATCATGTTTCGGTCTATTCTTCTATACAATCTATTAACTAAAGGTATGTCAGTCACCTGGGAAGCCTGCAGGAAAGATAAAATCTTTGACAATATCCGGAAGCCAGGATAATTTTTCGTTGTTGAAATGTGAGCTCCCGGAACTATCTGATACCGAACCAATAAGTTCGTCCTCGACAAATGTCTGCACTTGCAATTCATCATCTACCACATACCTGCTCGCGAAACCAAACCACAATTCAATAAAAACAGCACAGAAATCAAACAACATTTGGGGGTTTAAAAATTTGAACAGGTTAATCAAATTTCAAATTTGCAATCTGACCTCTTAGCAGTGCCATTTCCATATCTCTCCACTAAAATCACATGCGTCTGCCGTTGATTTCTGTAAAAAAAACACGAATTTACAATCCAATCCTACTCTTTTTCTTTTCCTGCAAAAATTTTCTCGGGAGCCAAACAGAGAACTCTTACCTGCCGTTTCCGGCTCGATTTTGGTCGTTAACATCTCCGTCTTGAGAGGAGGAGGAGGCGACGGTTCGGAAACGGCAATGTCTGAAATTGAGAGGCTTTCGAGAAGATTTGTTGAAAGCGCAAGTAGGAAGCGAGAGTTGCAGAGCAGCAGCGCCACAAGGCATTGCGATTTGTTTGAAGGACGTTGCAAAAGGGGGGGGGGGCTTAATTAGGGTTTTTGAGGTTACAGAAGCTGCAGAGTCAGTCTTCTTCTTCTCCAAATCTCCACTGCTCGCTGCAGCAAAACGGAATTAACGGTCAAATCTATCTTCCATCTCTCTTCGTCTTCGATCCTCTACCACCCAAACTGTACGGACATTGATAACGGAGTTTATGCCAACTTACCCGCCTTCCAAAACGACCTCGTTTGGCGCCCTGAATAGAGAGACTTAGGCCATCTCCAACCCAAGGGTCCAGAGGACCAGATGGTCGAAAATAACTCGAAAATCGTCTCAAACCGAGAGCTAGGGCCAGAGGGCTCTGGAATTTGGGAGGGCCCCATGGAATTGGAGAGGGCTGGAGGGCTAGAGGTCTGGCTGCTTCCAACCAGCCAGCCAGCCCGAGGCTGGCCAGAAACCGCATAATCCTGTCAGTTATAATTGACAGGAATACATTTATTATAAATATAATAAATGTATTCCTGTCGGTTATAACCGACAGGATTTCTTATTCAAACTTTTGAATCCAACGGCTAGCTGACGTCAGCTAGCCGTTGCTAGCTGGAGCCAGTTACCATTGGTTTCAATTTTTTTTTTAATTCTCAAAAATTCTATTTTTTTCCCTATAAATACCTTAACCATTCATTCACCATTCCTCACAAAATTTTCACCATTCCTACACCATTTCAATTCTCATATTTTCTTGATCTATCCTTCAATTTTTTCAATAATTTTCAAATGGCCTCGTCTGCAATGAAAGGTAAGGCTTGGACCCGAAAAGAAGATGAAGCTCTTTGCAAGGCTTATAGATGGGTGTCAGAAGATAGTGTGAGGGGGAATTGTCAAACAAATGAAGGTGTTTGGACTCGTGTGTCCAAAAAATACTTAGAGTTCTATGAAGGCACCACTCCAATGAATATTCGAAACCACGAGAGTTGTTCTTCAAGATGGAAGAAACATCTTCAGCCAAGTTTGAACAAATGACATCAAGCATTGTTAGCAACCGCAAGTAGACATGAAAGCGGCACTAATTACTACGACGAAGTAAGTGTTTTCACAATTTATTTTAAATATTTAATTATATTACATTTAATTTCATAAATTAATTTCCTTTAATTTTTTTCTAGGTACGCTAAGCGGAGGAATTGTATATGGAGAGCAACTTGAAACCCTTTCAGTTTCACAGTTGTTGGGAAATTTGTAAAGGGTGAGTGTTATTTGAAGATCCACCACAGAGAGCTCCTACACCGATGTTCGGAACTACATCCTCAACTGCATATATGAATGAAGATGGATCTCCAACCATTCAACAAACAAGGGTAGAAAATCTGTCTTTGGGTGAAGGTTCCATACTTAGGGCTATGGGACGAAACAAGGCGTGAAGGTTGAAGGAAAAGGGCAAGGCAAATGCTGATTACGCTGCTCAACATAAAGTGGCGGCCTCATTGCGATTATTGGAGGAGCAAAATGCCCTTGAGGCGGAAGAAAGGAAATGTAGGCATGAAGAATGGGCCAAACAAATACAAGAAGAGATGGATGATAAGAATATGGAAATGAACACTTCGAATTACACTCCAATGAGTAAGGCCTATTTTGATAGGAAAAAAAAGAAATTATGAGCCGACGGCAGTTGTTTACCTCTGACTATACTCCTACGATGGCAGATGATGAAGATGATGTTGATTATAGATATTAAATTTAAGTTATTGTAGTTTTTAAATTTAAGTTAATGTTTTTTCAAATTTAATTTGTAGTTTTTAAAGGCTTTTTATATTAGCACCCCAAAAAATGTTGAATGCACCCCACATTAAAATTTAATGTTAATGACTTATTTACTCTACTATGCAATGACAATTTTGACCTTATTAGGTTTAAAAAATAATAATAAAATTAACCTTTAACGTATTATTTATCTCCTTCAATTATCAAAACCTCTCACACCCTCCATTGTTGAATAAAACTCTAAGCAATGAAACTACAAACATGTTGATTAAGAAAAATTATTTTTGACGAATGGAACACCAAATTTGTGTTTCGAAAGCTTTGAAATCATTATTATTGTTATTGAAAAACATTCAAATGAACCTAAACATTTTTTCAAATCATTTAATTTGAAATCATTAGGCAAACTAAAGTTTAGATGGTTTGAAATCATTCGGCAAAATTAAAAATGACTGTTATAAGATTTGAGAAATGTGGGGTGTATAAAAAATGTGGGGTGTGTATAGAAAATGTAAGGTGTATATTAAGAATGTGGGGTGTGAGGGTATTATGGGGAAGGAAGTGGGGTGTATTAAGATAATTTTTAATTGAAAAAGTAAATGTAAGGTGTATTAAGTATGTGAGGTTTATTCAACAATCTGTGGGGTGCTAATATAATAAACCTTTTTAAATTTAATTTGTCGTTTTTAAATTGTAGTTGTAGTTTTTAAATATAAGCTGTAGTTTTTAAATTTAAGTTGTCGTAGTTTTTAAATTTAAATAATAAATTATGTTTGGCCATATGACCTTCGGTTGGAGACGGTTTTTTGTGACAGGGCTAAAATGAGCCCTCTGGCCCTCGGTTGGAGATGGAGGCAAATATGGCCCTGTACTGTTCATTAAAATATTAATATCTTAGAGAATCTTAGAGGGCCAGAGGGCTAAAACGAGCCCTCTGGCCAGCCATCGGTTGGAGATGGCCTTAGGGCTAGTTTGATATTGTTGTGCTTTGAAAAAAAAAATTGATTTTCCTGTGTTGCGAGAATAAACAGCCGTGAAATAAAGCACTGTTGAATATTATATAATAATTTTTTTTATCTTTTCTTTTATTATGACATTTATAAGATTTATATAAACTATTTATAAACCGTTGTGAGCTTCGAAGAATGTATTTTTACCTTTTTTTATTAAGATATTTATAATTTTTTTATTCTATTCTTTTCTCTAAGAGTCATTTCTTCTTTACCTTGTCCCTATTTTATTTTTGTGAAACTTTTGTTATCTTCCGCCGCTCACTCCCTCTCTCTACCTTCTCTCTCTGTCTCTCTCTACCTGATCCTAAAGAAGGCTAGGTCGTGGGGAAATGAAGGCTAGGTTGCATCAACCGATTCGCTGAACATGGATGAACTCCGATTTCAGGACTTACCGTCGGTGTTAGCGGTGAAGGCGTCGAGGCTTTCCCGTTGAGATTTTGGGTGTCAAGCAAAATGGGGTAAATCTAGCATTCTTTGTGCAACCTAGATTTTGACAAAGCCCATAAATCCGACGAAGAGGCCCCAAATTTCGACAAAACCCAGAAATCCGAAGAACCTCTCGTCGCTCCTGTCCCAGAAATCTTAAGAAGCTCAGAGTCAGAGATGAGGGAAGAGAGACGTGGCGGGGTCGGCGACGAAGTCGACGGGTATAATGTATAATTTATTTAATTGCTAAAGGCCATTTTGGGTATTGTAAATTTTCATTAAAGGCCTCAGCACCACTTGCAAAATCGGTTTGCGTAGAAGTTGGGCAACCAAAAAAAGCCAGTTTTTCAAAGCTGGGTTTTGCAACTTTGTGTTTTTGGCTTTTTTTCACCCAAAACTGTGAAAAAAAGATGAAGTTGAATGTTTACCAAACATAAGAGCTTTTTTTGATACCCACTTTTTTTAGAAGCACCTCAGTACCAAATCAGGGCTTAAAGTGAGACGGGGATGCCAATGTGGTGGTGTCCAAACACGTTACCCAGATTTTAACAATTTTTTTTGTTGAAGGAAACGGATAGTGTATTTCATTCATAACAGTGTAAACAGTGCAGCAAAAAGGATTACATAGTAGATGAGCAATCCACAACTAGTATATCAATGATAATATTAGGGGAATACCCTATCCATTCAACGCATTTATCTACAGTGAGACCGAGATGAGCTAATCTATGGGCCGCAGTATTGGCTTGACGATGAACGTGGGTGATAGGAGCTTTAACGACTGCCAGAGTAAGCGACTTGATGTCATCGATTAGTTGTCCAAGAGACGACAAGTTAACCAAAGGATCCCGCAAAGCTTCGACAATCTGAAGCGAATCAGACTCATATAAAATATTAGAAAAACCCATTTCGATGGCCCAAATCAAACCAATTTTAACAGCCATAGCTTCTGACTGAAGTGGTGAGAAAACATCAAAGAAGATCCCACACTTTGCAGCCAAAAAGCCTCATGTCGCATTTCGCACTATTAAGCCATAACCCCCAGAGTGTTTCTCACGGTTCCAAGAGCCGTCGATGTTGAGTTTAAGACGTCCCGATAGAGGGAAGCAACATTTTGCAGGAGCTTGATAGGAAGAGCTATGAGACATCCTTTCATTAACCGACACAAAAGATTGCCACCACTTAGTTGCTGGAGCCACAATAACATCCATTGAATCGCATTTGTTATCCCAGAGCTTTTCATTCCTAATGCTCCAAAGAGCCCAACATATCAGCATGAATGATTTAAAAAGGGCTGGTTTGATAAGCTCCGTGATTTCCATGGCCCAAAAGAGGAACGATGAGGGGAGGATCTCTGTAATAAACAGCCAAAGTGAGAAGATAACCAAGCACATTTAGCGAAGAAGCAGTCTTTCAATAAATGGAGGATTGATTCTTTAGGGTGGTTGCACATCACGCACAACAGATCAGTCGTGATATGGTGCTTGGTGAGGTTCACTTTAGTAGGGATGATGTTGTTGCAGAGACGCCTCAAGCAAACTCTGACATTTATAGGCACATTGGCATGCCAAATCTTGGTCCAAAAAATGGAACTACAGTCAGGATTGGAAGAGGAAGAAGATCCCAAGCTGTTTGGATATAACTACTCTCTCACAAGATGGTAGACACTCTTAACCGCAAATCTTCCATCATTCTCATAGTGCTAGGTTAGAAGATCAGCAGAGCTATGGAAACTCAGTGGGATAGCCCGAATAACGTTGACTTCCAACTCAAAGAACAGGGAAAACACCAAACCAGACTTCCACGATCTAGGATAGGGTCAATCAGTTTGTTTACAGTTCGAAGAGGTGAGGCAACAAGCTTGGGAGTAAAAATTCGAAAGCGAGTTGGCAAAGGAATCCACAGATCCTTCCTTATTATCAGTGAAGCTTCACTACCCTCTTGCCACCTGGATCTAGGGATATAATATTCTGAGCTGCAGATATGCTTTTCCAAGAGTATGAGGCATATGGATATGCTTTTCCAAGGGGACGTTGGGAAAGTACTTAGCCTTTAGAACCCTCGAAACCAGAGAGTTGGGATCCAAGAGAATCTTCCATCCTTGTTTGGCTAGGAAGCTGAGATTGAATGCATAAAGATTCCGCAAACCCAAGTCGTCGTCAACTTTCGGGATGCAGAGCTTATCCCATGAAAGTCAATGGATTGTTTTCCCTCCCTCAATATCGTTCCACCAGAAGGAAGCAATTAATCGGTTTAAGTCCTCGCAATAGTACTTAGGCAGAAGATATAAGTTCATTACATATAAAGGAATGGCAAGCGCAATAGACTTGATAAATAGTTCTTTACCGGCAACACTTAAAATCTTCCCTTTCCAACTTTGGAGCATCTTCCAAAGGCGCTCTTTGATGTATGCAAAATAATGACTTTTGTTTCTTCCCACAAAGGTCGGGATACCCAGATACATAGTGTGTCAGTCAACCTCTTGAACACCTAACATGGTAGCTAACCTAGATTGCAGAAGGCGTTTGATATTACGACTAAAACAAACCTTGCTTTTCTGAAGATTAACTTTCTGACCTGATGCACGCTCGTAAGAAGTGAGAATCTCATAAATCTGATGGCATTTAGCCACATTAGCCTGACAAAATAGGAGGCTATCATCTGCGAATAGCAGGTGATTCACACTTAGGGCGACATAGCAAATAGAAACCCTCTTTATTTTTCATTCCGCCTCCCTTTTGGCAATAAGAGTGGACATGCCTTCCGTGCAAAGTAGGAATAGATAGGGAGAAATGGGATCACCCTGTCGAAGTCCACGAGAAGGGATGCGGTAGCGTTTAGAACGTCCGTTGACAACAAACGAATAAGAGACCGATCAAATGAATTCCATCACCAGGGCAATCCATTTTGGCGAGAACCCCATATGAATTAGAATACATCGAAGGTAATTCTATTCAATTATGTCGTATGCCTTGCTAATATCTAACTTTAAAGATAAGAAACCTTTTTTTCCTCGACGACGCTTAGAAAGGAAATGGGAAATCTCTGAAGCTAGTAAAGAGTTTGTTGGAAATGTGCCCTAAAACCAATCATATGATGATACTTTACGGACATTTCACATGTTGAACTAATTTAGTTTAATATCAAGGGCAAAGATTATTGTTTAAGCCATCTCATATAAATGTTATATGCTTAAATGATAAGTCCAAGGAATATGTAATTAGGAGAATGTAATTTAAACAAGTTAGATTCTTAAGACCATTCTCTTTCGTATACATATCCTAAACGTTCCTGATCATAGGATTGCCAATTGGGCATTGACAGTCCGTTAAGATCAGTACGTGCTATGTCTTCTCTCAGGGAGAGTGACAGGTCTCGAGTCATTGGTGTGATTAACACCAAGACAAGCATGTAGGTGCTCAATAGCGAATGAGTCCACTGAACACGATCAACGAGGAGTTCTCATACTCATGTCACATGAGAACTCATGGTTGGGATAATGCAAAGTAGTCATTTGACCTGAGGCATCATAGTTGTCTTGTGGTTAGGTCCTTGATCTTTGACTATGTCAAAGTCACCCCATCCGTGGGTGTCCACGGCATCGTTGGGGTTAAGCCACTTAGCCATGGAGGCAATTAAATGCGCAACAAGGGATCTCTAACCTTCAAACCGTTTGAGGGAGAATACTCTATGATATGATTAAGAATCTCTGGCCAGAGTATGAATGAGATTTAGGAAGTCGTTCCAAATCACATTCAAGGTAATCATATAAGCACACGAATCACATTGGATAGTAGACATGAATAAACTATCAAACCAAACAATGTGGTCAAGAGTATTGTATTAGAGAAAGACCATATTGCATTTGTAATCCTAAACTGAATAGGTTCTCCACCTCTTCTGATTGGCTTGGGTAACCATGATATACTGCTAGGTGTCACTTGATAGAGATTTTACTATTCATGTGAATGCGATAAAAACCTCCTATTTTACTTGCAAGAATCACAAGGTTGTTGTAGTATAAACGGATCTCGCAAGGTCATTCTCCACATGGATTATTAAATAATTCGAAACAAACCAGATTTCATTTAGTTATTGTAAAGTAGAAATTGAGGTGATTGATTTTTATAACCTAATTAAAATAAAAACGAAATTAATTTTTTTTATATGTATAAACAGAAATAACTAATTGAAAATCTGATTAGTAGGGATTATTTAAAATAATCCCCGGCAACGGCGCCATTTTTTCTTTGTTGTGCAGGTCCCCAGAAAAGACTGATTGCAGAAATGTATCCTGCAGAGGACGAACCCTCTGCAAAGTTTGCTCCCTGCATTTCCTCCTTAAATTCTGCTCAAGTTCTGGATCAAGTGGAATCAATTTCTGCACTGTTGAACGGGTGCTGACCATGCACAGATTTCTGAAATCTGCACTGCCGTACTGTTGTAATCTGTAAAAATAAAATAAAAACGAAATTAATTAATTTTTTTTTTATATGTATAAACAGCAATAACTAATTGAAAATCTGATTAGTAGGGATTATTTAAAATAATCCCCGGCAACGGCGCCATTTTCTTGATAGAGATTTTACTATTCATGTGAATGCGATAAAAACCTCCTATTTTACTTGCAAGAATCACAAGGTTGTTGTAGTATAAACGGATCTCGCAAGGTCATTCTCCACAGGGATTATTAAATAATTCGAAACAAACCAGATTTCATTTAGTTATTGTAAAGTAGAAATTGAGGTGATTGATTTTTATAACCTAATTAAAATAAAAACGAAATTAATGAATTAAAATAAACAATCTGCAATATTAGAGCTAAAGAGAAGAAAACAGTTTTGGGAGAATCAAATTAAGAAAGCACTAGGGTTCCACCATCACCTAGCAATCCTATGTAGTTTTACCAATTACTTATGAATTACACATGCAACTTTGAAGGTTAGGTTTTCCTTATGCATATTCTCCTCGTGATATTCAAGCAAGAACGTATATCTAACATGCAATCCGTCTGTGATATTCAGATCAAATATGAACATGCAAGACTCGTTATGTTTTATGAAAACCTTTTGAAAAACCATGCAACCCCTAAGAGCGTGATATTCGCCTTAGGTGAAATTACAATTATTAACCACAAGAAGCAATACTCAATCCTCCGGTGATATTCCGACCGAATTGCATCCGATTACTTATCTAAACATCCTAATGGTAGCTAAGCATTAAGATATAGAGATAGTTCAAGCACAGTGATTAATAATTCAAAGTAAACATGCACAAAATTCATAAGCAATTGAATAAAGACTACATATTCATGCTAAGGCTCAAGGCTTCGCCCTAGCATAAAAAATTAGTTACGCATACTCATAATTGAAATCATAGAAAATATTCTTAAGAAAAAGATTGAAAACACCTTAGAGTAGAAAATCTCCAAAACCCTAGCAATTCTCTCTGTCTCCAAAGTTGCATAAAAATAAAGCGTAGCGAAAATATGGTAGACGGCCAAGCAATACATCTGCCAAGCCTCCACAAAAACCCTAGGAAACTAAAATTAATAAAAACCCAATAAATTAGGAAACATAACCCTAAATTAAATGGTAAAATTCGTCTAAAATCTGAACAGCCACGTTTTGGACCCATAAGCTGCTCCAAAACTGGCCCAATATAGCTGGATTTAATGTTTGGAATATTCTGAACACTTTTTCAGAAGGCCACGAACCCATCTGAGGTCATCTTGGGCTCCAAAAACGCAATTTGAGCCCAAAAACGTCATTTTCCAGCACTGCGCACTGCTTCTTTATTCCATCGCCAGAAAATAACCGCTTGGTGGAAAAATCCCAAATTTTGATATGATCAAGCTAAGTGACTCACGAACGTCCTCCAACTGGAATTACTTCAAAATTCGTCCATTTGGTCCTGTTTTGCTCCAGAGGAAGTCGAAAGTCCTATATTGAAAATACAATTCAAAGTATCAAAATTCTTCTAATATATTAACCAAAATATACTAAGATTAGGGTAAAATATATAATATAAAATCTACTCATCATCACTCATGGTTTGTGGAAGCCCTAAACGTGTATAATCACTAAAGGGAGAATTGAAAGTAAGTTTCAATTCACAATCGATTTGAAATGGTTTTAATCGCCCACTGCCTCGCTAAAAGGAACCTAATGGATCGTACACCGTGTAAGGTGGAGATTGAAGAAACAATGGAGATGAGTAAGAATAATTAAATGATTTAATTATTTATGGCAAGGATTAATTAATATGTTAATTAATCAAACGAATAAGTTCGTTGAAGACCTCGGGATAGTTTTGGACCTTAAGGCCCAATGGGCTTCGAACGTCAAAGCCCATGGACTTAAGTTGTATGACAACTTAATGAATAAAGATTCACAAGGGCCCAAAAGCCCAAATCCCTCAATTGGCCGGCCATGTTAGAAGAATGGCTTTTTGGTTCTTTAGGTCACTTATTTGAAGGGACTATATAAAGGACTTTATAGCCAAAATTCAAAAAAGGGTTTCTTTTGGAGAAAATTGGTGAGAACATGTCTCTCTATTTCTCTCTAAAGAGGCCGGCCCCCTTGGAGGGATTAGCTAGCAATCCAACTCCTCCAAGGTCACTCATTTCTTCTCCAATCTAACCTTGGTGTGGAGACTTAGAGGTTCTCAATTTTGGGAACTTGGAGAACCATTTCATCCATCCAAATCCATAGATCTAAGATGCAAGGAATGAAGGCCCTCTCTTTGGGTGATTAGCCTTTGCTTTTGCAAAGAGGAATCTACAAAGGTATAATTTCTCAACTCACTTTGATTTGAGTTGAGTCTTGGTTCACCAATCTACTAGGCTTTGAATTTCATGGTTAATGTTTTATTTTTAAGTGCATGCAAGCATGATTCCGCCTTTTAATTGTTAATAGCATGCTATAGATGTTGCTTAAATGAACATGTTTTTCACAAAATTTCCTTCAGAGTTATCCAAGATAAGTCTACCCATAACGAACGCGCTCTGTGCAGGGGAGATGATGTGGGTAAGGATCCTCTTTAGCCGATTCGCCATAACCTTGGAGGCAATCTTAAATAAAACATTGCAAAGACTTATAGGCCTAAACTGGGTAATATATTTGGGAGCTTTCATTTTGGGGATGAGGCAAACATGGGTGTAATTTATCTGTTTTAGTAATCTACCCGAGTAGAAGAAACATTGGATAACAGCTGTCACATTCGGTCTGACGATAGGCCAAAACCGTTGAAATAAGAAATGTGACATTCCATCGGGACCCAGTGCCGTGGAAAGATGCATATTGAACAGAGCCACCTGAATTTCTTCAGCCGACACATGCATCTCTAAGCTAAGATTTATATAAGGAGTTGCCCGATGGTCAATAGTCTGGAGAACTTCTTTGCCACCCCTCGACAGACGGTGTAAACACGGAAATTCCTACAATGAATGAGACAAGAACACGTGTACAAAATAATATTTGTATTAATGATTTAAGGGTTACAATCTCCTTTACAAATTTAGCCTCTGATTCGATCTTCGTAATGTGTAGATTTATGGATTGTGATGTCGATCCCAAGGCCTTCGAGGCTTGATCTTAGGATGAACAGGTGATGAACGATGAACGCTTTCTTCAATGGGCCGTTGGGGCTTAACTTTGAATTGGTGGAAGTTCTTCAAGGGCTGTTGGGGCTTGATCTTGAAGGAGGATTTGGTGGAAGT
This sequence comes from Malus fusca, assembly GCA_035220775.1. NCBI lineage: Eukaryota > Viridiplantae > Streptophyta > Magnoliopsida > Rosales > Rosaceae > Malus > Malus fusca. The sequence goes on from CM069062.1 coordinate 23,462,107, forward strand.
TCTTCAAGGGCCGTTGGGGCTTGATCTTGAAGGAGGATTTAACGAAGAACGAAGAGGGCTTTCTTGATCCTTTTGGATTTGCTTGAGAGCTTTAGAGTTTCAAAGCTTCAAGGTTTTAGTGTGATCTCTTTTGGTTATTCTTTATCCCTTGATGGAGAAGCCTATTTATAGGCATTGAGAATGAATCACCACCATCCATTTTTTTGGTGAAGTGAGTGGATGTTGTAGGTGAAGTGAGTGTATGATGTTGGTAAGATGAGTGGAGGTTGTAGGTGAAGTGAGTGTATGATGTTGGTGAAATGAATAAAGGTTGTAATTTTAATGCATTGGTCAACATTTATTCCATTGAAATTTCGATGTCTACAAATGCCCCCACTTCAAGGCGCTTCGTATACATGTGCTTGTCATGTGTAGGAGATGCGTTTTGAAGTCCCTTAATGTAGATGTCGATCCAAGGGCCGTCGAGGCTTGATCTTGAACTGGGCTGGTAATTTCTTCAAGAGCCGTCGGGGCTTGATCTTGAATTTGGCTGGAAGATTTTCTGGTTTCCTCTAATTGTTGATTTTCCACAGGCTTAATTTTGAACTGGGCTGGAGGGTTTTCTGGTTTCCTCTAAAGGTCTAAACTTACTCATTTTATCTGGAGCTGAATTTGATTCAAGGGTGAATGAGACTTGATCTTGAATCGGACTTGTGATTCATTCAAGGGCTGTCGGGGCTTGATCTTGAATTTGGCTAGAAGATTTTCTGGTTTCCTCCAATTGTTGATTTTCCACAGGCTTAATCTTCAACTGGGTTGAAGGGTTTTATGTTTTCCTCCAAAGGTCTAAATTTACTCATTTTATCTGGAGCTGAATTTGATTCAAGGGTGAATGAGACTTGATCTTGAATTGGACTTATGATTTCTTCAAGGGCCGTTGGGGCTTGATCTTGAACTTAAACATGACCACGAGCGGTTTCAGGATTTGGGCACATGGCAGGTAGGCATGAGGTGGAGGTGAAGGTTTGTTTCTTTGTTCAATCTTTCTAATTCATATTGAAGAAGGTTAGGGGATGAATCAGCACGTGCAGTTGTTGCGTTTGCTGATGATCCACAAGATTGATGTTTCCTTGTCACTCGTCTTATCTGTTCTCCAGGCAGATGTTGTATATTCTTTGGAACTACATCAACAGTTGAAGATGAGTACTTGAGAGCGATGTTAGGTAAACGATCAGGGAAGATGTTCCAGGTAGTCGGTTCCTGACTGGAAGCTTGATTCCAAGTGCCAACTGATTGTTCTTCTTCTTATTGTCCTGCGAGTAGAACAAGGACAAAGAAAAGGACAGGGAGAAAGTATGATATGAGATACTTTTGTTTTTGAAGAAGTAACGACGATTTAATAGCGTTGCACGACGATGCTTTGCTTTTTGGTGACGGCGCCAGCGAAAGGTTGTTGAGGCTTCTCGAGCTCTTTGATTAGAACAACGACGACGGCCTAGGATTTGACTTAGACTCCTCCGTTTGGATTATGCAGTTCTGTCGGGAAGGGTGTCCTGCTACAGTGATTTGTTCCAGCTCATCGTGCTGCATTCTTCTCTCCTTGTTTCTTTTGCATAGCAGAAGTGGTGCGCAACCTTTTGCCTTTAAATGGTCATTCAGAGCATCACTTCTCAGCGACTCATCCATGCTTGGCAGCTTCAATGTAAAGAGCCAACATCATATCAACTGTCTTGAAGTATTTGCCGAGGAAATTCGAGACTCGTCAACAGTTGAAGATGAGCACTCGAGAGCAATGCTAGGTAAGCAACCAGGCAAAGGTTCCGGGAATCAGTTCCCGATCGGAAGTTTGATTTCAGGTTTCGACTGATTGCTTTCTTTCTCCTTGTCCTGCAGGCAAGAGCAAGGGCAAAGGAAATGACAGGGGAAAAACATGATATGAGATACCTTTGCTTTCGACCCTGATGATATAAGATACTTTTGCTTTTGAAGAAGTAGCGGATGATCAACGCATGTATTTGTTACGCTCGTCTCCACATGCTTTGATGCATCATTTTCATTTGCCTCATCTGTTCTCCAGGCATTTGGTATCTTCTTTGGCAGTACATCAACAGTTGAAGATGAATACTTGAGAGCAGTGCTAGGCGAGCAATCAGGGAAGGGATTCCAGGCAGTCGGTTCCAAATCGGAAGGCTGATTCCAAGCGCCGACTGATTGCTCTCTTTCTCCTTGCCCTGCAGAGAAGAACGAGGACAAAGAAAAAGATAGGGAGAAAGCTTCATCTAGGCTTGAAAGTGTATTAACAATGGTTTCTTGCCCCCTTTCCGACCAGTGAATTTGTGGATGCAACGTAGGCTTTGTGTGTAATTTCTTTGGAGTGACATGAGTCCATCCTTCAACTTCGCTTGACTTGAAGCATGCCCCCGGTGGTTGAGGTGAAGACTTTGAGTCGAAAGAGCCAGAAGTGACGTCTTCCTTAGGGATTTCGTCTTCTTTGTCTTCTTAGATCGTGACGAGGAAGATGTCTTGGACCTCCTATTCAGTGCGATCCTCTTGGGCTTGTTGGCATGAAAATTGTCCAGTGTGGATGATGGTGCGCCTTCTCACTTTCAGTGGTCCATTTGTGTCAACCTCCAAGATTGCTTGGCACTTCATCGTTGAAGGAATTGAGCTTCGAATATCCCATTTTTCTGCTAGCCCGTCGAGCTTTTCTTCCTTTGACGTTGTTTCCCTATTTCTAGAAACCTTCTTGTTGTCTTCAAGTATTTCCAAAGCTGACCGACGAGGATGAGAGCTAGCCGTGATGCTTTGCTTCTTAGGTTTTGACAACCTTTCAAAAACAGAGCTTCGGGATGTTGGCATGTTAAACCTCTTGAAGACGGAGGTTTGGTTTTAACCACCAATGCGATTGAATGCTGAAATTCTGGGCCTTGAACGATTCATCTTATCGAAGACTGATATCCGAGGGATGGATTTAGGTTCCTCTTGATCTTGTTCAATACTCACGCTGATGTGTTGAGTGCTAGCGTTTTTCGCTTTACTTGAAATCTTCACAGGTGCATTTGGTGTGAAGCCAAGTCCAGCTTTGTTATTGTCAACTCTGTAACCATGCTCCTTCAACTTCTTCTGAGTCTTGGTGAGGTTACATTCTTTGTTGTTGACGGTGTTTGAAAATTTCTTTCCAGGACTTGACGAGGAGGTGAAGTCGTACCCAGCCTTCGACATGAGTTTGTAGGCGTTTGGATCAAAACCTTTTTCGGTCCTCTTGGTTGGAAGGAAGCTTGGTTCCACCCATTTTGGCAAAGCTTTTATGAAGCCTTGTGGTAGTCCTGCAACCTTAGCGTCGCCTAGCTGTGTAAGAGGCAAAACTACATTTGTCTTGAGAAACTTCACATTATCTTTGTGCCACTGTGTGTCGGCTCTGCTTGCTCCAGTTTCGAATGGAAATTGACCATTCTTTCTTCTCGACATCGGGATATATCGGAAGATGGGTGTGTTCGATCCTTTTGGAGACGTCCTACTCCCTTTGGTTGTTGCAAGTTTAGCAGGCTCGTCATCGGTTTTGCTTGAAGATGGCACGGCTTGCCATTCTTGCTTCTTGGGCATGGCTTGCCATTCCTGCTTTTTAGGTGCTGCTTCGCCCGTGGATTTGATATCTTCTGGAAAAGCTTCAGTCACCATGTTTTCATCCATGTAGAACTTGGCATCCGCGAAGTGTGATTCGGTTTCGGTGAATGGCATGGTTGAAGGAAATTTTGTAAAAAACATGTTCATTTGAGCAACATCAATAGCATGCAATTAACAAATTAAAGGCGGAATCATGCTTGCATGCACTCAAAAACAGAAACATCAACCATGAAATTCAAAGCCTAGTAGATTGGTGAACCTTGACTCAACTTAAAACAACATTTGTTAGTTGAGAAATATTTACCTTTGTAGATTCCTCTTTGCATATGCAAAGGATAATCACCCAAGAGATAGGGCCTTCATTCCTTGCTTCTTAGCTCCATGGATTTGGTTGAAAGAATTGGATTCTCCAAGTTCCCAAAATAGAGAACCTCTAAAGATTCTACACCAAGGTTAGATTGAAGAAGAAATGAGTGACTTTGGAGTAGTGGGATTGCTAGATGCACCCTCCAAGGTGGCCGGCCTGTTAGAGAGAAATGGAAGCTTTGTGTTCTCACCAATTTTCTCTAAAACCAACACTTATGAATTTTAGGCTATAAAGTTCTTTATATAGTCACTTCTTTAAATGACCTAAAGAACCAAAAAACCCTAATTCTACACAAAATGGCCGGCCATTTAAGGGATATGGGCTTTTGGGCCTTTGTGAATCTTTATTCATTAAGTTTTCATACAACTTAAGTCAATGGGCTTGACGTTCGAAGCCCATTGGGCCTTAAGGTCCAAAACTATCCCGAGGTCTTTAACGAACTTATTCGTTTGATTAATTAACATATTAATTAATCCTTGCCATAAATAATTAAACCATTTAATTATTCTTACTCATCTCCTTTGTTTCTTCAATCTTTACCTTACACGGTGTACGATCCATTAGGTTCCTTTTAGCGAGGCAGTGGGCGATTAAAACCATTTTATATCGATTGTGAATTGAAACTTACTTTCAATTCTCCCTTTAGTGATTACACACGTTTAGGGCTTCCACAAACCATGAGTGACACCTAGCAGCATATCATGGTTACCCAAGCTAATCAGAAGAGGTAGAGAACCTATTCAGTTTAGGATTACAAATGCAATACAGTCTTTCTCTAATCTAATACTCTTGACTACATTGTTTTGTTTGATAGTTTATTTATTCATGTCTACTATCCAATGTGATTCGTTTGCTTATATGATTACCTTGAATGTGATTTGGAACTCATTCCCTAATCTCATTCATACTCTGGCCAGAGATTTTAATCATATCATAGAGTATTCTCCCTCAAACCATTTGAAGGTTAGAGATCCCTTGTTGCACATTCACTTGTCTCCATAACTAAGTGGCTTAACCCCAATGATGTCGTGGACACCCCGATGGGGTGACTTTGACATAATCAAAGATCAATGACTTAACCACAAGACAACTGTGATGCCTCAGGTCAAAAGACTAATTTGCATTATCCCAACCATGAGTTCTCATGTGACATGAGTATGAGAACTCCTCGTTGATCGTGTTCAGTGAACTCATTCTCTATTGAGCACCTACGTACTTTTCTTGATGTCACACACACCAATGACTCGAGACTAGTCACTCTCCCTGAGAGAAGGCATAGTACGTACTGATCTTATCGGACTGTCAATGCCCAATTGGCAATCCTATGATCAGGAACGTTTAGGATGTGTCTACGAAAGAATGGTCTCATGAATCTAACTTCATTAGATTGCATTATCCCAATCACATATTCCTTGGACTTTATCGTTTAAGCATATAACATTTATATGAGACGGCTCAAACAATAATGTTTGCCCTTTATATGTAAACTAGATTAGTTTAACATGTGAAATGTCCGTAAAGTATCATCATATGATTGGCTTTAGGGCACATTTCCAACAATGGTATCACCTTGGATCACCTTTACTCATCCCCGGTAGAATTTTAAGCAAATGGATGATGGATGGCACTACTCCATTCCCGTGGATCCAATGCATTCCTAAGAGCAAGCTGTAGGAAGTTCTTGCATCAATTACGTGGAATATCATGCTTGATTTGAGTTCACCAATAGTCATCTCTACTCGGATCATGCTCATCGCTCTTTGTCCTCATTGGTTAACACCCTGGATTAGCAAACGACTTAGGGATAGTTCATCCACCTTGATGCCAATTGTGGTCATTGTTGACTTTGGCATGATGTTTATGGCTGATCCACCATCCACAAGCATTCGGTTGACTTTATGCTCCCTTAAGTACCTAGAGACGAAGATATGACAGTTGTGGGGCTTGGATCCTAGCAGCAAGTCTTCATTGCTGAAGTGGATTGTGTCATGGGCAGCACAACAAGTGGCATACTCATGTGGTCGAAGTTTCAAGCCTTCGTCATTGCTTTCTTGCGCTTCGTGGTCATTGGGACTCGCCAAGACCGCTGCTAGTGCTCTTCGCATCTTCTTTGGCAATCGTAGTGCTTCCTCGATGCTAAAGTGTATCGGCATACCTTCTTTAGGTGTGAGGGCAATTTCTCCCTCGATGGCAATGGCTTTGCCTTTTGAAGGTTCTTCCATTTCTACTTCGACCATGTGACATGCAGTGATATTGCACTGTTGGAAGAAGTCATTCGGGAAGTACTCGTGCAAGGAGACAGGAATGCGTGGCTCTTGCTCCATAGGTTCCCCATCATACGTTGGCTTAGTAGCTTTTACGTTTCTTTTGGGTTTCCTACTGTTGCGGCGACGGTGCTTTCTCCCTTGTTCCACCTTTGGCCTTGTGGCTTGTGGTTTTGGTTTCCTTGTTTTTTTGTAGGTCACCAATGTCCATCCTTCTTCATCATTGGTATGTGAATCTTGGTCGCTTGCCCCCGGTGATGGTTGTGCAGAAGGTGCCGTGCAGCTTGAGCATTGACGGAAATGGTCAGGTGTCACTTGGAGAAGCACGGGATCGAAGGATCCGAACATAATTGTAGTAGTATGTGTTGCGGCCGTGTCTTCAAGATCGAGCTCGATTTGCCCTTGTTGCGCTAGCTTCATGATGAGTTCTTTGAGGATGAAACACTTGCCAACAGGATGACTCACGATACGATGGTACTTGCAGTACCTAGGATCGTTTACGTGATTCATCTCTTCAGGGCGTTTGCATTCCGGTAACTCAATCACCTTCTTTTTCAGCAAGTCGTCTAACATTGCATCCATGTCTGAGTCAGGAAAAGGGTACGTCTTTTGCTTCAGCTCCCTCAAGGTGTTTTTGTACCTGTCTTGGGTGCGAGGAAGCTCACCTCTCTTTATCTCCTTTGCTTTGGTCTTGGAGGAAATCTTGATAGGCGCGGAAGAGGTCTTGATGGGCGCAATGTTGACGGTGAACGCTTCATTGGCGAGCTTTTTCCCAGTCTTGTCTACATTCAGGGCGAACACCTTATCCTTCTTGAAGTTGGTAATCGGCTGATTCTTCTCGTGATGGGCGATACTCAGCTCCATGTCGTGGGAACGAGTTGCCAGCTCCTCAAATGTTCTCAGTTTTATGCCTTTGAGGATGTAATGTAACCTCTAGTGCATGCCTTGAACACACATCTCAATGACGGAGGTTTCAGAAAGTCGATCTTTGCAATCCAGACTTAATGAACGCTATCTATTGATGTAGTCGACGACAGGTTCATCATTCCACTGTTTCGTACTGGTCAGCTCTAGCATGCTTACGGTGCGGCGCGTGCTGTAGAAGCGGTTAAGGAATTCCATTTCTAGCTGATCCCAACTGTTGACAGATTCAGGCTCGAGGTCGGTGTACCAGTCAAAGGTGTTACCTTTTGACGAGCGCACAAACTGCTTGACAAGGTAGTCTCCCTCCATTCCAGCATTGTTGCAAGTTTCAATGAAATGGGCGACATGTTGCTTTGGGTTTCCTTTTCCATCGAACTGCATGAATTTTGGTGGCTGATAACCCCTCGACATCTTCAAAGCGTCAATCTTCTTGGAGTAGGTCTTTGAGTACAACACGAAGTCATGTGAGCTTCCTTCGTATTGCATCCTGATGGTGTTGGCGATCATCTCCTGCAGCTGCTGGATAAAGAGAGATCCCATGAGTGCCGCTGCTTGGTCTGGCTTTAGCTTATCTTCGACTTTCTCCGCAGAAGGCTCCTCATCCTCGTCGTTTTCCTTCTTTACTGGATTAACCTTTGGCTTGACTTTCACGTTGGGCTTCGCATCTAGTTGGTTGACGAGTGCGGCGATTTGCAAGTCTTTCTCCTCCACAGTCCGCATGAGTTTTGCGATCGCTTCATTCATTTGGGCCAGCTGCTCCTCTATTGAAGTTGCTTCGGTAGTCATGACTTGCATGGCTATGCTGCTGCTTGAGTCAGCATCGAAAAGTAAGGGCTCTGAGTACTTCCTCGTTCTTTCCTCTCTTGGCACCCTTAGCGAGGCCAGGGTGATCACGGGCTCGTGCCTCGGGTGCTCTTGTTCCTTTGGCGGAGTTGATGCAGGGGTGGAAGAGGCGGCAAAAAGAGCTCTTGCCTTGCTTCAAGTTGTGACGCCCGAAGTGACACCACCTGCGGTGATGACACTCTTGTTCTTTGCATTGGTTGCGAGAACATCTTGAACCTTCTTTGATGCCATTTGTGCTTTTATAGAGATGAGAGGTAGAGATAATCCCACCGGGCGTGCCAAATTTGTAAACACGGAAATTCCTGCAATGAATGAGACAAGAACACGTGTTCAAAATAATATTTGTATTAATGATTTAAGGGTTACAATCTCCTCTACAAATTTAGCCTCTGATTCGATCTTCGTAATGTGTAGATTTATGGATTGTGATGTCGATCCCAAGGCCTTCGAGGCTTGATCTTAGGATGAATAGGTGATGAACGATGAACGCTTTCTTCAATGGGCCGTTGGGGCTTGACTTTGAATTGGTGGAAGTTCTTCAAGGGCCGTTGGGGCTTGATCTTGAAGGAGGATTTGGTGGAAGTTTCTCAAGGGCCGTTGAGGCTTGATCTTGAAGGAGGATTTAACGAAGAACGAATAGGGTTTTCTTGATCCTTTGGGATTTGCTTGAGAGCTTTAGAGTTTCAAAGCTTCAAGGTTTTAGTGTGATCTCTTTTGGTTCTTCTTTATCCCTTGATGGAGAAACCTATTTATAGGCTTTGAGAATGAATCACCACCATCCATTTTTTTAGTGAAGTGAGTGGATGTTGTAGGTGAAGTGAGTGTATGATGTTGGTGAAATGAATAAAGGTTGCAATTTTAATGCATTGGTCAACATTTATTCCACTGAAATTTCGATGTCTACAGACGAGCTTTGAATAAATCCTCAAAATAGGTCAAGACCGTAGTCTCGATGCCTTTATCATCAGAACGCCATGTTCCATTCTTGTTATACAGCCATTTGATAAAGTTTTTGGACTTGCGGTTTTTAGCCTGTTGTTGAAAGAATCTGGTGTTCATATCATTTTGTTGCAACCATAGGGACCGAGACCTCTAGCGCTAATAAGTATTTTCTTGGCCCAATAAGACATCCAGTCGCTCCATAAAAAATGCCATCTCTGCTAAGGCCGCCTTTGATAAAGGTTGAGCAAGGATAAAACTGAGCTTCGAGCGAATCCTGTTTATCTCCTCGTGTCGCCCCTTAAAAACCACTTGTTGCCACTTAAGAAGGGCAACCCTAGTGGCTTTGATTCTGTGGACAACCTGGAACATAGGCACATCGACCACAAGATAATTCCACGTTTCCCTTATAACACTCTTACACTCCTCATGTGAGGCTCAAACCTCCTCGAAGCGGAATCCATGTAGACATTTTCTCCTATAAGCGGGCTCCTCATCCATGGAGAAGATAATATGAATATAATCAGATTTTGTGGGATCCAAATGGTGTACCGTGGCATTGCTGAACAAAGAAATCCAATGTGGGAAGGCCAAAACCTGATCCAATCGCTTTTTTATACCTCCCGAATGCATGGTTATCTAGGTGAACTGATTCCCGAAAAAACCAAGGTCCCGAAGATTGCAATCTGATACCGTCGACCTGAAATTGAGAATCTGGTTGATTGGCTGGGTTGAGCCGCCCTCATTCTCATTGACGCTAAGGAGCTTGTTGAAATCTCCTCCCACAACCCAAGGAAGGAAGTTAGAGGTTGCTAGTGAATGAAGAAGATTCCGAGTGATTGACCGATCAGCCGTTACAGGGTTGCCATAAAAACCAGTGAATCTCCAATGAAGGGGGTCACCGATACTCCTGATCTCCTAATCGATGTGATTATCCGAAGCGGAAAGTACCCTTAAATCAATGTTAGAGTTCCAGAGTAAGCAAAGGCCTCTCGCGCTGCCCCAAGACTCGACACAAAAAGTTGTCAAATCCCAGCTTGAATTTCAGAGACAAAATTAAAGAACTCGATGATTTGGTTTCACACATGAAAACCATATTGGGATCTTGCTGCTTGATGATACCTTACAACGCCTGAACTTTCCAAGGGTTCCTAGGCCTGTGGCAGTTCCAAAATAGGGTTTTCATGGCTGACGGTGCCGTTGCACCATGTCAACCACCGCCGATGAAATGAAGGGCGCACACTTGTTTTTGCCCAACAAACCCTGTTCCTCAGCCTCTTCCATCTCATTGGATGGGCTAAGAGTAACCTCATATAGAGTAGTAAAATTTGAATTCTCACTTTCATGTTTCGCCTTTGGACGAGGAGAGTTACCACCCAAATGTCCACCACTTCTAGGTTTGGAGCCACGAAAGTTCAAATTTGAAAGGTGAAGGGGATGACCCTTTTTTTGGCTGAAAACAGTCTTGGGCTGAATGAACTTAGTATGACTGGCCCGAACATGATCCGAAGCCAACATGAGCCCATTCACATCCTTTAAAGTCCATGAAGGGAGCCTATTGGGGTCACACCAATTTTTCTCCACAGAAAGCTTGTTAACAGCAATGGACAATATGTCATTAGAGAACTGGGTTCTATAACTATCTGGGTGCCACATATGATTATAGTCTGGGTGCAACTCGGATTGTGTGGTTGGGAAAGAACACGTGCTCGACTCTGACAAAGCAAATGAATCATAGAGAATGGGCAACGTGTCAGCAGTCGCAGGGTTGGCAGAACTGGTAGCCATCGGATTGTCGGTGTACCCAGCCACTATAGAATGTTCTCGTCTGGCCTGCCGAGCCAGGAAAACAGTTGTCAGAATATCCATATCACCATCTAGTAAGCTATAGAAACCCCTAACGCCGATTTCCCATTTACGTCTCCAATGGCGTTCATTGGCACTAGACTTGACATTAGGCTTTGAAGTAGGAAACATAAGTGAGCTCGCCTGAGAAAGACCTTTAGCACGTAACGATTGGTTTAACCGACTCTCGCCAGATGGCAAATGGGGCACCGAATGAGGACATTCGTTTAAGTAGCCTAGTTGACCACACCTGTAGCTGAAAATCTTGAGACATTCATATTGTAGCCGATTGGTATATGACCCAAGCTTGGTACACGACACACAGAAACTGGTGAGCAGAAGTTTAGAGGTATCGAAATCAACACTCAATCGAAGAAACCCCCTGAACCCAGCCTCTAGAGGGTCCTCAACCTCTAAAACTGCCTCCATTTTGGACCCCAAGCTTCTAGCGTTCTTCATAGTGCAGTAGTTCCTCAGAATGTCGTGCGCTTAGACCCAATATATAGCTCGATTAGCTTCGATGTCATCAAGAGAGTGAAGTGACGACTATAGTTTCATCGAGAAAGTGTAGTCCTTGATGAACCAGGGGTTTTCTTCTAGAAGCCTTCTGATGACAGCCTCTTCCCCAACCATGATAGCATATACGTTGGCTTTCGCATGAAGAACCCGAACAACCCTCATCTTATTCCAAGCAGAACGGAGAACCTCATTCACCACAATTTGGGATGGTTCATGGTCAGCAATGAGTCTACCCACAAGATGTATGGTGTTATCAAACCTTTCCCCAAGGTTAAGACTATCCTCAAGGGTAATGTTCAAGCACTCAAATTCTTCCTCTTCCACACTCATGATGAAACACAGGAGAAACTTGCTAACACGCCCGACCCTGATATCTTCTAAACACCAGGGTAGACATGTGCTGGCCGACACCCGAAGGTGACGAAGCCATACTAACATGCATGAGAACAATGAAGAAAGAACAAACATAAATAAAACTTGTAAATTTAACTATAATGAATAAGCAATTGTGGAACGTGTTCAGAGTATACAGCTAAACCAGAACATTGAAGAATGAATAATATACAAATGTACAAACAAAGAAATGGGTCCTACACCGAGATGACTATGCTACCGATGCGGGAGTACCTTGACGTTGGGATTGTACGCCTCGATTCTAAGCCTTGAGGGGGCGCAAAACAAAACATGAGTGTACCAAGTTTATATATAAGTAATACTAAAACAGTTAATCTTCAACATACTAACCCCCAGTTTAGAAAACTCAATATAGCATAATAAGTAATAGGTTTTCCGAAAACCCTAGCATGCCATAAAACATTTCATAAAACATATGTCATATATAATGTGCTTAGTAGTGTTATCATAATCGACTGAAGCCACTATATCACCCGACCGAAGCCAAATATAAGTATTAATTGCCCGTAGGCTCATAGTATGGATAACCACTAAGTAGGCACATAAAATCATGAACATAATATTTCCAAAATATATGTCTCATCGGAGCTCAATAGCTCAAACATCATATCATAAATACCTCAGTAAACAGTTATTTGATAAAGCATGATAATTCATAAAGCGAAAATCTGATTTACTCATAAACGTTTCATAAAACGTAGTCATAAAATCATACTTTTCATGTATATATTTCTAGTAATAAAATCATGCATTTTGGAAGGGTTCCACTCACCTTACTCTGTCGTCAAAGAGCCATGCAAACTAGAGAAGACGGAAACGCCACTAACAAACGCACCTAAGCACATAAAGGGACCAATTAATAAAACTATACTATAACGATTGAATTTGGAAAAACGGAGTGCAGATTTGGAATCAGGACATCGAAATTAGTCTAGGAGGGTTCCCGGCCGAAACCCAAAAAAGTCAACTCAAGGGTTAACGTTGGCCGGTCAACAGTCAACGGTCAAGGTCAACGGGGAAAACTTGGAAACTCGCCTGAAACTGGGTAAACTTTAAATGTTCATAACTTCTTCAATATTCAACGAAATAGAGTGATTCAAAAACAAAAATCATAGTTCTCGACGAGACGAAGACAATGGTATCTTGCACGATGGCTAACTCATCGTGATTTGACCGAAAAATACCTCGAAAGTGGCGGTCCTCTTCGAAAAACTGGGGAAATCTTATTCCAAGTTATTTCAACGTCCAACGAGCTTAAACAACTTAAAACAAGCTTCGATCTAACCTTAAAACATATCCCAAGAGTTTCTAGGAACTTACCAACGTCGAAAAATCCACAAACTACATCGTAGCTCGCCGGGGAAGGAAATGAACAGTGACACTCTTACTGTGGGGTTCCACCGCATGTGGTCTGGGGTTCTCAAGGTCTCCTCATCCAGTTTGAAGGTATGTGGTTGTTGTTGTTGAGATCGGGAAGAAGGATGAGGAGTTGCAGAGGAGAGAGGACTCTGGAGGCTAAGAGAAATGGGAGAGAAAGGTGAGGGAAGAGAGAGAGAGTGTACACGGGAAGGAAAAGGGAGAGAAGGAGAGGAAGTGAGCTAGGGAACCAAAAAGGAGGGTGGGCTCCACTAGGCACACCAAATAAGACCAAAAGCAACATTTCAAAATATCTCCCAACCAAAGTGAAATTACAAAACTGCCATTTTGATTTGTAAAATCCGAGATGGGTCGTTACACTTCCACTCAGCCCAAGAATCGAAATAACTTTTGCTTGCAGCTCAACTTGGAGACAGATCCAAGAAGGATACCAAATCAGCACATAGGCTACAATAAATTAATCCCAAGAGTTACGGGAAGATGCCGTGAAACCCCATCCTAGATTTCCACACCACAGGCCAACACTAATGTTACTACGCCAAAAATTAACCACTTCGATAAGAAAGGAAAGTGCTACTTGAAAAATATTTGAGATGATATTGGTGAATCTAATGAGTATAGAAGGAGGGATTGGCACAACCATTTTCTCATTGGCAAGAAAATGACAGAAATAGATTGAAAAAACCAGCGTGAACAGCCATCATTCGACCTACTCTTACTCCTGCTCCTAAGTTGGACCAAAAATTAATTTGGAGTTTTTAACTTATGATACCAACAAGGTGTCTGTGATTAATTTGTTTTTTTTTTTTTTGTCGAAGTTGTGTGATTAATTTAAGATACCGCCACTTTGAGTTCTCGTTTCATGCTATTCCTCCTAACACATACCCTCAATGTATTTTCACAAAACCTTGTATCATTAGCCTGGAATGCTAATGCGGCATCCAAGGAGCTAGGGAAGTCTCTCTCCTACATGTGATGCATATAACTCGGAGATTGATGCAACGGAAACAAGTTTTTCGCCTCGTAATACTTGCCTAGACACATTTTTCGGCAGTCATAAAATTTATAAACTAAGTGTCACAGACATGTTGAGTTGCTATTCACGTGTTATAATATTGTGTGTTCAATTTTGATAGAACTGAGCCAAGAAAAGAATTACTACATGAAAATTATAATCAGAACAGCTTCCATTACCTGTAGCGATTACATTACAACAAGGGTTTCTACCTGACATAATCTCAAACTCACTGCATAGCCATGTGGAATACAAAATTCCACAAAAAATAGGCAACCTAACTAGAACTAGAACTAATGATTGTCCTACAAAAATAGAACCTCGGGACAAAGCATTCACTGGGCAGCTCAGTCCTCACTAATACAAGTCCCACATGATGTCGGGAACAAAATTCGGTGAAGGTTAAGCCTCCTAGTACTCGTGTAGTTTGGTGAACCAAATACAATACAGTAGCACAAAATGTCGGACTGTTCAACTGACAGCCTTTTAATGGTGTTTACTGCGATTTTCCTCCACAATTCTCTGAAACTCTTTTTGGCTGGTGGAAATGAGACGCTTGACCATGTCGTAAGTAGTGAGCCTAATGCTGCAGTTGAAAGAAGGAGATTTCATCAGCTAATACAGTACGAGGCTTGAAGCACCGATAGATCCCCAAGCATGGAACAATTACCAAAATTGCGCTTAGGAATGAGATCATTCGACATATACTTTTAACATAATGCGAGAGGGAAAAAATAGACAGGGTGTGCATGGAACCTGCTGTTCGGTAAAGTTTTCAAAGCATTAGGCAAGAAACCCCTATATAAGCCTACAAGTCCATCACGCTCCACAATACCTGCACAAGCAACATCAACTCAGATCAAAGACTTTGACTATGGACCTAAAAATCTAACTTCATTACAAACAGACAGAAGCGAAGAACGAGATAATAAATTTTTCCTATATACAATAACTTGAGTCCAACACACACATACAAACCCGTTAATAAGATAACATGTGTAAAAGTATTTAACACCATGCGTCACTTGTATCTCAGTGCCAGATGGTATAAATATTTAACACCATGGTTTTACCTGGAATGGCATCCAAAACTGTCTTGTAAGGGGTGCCCTTCATTTGCATCTGTCTTCTCACAGTATCTAAAGGATAACATGTGAGTGTGGCAAGGGAAGCTGACACCAAACCCGTTAATAGAGATGCTTCGGCTTTCTTTTGAAAATCCTCTGGTAGAGACTTCTTCACCCTGCAATCCAAAGACAACTATAACAAACATAGAATACATTATTGTATTATCCTTATTGTGACAAAGAATGAGGTACGAGTGGACTCACAAGTCAAAAATGCAAAAGTTCACAGCAATATATGGAGCAATTCCAATCAGAGAAGGTCCGAGACCATAGTAGAAGGATGCAACTCCTTCCTCTTTTAGCATGTTTAAGGCAATCTGGAAACAACACTTCGAAATTCATCTTTCATGAACATAATGGCAGCTATTCATAAATAACACTATCAGGTCAGTCATACCTCAGACATAGTTCGGTACCCTGGTTCAACTGCTAGGCGCAACCTCAGAACATCCAATGGGTAAGTTACCTACAAGGAGGAAAATAGTACATCTTTGAATAGTTTGACATAACAGGTAACGAAAAAAGGTAGATAAAAAAACCAACAATATTAAAGACTACCCATAGAGTAGACTTTAGAAGTAAAATACAAGGTTTACATGTTCCATGGAGTACTACCCTGACAAACAGGTTTACGATAACACGAAAAGACTCATCAAATAAAAATGTTGCAGTACCACAAATGACCATAAATGTATTACTCACAAAGGTGGATGTCATGCCAGCACAAGCACCTGCTGCAAGTCTTCCTAGAAGAGATAGCTCACTATCTTTGCCCCTAAAGAGTTTCTTCAAAATCAAATTAAAAAAGAAGCTTTAAGTTCGGAATGCATGGAATGTTATACAAACATTTTCGTAAAGAGGGTTTCACTATTACCTTATAAGCTTCATAAGCAAAAAGCTGGACAGCACTGTAAGGGAGAATCCGTATCACCTAAACAATCAAAAGAATTTTCAAAAATTAAATGCAACTCAAGCAAACCCCTTCCGTAGAGCATGGGAAAGTAATATAACAAAATGGGAAATTTAATCAGCAAAGAACCTGAGGAAGGTTGCCTTTCCAGTACCCTTTAATCCCTTCTTCCTTCCCTATCATTGTTATAGCCTACAGGGTATGACCCGACATTAAACATGAGGAGGTGATCATACAAGATAATGTCAAATGCTTCTAAAAGATATCTTAATAATAAAGTAATAAAATTTTGAAAGACCATAAACTGTGCAACTCTTGAAAAGATCTTAAATCTACATTATGTAAGCCACAAAACCACAATATGAGAAATTAGCGAGCAGGCAATGGAGCTGAATGCATGACTGTAAGACAAATGCATATAATTTATGAGGTTTTATAAACTGGGCAGAGCCAGAGGATGGTCCGGACCAACCATAACATACCTCGACAAAACTGATAGCCTTCTTAGCGCTTTGTTGCCCAACTCGCACGCCATGAGTCTGCAAAGATGTGAACATATTTTCGAGTACTGAACATTTCCAATTAAACTACTACTTGATTTAGATCGAAAGCAATAGCGAAGAATACGATTTGCTACTAATATACGGCCCTTAACCACAATGCAATTAACACAATAACAAATCAAATATTGAATTTTTTTTCCCCGCAATCAGAAATCTTTGCCTTCCTTGCAGCAAAAGCAACCACCCAGAATTACTTTCGAAAATTCCGGAGCAATGTACTTTGTTCTATGCTATTTTCTCAAATCAGCTACTTCCAAAATTCACAAATGCAAATAAAAAATTTAAATTTTGTAACGAATGCCTTCTTTAATTTTCCAGAAGCAACAAATTTTGAACATTCTATCTGTATTTTCACCGACACCAGAAAGCAAAACGCAAAGGGCGGCACAATCTCTTGCATACGACGCCGTACGGAAGCATATCGGGTAATAAAATTGTGGGAAATGTAATAAAATTAACGGCAGAGAGAGAGAGAGAGAGAGAGAGAGAGAGAGAGAGAGAGAGAGTTAAGAGCACCTGCATAAGAATCTTGATGCGGTCGAGCGGAGCCGTGACGCTCTTAGCGGCGGCTCCAGCGACGGCTCCGGCAGCAAATAGAGCAACGTCTTTGGGCACGCATGCGAGAATAGCCAACGGATGCTTCAACAGCTGAGCCGAAGTCGGCGAAAACTCGTTCCTCTGTTCTCCCCTTTCCGCCACCGAAATGCAGGCGAAATTGAACCGAGTACCACCGCCGCTGCTGAAGCTGAGATGCGCGGTCGTCCACAGCGGTTCGTAGTGGTCCGCGGCGTCGGTGAGGGCGCCGCGGGAGGCGTTGAGGCTCGGGATGCTCCGCCATGATACAATGGCTCTGGAATCTTCGGCCATGGCGCGGGAATTTTGAAGAAGGGAGGTGGAAGAGTGAAGGGATAAGGCGAGGGAGGCAGTTGCAGAGAGAGAGCAGAGTGCAGGGGAAGGCACACTTTGTTCCGACTCTCAAATCTGTAGAGACAGGCGCGTATATGTTATTTGCAAATTTGGTAAGAAATGCGCGTGTTCTAAAAAGGAGGCGACCTTTGGGGGCCTTGTTCATTTGGTTATATTATGTATAATTGGGCTTTGTATAAAGATGAGGGTTAATCTCATAATACTAGTAATAATATGGTTCAAATTTGCTTTTGGCGAGAATCAGACTAAAACATCTTACTTACAAGTGAAGAGAAATATCATTATATCATAGTGCTAAATGTCAATATACGAGAATGACTTCGATGGACGGAAAATTTTCACCACATGACATATTTCTTCACATAGTAATGTATTGTTGGATTGGAATATTACAATGACTAGGGCAGTTTGCCTTTTTATTTTTTTTATTTGAAAAACTAATTTATATTTTTATTAAAAATTTATTAAAAAGAAAGAAATAAAGCAAAACCATGAAACCTAACCACCCACTAATGCGGGAGTTTTTGTTTTTCTAAAGTTTTAAATTTAAATTCATTAAAAATTAAAACGTGGTGAATTATTTTATTTTTTTTGGTTCAATTGTAATTTTTGAAATTCTTAAAGAACAATTTATAGTATTTTGAATATTTCACCATTTTGGGGTGCTCACTTATATACATAGACTAGCCTCTTGCCACATGAAAACATGAAACCTAGCCACTCACTAACGTGGGAGTTTTTTTTTTCCCTAAAATTTTAAGTTTAAATTCATTGAAAATTAAAATGTGCTAAATTACTTTAACTCATTTTGGTTCAATTGTAATTTTTGAAATTCTTAAAGGACAATTCAAGGTATTTTGAATGTTTCACCATATTGGGGTGCACTTTATATATATAGAAGATGATGAACTCATTTCATAAAATTTGAGAAACTTTGTTATGTTATCGCAATACTGTTCCTGATTTAGTTGATAACGTATAATATTTGTGTAGAGTTTAGTAGTTAGTAATGACTAACATGTTGTGTGGTTTAATCCTTTTTTTGTCAACAGTTTAAGTGGGGTTTTGTGAAGAAGGGAAGAGGGGGTAGGGGAGCCTCGAACTCTAGTGAAGAGGGCCACAAGGGTGCTTGATTTCAGGGTTCTTCGCACCTGGATATACCAGGACTCTTGTGCCCCGACTAGACCTGTGAACGGGTCGGGTTTATCAGGTTTGGGTCGGGTTCAATCTGACCTGTTAAGTTAATGGGTCACCCGAACCCGACCCGTTTCACTCGTTAACACACGTTAACAATTATTATTATTATTTTTTTTTCATAGAGTTTATTTTTGGCATAAGGTTAACGGGTCAGGTCCAAAATGCCAGGTCTAGCCCCGACCCTTGATTAGATAAAGCTTCCCGCCCTATGACCCACAATTAATAATGAGCCTTGCGACGAGGCGTGGAAATTCCCCATGCTACAGTTCCTCCCCCGTTTGTTCCTGAGTTGGGTTGGGGGACATCCGAGCGATTGCCTTCGTAGTTCCAAACGTGATCACAAGATGCACAATAAAAATAGGGGTGTGATATCCACACACCCCTTTTTACTTCTCTCACACCCTTTTAATTTTCGGCCGTCGGACCAGATGAATTAAAGAAAATCAAAGGACAGAAATTAACAAGGAGTGTGGGAGAAGTAAAAAGGGGTGTGTGGATAGCACACCCCTAAAAATAAGACCAATAAAGACTTCAAAAGGGACCATTTAAGTTGCAGATCGTAATGCTCCTAGAAAGGCATATGCAGTAGCCCTCCTCAGCTTAGCCCTTCTCTATAGTAGAATACCTTGTGAGTTAAGCCATTAAAAATCGCGTATATGTCTCATATACGTTTAATGACTTATCTCATAAATTATAATAATTTAGAATATCAATCTCGTATAAAAAAAATGCTTAATTATTTAATGCTATATAGAAAATATAAACTGATCAATATATTTTGTAGCATGTGGGTTAGTGGCTGTATTAAAAGGATGCACAACATTTTTATATTATGGTGGACAAAAAGGTATATCGGCAATATTTGTATCGTGGTGGACAAAAATTACTCTTGTTAATAGTATAATAATTAATATAGAATCAAAATAACAGATACTTAGATTGAAAAATCAATTAGAACTTACAAATTTTGTCTCACAACCAAAATAGCGAGAGAGATTGAATAATCGAAGAGTATGAACAAATAAAGATATAAATCGAAAAATGGGACGAGTCAACCTGTGAACTAAAACTTAAGTAAAACCGAGTGGCTATGCTTATCTCTCAGATGAGTCAAATGAGATAAGAAATGGGCATAAAATCGTACGTACTCAGTTGCATATAAGTTTCTTTGTTGTTTATTAAACGAGCAAAATGGGTTAAATCTGGACTAAAAACAATGACCTAACCCTTACCTTGTCCTTGAATGAAAAAGGAGTTAGGCGGGCCCAACCTTCTGAAGCCCAAGTACAAAAAATGAGCTGACCTAAATCATGGCACAATGGAATCCATTCAAGAGGCCCAATAGTAACCTTGAGTTCCCACCATAATCTCAAGTCAATGCCTCTAGGGTCAGACTGGTTTTTTTTTGGATTGAACCCCATGAAACTCTAAGCCATCTTAAGGAATGAACCCCATGAAATTCTAAGGCTTAGGTCATGTTTGGTATTGAGGTGATTTTTAAAAAAGTGGGTATGAAAAAAAGTTGGGAGAGTTTTTGGTGTTTGGTAAACATTCCAAATCAGCTTTATTTCAAAGTTTTAGATGGAAAAAAGTTAAAAATGGGAACCTAGAATTTATGAGGAAATCTTTGTATGAAATCACAGTCTATCTGCTAAAATCCAATCATTTTGGCCTCTCGTTTCAATCACTTTCAAAATCTAAAGCATGCATTGTTTTGGTCCTTTTTGGCAACATATATACAAGTCGGTTTGTATCCTAGATATTGTTAATTAGGTACATAAAAGAAATTAAAGTGCTTAAAACAAGCGTTTTCCTTGAATCATACAAGAGTACAAATAAATTACAAAACCCACACCAATCTTGAATTTATTTATTCTTTTATTGGATTACAAATCAAAGAAATGGACCTCTATGCCATATGCCACAACTTTATTCAGAACATGAAATGAAAAATCAGATGATAAAACAATCTGATCATATCGATATGGAGCCGGTCATCATCAAGCTTCAACAGTGCTACCAATTCGTTTTGGATCGCCAAGCAAAACGAAAATTGTTTGTTTTCAGACAGGCTCAAGAACACAATCCAAAATTGAACTAATATAACAAAGCTGCATCCATCCACCCAAACCTGCTGATCAAGGCTCAATCTTTTGTAATCGGGAAATAATGACCCCGAAACGCCAAATCTGCTTCAAAACCAATCAGTTGAGTTAATTCATGTGTTAATTAACTTTATAACTTGCTAGCTCGAATGTAAATATTTGCGTTGAAGTATCGTAATGACCTTACATTTTAATTAAGCTCCAAGAACTGCTCCAGTGGACGTTTGAAGTCCCGGGTGCAGGATGTTCGATTGATCTAAAGGGAAAAAAACTCATGTTTTAGGTATGAAGAATTTTAATTGTTACATTAACAAGCAAATTAGGTTGTTAAGTACTTACGAAGTGGAGATTTGATTACGAAGAAGCAGGCTGCAATGATAATGTAGCACAGCAGAAGAACCAATCCCTTCAGGTAGTGGGAACTGCCATCCTATAAAATCAAGGAGAAAGTGAGATAAATGGTTGCTTGCCAATTAATGAAGGAAAGCTGATTAGGTTAAGTTTAGCAATATTAGATTGTTAATTAATTACCTGTAATGTGAAGGCCACAGCAAGTATTGATAAAGCCAAAGAGCCAGTCTCAATGACACTGAAATTGAGATCCATGTTAATTCCCATTATCCAAGCAATGATCACGCACAACGGAACCTGAAAGTTCATTTAAATGGCATTAGAAATTAAACTTGAATCAAATTTGAAAAGAAAAACTAGCATTCTATATTCATAGTGTATATATACTTACCACAAACATGGCAATTTGAGTTGCAGACCCCAAAGCAACACCAAGAGTTATATCCTGTGTTTATCCGAAAAAATGTACTTGAGAAAGATTTCCAAATAAATAGTGGCAACAAAAACGTGCTGGAAAGATTAATCTTAATTATGCTTAGAAATGCACTGAGAAACTAATCAATGCGATTGATTGAAGACTCACCAGCTTGTTCTTGAAAGCAAATATGATTGCTCCTGCATGTTCTGCTGCATTGCCAACAATTGGTAGCAAGATTATGCTGATGAAGCTGACAGACAAGCCCCAAGAATCTGCTGCTTCCTGTTGAAAAAAGTTGTGAGAAAGTTTACATTAACATAATAAACAACATAAAGTAACTAATTCAATCAGGGTGGTCTGACTTTTACCTCAATTGTTCCCACAACATACTCAGACAACAAGGCAATGACAGCAGTCATCCCAACCAGCCACACAATTCCACTCCAGAACCCTATATCAGGTGTTTCTTCAACAACATCATCATCGTCCGATTCCTGATCATAACACCATAAACAAAATGGCTAGGTTAGTAATTATCAATGCTGCCAAAAATGTCCCGCAAATTTCAGTTTCAAGAGTCTTGCATTACAATATTCTACCCATGCTTGTGGTGGATCTGAACTACACATTCAGGAAAGATTCCGACATATTTTGTGGTCCAAATTGGCAAAAGACATTTTCCCACAATTTCTTTAGTCGAACACCAGATTGTGAGATCACGAAAGGTGCAATTAGATCTATTAACTTAATTAATTAATTACCTCCTGAGCTTCAAATAATTCACGGTGTGTCCACAGCTGGAAAACTATGTACGCAGCGTAAGCTAAGAGCATCACAATGCTGCTGGCTCTGGACAAATGGAGTGTGGGGTCCACTCCCACACCAGTAGAGCTCCCTGTAGCAGCAAACGTGAACAGCATTGGCAGCAAGTGGCACAACACAGCCAGGAGCAGCATGAGGGAGTTCACATCAGCTTGTCTCTGCATGAACAACAACCAAACGACATATTTTAGATAAGCATAAAATGAAACCATACACAATCCAGGATAAGGATAAGTTTAAAAATGAAGAGATAATTGTTGGACTGTTATCCAAACTTAATACGTCGACTTCCAACATTTATAAATTTCACCGAACAATGGCCATAACATTTATACAATTCAATTGAAATAGTCTAGTTCAAGCCGAGCCAACTTACCCTATCATATTTTTGTTCTTTTTTCATGTTGGCAATGCCACCACAAAAGAGAGAAGTGCCGAGGACTAAGAGAAGATTTGAGAGAATGGAACCCAGTAGAGAGTACTTCACCACTGCTACTTTGTGTTGGGCTAGGGCAAATATTGCAATTATGAGCTCTGTAGCATTGCCACAGGTCGCATTTAGAAGGCCTCCCACTGCAAACCCAAAAATAAATAAATTAGAATGAGATAAATCGATCATTTTCCGTACGTATATGAGAAATTCATAAATCTAATTCCTTCTTGTCTTGCCCTTTTGTGTACTTATAATTACATATATGGTAGGGCAAATAATAAGAATGAAATGAATTACCTGTTGGACCGGTGTAATAAGCAATTTGTCTGCATTTTTGGGAAAAGAAAAGTACAAAGTTAGTGTGGTTTAATGCTTAGTTTATGTCAATGACAAATGAAAATTACACTACTATAAGTGCTAACATAAAATAGTGCGAATGAAAAGTTAGCGTTCCTCATTTAATTTCTCGCACAGGATTTTGATATACTTATGCGTGAGTCTGAAAATATAAGTTGTGAGTGTCAAAATCGCTACTAATAAAATTAGACTTACTCTGTCAAGAAGCTGACTCGTTCTGCTAGTGGCATGAGTCCAATTAAGCTCAGCGCAAACACCCAAGGCTGTTTAATATAAATTAGAATGTTGTAGTTGGAGAAAAAAAGTCGCAACGGTTACAATCACAAAAGAATTAAGAACGGTTACGGTCATAGAAAAGAAATCAGAAGAGTTACAAGCACATAAAAGAAGTCAAAACGGTTACAGTCCAAAACATTTGCGTACATAATATGTAAACAATATAAACGCATTAGATTTATGCACCGAGTTTAAACTCATTGGATTTATTTACCAAATCATATATTGACATATCATTTAGTTTATGTACATATATACTGGATTAATCAATATATGCATAATTATTTGGCTCATACTTGTAAGGAATCATTTCTCCTAACCTTAAAAGAAAAGTTTCTGCATAATTGTAAAATGGCAAGTAATGCTGCAAGGAGGAATGTCAAGGGTGATGCAAGATACTGGAGAGTAATGTTGAAGACTGCCAAGACTTTTCAACTAAAGTATTTCATACAAGAAGAGAGAAAAAGAAGATAAATATGATAGAAGAAAATAGAAGAAGTAGGGGAAGGAGTTTGTAATTTAGTTTGCCTTACCTATTTATAGGGGTGAAATACAATATATAAACAAATATAAATGGGTTTTTGAAGTTGTTGGGGTCAAGGACAACCAATGACTCCATGTTGGCTCGACACTAAAGGGCTTATAAGAGGTTAGGCTACTCTCCATATTATCAATTAGTTTTATGGTGGAATCCCAACTTTCTTCAATTAATTTTAATCAAGTTTGAAAAAATGACGTTTTGAAATTAACTAAATAAAAATGTTGTTTTTTCACTGTTTTATTGAAACCCCTAAAGTGAAACTCACTCTTGCAAAGCCAAAGCACTGAGCTGCGATGGCAAGAGGGATGGCTGGGAATAAAACAAAGAGTTTAGTCCCCAGTAAAACCTCTTGCAAATTCGCCAGAAACTGTCTGAGAAGGGCACATGGAACTTTGGAGACAAGTGTGCGGTCGGACTTCTTCCGAAGTGAAGAGGATGACATGTTGTGCGCAGTCCGTCCAGTCCGGCCGGTCTCCTTGGTTAAACCCTTGAGGGTGCCATTTTCTAGCAGCCATGGCTGGTCGGGGTTTGAAGCCATGATCGATGGTGGTTCAACACAAAAATGTAGAAGAAAAACAAGGCAAGGTATGTACAGGCTCGCTATGTAGCTAGCTAGACAGTATCCGTTGAGATGAAGTAGACTGAGGAGTTATACGGTTTAAATAGAGAGTTGAGATGTTTTTTGTATTTGCCAAGTAGGCTTTCAGGAAGTTTAATTTTTTTAATTTAATATACAGCTTACAGATTTATTACGTCACATATTTCCTAAAATAAGAGATAAAAAAAAATGTATATTCGTCCTGCATTAGACAATGCTACACTTCTTGATCCTCTTTTTTTTCAAACTAACATGATACTATAATGCAGTTGATTTTTCGATACAATAATATAACGTGCAATTCAAATTCAAATTTAATTCTCCATAATATCGTAGTTAATCTAGTGGTTAGGATTAAGAGAGGTCCAAATTCAATTCTCGATAATAAGCTAATAACCACACACAAATATCTTACTTTGGTAAATTTGATTATATGAGAAACCAACTAAATAATATTTGCAGTTTGAGGAATTTTGGTGTGGTAGTGTTCCTTTTATATATGTAACAGTTGGTGATTGAGATCTATGTGCATATAACAGTATGAAATTTTGAGTACCCATGCAGTATGAAATTCTTTTTCTTGCATAATTTAGTCCAGGTCAATGCTATCACTCAGCTTTAATTTATATCTTTTGCACCTGAATTTTGCAGTTCAAAATATACATCTGATAATATGTTTAATTAAAAAATGGTCCAGAAGATTGCATTTACTCTGGGTAGGATATAAGGAATTAATTAATAGACCAGTGTCGGCCGGCAGCGGTAGGCGTGTACATTATATAGGCAGTGGCGAAGCCAGAAATTCTCGAGGGGAGGGGCGAAATTTAAAAAGTTTAGGGTCCCCAAAAAATGTGAACATTCATTCGAGGTCTAAGTCTAGGATTTGCAAGAAGATTATTTGCACTACCCGTAATATTCATAGGAGAATTTGCACTAACCAAAATATTCAAAAGAGGATTTGGACTACTCAAAATAGTCGAAGTAGGGTTTGAACAACAATATTATTTGAATGATGATTTAGCACCGTTTCTTGTTGTATCGTCATATTACTTAACTGTATAATTAGCAAAGTTTTAAAGGATGCTAAGCTCTAGTCAGGTGGTGAACATGACTTTACACTTAGGCGAGGACCTAGGCAAATTTGAATAAATTTATTATATACCGTATAAATAATTGTCTATTTATTATATACCATATAATATCCGAAAAACATTGATTATAAAACATATAATATAAAAATATTGACAAATTTTCTTTATTACTTTGTTGAATTTGATGGTAAGAGAAAAAAAAAACAAATAATTACAAGTTCGTAATATTTTACAAATTATTTTTTAAAGCTCATATAAATTTATAGTGAATTTTAAGATAAATAACAGTGTCAAACAAGTGGCTTAAAAAATAGGGGTGTGCTATGCACACACCCCTTTTTACTTCTCCCACACCCTTTGTTAATTTCTGTCATTTGATCTTCTTTAATTCATCCGATCCGACGGTCGAAAATTAAAAGGGTTTGAGAGAAGTAAAAAGGGGTGTGTGGATATCACACCCCAAAAAATATTGAAAGAGGGGTCAAATTAATTGGACAATAATTAAAAAACAAAACAAATTCTAATATAAATAAGTAATAGCAAGTTAGGTGGCACAAATTGATTGGCCAATAGTTAAAAAAAATTGTAATTGCACGTGGGTGGGATGGGGGAGAGAGAAAGTCTCTCTCTGTTTCCTTTCTCTTCTTCTTCATCAGATAGAACCTCTCCATTTGCAGAAGCTGTGAATTGCAGATGTTTGTTCCTCCCTTCTTTGGCCTAGGTTTTTTTTTTCTTGGAAAAAGGAGAGCTCACGATCAGCCCGTGGTGCGATAGAGCAGGGAAACTCAAAACGCCATAAACCACACGAAATTTCATCACTTCCAACGAGACCGAAGGGGCGGAACCACGGCTTCTGAGCTTGATTTCCGGCGAGGGGAGTGGCGGCCGCCACTCCTCACCCTCACGTAGCTTCGCCACTGTATATAGGGTATATCAAATTAGAAAGGTACTCGTAAATCGACAATTTAGCAAGTTGACGTTTATTAATTACGAACATAATAAGCCAAGGGCTATAGACTTGCAACAGATAATTCATAATATATGCCTCTTACTACTACGTTCTAGTGCTATTTCTCTTCACTTGTAAGTAAGAGATTTTATGTTCAATTCTCACCAAAGACGAATTTGAACCACATTAGTGTAGATAATATCATTTATTAAAAAAAAAAAAAATTCATGATATATGTTGTTTGGTATAGAGGATTGTATTAGAATGAGAAACACTCTAAATTCAAGCACTACAAGAGGCGTAAGTTATGGAATTTTACATGATGCCCAAAAATATAAATGAATCATTTTTTATTTTGAGGAGATCGTCATTTTATGGTGGATAGGAATCTATAAGTTTTCATTTTGAGTAATATTCATCTCCTACCTCCAAGATAGTAACAAATTTGCCATTTCTTCCTTTCAACATACCTTGCAAATATTGTGTTATCTATTCAAATCTAATCCTCATATTGCTAATTAATTAAACGAGTAGTATATTCATAGCAATCAAGAAAGAAAAAAACGGCATCCTATTTTTGACTGAAGATAAAATACTTGTTGTGCAATTCATGAAAGAACAGGCAAAAATCAGTAGAGAAAGAAAAGTTGCATAAAACCCACTAGAAGAAAGAATACAGATAGAAAATTATTATAGAAAGTTCAAATAAATTTACAATATGAGAAGCAACTCAATCGCTTATAAGTTCTTGCAAAGTTTTTACATTCACTGATGTGGAGTCTTTTACCTTCACATCCTTCAACGGCCTCTCACGTGTGGCACATTTTCAAGCCAAACATGTGAACCACACGAATTGGGTGAAATGAAGCACATGGTGCCATTTGGCACACGTGAATAACATGCTCTGATACTATGAAGAAATTTGAGATTCTACCATTAAAGCAATTGACAATATAATGGGGAGTACCTCAATCTCTTAGACATGCTCCAACTCTTAAAGTAAAACTCAAATTTTGTATTTTAAACCTACCCCAATTTGCTCCAACCCTTGGGCCAAATATGACTTTTAACCAAAAACTCATTTATAGGGAAATTTAGCCTAGAATTTCCCCTAGGTTAGCG
The DNA here is from genome assembly GCA_035220775.1 of Malus fusca. NCBI lineage: Eukaryota > Viridiplantae > Streptophyta > Magnoliopsida > Rosales > Rosaceae > Malus > Malus fusca. The sequence goes on from CM069062.1 coordinate 23,490,004, forward strand.
GGCTTGGCCAATATATGTATTTTTTTTAGTTTTTATATTTATGAATTCATTGAATTCAATGGCTAAGACCTAAAATAATAAAATCTAATGGTAAAAAAAAAAGATCTAATGGTCAAAATTTAAATCCAACTACTAAACTAATTCCAAAAAAAAAAAAAAGAAAAAAAAAACTTTCATGTGTATCATATTCTTCCATAGTATTCCATGAGTTTCATGATATTGGTTTAGTGATTTTGAATATTTACCTGAATCTAAATATTTTTAGGTTAAAATGTTCATAAAATAAAATTAGAATTACATAATTTTTTTTAAAGTTACTTTAAGAACAAAATTATCCTAAATTCTTCCCTTAATAATTGCGGCTAAAAATTTCATCTAGAAGGGTTGGAACATAAAAACTGTTTTTGGGTTAAAACCTAAATTTTCTGGTTTAAAAATTTTAAGTTCTAACCCAGAAGTTGGAGATGGTCTTATAAGTCCTTGCAAGATTTTCCTTTCACCAATGTGGGACATCCTCACAAATCCTCTCACGTGTGGCGAATTTTCAAGTCAAACACTTGAATAACACAAACTGGGTGACATAGAGCACGTGTTGCCGTTGGACACACATAGGTCAACATGCTCTGATACTATGAAGAAAGTTGGGATTCCACCATGAAAGCAATTGATAATATTATGGGAAGTAGCTCAACCTCTTATAAGCCCTTGCAAGAGACATTTTCACAAGCCTCTCACATGTGGCGAATTTTCAAGCTAAACACATGGACAACAAGATTAGGTGACATGGAGCATATGTGGCCTTGGGATTTCACACGTAGGTCAACTTGACTTGATACTTGAAGAAAGTTGGAGTTCCCCCATAAAACAAATTGACAATATGGGGAGTAGCCCAATTTGGGATTCTTTTGTTAGAATGTGAAGGTAAAAGAATCCTACATTGGTGAAAAGATAAGCTTTGCAATGACGTATAAGAGGTTGGGCTACTCCCTATATTGCCAATTGGTTTTATGGTGGAACCCCAACTTTCTTCATGGTATCAAAGCAGGTTGGCCCACATGTGAAGCCCAATGGGCACACGTGCTCCACATCACCCAATTCATCTTGTCCACGTGTTTGGCTTGAAAATCCCCACACGTGAGGGGGCGTGTGAGAATATGAAGATAAGAGTCCTACATTAGTGAAAGGATAAACCTTGCAATGGCTTATAAGAGGTTGTCTACTCCTCATGTTGCCAATTGATTTTATATGGAACCCTAACTTTCTTACCTTCACATCCTCACAACCATTAACGTTTTTTTTTTAATAATTAATTAAATAATTTCACATTGATTTTAAACCACGTATATCCAATATAATTATGAGGGAAAAAAAAAAACAAATAAGTCCAACGGTTAGCACAAAAAAAATTATACGCAAAATATTTTCTACGGAGACAACAAAGAGAAATAATATTAACGATGGTGATGTCATGACCATGCATATGCAAATATACAATTGCGTATTAATTGGGCCAAATGCATGCCACATATATCAGATAATGACTGAGAACTCTCAGAAGTAGTTGTGTACACAACCCTACGTATACTGACATACGAACCTTCCTGGAAACTCCTCGATGGATCGATTATCTCTGATCATATCTCTAAATTTTAATCTCAAGTAGGACGGTTATGCTTAGCTTTCCATGCTCGAACAAAATCTCGAGTGAGCTACATCATGAAGTTCTTGCTAGGCAGGAATGGCAGGCTCACATAGAGTTGCACATGAGCATATACGATCGTTTTTGTTTTTTATTCGATATTTGTTTGTTTGCTTTGGATGGTCTCCGCCTATTACCCGTTGATTTTACGTTGGATATTCACATTCCAACGTGACGATGTCTCTCGAGATGCCTATGTAGGAATAAGAGACTGCTTAGGGAAAGAAAAGATTAATTTACGTATCAACTATCAAGCCACTTTCTTGCTTAATTACCATACACATACAATACAAAACTACCTTCTTTTATGCACTTGGGTATGTTTATAATTAGAACAAATTAACGAGTCGTAATCAACTAATTAACAAGAAGCAAAGTGACAAAAACAGGGAAGGTAGAAAGAAATTTCGTGCTATATCATACTATTTAAGGACAAATTCCTATATATATGTTTGCGGCTCGATTAGATTTTCAATTGTGCACAATATTTATAGATGATTTCGGGTGTCCAAGTTTGAAACTGCGCTATCAACGGTTGTATTGTTTGAAGGGTTTAATTCTTGCTAGTTGCTTATTTAGTTGTAGAATTTATGCTCCATTTAATTTGCTTATTTTTACTGCATTCTATCATGTGTTCAATAACGTATGTACACGTATGCTCATGACCCTACTCTTAATTTTCAGCTTTGAATTTCTGGTATAAGTTGCTTTCACAACTTCTTAAATATAAAATCTTCTTTGGGGTTACTCTATTCATGAAGATTATTAAGCAACCAAATTTACATTTGATTTGTATTTTCTTATTCATAAGTTGATCTCTACTGTCTCTGTGTTTGAGATATAAGGAAAGTATATTATAGAAGCGGTGAAGAAGAGAGGTGGGAGGGAGAGAGGAAGAAACAAATTAAGAAGAATAAATTAAAAAAAAGTCTTGAAAGTATAACAAATTTTTTTTTTGAACAAACGATAATATCTACATTAAGAGGGTGAGGGAGTTGGTTAAGTTTTAAAATGTGCTTGCAATAATAATGTGGTTCAATTTCGCATTTGGCAAGAATTGAAACCTCTCACTTACAAGTGAAGAGGAATACCACTAGCTAGGCCGTTGTATTAAGCAGTTTAAAAGTATAACAGTTACAGTAGTTTTTTTGTTTTTAGTTTTCTTTTATGTGCATTTCACCTACCTCTCCGTAAAAAAAAAAAAAACCAAACATAACGTTATATTGTGTGCTTTTCTCCGTTCTTTTATCTTCTATATATATATATATAAAGGGAGCACACTAAAATGGTGAAGCTTCAATATCCCCAAATAACCCTCCCTAATTAGAATTCTAAACTAAACAAACTGTCACACCCATGTATATCTAATTTTCCCATCTATTATCCCTTTATTTGTATTGAAAACTTTGAGTTTTAATGATAATGACAAAATAAAGGGTAAACTGAATAGTATCAGGATTGACTTTTTATTGTAAAAATGTGGTTTTTCGTTAAAGTGAACAGTACCCGAAGCTTTTCGTTAAAGTTCCCTTATTTATAACACAACATAAGAAAAATAATTATCAAACGGATCCTTTATTTATCGTCTTGCGCTGCCATGCTCAAGTAATTTGGCAATTAAAAATTTTGAGGCCAAATGAGTGGTAAAACTCTGATGTGGTCCTTTTCGTTAAGAACGATATATATATAAACCTTTGAATTACCACTGTTAGTTGTTCAAAATCTATATTTGTTGCTTGGAAACAAGTACGAATTGGTTTCAAAGAAGGGAAAGAAAGATTTACTTTGTCATATATGATCCTCAATCATACTTCGATCCTTATAAACTATTGAATTATTAGAGCTCTTATCACATTATTTAACATCTACCCACACTACAAAAACATGTCTTGCTCTCGTTGATTATGTCTTTGCTAGAATATCCACATACACCTGTAAGTATATTTGCCCTCCACTCGATCCCTGTCTGTGGAACCCTAGACAGAAGTTTCCACGAAGCTTCCTCCATCTATTTAGGTATCCAGCCCATATCTTTGTGGCCACGTCCGCGACTACGTACACATCTCCATCACGTCGTTCTCTATATGTACCTGCATGATTTTGTACAAGATCTCAGCTGAGGCATGCATGCGATTTACGTAATACGTTTTGGATGAACAAGGACGGAACTGTAGTTGTCGGATGTAATCATACGTGGGGTGTTGGGACATTATGCTCGAACAGAAATTTCCACGAACTTTCCTCCCAATCAGGGGTCACACTCTTAGGGCACGTTTGGTTGAAGTGAAGGTAAATTTAGCGATTTACATGACATTACTGCTAGTCTACTATGCGAAGTCTTAGGTTCAATTTTCGCTAAAGGTGAATTTGAACTCTATTATTACTAACTCATTATGAAACTTAGCGCACTCTTCACGTCCTTAGTGTAGATACTATCGTTTGCTATGTTGATGCACAATATCAGTGAGAACTTTGGTACAACATAAGGTGTTAAGTTTGTGACCTTCGCTAGATTGCTCCGGTCACTAGTATGGATCGGTATGTAAATGGACAGAAACAGGGAAGCAAACACAAGATATACGTGGTTCACCCAGATTGGCTACGTCCACGGAGTAGAGGAGTTCTCATTAATTGTGAAGGGTTTACACAAGTACATAGGTTCAAGCTTTCCTTTAGTGAGTACTAGTGAATGATTTAGTACAAATGACATTAGGAAATATTGTGAGAGAATGATATCTTTTTATAGAAAAGAGTCTCTAGCTTTGTTCTGACTTTGACACGTGTCGTGATGTGATTGGCCTCTGATGTCGACATGTGTCGCACTATGATCGGCCTTTGATGTCGACCCGTGTCGCGTTGTGATTGGCCTCCTGGTTGGAAGGAAACTCTTGTGGATCCTTTGATGGTATAACGTTGACTGGTGCTCAGTAGTTTCGGGATTGGTCAAGTATGGTATAAGCAGTGCTCCCTTAAGTTCCCGAGTGAGGGAAGCTCATCGGTTGGGGACTTGCAAGATTCAAGCCGCTGAGTACTCACGAAACTTCTAAGTACCAAAGTGTGGTATTGTTTTCACTTGCCTTATTTGTCTCATAGGTATACGTGGCATCTTTTCTGGAAGTACTTTTCCTCCATCCAGGGATGGTATCTTTAACCAATGGAGATGCACAAGGTAGTGTATCAATTTCACTTGAAGCTTACTTGTATTTTCGGGCTTGGTCAAGCGTGATACAAACCATATAGTAGGAGTCCCCCAAGTCTTTGAGCGAGGAGATCTGCCGAAAGAGGTGACAGACAAAGTAAGCAATCAGAGTTCCAAGCAATCAGTTTCAGATCAAAAGTTTGATCTCGGGTTCTGGCTTATTGTTCTTCTTCTCTTTGTCTTGCAGACCGCAACAAGGACAAAGAAAAGGACATGGAGAAGGATGATATCAGATACTTTTGGTTTTGAAGAAGTAATAGATGAATCGGCACGTCTTCTGTTGCGCTTGTCTCCACATGCTTCCTTGTATCATTTTCACTTGCCCTATCTGTTCTTTAGGCAGATGTGGCATCTTCTCTGGAAGCACAAGATGTTGAAGATGAGTACTCGAGAGCAATGTTAGGTAAGCAATCAGGCAAGGGGTTCCAGGCAGTCAGATCTTGACTGGAAGCTTGATTCCAAATGCTGACTGATTGCTCTCTTTCTCTTTGTCTTGCAGGTAAGAGTAAGGGCAAAGGAAAAGATAGGGAAAAAAACATGATATGAGATACATTTGCTTTTGAAGAAGTAACTTTCCACATGCTTATTCTTGAACTAGGCTGGAGGGTTTTCTGGTTTCCTCCAGAGTATAAGGCCGACTTAAGAATTTGAGGGTCAAAACTAGTCTATCAAATCTAGAGTACGTTCGACCCTGATGATATGTGATACTTTTACTGTTGACAAAATAGTGGATGTGGCATGGTGAGGCTTTGCTTTTTGGCGACGGTGTCAACGAAAGGTTGTTGAAGCTTCTCAAGCTATTTGGATAGGACAACGATGTCGAGCTTGGATTTGACTTAGATTCCTCCATCTGGATTATGCGGTTTTGCAGGGAGGGCGTCGTGCTATAGTGATTTGTTCCAGCTCATCGTTGAACCTTCTGCTTCAATCTTTTGCATCACAGAAGTGGTGTGCAACCTTTGCATTTGAATGGTCATTCAGAGCACTACTTCTCAGCGACTCATCCATGCTTGGCAGCTTCAGTGTAAAGAGCCAATATTGTATAAATTGTTCTGAGGTATTTGCCAAAAGAATTCGCGACCTTGACAACAGTTGAGAATAAGTACTCGAGAGCGATGTTAGGCTAGCAACCATGCAAAGGTTCTGGGCAATCAATTCCAGATCGGAAGTTTGATTTCAGGTTCCGACTGATTGCGTTATTTCTCATTGTCTTGCAAGTAAGAGCAAGGGCAAAGGAAAATATAGGAAAAAAGCATGATATGGGATACTCTTGCTTTTAACCCTGATGATATGAGATACTCTTGCTCTGGTGTGGCTTGTTTGCAGAGGTATTATCGGGGGAAAGGAAGCTGAGTATTTCAAGAGACTCTGCTGCGAGTACCCTCTTAGATGTGAAGAAGAGTTGAGCATTTTTTTTTATTTGCAGGCCTGCCTGGCTGTGGAGGATGGAGGTCGACATATATAGGAATTATCCTAACAGTGAGTAGTAACGCTGTTCCTTTACCATTCTTGGTCATGGCAATGTAGTGGAAGCTGCAAGATTCACGTGTTTTAACTTTGTCAGAGCACTTTGAAAAAATGGTCCGTGGTATCTGTAAAGTTGATGTTGCGTGTGAAGATTGCAAACAAATTTTATCCAAGGAAATCTGGCTCTCAAAGTTCGGAGAATGGTGCATTTTTTATTTTCGAGCAAGAAGATATGTTAAAGATCTGGCTCTTGAAATTCGGACAATGTTGCCTCTTCGATTTTTGAACAAGCAATACTATTGAGGATCTGGCTCTCGAGATTCGGAGAGCGGTGCCTCTTCGATTTTTGAGAAAGCAATCCTGTTATGAGTTTGGCTTTCGAGATTCGGAGAGCGGTACCTCTTCAATTTTGGAGAAAGCAATCCTGTTGGGAGTTTGGCGTTTGAGATTCAGAGAGCGGTGCCTCTTCAATTTTTGAGCAAGCAATCATGTTGGGAGTGTTTTCTCATATGTGAGTAAAGGTTGGGCATTTTTGTCAGTCTGCCTTGCCACGGAGCACGAAGGTTGACACACATAGGGACTTTCCAGTTATCAAGCAGTGGTGCTATTCCTTTACCCTTGTGGGTAATAGTAGGGTAGCTGGACCTTCAAATTTTATGTGTCTAAACTTTGTCAGAGATCTTTGGCAAGTTATCTGTGGTACCCGAGGAGCTGATGCTGCATGTGGAGATTGTCAACATATTTTACTCAGGAAAATCCGCTTCTCGAAGTCCGGAGAGTGGTGCCTCTTCAATTTTTGAACAAATGGCCCTGTTACCATTTCTTTTATAGGGGCACCAATTGTGTGCAAGAAGTACGTTCAGAGAGTTATTGCTTATAGAGGCACCAATTGGACTCATTTTTCCTTCATCATTTTTTAAAATGTCTGGCCCATCCGATCGTCGTTTTGACTTGAACTTTGGTGAAGATGCAGCCATGTCTCCTCAAGACAACATATGGCGCCCATCCTTCTTATCCCCTACTGGTTTTCTTACCATTGGGGACTCTGTGATGAAGAATGATATGACTGCTGCGGTGGTGGCCAGGAACCTTCTCACTCCCAAAGATAACAAACTACTTTCCAAACGGTCCGATGAGTTGGCTGTTAAGTATTCTCTGGCTCTTAATGTTCAGTGTGCAGGTTCTGTGTCTAATATGGCCCAACGCCTATTTGCTCGAACCTGCCAAGTTGAATCTTTGGAGGCTGAAGTGGTAAGTCTCAAACAGGAGATCAGAGAGCTCAAGCACGAGAATAAATAGTTGCACATGCTCGCACATAACTACGCTAGAAGCATGAAGAAGAAGCTTGACCAGCTGCAGGAATCTAATGGTCAGATTTTAATTGATCATCAGAGGTTTGTGGGTTTGTTCGAAAGACATTTATTGCCTTCGTCTTCTGGGGTTGTACCACGCACTGAAGCTCCAAATGATCAACCTCCGGTACCTCATCTTTCTGGGGTTCTGCCCAGTACTGAGGCCCCAAATGATCACCCTCCGGTGCCTCCTATTTTTGGGGCTCTGCCGAGTGCTAAGACTTCTCATGAGCAACCTTTGTGAAGGCCCACTCCTGTTTGTTGGTTTTGATTCATGTGTATGCACATATCTGTAATTTATCGGAGATATCAGTAAATAAGCTTTACTTCATTCAACGTATTGTGTTAAATACACTAAGGCATCCTTCCCTAAGTTCTTTGAATTTTTTCTTTTGTTGAAGTTTGCATGTTGAAACTTCGTGGGTGGATCCTGTAGGTTGAGGTAGTGCTCCCTTAATTTCCCGAGTGAGGAAAACTTCTCGGTTGGAGACTTGAAAGATCCAAGTCACTGAGTAGTCGTGAAACTTCCAAGTACCGAGGTGTAGTAGTATATGGTAGGAGTCCCCCAAGTCTCCAGTCGAGGGAATTAACGAAGGAGGTTTCTTGCTAGTAGCCAATTTTCCAAAGTAACAAAATTTCACCATTTTCCTTTCTAAGTGGTAGCCCAAAACTCTTCCTTCATATATATTTGGTATAAAAGTTGTTATGCCCAAAGAAGGGGAGGCCTAGGCCTTTTTTTATTTTTTTTTATTTTTAGAATTTTCTATTTTTCGACTTTTGTTTTTTTTTCTTTCCAATTTTCAAAAATATTTTTTTTAATAGGTGAAGTTTTGATGTTGAAGCTTTGTATGTGAAGCTTTTGTAGGTGAAGCTTTTGTGTTGAATCTTTGTAGGTGAAGCTTTATAGGTGAAGCTTTGGTGTTGAAACTTTGTAGGTGAAGCTTTGGTGTTGAAGCTTTGTAGGTAAAGCTTGGTGTTGAAGCTTTGTAGGTGAAGCTTTGGTGTTGAAGCTTTGTAGGTGAAGCTTTGGTGTTGAAGGTTTATAGATGAAGCTTTGTTGGCACCATAAATTGATTTTGCTTCACACTATCTTGATCAAGAGTGTGTGAAGCTTTTGAGAATTGTAGTTGCTCTCCATTGATGAAGTTTTGTTGGATGTTGAAGCTTTGTAGGTGAAGCTTATATGTTGAAGCTTTTGTTGGCACCATAAATTGGTTTTGCTTCACACTGTCTTGATCATGAGTGTGAAGCTTTTGAGAATTGTAGTTGCCCTCCATTGATGAAGCTTTTGTTGGCACCATAAATTGGTTTTGCTTCACACTATCTTGATCAAGAATGTGTGAAGCTTTTGGGAATTGTGGTTAAACTCCATTGATGAAGCTTTTGTTGGCACCATAAATTGGTGTTGCTTCACACTGTCTTGATCAAGAGTGTGTGAAGCTTTTGAGAATTGTAGTTGCCCTCCATTGATGAAGCTTTTGTTGGCACCATAAATTGGTTTTGCTTCACACTATCTTGATCAAGAGTGTGTGAAGCTTTTGGGAATTGTGGTTGAACTCCTTTGATGGAGCTAATGTGTTCACCTCCTCCCCACCCTCCCCCCACTTTTTTTTTGGAGGGGGAGATGGGGAGCTGTAAGTTTGAAATTTGAAAACTCCCTAGCTTGTGTGGAAGTTTGAAGACTTTCCATATGGGTTTTTTTCATGGTTTGAATTTTGAATTTTGAATTTCATTGGCCATGTTGAACCATATAAGAATGATAAGTTTCCATTATTTTCATTGTCTTCATTTGCTCATTTTGTAGTGATTTTTGGAGATAGAGTGCTCTCTAGTTGAGAGGGATTCTGGCATTACTTTGCACCATCTTCAGGTTGGTAGTCTTCTCCACTAGATAATGAACTGGTTGAGTTTTTCTTCATGCCCTAGGATCTTCCTTATGTTTCGATCTTTCATGTGGTAATAGAGTTTGTTTCTGTTTGTTGTAGATGTCAGAGTTTGGAAGTCCTAGTGATGAGGGCTCCACTAGCTCTAACTCTAGGTTTGAGCTTGCAATGTTGGAGTCTTCAGGGCCTTTGTAGGAGTCTTGTACAAAAGAAACGTTGGGTGATCTTCGCAATTGTCAAACCTTAGCCAATATTGGTTCTTCCTCTTTCATGTCAGTGGGTGAGGGGGTTGTTTGTGACGCCATACCCATATTTGGCTCCGAGTTCATAGTGGACCATTTAGAGAAAAACTTGTAGATAGCGAAAAGCAGCTTGAGGCCCTAAGGCAGTCATGTAGTATCCTCCGTAGTGTAGGAATGCGCTTGGTGCATCATGAAAAATTGTCATCTGAACCACCCAAGGGTCATGTTATGTTCTATACCCAGATATTATTGACCTTAGGGGTGAAGCTGCCTTTGCACCCGTGGTTGCAACGGATGCTATCTTTCATTGGATATGCATCTAGGCAACTCTACCCTGGTTTTTGGGATACCTTGATCTGGTTTTATATTATTTGGATGGAATGTGGGTTAGGTGAGCGACGTGATCCTACTCACTTCCAGACTGTAGGTTGTAATGTATCCATTGTTTGCATTATTTGCTATTTGTTGTGATTTTCTCTTGCTTCTAACATTTTTCTTCGTGCAGTAACGCGAGGGACCATTAAGCTGTTCGGATGAGAGCTAGCTAACTTAGAGAAGGTGTTGAGGGTGCCCAAAGAGGATAGACACTTGGGTAAGCTACGAACCTTATTTCGAAAGTACAGTTTCTAGCCTCTAGTGTCGGAGTACCAGAGACGAGCAAGTAAGTTGTATCTTTCATTTCGCCCCCTCTTTCTTTTATAAAGTTGCATTCCTTACTTTGATTTTTCTTGTTCAATGGAGAAAGTGGGCAAGAAAGGGGGGACTTGCGCCAAGAAAGGGAAAACACCCATGTTAGTTCCCATAGACGACATTTTGTTTCACATGGGAGCTCGTAAGCACCGGGTGAGGCTAGCCCCTAGACCTAAGTCGCAAGAGGAGGTCCTCAAGATTACTGCCTCAAAGAAGGCTGAAGATAAGGTCATCGGGCGTGCTACTACCATAGTTGCAGGGGAAGAGAGACGATTGTTACCTCATCTTCCTACCATCAATATCATCTTTCCTCCAACCATGGAGTCTACTGACCAAGAAGGTGACCCTAGCTCCAACCGTAAGAAAAATTACAAGGAAGAAGTTGTGAGCATCTATTGGAATGACTTGAAGGTAGCCGTGCAACCAAGTAGTTTTAGGTATGTCAATAATTGCCTGGCAGGACGTCGATCCACTGTTGACGAGCTTGGCGAGCCGCTAGATGAGAACGAATCAGATCGTGACCAGATGATGAGGCTATCTTCTTATGTAAGTGTTACTCTGTCATTTCTTTAATGTCTCCCTTTTTTTCTTGGCAGTGACGATCATCTTGTCATGTAGGTCATGACCGAGTACGACTACAGATTACGAGAGGTCGAGCGGTACAAGGCAAATTTAAAGAGAATAAACAGCTTGTAAACGATGCCAGAAAAACGAGCAAAGCTTTGGCTGAAGCCATCCACCTCAAGGATCAAAACTTTGAGAGTTTGAATAGGCGGAATGGTGAGAACGTGAGGCTTAAGAACAATTAGAAGCGACTGCGAAACATTTGGAGACAACTATCCTCGAGGTTTCCAAGGTTAAAAGGGAGTTGGATAGTGCCTTGGTTGAGGTTTCTGGGCTGAAGATGAATGTCCCAATTGAGAGGAACGCTGTTGTGCATGAGTTCTTAGGTTCCCAGGCCTTTCACGTTGCCTTTAGACCTCATTGCATCAGGGCGACTAATTTTGCGAAAAGGAAATGTATGGCCGTCCTTAGGCTTTACTACAATGGAAGCATTATCCGAAAGTACCACGATGAGATGGACGAGTACCGATAAAAAGATGAAACCTTCGTCCTCGCAGTTGATCCTAGTAGTGAGGATGACTCTGATAATGAGGCTAGTATCGGTGAGCAATCTCAGGAGAGTGAGGATGATCCTGGAGATGTTGAGGATGGTGGTGATGACGATGTGGTTAAAACGCAGAGTGATGCTGTCAGGCGGCCTCAAATGAGGATGACTCATAGTGCCCTCTTTTTCTGCATGTACTATGGATGTACGAGTTTGTTATTTGTGTGACATGTGCCATGTACTCTGGATGTACTAGTTTGTTGTTTGTGTGGCACGTGCCATGTACTTTGGATGTACTTGTTTGTTGTTTGTATGGCATGTGCCATGTTGTAAGCCTAAGAGCTTTTTATTTATGGATGTTTACGACTTTACGCCGTCTAGTTTGATGTTAATTGCCAAGTATTTGCACTATCATTGATGAATGCTTGGCTATGTTTGAACAAATCCTTTGTTTGGATATAAGCCATAACTTGGGTAAGATTGAACGAATATACTGTGGAGCCGTTTGTTTATTTGTATAGTCTTGTTGACATATATTTAGACTTTATTTCATGCTGGGACCATTCATGTTGAAGCTTTGAACCCGAGTATTTCATTGCTAGGTTAGAACCGAGTTGTCTAAATCACCTCTTTATTGAATTCATGCCAAATGGTCTTCGTTACATAGGATAACAAACGGCTGAAGCTTAACACTTGTACAATGTGAGTTTACTTGTAATAGTACTTCAAGTGATCAGCGTTCCATGGATGGCCAAGGGTCTTGCCATCGAAGCTTCTGAGCTTGTAGGAGCCAGGGCGACTGATGCCAACAACTTCAAACGGTTCATCCCAGTTTGGACTAAGTGTTCATTCAATTGGGACTCTGTCGCAGAGTAATCTTTTCTTCAATACCCAATCCCCCACTTTGAAAGAACTAGGTTTGACCTTTGAGTCATAGTAGTTGGAGATGCGCTGCTTGTAGGCGACATTCCTCAAGTGAGCCTGGTTTCTATGTTCCTCGACTAGATCTAAGTTGAGGGTAAGTTGTTTGTCATTTTCGCTTTGCACATAGTTCTGGACTCAGAACGTTGCTTGCTTAAGCTCAACTGGGACAACTGCCTCTGTACCAAAGGCAAGTGAGAATGGAGTTTCTTCTGTTGAAGTCCGATACAAAGTGCGGTATGACCAAAGAACTTGGGGTACAAATTATGGTCAACAACCTTTAGCCTTGTCCAAGTTGGTTTTCAAAGTGCGCTTGATTATTTTGTTGATGGCGTCAACTTGTCCATTAGACTGGGGATAAGCTGGGGAGGCGAAACATAAGTTGATGTTGAACTTAGAGCATAACATCTTGAACTTATTGTTGCCGAACTGTCGCCCGTTGTCAGTGACTATCGCATTGGGAATGCCGAATCTCCAAATGATGGTTGCCAAGGGTTCTATTTCGGCCCACTTTGTGAAGTAGTCAACTGCAATGATTGCATAGTGGACCTTGCTCTTCCCTGCAGGCATTGGGCCGATCAAATCAAGTCCGGCTGATCATAGGAGTGAGCGGCTCGGGAGGGGAGTGAGGAATAGTTGTGTAGCATTGACACTTGGTGGAGTGTTGGCCAGTAATATCCTTGGCGAAAAGCCTTGTGTGCTAGGGATCAAGATCCAGCATGATCTCCGCAGACTCCTTCATGTATATCCCGAAAGATAATTTCTGCCTCCATGGGCGTAAGGCATCTTAGGTATGGTAGGTTAAAACCCCGCTTGTAGAGTTGGTCATTAATTATCAAGTAATGGGTAGACTTGTATCGAATCTAGACTTTGTCATTTGGAAGGGTGCCATGAGCAAGGAATTTATAAATCGGGGTAATCCAACTATCCCCCTGTTGTAAGTTGCACACTTCCGAGGCCATGGTGCTTGGTGTTGCCAACAATTCGACCTGAATTTTTCTAGGAGTCTGCATGACTGTTTGCTGCTCTATGAACTTGGGTGATTTGGTAGTGGAAGTGCTTGAGCAACAGTTGTGTTTGTGCAAGATATCCTGCCATGGAGCTATCCTTAGCGTCAAAGTTGTTGGTGATCTGGTTAACCACTAATTGGGAGTCACTGAAGATATCAATTTGTTTAACCCCGAGGTGTTTGGCTAAATGTAATCCTGGTATGAGGGCTTCATATTCGGCCTTGTTGTTCGACGCCTTGAATTTGAAACGAAGAGCATACTCCATTGCCACTTTGTCGGGGGTAGTAAGGACTAGTCCTGCTCCACAACCCTATTGGTTGGACGAGCCATCAACATATAGACTCCATGCTGGGGCTATTGGTTCTATTTTCTGAGCTTCCGAGGGTAATGAATCCACTGCATTAGGCGTAGAAGCAATGTCAACATGATATGTGAAGTCGGCGATGAAGTCTGCCACTGCTTGGCCCTTCTCAGCTGGCTTTGGTTGGTATGAGATGTCAAACTCACCCAATGTTATCGCCTATTTGATCATTCGCCCTGAAGTGTCAAGACTCTGAAGTATTTGTCGAAGGGGGTGATTTGTAAGTACAATGATGAAGTGTGCTTGGAAGTAGGGACGAAGCTTCCGAGCAGTCATGACCAATGCTAGAGCTAATTTCTCAATGTTGGAGTATCGTGTCTCCGCATCTTGTAGAGCCCTACTAGCGTAGTAGACAGGTCGTTCAACATTACCTTCACTTCGAATGAGAACGGAGCTGACCGCTAAAGCCGAAACAGACAGATAGACAATGAGGGCGTCACCAACTTCAGGTTTGGAAAGCAAAAAGGCTTTACCCATATACTCTTTGAGGTTCTTGAACGCTTCGGCACATTCATCAATCCATGTAATGTACTTCTTACTTCCCTTAAGTGCTTTGAAAAAAAAAGAGCGCAGTTGTCTGTGGCCTTAGAGATGAACCTGGTCAAGGCTGCCACCTTGCCAGTAAGGCTCTGGATGTTCTTTGGCTCTTTCATGTCAATGATTGCCTTCATTTTCTCGGGGTTGGCTTCAATGCCTTGTTGGCTAATCATGAAACCCAAGAATTTTCCAAAGCCCACGCCGAATGCGCATTTGTTGGGGTTCAACTTCATTCGATACTTCTTCAGGATGGTGAAGGTTTCAGACAGGTTGGTGATGTGTTGGTCATCATGTTTGCTCTTGACTAGTACATCATCAACATAAACTTTCATGCTCTTCCCAATCTATTCACCAACATTGAATTGACTAGTCTCTGATAAGTCGTCCCTGCATTCTTTAGGCCAAACGACATGACTTTATAGCAATATAGTCCTCTGTCAGTAGTGAAGGCCGTGTGTTCTTGGTCTGGGGGGTTCATGAGGATTTGGTTGTACCCCGAGTAAGCATCCATGAAGCTCAAAAGTTAACACCCTGCAGTAAAGTCCACAAGTCTATCAATGAGAGGAAGGGGAAAGCTATCATTCAGGCATCCTTTGTTTAAGTCGGTGTAGTCGACACACATTCTCCACAAGATCTTTTGAAGCAAGAGACTTTCTTTGGTTGGATTTTTCTTAACAATGACCATATTTGCTACCCATGTTGGGTAATGGACTTCGCGGATGAAGCCTAGGCCTTTGAGTTTTTTAACTTCTACCTTCATTGCTTCTTATCGTTCAGCGTCATAAGATCTTCGCTTCTGTCTCACTGGCTTGGTCTTGGGGTCAATACTCCAGCGATGACAGATGATATCTGGAGAGATTCATGGCATGTCCTCGTATAACCAGGCAAATACCTCATTGTTCTCTTGCAAAAAAGAGATCAATGCTAGCCGAAGGGGTGGTGACAAGGTGGTGCCAATCTTCACCATGCGATCCGGGTAATCTTTTGAGATAGAGACCTTATCCAACTCTTCAACAGGTTGTGCTTGCGGGGTGAAAGAGTCATCTCGAGGATCGTCGAGTTGACTGTTGCCGCCATGAATATCCAAGTTAGCTTCGTTTGGGCTGATCTCTATCACTTGATCATGTATAGAAAGGGTTTCCTTGGGCACAGGCAAATGTTGTTGCTTGACTGAAGTATTGTAACATGATCGTGCACTAAGTTGATCTCATCTGATGTAACCGCTGCCATATGGGGTTGGAAATTTCATCAACAACATATGTGTGGATACCATGACTTTGAGATCATTGACGCTGGTGCGCCCAAAGATGACATTGTATGCTGTCGGGCAGTCAACCACTAGGAAGTTAGTGGTAATGGTATCTGTGTAAGGGCATGTACCAATGGTGATGTATGCTCCCTTTAGGTTGCACGATATCACCGGAGAAGCTTATCAGATGAGAAACTGAGTGATCGAGCAAGTGTTCAGCTACATTAAGTGCCCTGAAAGCTTCAGCAAACATAATATTGACCGAAGCCCCCGTGTCTATCAGGATTATTCGTACTTCAAAGTTGGCTATGTGAGCTTCCACGATCAGTGGGTCGTTGTGAGGGTAGATGATACCTCTTTCTTCCTCAGGGTAGAAACATATTGGATCCCAGTTAGGCTTTTGATACTTGCCTCCCCTGATGTTATCCACGTGAAACACTTGGTGGCCAGGCCTCAAAGTTCATTCACTATTTTTCATGGCCCTGTTGGAAGATTTAGATATGGGTGTGCCGCCACTTATGGAATATATCACATTCACTTGGCGTTGGTTACGGTTATCCCTTGGAGGGTGAAGGAGGAATTGATCAATTTTTCCTTCACGTGCCAAAGCTTCAATATGATCACGAAGAGTAATACACTTTTCGCCGTCATAGCCGTTATGCTCGTGGTAGCAGTAAAACGTGCCCGTGTTCTTCGTGGGCTTGTAATTCGGCTGCCTCGGCTTTGGCTTCGGTATCAGGTGTGCTATGCTAGGGTAAATGGCCACACATGTGGCGTTCAAAGGTGTGTGTGCATCATACCTCGAGGTAGGGTTTGTCCTGACACGTGCTTGACCTACTGTGTTGACTGCCTGGGGGCGGGGATTATCGTGGCGATATCCTTGGTTATCGCGATAGTGTCCCTTACTCCTTTTACTAAAATGAGACTGGTGAGGATGAAATTTTTTCCTTTTGCCCTGAGATTGATATGTCTGTTGACTTGGCAAAGTATTAAGTAAGGCAGGGGGAGGCGCCGCTGCCGTTTGGAAGGTTGAGGTCTTCTCATTTGGTTGGATCTGGCTTCCACTCCCTACTTGCTGATAAGGGGTGGTTGTAAGGGGTTTCCCTTGATATGTCCTTGTTTCGGCGGAGACGTGGTTGTAAACATGTACCATCACCTCAGGGTAAGTCTTCCAAGTATTGGCATTGATCATGTACTTGAAGTAACAGTCACGTAGGCCTGTCGTGGAGGCCTTGAGGGTGGTATTTGTTGGAAATATGCCCTGAAAGCCAATCTTTGGAAGAAACCTTTCAGGACAAAAGAATAGATGTATAGATGATTCTTATACGTCAAATGGCAAAAACACGAATTAGGACTATCTCAATAAACGATATATGTCTTAAATAGTGTATCCATGGACAATGGATGGATTGAAGAAGTAATCTAATGATGTTAGATTACAGAGACCTTCTTCAGATAACCAAATGTCCAAAAGGTTCCTGGTCATTGGATTGTCGGAGGGAAACTGACAATGCGTAGATCGGTACATACTATGTCTGCTTCAAATGGAAGGATGGAAAGTCTCATCCCATTCGTGTTGTGACACTAAGACAAGTATGTAGGTGCTCATTAGGGGAATGAGTTCACTGAACACAATCGAACGAGAGTACTTGCATGGAGGTCTACTCACATGTCAAGCAAGCAACTCTAAAGGTTGGAATAATGTAAGTAGTCCTTAGACCTGAGGCATCGTCGTTGTCTTGTGGTTAAGTACTTAATCTTTGATTATGTCAAACGTCAATCTTTCAGAATGTCAACGGCATAGTTGGGGTTAAGCCACTTAGTCATGAAGGCAAGTGTATGCGCAACAAGGAATCTCTAATCCTCGGTAAGAGAGGAAGAATACTCTAAGATATGATTCGGAAATCTTCGGCCGAAGTATCGAGCGTATTGAAAGGAATGCGTTCCTATACGACTCAAAAGAATCATATAAGAAGGAATAATCACATTAGGGGTTTGACATAATATATCCATACCCTAGTAATATGATTGAGAGTATTGTATTAGAGAAGGATCGAATTACATTTGTAATTCCAACTGAATAGGTTCTCCGAATAAACTTCTACATTAGCTTGGGTAGCTATGACATATGGTTAGATGTCACTCATAGTTTGTGAGTTCTTCTAAGATAAATAAACATAGTCATCAAAGAAGAATGGTGAATTAAAATGAAGTTTTGATTCACTAGTGATTGAAATTAAATTGAATTAATGACCAATCACCTCACTGCCTTGCTAATTAGAACCTAAAAGATTGTTCACCAAAACACTATTGTAGTGGGTAATTAATGGATGATGGAATTAATTAATTGGATTAATTAAGTGTTTTGATTAATTTAGAAAGTCTAAAGAAATCATAAAAGCGATAAAAGATCGTTTTGGGCTTAAAGAAATGTTCGGGTTTAATTGGGCCCATTGGGCCTAAACCCATTAGGCTTTTATTCAAGCATTGGATGACTTGAAATAAATGAAAGCCCAAAGCCCAAATTAACACAATAGGGCCGGCCACATGCTAAGGGTTTGGGTGAGATGTTTGGTCAATTTGTTGACTAGGTTTTTGATAATATATAAGGAACTTTATAGAGATTGATTCCTTTAAATGTTTTTGTAAGTTTTAGAAACACAAAATAAAAACAACCATCTCTCTCTCTCTCTCAATTAGGCTTGCCACCTTGAGGGTGAATTGGCTAACAACTTTTCATCTTTTTGGTCATTCCTTCATCCTTCTCATTATACTAGTGGGTGAGGATCTTTAGAGGTCTTCT
Source organism: Malus fusca (assembly GCA_035220775.1). Classification (NCBI taxonomy): domain Eukaryota; kingdom Viridiplantae; phylum Streptophyta; class Magnoliopsida; order Rosales; family Rosaceae; genus Malus; species Malus fusca. The sequence goes on from CM069062.1 coordinate 23,508,525, forward strand.
ACTTTGGGGACTTGAAGAGAACCTAGGAGCACTCATTCTATCAAAGTGGAGGAGGCAAGGAGGGAAGCTAGGCTCAAGGAATTCAAGGAACAAAGAGCTTGGAGGTGGTCCATCCTTGGTCTAAAATCAAGAACAAGAGGTATAGATCTATTCCTTGACTTTGTTCTTAAGCAAAATTGTTTTGATGCATTATATTTAAACCTATGAACCTTGAAGGGGATTTACATGACTATAACTTTGATAACTTGTTATAAATGCTTCCGTTGCGTATGTATATAAATCTAGAATTGTATATGCATGCTAGTCATTTTGAAATCCCAAATCTAGAAAACTCATAATTTTCCCTTCAAGTGGTATCAGAGCCAAATGTTTATGTATAATGTGTCCTTTTGGATTTTATGCATATGGGTATTAATATTATGCATGGCATAATTATTGTTTCATTCAAAATATGTTTATCTTTTGTTTTTCAATAGTTGAAGAATGTTAGTCAATAGTTGAAAAAGATATGTATGCAAAAGTTGTTTTGTATGCATGAATGAAATTTGAGTTTTGAACTAATTTTGACATATTACTTCTTCATTTAAAGTATGTTTATCTTTTGTTTTTCAATGGTTGAAAAATATAAATCAAGAGTTGAAAAGATGTGTATGTAAAAATTGTTTTGTATGCATGAATGAAGAACAAGTCATGAACAAAATTTTGGGTTTCTTGTTCTTTGTGGTTGGCACGATTTTGGGAAAAATTTTGAGCATGTGTTTATGTTTTATTGTAAGACACTCACACATCATTTAAAGCTAGAAAGAAGAAATATTGTCACTTAAGTTTTTGGGTTTGAAAAATCACCAAGAATACACAAATCTTGAAAAATATGTTCATGGTTTTGTTCTTGGTGTTCATAGTTTGGTTTTTGGATGAAAATGATTTTATTTGTTTTTCATGCATAGTTTTATGATTGTGGATGATGATCTTACCATCCATAACCATATTAAAATTAATTGAACCCTACTAGATTAGGTGAATATCCATCACTTTTTCTAAAGAATTAAAAGCTAAGATAAGTGACAAACATAATGATGTTTCCTTTTTATTTTGTAATGAATTAATGCAAAATTAGTGGATTTCATCCCCCCCCATTACCTAGGCCGGCCTACCCTAGTGGATTTACCACTTATGGGGCCATTTTATATTTTGAGAAAGTTGGTTTTACTTTTGAGTATTTATGGTTTGACCCCTAACTTTTTCATAATTGCATAAAGGCCCCTACTAACTAGAAAGTTAAAATATTTGATTTTAATTTGTTAGTTGTTTAAACTCATAATACTATTATGCCCATATGCACTAAATCTAAATGTTTATGTTGCATTCCATATGATTATTTAATTTGATTAGATAGTTGGAAAAATGGGTGACTATGGACTTATGCCTTAAACGATAATTGAGCTATGAGATAAGGCGCTAAAATCAAATTGTTTGAACCTTGGGAATGTGTTTTAATTACTGTTTAATTGGACCTTGTCACGTTTGAAATTAATCTATCTCTCCCCTTTTAGTATATGTAATTTATAGGAATTTGTACAAATCGGTTTGTAATTCTTATTACTTCTTAATCTCTATTCATTAGTTGATTCCCTCTAGTGCTAGACTAGAGTTTATTTAACTATTGGCAAGAAGACATAACTAAAAGTGGGTTTTGACATGAGATTAAAGATTAAATGGGTCCAACGCCCTAATTAGCAATGAATGATTGTCTTTCATTTCTAATGGCTAAATGAAAATGTTTTAATTGGATTGAAAAGCACGTAATTAAATTGACACAACCTCCCCGAGTTTATATTCAACAATGATGGCTCGTTGTTGCAATAACCTAATAAGTCCATGGTCATCCAAGAGCCTAAGATAACTATAAAGTCCAATTTCAAAGGAATGCAAAAACCATAGTAGTAGTAGTTACTTCCAATATTTGAAAAATTCGTTTTTGATATTGATTTGTTTTTCTTAAAACAAATAGTGGGAGTATCATACGCTACTAAAATATAATGAATATAATTAGTAGTAATATATATCTCCAATATTTTGAAAAATGTTTTGATATTGATTTGTTTTGTGAAAACGAATAGTGGGGATATCATATGCTACTAATTTCATTAACTTTGGACTAGTAGTTATAATAGGACTATTTATTTGAATATGATTAAATAAATAATATTGATGAGACCTTAAAATCCCTCAACCAACAAACAATATTAAGTTGAAAGCGTAAGAGTGCTTAGAACACTTTTTCGTGGCCTTCCACCATGGTGGGATCCAATCGTTTATGACTTGTACACCGGCTTCACCCTATCATGGGGGAGTACAAAGTGCATGCTTATACTCAGGAGGAATCCATAAACATATGATGAGGTTAGTGTAGGCAACGAGGATAGCCAATATCATATCATTGTGAGGCTATTCTTGAACCCCTTCACGAACTAAGCATGGTGGGAATGACTTAACTAAGTGCAATGGCGCCAATATCATATCATTGTGAGGCATCATTCTCTAGAGGCCAAATTGATGGGTACTTGCATTAGTTGCAAATGAGTAAATGTACTCTCTCATTATTATTAATGCTAGCCAATATCATATCATTGTGAGGTAGGCTTGGTAATAGTGAGCCTCCCATAACCCGCTAGGAGCTTTCTTTGAAATCTCCCGGATTCCATCTTGAGGGATATGGAATTTGCCAAAAATGGTGGGTGGTGTCATTCGGTTTAAAGACCCGAATCGTTTGACTTAATCAACAATCAATCTAATTATTTTAGTGTTTATGTATTTAGATATGGTTGGAAGCGCACTCGCGAAAATACTCGACAAACATTGCCTTGAAGGGCACAATTTCCCATCATGGTATCGTAATGTCAAGATTCTCCTAACATTGGAGAAGATTGTTTACGTGCTAGACAAGGCTCCACCTCACATACCTCTTGGCCCTGAGGCTACAGAGGATGAGCGTGCTAAGTTTGACAAGCACGTTGAGGATGACACACAAGCCAAATGCTATCTGTTGGCTTCCATGAATGAGGAGCTACAGAGACAGCACGAGGACATGGACAGTGCATTTTCCATAATACTCCATCTTACGGAGTTATATGGCGAAGGGACGCGCAACCGTCGTTTTAGCACTGTTTGTGAACTTGTGAAGACCAAGATGGTCAAAGGGGCTCCAGTACATCAACATGTACTGAAGATGATAGGATTCATTGAACAATTGGAGAACCTTGGTACTCCACTTGACGGGGAATTGGCCCAGGACTTCATATTGGCTTCTCTTTCTGATTCATTTGCGCAGTTCGTAATGAACTACAATATGAATAAAATGGATAGTACTCTCTCTGAGTTGCTAAATATGTTAGTAACTGCCGAGAAGACTATGAAGAAAGAGAACATTATAGGGACTGCTGCAGTAGCCTATAATAAGCCATCCTCTTCCAAAGCCAAGCTGAAAGGCAAAGGCAAAAGAAAGGAGATGAAGTCACCCACTCATAAGCCGAAAGGAAGAGTGTGGAAAAAGAAGGCAATAGAGCCCAAAGGGACTTGCCACCACTGTGGAAAGGAGGGACATTGGAGGAGGAATTGCAAGTTTTACCTTGCAAGTCTTAAGGACAAACCACAAGGTATGGTTTATGTTCTTGTTTTCAATTCTAAATGTTAGATCTTCTAAATATTTATATTTGATATAAAGGGCTAATCATTTGTATAATTGTATATAGGTGAAGAAGCCAAGTAGAAGAGGAACAAGCAAGGAAAGGTGTGGAGAAGAGTTCGTCCACCATGTTTTTGCTTACTACTTAAGAAGTTTGTTGCATTTAAAGACAGTCTTTAAAACTTTCTTATTTTGTTAAGAACTTAATATGGCTTCATATGATGGAAGGCCACTAAATAAATGCTTATATGTATAAAGGTATTTAATTAGTCTCTAAATGTTTAGAGCTAATGCTTATTATATTAAACATTATGAATGTTTGAATTATCATATTAATGTAATGTGATGAATGCCTTCTAATACATTTTCTTAATAGTAGTGTTATGAATTGAATATTGTCTTGTTGTATCCTAGGTGAGATACAAGATTTATATCATATGAAACACAATGTCTTATGCCAATATACACCAATCTTATACATTTTGAATGTATGAAATGATTTCTCATTAAAGTCATGAGAAATAGTGGGAGGTGTGAAAATGGATATAAACTTGAATGTGATTGGTTTATAGTTGTCAAAAGAATAATAGTACTAGACTATTATTAAGAGTTTGTAATTTTAAATTGTTAAAAGACTCAAGCTCTTCAAACGTTAAAATTCTATGTTGTGTGACATTTAAAGAAAGTCTTTGAATGTTGGTTTCGTCAACCTAGCATAAAATGGTTATATGTTGGGAGTTGTCCATCATTCTCTTTTATGAGAACAAGCTAAATAACAAAGCATATGGACAAGTTGATGAAACAAAAGGGAATAACTACAAAATGAGTCACAACATTTGCTTTAACAACAAGACAATCCAAATTCGACATCTAATGTAACAATATTGCTCTATGTAGTTTTGATAAAGAATTATATCAATCACCTAGAAGGAATGGTTGAGTTTCTATATCATTAGTAGAAGTTATGCTTCCACTAAAGACTTGGATAATTCTTATATAACTACATTAAAAGTCTTAGTATGACTAAAGCTTGAAATATGATGTATGACACCATATGAATTAAATGAATAGACTTGACAAAGCAAGTTACACATTTCAAATGGAATTGCTTGAGAAGGAATTCTTTTGTGTACGATTCGTTTGAATAACTTGTGTTAGCTAGTGTTGTTGATAGTCTCAAAATAGTTGAGATATCATCAATAAGCTAATGGATCTTAATGATTGTCAATAGATCCAATACAAGTTAGTGGGAGCAATATGCATTCAAATCAAGACATATAATTGTTAATTTTGAATGAATGCTAAGTTACATCAAGGCCAGTGGGAGTGATGTCATAATTTGAGCAAACAAGATATGAATGAAGTCTAATTGATAGACTTGATACATCATAGATGTTACTCGAAAAATTGACAAAAACATGACACAGTCAATTTTGAAGTATAGACTTGAAATTGGACTTATTGATATAGTAAGACTATCTCAAGGATATTAAATGAGGAATTAAATCTCAATGTTGTAGATTTAAGAAAGCATTTTCCTATGTGATAGGAAATCACTTTCAGAACCCTTATAATGAATGTGTCATAAAATCACAAAAGGGACACATGTATAGACTTGTGAAAATAGATATCCAAAAGTGAAGAACCACAAGGGTTGTCACTTTAAGATATTACTATATCCCAGGATCAGAACCAAAGCAACTGATAGAGTATTATTGCCTTTAAAAGGAAACATCAGAGTAGGACTCTGGAAGCGTGCATTCACTTAGGTTGTTAACCAAAGTGAAAATAAGCCATTTTAACAAATGGAACTTCATAATGGATGAAGAACTAACCATATGAATGAATTGATAGTATGGTACTACAATGGTCTCAAGGATAGAGCAAAGTTTGTATAAAGTATACAAACAAAATATATGACGATATATTGTTTTAGAAACTGCTTCAAAAAGGTGTTTTGAATGAAGGGGTTCTATTAGAACCAATGATTGAATCCAAACCATAAGGTCGATGGTAGTGTACTACGACGTAATGGGGCGATAGCTCAAGCCATGGAATCAAGGTCTCATCAAAATATTCGAACACAATAAAGAGACATCATCAAATGTATTGGAAACATTTGATGAGTAAATTCCCTTTTAAAATAAAAGGAATTAATACATAACCAAGTTAACCAGCTAGCATGAACTCTCTCGACAAGATGTATAAGATACACTAGTGATTGACTTTAGTGCAAGTGGGAGATTGTTGGAAATATGCCCTGAAAGCCAATCTTTGGAAGAAACCTTTCAGGACAAAAGAATAGATGTATAGATGATTCTTATACGTCAAATGGCAAAAACACGAATTAGGACTATCTCAATAAACGATATATGTCTTAAATAGTGTATCCATGGACAATGGATGGATTGAAGAAGTAATCTAATGATGTTAGATTACAGAGACCTTCTTCAGATAACCAAATGTCCAAAAGGTTCCTGGTCATTGGATTGTCGGAGGGAAACTGACAATGCGTAGATCGGTACATACTATGTCTGCTTCAAATGGAAGGATGGAAAGTCTCATCCCATTCGTGTTGTGACACTAAGACAAGTATGTAGGTGCTTATTAGGGGAATGAGTTCACTGAACACAATCGAACGAGAGTACTTGCATGGAGGTCTACTCACATGTCAAGCAAGTAACTCTAAAGGTTGGAATAATGTAAGTAGTCCTTAGACCTGAGGCATCGTCGTTGTCTTGTGGTTAAGTACTTAATCTTTGATTATGTCAAACGTCAATCTTTCAGAATGTCAACGGCATAGTTGGGGTTAAGCCACTTAGTCATGAAGGCAAGTGTATGCGCAACAAGGAATCTCTAATCCTCGGTAAGAGAGGAAGAATACTCTAAGATATGATTCGGAAATCTTCGGCCGAAGTATCGAGCGTATTGAAAGGAATGCGTTCCTATACGACTCAAAAGAATCATATAAGAAGGAATAATCACATTAGGGGTTTGACATAATATATCCATACCCTAGTAATATGATTGAGAGTATTGTATTAGAGAATGATCGAATTACATTTGTAATTCCAACTGAATAGGTTCTCCGAATAAACTTCTACATTAGCTTGGGTAGCTATGACATATGGTTAGATGTCACTCATAGTTTGTGAGTTCTTCTAAGATAAATAAACATAGTCATCAAAGAAGAATGGTGAATTAAAATGAAGTTTTGATTCACTAGTGATTGAAATTAAATTGAATTAATGACCAATCACCTCACTGCCTTGCTAATTAGAACCTAAAAGATTGTTCACCAAAACACTATTGTAGTGGGTAATTAATGGATGATGGAATTAATTAATTGGATTAATTAAGTGTTTTGATTAATTTAGAAAGTCTAAAGAAATCATAAAAGCGATAAAAGATCGTTTTGGGCTTAAAGAAATGTTCGGGTTTAATTGGGCCCATTGGGCCTAAACCCATTAGGCTTTTATTCAAGCATTGGATGACTTGAAATAAATGAAAGCCCAAAGCCCAAATTAACACAATAGGGCCGGCCACATGCTAAGGGTTTGGGTGAGATGTTTGGTCAATTTGTTGACTAGGTTTTTGATAATATATAAGGAACTTTATAGAGATTGATTCCTTTAAATGTTTTTGTAAGTTTTAGAAACACAAAATAAAAACAACCATCTCTCTCTCTCTCTCAATTAGGCTTGCCACCTTGAGGGTGAATTGGCTAACAACTTTTCATCTTTTTGGTCATTCCTTCATCCTTCTCATTATACTAGTGGGTGAGGATCTTTAGAGGTCTTCTACTTTGGGGACTTGAAGAGAACCTAGGAGCACTCATTCTATCAAAGTGGAGGAGGCAAGGAGGGAAGCTAGGCTCAAGGAATTCAAGGAACAAAGAGCTTGGAGGTGGTCCATCCTTGGTCTAAAATCAAGAACAAGAGGTATAGATCTATTCCTTGACTTTGTTCTTAAGCAAAATTGTTTTGATGCATTATATTTAAACCTATGAACCTTGAAGGGGATTTACATGACTATAACTTTGATAACTTGTTATAAATGCTTCCGTTGCGTATGTATATAAATCTAGAATTGTATATGCATGCTAGTCATTTTGAAATCCCAAATCTAGAAAACTCATAATTTTCCCTTCAGTATTGTCATCTGCCTCAGCGCAGCAAGAATACTCATGGCTGAAGCGACCGGCATACTCTCGTAGTGACTCATCCAGCTTCTGGCGAATAGTGTACAAGTCATTTGCAGAATGCAAGTGATCGGTCTGGAAGATGTGTTGAGAGACAAACAGTTTCCTCAGTTCCTCAAATGAGTCTACTGTCTCAGGTGAAAGACGGCAATACCAGTTTAGAGCTCTGCCAGAGAGGGTGAAAGGGAAGAGAAGACATCGCTCTTCGTCAGTGTGCATCTGATATGCCATGGTGGACTCAAAGAGGTTAAGGTGTTCAATCGGGTCTTCCCTTCCAGTATAGAGTTGTAAACCAAGCTTTTGTTTTGTCTTCGCTTGAAAATGGGTGTCGAGGATCTTCTTTGTGAGAAATCCAGGCCTGGGTTGGTTCCAGTCAGGTATTTCAGCTTGACGTTCGGCCTTCAACTTGTTTACTTCCTCAATGAGCTGTAAGACGAGGGGGTCCTGAGTGGAATCATGTAACAATGGAATTTTCTTCTGTAAGTCTCTATCGCCTCTTGGAAGTAAGAAAGTTTGAGCAAGAGCGTGTGATTTTTCCTTGGACTCGCCGTACTGACTTCTAGGGTGAGTCTGTCGGAATACCTTCGAGTCTCCTGTACCTTCATGTTCCTCTAGGACCTGTCGTTCCTTCCCTAGATTGCCAGCTGGCCTGGGTCGTGGGAGGGGACCGAGTCTTTCAGAAACCCTTGGGTCATTGATCTTTGAGCTTATGTGGAGGGGATTATCTCGACGTTGCTTTAGGAAGTCTCGGCAGTCACGATAAACGACTTTCGATCCTTCCAACCCTTCTGCAATGAAGTGTCTTCCTCCACTTCTCCTACTTCTGGTCCAAGCAGCTGGGTTGAGAGAAGTCTCATGTTGATCAATGTTTTAATGATTAGCTCGCTCCTCATCAGGGATACCCATGTCGAAAGAAAATGACCCTCTGTGTTGGGGGGCACCTAGATGATGGTTGATGTCTACAGGAACGACAAGCTCGCGTGTTTGAGTACGCCTAGTTTCGTGGAACGTCTCGAAGAGCTTCTCATATTGTTCCTGGAGGATCTCATTCTTTATTGCTATCTTGTTGTTTTGAGCCTCCAGCTCATCGACTTTAGCTTGAAGAGCAAGCTTCTTTTATTCCTTCTTTCGTAGCCTCACACTAGGCGCGAGGGGGGGTGTCGTTCTGTGTGCTATGGCTTCCTTCACTCCCCATGTTGGAGAATGATGCTTGGGCAAAAGAGAGTGTACGAATAGTGGAAACTAGCTTGACAAAGCTGAAGAGAGTAGGAATAAGTGTGATTCCCACAGACGGCGCCAAATGTTGATGCACAAAATCAGTGAGGACTTTGGTACAACATAAAGCGTTAAGTTTGTGACCTTCGCTAGATTGCTCCGGTCACTAGCATGGATCGATATGTAAATGGATAGAAACAGGGAAGCTAACATAAGATGTATGTGGTTCACCCAGATTGGCTACGTCCACGGAGTAGAAGAGTTCTCATTAATTGTGAAGGGTTTACACAAGTACATAGGTTCAAGCTCTCCTTTAGTGAGTACTAGTGAATGATTTAGTACAAATGACATTAGGAAATATTGTGAGAGAATGATCTCCTTTAATAGAAGAGAGTCTCTAGCTTTGTTCTAACTTTAACACGTGTCGTGCTGTGATTGGCCTCTGATATCGACACGTGTCGAGTTATGATTGGCCTTTGATGTCGACACGTGTCGCGCTGTGATTGGCCTCCTGGTTGGAGGGAAACTCTTGTGGATCCTTTGACCGGTGCTCAGTAGTTTCAGTATTAGACAAGTATGGTACAAACAGTGCTCCCCTAAGTTCACGAGTGAGAGAAGCTCCTTGGTTGGGGACTTGCAAGATCCAAGCCGCTGAGTAATCACGAAACATCTAAGTACCGAAGTGTGGTATCATTTTCACTTGTCTTATCTATCTCATAGGTAGATGTGGCATCTTCTCTGGAAGTACTTTTCCTCTATCCAAGGGTGGTATCTTTAACCGATGGAGATGCACAAGGTAATGTATCGATTTCACTTGAAGCTTACTTGTATTTTCGGGCTTGGTCAAGCACGATACATACCCTATAGTAGGAGTCCCCCAAGTCTCTGAGCGAGGAGATTTACCGAAAAATGTGACAGACAAGGTAAGCAATCAAAGTTCCAAGCAATCAGTTTCAGATCAAAAGTTTGATCTCAGGGTCTGGCTTATTGTTCTTCTTCTCATTGTCTTGCAGACCGCAACAAGGACAAAGAAAAAGACATGGAGAAGAGATGATATGAGATACTTTTGGTTTTGAAGAAGTAATAGATGAATCGGCACGTCTTCTGTTGCGCTTGTTTCCACATGCTTCCTTGTATACTTTTCACTTGCCCTATCTGTTCTTCAGGCAGATGTTGTATCTTCTCTGGAAGCACAAGATGTTGAAGATAAGTACTCGAGAGCAATGTTAGGTAAGTAATCAGGCAAGGGATTCCAGGCAGTCAGTTCCTGACTGGACGTTTTATTCCAAATGCTGGCTGATTGCTCTCTTTCTCTTTGTCTTGCAGGTAAGAGTAAGGGCAAAGGAAAAGATAGGGAAAAAGCATGATATAAGATACTTTTGTTTTTGAAGAAGTAACTTTCCACAGGCTTATTCTTGAACTGGGCTGGAGGGTTTTCTGGTTTCCTCCAGAGTATAAGGCCAACTCAAGAATTTGAAGGTCAAAACAAGTCCATCAAATCTAGAGTACGTTCGACCCTGATGATATGGGATACTTTTTCTGTTGACAAAGTAGTGGATGTAGCATGGCGAGGCTTTGCTATTTGGCGACGGTGTTAGCGACAGGTTGTTGAAGCTTTTCGAGCTATTCGGATAGGGCAATGATGTCGAGCTTGGATTTGACTTAGACTCCTCTGTCTGGATTATGTGGTTCGGCAGGGAGGGCGTCGTGCTATAGTATATGTTCCAGCTCATCGTTGAACCTTCTGCTTCAATCTTTTGTATCGCAGAAGTGGTGTGCAACATTTGCATTTGAATGGTCATTCAGAGCACTACATCTCAGCGACTCATCCATGCTTGGTAGCTTCAGTGTAAAGAGCCAATATTGTATCAACTGTTCTGAGGTATTTACTGAAAGAATTCGCGACTTTGACAACAGTTGAGGATGAGTACTCGAGAGCAATGTTAGGCAAGCAACCATGCAAAGGTTCCGAGCAATCAGTTCCAGATCGGAAGTTTGATTTTAGGTTTCGACTAATTGCGTTATTTCTCCTTGTCTTGCAGGTAAGAGCAATGGCAAAGGAAAAGACATGGAAAAAAATATGATATGGGATACTCTTGCTTTTAACCCTGATGATATGAGTTATTATTGCTCTGGTGTGGCTTGTTTACAGAGGTATCGGGGGAAATGAAACTGAGTATTTCGAGAGACTCTGCTGGGAGTGCCCTATCGGATGTGAAGAAGAGTTGAGCATTTTTTTTTATTTGTAGGTCTGCCTGGCTGTGGAGGATGGAGGTCGACATATATAGGAATTGTCCTAACAGCGAGTAGTAACGTTGTTCCTTTACCCTTCTCGGTCATGGCAATGTAGTGGGAGCTGCAAGATTCACGTGTTTTAACTTTGTCAAAGCACTTTGAAAAAGTGGTCCGTGGTATCTGGAAAGCTGATGTTGTGTGTGAAGATTGCAAACAATTTTATCCAAGGAAATCTGGCTCTCGAAGTTGTGCCTCTTCAATTTTCGAGCAAGAAGATATGTTAAAAATCTGGCTCTCGAAATTTGGAGAGCGTTACCTCTTCGATTTTTGAACAAGCAATCCTATTGAGGATCTGGCTCTCGAGATTCGAAGAGCGGTGCCTCTTGTTAGGAGTATGGCTTTCGAGATTCGAAGAGCGATGCCTTTTCGATTTTTAAGAAAACAATCTTGTTGAGAGTCTGGCTCTCAAGATTCGTAAAGCGGTGCCTTTTTAATTTTTGAGCAAGCAATCCTGTTGGGAGTGTTTTCTTGGATGTGAGTAAAGGTTGTGCATTTGTTCCAGTCTGCCTTGCCACGGAGCACAGAGTTTGACACACATAGGGACTTTCCAATTATCAAGCAATGGTGCTGTTCCTTTACCCTTGTGGGTTATAGTAGGGTAGCTGGACCTTCAAATTTTATGCGTCTAAACTTTGTCAGAGATCTTTGGCAAAGTTATATGTGGTACCCGAGGAGCTGATGTTGCGTGTGGAGATTGTCAATAGATTTTACTCATGAAAATCCGCTTCTCGAAATCCGGAGAGTGGTGCCTCTTCGATTTTTGAACAAACGGCACTGTTGCCTTTTCTTTTATAGGGGCACCAATTGTGTGCAAGAAGTACGTTCAGAGAGTTATTGCTTGTAGGAATTTTCCCCTTATTTTTGCACTTAAGAGATTTATTGGACTAATTTTTCCTTCATCATTTCTGAAAATGTCTGGCCCATCCGACCGTCGTTTTGACTTGAACTTTGGTGAAGAGGCAGCCATGTCTCCTCAAGATAACATATGGTGCCCATCCTTCTTATCCCCTACTGGTCCTCTTACCATTGGGGACTCTATGATAAAGAATGATATGACTGCTGCGGTAGTGGCCAGGAACCTTCTCACTCTCAAAGATAACAGACTACTTTCCAAACGGTCCGATGAGTTGGCTATTAAGGATTTTCTGGCTCTCAGTGTTCAGTGTGCGGGTTCTGTGTCTAATATGGTCTAACGCCTCTTTGCTTGAACCCGCTAAGTTGAATAATTGGCGGCTGAAGTGGTAAGTCTCAAACAGGAGATCAGAAGGCTCAATGACGAGAATAAACAGTTACACAGGCTCGCACATAACTACTATAAAAGCATGAAGAGGAAGCTTGACCAGCTGCAGGAATCTGATAGTCATAATTTAATTGATCATCAGGGGTTTGTGGGTTTGTTCGAAAGACATTTATTGCCTTCGTTTTCTAGGGTTGTACCACGCACTAATGCTCCAAATGATCAACCTCCGGTGCCTCATCTTTCTGGGGTTCTGCCCTGTACTGAGGCTCCAAATGATCACCCTCCGGTGCCTCATATTTCTGGGGCTCTGCCGAGTGCTGAGACTTCTCATGAGCAACCTTTCTGAAGGCCCCCTTCTGTTTTTTTGTTTTGATTCATATGTATGCACGTGTTTGTAATTTATCGGAGATATCAATAAATAAGCTTTACTTCATTTAGCTTATTGTGTTAAATACACTAAGGCATCCTTCACTAAGTTTTTTGAATTTTTTCTTTTGTTGAAGTTTGCATGTTGAAACTTCGTGGGTGGATCCTGTAAGTTGAGGTAGTGCTCCCTTAATTTCCCGAGTGAGGAAAACTTCTCTGTTTGAGACTTTAAAGATCCAAGCCACTGAGTTGTCGTGAAACTGAAGGAAAAATTTTGTCCTAGCTAAGAACATGTATGAACATTTGAATACATATGCTAACAATTAACTCTTTAAAGTAGGCATGCATCCAAAAACAATTCATGAAACCCATGACTTTCAAAGCCTAGTATATGGTGAACCAAAAGACTCTTTAACAACATTAAAGATAATTAAGAATTTAGAGATTCTTTACCCTTGAAGCTCATCCTTGATTACACAAGGGATTCACCCAAGTGGAGGGCCTTCAAGTCACCTCCTTGCTCCTTGGATCTTCCTTGTGATTTTCCTCCTTTTAGTGCTCCTTTGCTTCTTTGAGGATTTGAGGATTAGTTCTCCAAAACACCAAAAGTTTGATGTCTCTATGTCTCTTCACCAATGATGTAATTTGTGAGGATGAAAATGGATCACTTAGGGAAGTAAATTTGCTAGATAACTATCCCCAAGTAGCTTAGAAAACCCTAATTGAAAACAAAGTTATAAAGATGAATTTATACTTCATTTCTTAGGTGAGTGGCAAACTTGCAATTAAGCAAACTTGCATACCCTCACCCTAAATGGCCATATATTGTTATTGGGCTTATTGCCCATTTTGTTTTAGTTGTCATACAACTTAAACATAATGGGCCTTGTGGACCAAAACACTTTTGGGCCCCGAAGCCCTAAAACCAACTTAAAAGCCCAATACGAACATTTCGTATAATTAATTAACTAATTAATTAATCTTGACCATTCTTCAATTAAACCATTTAATTGCTTATCCATTTCATTTAATTGCTTCACATATATCCTTATTTGGTGTGCGATCCATTAGGTTCCAATTAGCGAGGCAGTGGGCGATGTTACTCTTAACTATCGATTGTGAATTGAAACCACATTTCAATTCTCCCTTTTTGATGATTAGTGTTTGCTAATCAATAGGGCTTCCACAAACCATGAGTGACACCTAGCAGTATGTCATGGTTACCCAAGCTAAGTAGAATTGGTTGGAGAACCTATCCAGTTACAATTACAATGCAATACGGTCCTTCTCTAATACAATACTCTTAACCACATTGTTTTAAGTGATAGTTTGTTTCATGTCTACTATCCAATGTGATACTTTCTTATATGATTCCCTTGAATATGATTTGGAACATCTTCCTTAGTCATATTCATTTGCTTTGGCCAAAGACTTTAGAATCATATTTTAGAGTATACTCCTTCCACCATGGAAGGTTAGAGATCCCTTGTTGTGCATTCATATGCCTACATGACTAGATCACATGACCCCAACAATGCCGTGGACAATCCGAGGGAATGCCTTTGTCATGATCAAAGATCAAGGACCTAACCATTAGACATCTATGATGCCTCAGGTCTAAGGACTACTTTGCATATTGTAACCTTAGAGTTCGTACATGACATGTATGTTTGAACTCTCATTAATCGCAGTTCAGTGTACTCGATTACTCTTTCGAGCACCTATGTGTTTGTCTTAGTGTCCAACACCAAATGACTTGAGACTAGTTCATACTCACGTTTGAGTCAACATAACACATACTAACCTTAGCGGATTGTCAATGCCCAATTGGCAATCCTATGGCTAGTAACGTTTTAGGAATGAACATAAGAGAAAGGTCTCCTTAATCTAACTCATTAGATCACTTATCTCTTATGTCAAATACATCCCTTGGATTCTCTTATTGGTTAAACACATGATACTATAAATAGTGATTAACAATAAGTATTGCCCTTCCGTTAAACGTATCAAAGTTTAACATATTAAGTATTCCAAAAAGCTATTACATCAAATGAGTGGCTTTGTGGGCATACTTCCAACAGAAACTTCCAAGTACCGAGGTGTAATAGTATATGGTAGGAGTCCCCCAAGTCTCCGATCGAGGGAGTTGACGAAGGAGGTTTCTTGCTAATAGCCAATTTTCCAAAGTAACAAAACTTCACCATTTTCCTTTCTAAGTGGTAGCCCAAAACTCCTTCTTCATATATATTTGGTATAAAAGTTGTTAGGCCCAAAGAAGGGGAGGCCTAGGCCTTTTTTTGTGTGTTGAAACTTTGTAGGTGAAGCTTTGGTATTGAAGCTTTGTAGGTGAAGCATTTGTGTTTAAGCTTTGTAGGTGAAGTTTTTGTGTTGAAGCTCTGTAGGTGAAGCTTTATAGGTGAAGCTTTAGTGTTGAAGCTTTGTAGGTGAAGCTTTTGTGTTGAAACTTTGTAGGTGAAGCTTTTGTATTTAAGCTTTGTAGGTGAAGCGCTTTTGTGTTGAAGCTTTGTAGGTGAAGCTTTTGTGTTGAAGCTTTGTTGGCACCATAAATTGAATTTGCTTCACACTATCTTGATCAAGAGTGTGTGAAGCTTTTGAAAATTGTAGTTGCTCTCCATTGATGAAGCTTTGTTTGATGTTGAAGCTTTGTAGGTGAAGCTTATATGTTGAAGCTTTTGTTGGCACCATAAATTGGTTTTGCTTCACACTGTCTTGATCAAAAGTGTGAAGCTTTTTAGAATTGTAGTTGCCCCCCATTGATGAAGCTTTTGTTAGCACCATAAATTGGTTTTGCTCCACGCTATCTTGATCAAGAGTGTGTGAAGTTTTTGGGAATTATGGTTGAACTCCATTGATGAAGCTTTTGTTGGCACCATAAATTGGTTTTGCTTCACACTGTCTTGATCAAGAGTGTGAAGCTTTTGAGAATTGTAGTTGCCCTCCATTGATGAAGCTTTTGTTGGCACCATAAATTGGTTTTGCTTCACACTGTCTTGATCAAGAGTGTGTGAAGCTTTTGAGAATAAAGGGTGCTTTTGTTGGCACCATAAATTGGTTTTGTTTCACACTGTCTTGATTAAGAGTGTGTGAAGCTTTTGAGAATTGTAGTTGTCCTCCATTGATGAAGCTTTTGTTGGCACCATAAATTGGTTTTGCTTCACACTATCTTGATCAAGAGTGTGTGAAGCTTTTGAGAATTGTGGTTGAAATCCATTGATGAAGCTTTTGTTGGCACCATAAATTTGTTTTGCTTCATACTATCTTGATCAAGAATGTATGAAGGTTTTGGGAATTGTGGTTGAACTCCTTTGATGAAGCTAATGTGTTCACCTCATTCCCCTTTTTTTTTTTTTTTGGAGGGTGAGAGGGAAAGCTGTAAGTTTGAAATTTGAAAACTCCCTAGCTTGTGTGGAAGTTTGAAGACTTTCCATGTGGGGTTTTTTCATGATTTGAATTTTGAATTTTGAATTTCTTTGGCCTTGTTAAACCATATAAGAATGATAAGTTTCCACTATTTTCATTGTCTTCATTTGCTCATTTTGTAGTGATTTTTTGAGACAGAGTGCTCTCTAGTTGAGAGGGATTCTGGCATTACTTTACACCATCTTCAGGTTGGTAGTCTTCTCCACTAGATCGCATGCTTTCTTTCTTGTTATTGTTTGAGTGTTCATGTATTTGGTTGAGAACATAATGAACTGGTTGAGCTTTTCTTCATACCCTAGGAACTTCCTTATGTTTCGATCTTTCATGTGGTGATAGGGTTTGTTTCTGTTTGTTGTAGATGTTAGAGTCTGGAAGTCTTAGTGATATGGGCTCCCCTAGTTCTGGCTATAGGTTTAAGCTTGCAATGTTGGAGTCTTCAGGGCCTTTGTTGGAGTCTTGTACAAAAGAAACGTTGGGTGATCTTCACAACTGTCAAACCTTAGCCAATATTGGTTCTTCCTCCTTCATGTCAGTGGGTGAGGGGGTTGTTTGTGATGCCATACCCATATTTCGCTCCGAGTTCACAACGGACCATTTAGAGAAAAACTTGTTAGATAGCGAAAAGCAGCTTGAGGCCCTAAGGCAGTCATGTAGTATCCCTCGTAGTGTAGGAATACGCTTGGTGCATCATGAAGAATTGTCTTCTGAATCGTCATTGGGTCATGTTATGTTTTATACCCAGATATTATTGACCTTAGGGGTGAAGCTGCCTTTGCACCCGTGGTTGCAACGGATGCTATCTTCCTTGGATATGTGTCTGGGCAACTCTACCCTAGTTTTTGGGATACCTTGATCTGGTTTTATATTATTTGGATGGAATGTGGGTTGATGAGCATTCATTTCATCAATGGCGCTACTGCTATAAGATGCGCCTGGTGAAAGCATGCATTGGGTATTCCGAGTGTGCATGTCGGAGTGAGAGAAAACGTATTATCTTTGGTAAGAAAAAGGCGTTCTACACTTGGAAAAACCGTTGGTGCTTTCTTTATAATGATTAGGAGTATGCTAAGGGTGTCACGCATGAACGACGTGTTCCTACTCACTTCCAGATTGTAGGTTGTAATGTATCCATTGTTTGCATTATTTGTGCAGTGACGCGAGGGACCATTAAGCTGTCCCGACGGAAGCTAGCTAACGTAGAGAATGTGTTGAGGGTGCCCAAAGAGGATAGACACTTGGGCAAGCTACGACCCTTATTTCGAAAGTAAGATTTCTAGCCCCTAGTGTTGGAGTGCCAGAGACGAGCAAGTAAGTTGTATCTTTCATTTCGCCCCCTCTTTCTTTTACAAAGTTGCATTCCTTACTTTGATTTTTCTTGTTCAGTGGAGAAAGTGCGTAAGAAAGGGGGGGATTAGCGCCAAGAAAGGGAAAGCACCCATGTTAGTTCACGTAGATGACATTTTGTTTCACAAGGGAGCTCGTAAGCACTGGGTAAGGCCAGCCCCTAGACCTAAGTCGCAAGAGGAGGTCCTCAAGAATACTGCCTCAAAGAAGGCTGAAGATGAGGCCATCGGGCGTACTGCTGCCATAGTTGTAGGGGAGGAGAGACGACTGTTGCCTCATCTTCCTACTATCAATCCCATCTTTCCTCCAACCATGGAGTCTACTGACCAAGACGGTGACCCTAGCTCCAACCGTAAGAGGAAGTACAAGGAAGAGGTTGGCAACATCCATTGGAATGACTTAAAGGTTGCCATGCAACCAAGTAGTTTTAGGTATGTCAATAATTGCCTGGCAGGACGTCGATCCACTGTTGACAAGCTTGGCGAGCCACTAGATGAGAACGAATCAGATCGTGACCAGATGATGATGCTATCTTCTTATGTAACTGTTACTTTGTCATTTCTTTACTTTCTCCCATCTTTTTCCTGGTAGTGACGATCATCTTATCATGTAGGTCATGACCGAGTACGATGACAGATTACAAGAGGTCGAGCGGTACAAGGTAAAGTTTAAAGAGAATAAACAGCGCTAGAAAAATGAGCAAAGCTTTGGCTGAGGCCATCCACCTCAAGGATCAAAACTTTGAGAGTTTGAAGAGGCGGAATGGTGAGAACGTGAGGCTCAAGAAACAGTTGGAAGCGACTGCGAAACAGTTGGAGACAACTATCCTTGAGGTTTCCAAGGTTAAAGAGGAGTTGGATAGTGCCTTGGTTGAGGTTTCTGGGCTGAAGATAAGTGTCCCAACTGAGAGGAACGCTGCCGTGCAGGAGTTCTTAGGTTCCCAGGCCTTTCATGATGCCTTTAGACCTCACTGCATCCGGGCGGCTAATTTTGAGAAAAGGAAATGGATGGCCGTCCTTGGGTGTTACGACAATGGAAGCATTATCCGAAAGTACCGTGATGTTATGGACGAGTACCGACAAAAATGTGAAACTTTCGTCCTCGTAGTTGATCCTAGTAGTAAGGATGACTCTGATAATGAGGCTAGTATCGGTGAGCAGTCTGAAGAGAGTGAGGATGGTCCTGGATATGCTGAAGATGGTGGTGATGGCAATGAGATTGAAACGCAGAGTGATACTGTTAGGGGTTCGGCCTCAGATGAGGATGACTCATAATGCCCTTTTTCTGCATGTACTCTAGATGTAAGAGTTTGTTGTTTATGTGGCATGTTCCATGTACTCTGGATGTACTAGTTTGTTGTTTAATCCAATCGATCGCCACAGCCGTTGTAGACAGTGCTCGATATTCAGCTTCAGTGGAAGAGCGAGAGATAGTATTTTGTTTCTTGAAGGACCATGAGATGGGGTTTGAGCCAAGAAAAACAACTAGCCCTGTAGTGGATCTCCTATCATTGGGATCCCCTGCCCAATCAGCATCACTGAATGCTTGTAAATCCAATCATCCTTTGGAGTAATGAAGTCTACAGCCTTTAGTAGCCTTGAGATACCTTAGAATTCATTTAACTGCCACAAAATGAGCTTCCATAGGACACTGCATGAACTAACAAACCTGATGCACATAGAATGCAATATTAGGTCAAGTAAACGTAAGGTATTGAAGTGCTCCTACAAGGCTTCTATATAATGCTAGATTATTGTAGAGTTTCCCATCATCCTTCAACAATCTATTGTAAGGCAGGAAAAGAGTAGCACACGGTTTAGACAATTCCATTCCAGACTTAATGAGCAAATCATTAACATATTTGTCCTGAGAGAGGAATAAACCATCATTCTTATGTACAACCTGAATACCAAGGAAGTAATGCAATGGCCCGAGGTCTTTGATATCAAACTCTTGAGTAAGAGCATGTATAACATCTGATATTGCTTGAGATGCACTCCCCGTGATGATAATGTCATCCACATATAAAAGGAGAATCACAACTGTACCATTCACAACTTTAA
This sequence comes from Malus fusca, assembly GCA_035220775.1. Lineage (NCBI taxonomy): Eukaryota > Viridiplantae > Streptophyta > Magnoliopsida > Rosales > Rosaceae > Malus > Malus fusca. Next base: position 23,528,375 of record CM069062.1, read on the forward strand.
CAAATAAAGAGGAATCACTGTAGGTGGATTTAAAACCCAAAGTTGGCAAGAAACTAGTGAATCTGTCATTCCAAGCCCTTGGGGCTTGCTTAAAACCATATAAGGACTTATGTAACTTACAAACATAGTCACTATGAATGGAATCAAGAAAACCAGGAGGTTGAGCCATATAGACTTCCTCTTGTAGTACACCATGTAGAAAAGCGTTTTTCACTTCAAGTTGTCGAAGATTCCAATTAAAATGAGCAGCCAAAGCAAGCATTAACCGCACAGTGGTTGGTTTAACCACGGGACTAAATGTCTCGCCATAGTCTATACCTTCATCTTGATTGAACCCCTTTGCAACCAAACAAGCCTTATACCTCCTTATAGAACCATCTGCATTCTTTTTAATCTTGAACACCCATTTGCAGCCTACCAAGTTTCTGTGAGGATGAAGAGGTACAAGAGACCAGGTTTCTTGAGTATGAAGAGCACTCAACTTATCTTGCATTGCAGCCAACCATTCTGGAGATTTTAGTGCAGATTTGTATGTTGCAGGTTCAACTTTGGTAAGATCAGCACCACCATTTTCATGAACAGAAGCTAGTAGAGCAATCTTTTTAGAAATTCCATTCTTGGACCGAGTCTGCATAGGATGAATATTTAATGGTGGTATGGACAAAACCACTTGAAGTTGTTCTCCCTAAAATTCAGGAACCACGGAGAGTGAATAAGAGGATTGTTGTGCAATGCTAGTAATGGGTGGAGTGTCAGTAGAGAAACTGGAGCTGAATCACTTAAAGTTGCAGAATTATGATCATGCAAATCTGTAGGACTAATTGCAGCTGGCAAAGGCACAGATTCTAGGCTTGGTGTATGAGAAACTGATGGTATAGTAGGTACAGAGTTAGACTGAGGTGTGACAATAACATTATTAAGATTGGGGGTTAACACAGGTGTGGATGTGGAAACTATGGGCAATAGAGTAGGTACTTTGGAGCATTGAGAAACTACAGTGATGTATGGAAATTTTGTCTCATCAAATAGAACATGACAAGATATAAATACTCTTCTTTTGTGAACCTCAAAACAGATATCGCCCTTATACTTTGAGGCATACCCCAAGAAAATACATTTTGTAGTTCTAGGTTGCAGTTTAGAATAATTATAAGGTCTAAGCAAAGGATAGCATGAACAACCAAATACTCTAAGGTGATTAATCTCAGGAATGGAGTTAAACAAGACCGCAAAAGGTGAATTATTTTCCAATGTTGATGAAGGCATCCTATTAATGAGATAGACCGAAGCTTGACAAGCTAAGGACCAAAATGAAGGTGGTAAAAAGGCTGTTTGTAATAAGGTAATGGATGTCTCGATAATGTGTCTATGTTTCCTCTCGGCAAGCCCGTTTTGTTTTGGGTATGTAGACAAGACATGTGGTGAATAATGCCTTTGTCCACCAGAAAATTTTGAAATGGTTTGCCTATGTATTCCCCTCCACCATCACTCTGAAACATTTTAATAGAAGCATTGAATTGGTTGACAATAAAGTGATAGAAAGAGACAAATATAGTACCAACTTCACTTTTATTGCATATTGGGAAAATCCAACAAAACCTAGTACACTCATCAATGAAAGTAACATAGTATTTGAAGCATTCAATAGAAATACAAGGAGCCAGGCCCCAAACATCACTATGTATTATCTCAAAAGGTTTTACAGATTTGGATGAAGACACGGGAAAGGGAAGTTTACTTAATTTTCCTTCGAGACATAGAGAACAAACAATAGGTAAAGAATCAGAGGTATAAGAGACATTTGATTTTCTAAGAATCTGAGATACAATGGTATTATAGGGATGACCTAATTTGTGATGCCAAAGTCTTGATGTAACTTGCTGTCCAAGATATGCAGCCATATAAGCCTTCTGTGTTGAAACTGGATGTGTTGGAGAAATGATCAGATATAACCCATTACGGCACTGCCCTTTGTACAAAATCCTCCATGTGGTTTTGTCCTGAATCCAGAAACAAAAGGCATCAAAAATTAACCAGCAATTATTATCCAAACATATTCGATGGACAAATAACATATTTTGTGTCAACTTTGGAACATAGAGAACATATTTTAATTGAAATGACTGCAGTGGAGTTTGAAAAGTTGAAGAGTCAATGTGAGAGATGAATAAACCTTCACCATTGGCTGTTTGAATAGACTCATGAGATGGATATGATGTAGTAAGAGAAAGATTATTCAAATCGGTGGTCATATGATTTGTAGCACCCGTATCAATAATCCAAACTTGTTGAGGTGGTGCAGATGGCAGTTAAGTTGATATTGAATTCCCAGAAGCATTGTTGACATACATTGTAGTCATTAGAGATGAGGATCATTTCTAAAAACAGAACTCAACACTATGATTTGAATTCCCATAGATTTGATAACATTGAGATGCATTTCTGAATCTGCAAGTAGCAGCCATATGATTTTTCTTGCCACAAATTTGACACCTTTGAGATGCATTTCTGAATCTACAAGTATCAGCCAAATGATTTGTTTTCCCAAATATTTGACAAGGGATGACAGGAGGATTGCTAAACTGTGGAGCAGAACCAAGGATTCTAGAACCAAGATTACCATTATTGAAAGCTTGCTTTGAGTTATTGAACCTGTTATTCGAATTAAATCTGCCCTTGTTCGTATTGTTGAAAGATTTGTAACCAGAGTTGGAGTTATAGGAAGTGTATGGCCGACCATATTGCATCTAAGACTGAAAATTTGAAGGTCTCTGAGTAAAATTAGGTGATTGAGCCACTAATGCATTAAGCATTGGAGTAGTATGAAGAGTCTCAATTATTACTTCTTCATCAAGCAATTGTGACCGAAGATCTTTCAGAGAAATAACAGATTCACGCCCCCTTATCACAGACCTGATTTTATTATACTCAGATGGTAGGCCATTAAGTGTAAGGATCACAATATCATCATCTTCAAAATAGACACCAGCAGTAGACAAATAATCCCTAGCTTATTTGATTCTTTGAAGATACACATTAATGGAATCAGTACCTTTCTTGATAGTTTGCAACTCAGATTTCATCTGAAATATGCTTGTTCGAGTAACAGTAGAAAATTGTTCCCTGAGACGAGTCCACAGGTCCTGAACACTTGTGCTTCCAATCGCACAGGAAATGGCCGGTGGTGATAAACTAGATGTGATAAGTTGCATCAATGCTCTATCATGCATCCTTCAAACCAAATATTCATCAAATTCCTTGCAAGCAAGAGACTGATCAGACTATTGTCCAGAAGAAAGTTCGAAATCATCAAAATTTGGAGTAAGAAACCGAGATGGGCATGGTGTAGAACCATCGACAAACCCCATAATTCCAAGACCTTCCAGTAAAAGCTGCATTTGGAAATGCCAAGTCAAGTAATTTGTATCATCCAATTTCATGGTTACAGAGGTTGAAACCGATGAAATTAGAGAAGTAATAGGAGATTGCAATATCTATAACTGATTGGCGGTCACCATTGTTGAATCTTCAAGAAAATAATGTATAGAGAACAAAACACAAACAGTTGGTGTGCACAACTTGAATCGAAGAAATTGTCCCAAAATTAGAGACGCAGAACCCTAAATTAGAAAGAAAGAACTTGTGATTGAAGAACAAGAAGGTAGCACGAGAATATTGTAGTAGTAACAGAAGCAAAAATTCCAAGATCGAATAACCGTCAAGTCTTTACGCTTGTACCAGTGAGAGAGCGGATGAAGCTTTAATGGCAATTGATACCATGTTAACCAAGATTGATCTATTGTAGTAAAGAAGATGAGTGCAGCAGAGAATGCAAAAACAGAGATAGAGATAGAGAGAGAGAGAGAGAAAGAGAGAACTTAGAGAGGGTTTCATATATTTGGATTTCCTAATTATCAAATAATTGAAAGAATCGGTAAGATTAGGAGTCGAATTATCCCAGAAGAAATAAAAGGTTGGTTGACAAAATGAAAATAAACAAATAAAAGGTTACGTTGTAATTTTTGTTTTTTTTTTTTTTTTGAAGAGAGACGATAGCTTTTATTGAATCAACAGAATTCAAACAACATCAATGAGAGCCTCCACAATCTGATTCGGAGGCTCCTCAAACCAACAAAACTCATTAGGAAAAGACATAGCCAATTTGGCCATACCATGTGCTGCAACATTCGTAGAACGGTGCACATAACAAACCTGAGAATCCACAAAGGTTCGCAAACTAGCACAAATGTCATCCACCAGAAGATCCATAGAAGAAGACCCCTGGAATCGATGCTTGAACCACCTGCAACTAGGGGTAGGGAAACGGGTACAGGAACCGCAGGTAGGGGCAGGTAATTCAGGTTCTGGGTGGGTCCAAAACTTCTAAACACAAAACGAGGCGAGGCGGTTTGGGTATATGAAATTAGGGGGGCGGGGCAGATCCTAAAATAGGAGGGAACGGGCCCCCGTCCCGGCCCGTTTCTAGCATGGAAAATTAGGCCTCGATCTCCTCTTATTTGGGTTTGAGCTCAAGGGCTCCTCTCATTTCACTCAGAGCCTAACTTTCTCCCAAAACCTTTCTCTACACAAGCCCCCAAAACCTAACTTGCTCCCACAGTTCCATCCCAGCCGAGCATGTATGTTATGCCCCAGATTGCAAGGCTCTTGGCCACGCAGATCGACATGACGATGCTCTGCTTGGTGCCTTTGATGGCAACCTCGCAGGCCCGTCGAAGCTCCTAGTCGTATGCGCTCGATTTCGCCATCGCAGGTGGTGGTGGTGTTGCACTCGGTGGATCTCAATCGGACTCTGTTGTAGTTTATGGTAAAATATATAGATCTAGGTTTCTGAGTTCAGGGATTTAGGACTTTTGAATTAGGATTTTTGAAATTTCTGGGTTACTGAATTTAGGGGTATAATTTCTAAATTTTATGGATTTAATTGGTTTTGGTTTTTATTTTAGTTTAGCTTTGGAAAATCATGTTGTTTGCAAAAAGGATTTAATTAGTATTTTTTGCATCTTGGCATGGATTTCTATTCATTTTTAGAACTACAATGACACATCTATTTTGATGTATTACCGCCATTTGCAAAAGGATTTTTTTGCGTATATGATTAACTTTGAGGTTGCGAGATGGTTTCCGTTGCTAAAGTAAATAGTTTGTTACCGTGAATTAGCATTTAAATAGCAAACCAGCGAATTTCCTCATGGACTGCCAGAAACTCTACCATAGTGGAGCACGATGCAGAAGGTATTTGGCGAACAAAAGGTCCAGCATAGCTACCGGCTTCGTCACGAAATACCCCTCCCTCCTACACCGCCCACATTCGACCCATAAACTGTAAATAATAACGTTTAAGTATAATTTCCTATTTTGACAATGCAATTTGACTACTACACCATAAATGGTAACTTTGTTATTTAGTATTTTTACGTGTAATTAATTATATTATTAGATAATTATGTAACTTAAGAGTGTAATTTTGAAAATTATAGTGTAACCTTATCTCATACATTTGATGTGAACTTCATGTTGTATCTCATACATTCGATGTGAACGTCATGCTGTAGTAAAACCATTATGATGTAATGTAATTTTATGATATTATTATTAAGGGAGGAGGAAGGTTCAAAACTTTTACAATAATTTAGGAAGAAGAGTTTCGAAACCGAAACACATGGATGAAACCCAGACACTATTCACTAAGATAGTGGACCACATCACTAGTACAAAAACATGTTTGCGCGACGTAGAACATTTCGTCGCGCAAAATATGTTTGCGCGACGCTAAACACAAAACGTCGCGCAAAGTAGCTTTGTGCGACGGAACTTTGCGCGACGAAGGAATACGTCGCTCAAAGATGTTTTGCGCGACGAAGGTACACTTATGTTGCGCAAAACAGATTTGCGCGACGCATTCCTTCGTCGCGCAAAGTTCCGTCGCGCAAAGCTACTTTGCGCGACGTTGGCTACGTCGCGCAAAAGTTTTTTTTTTTTTCTTTTGCTTTTCTTTTGGGGTTCTTGCATTGCCTTTTTCTTTTGTGGTATGCACTTGTGTAAATGTTTTAAATTGACGATCAAATTAGTTCATTGTATTCATATAGGCTCAAGGAGTGTAGCTATAAAAATCATCAAAATCGGAGTTAAAACTACCGTTAAATTGTGCTTTTTCATTTATAACCGTCGAAAAGTTTTGTCCCGTTACTTGATCTCTGAATGTTTGTTTTTTGCGATTTTTGGCGTACGCGATCTCGAAGCATGTACAAATAAGTTTGACGGTTGGATCATTGAAACTAGTTTCGTACAATGCGGTGGGAGAGTTGGGCAAAAATTCCCGAGGAGACGAGGACCCTGGTGCGAGACAATTTGGAGGTTAGTATATTAATTTTTAGCAAAGTCAACATCTTTCTCTGCTTAAACTAGTGCAGGGCCATCATCTTGATTAGTAAAGTCAAGATCTTTCTCTCAATTTCTGTTTGGTTGCTAAGAAAATGTAGGGGGGGAAGAGAAATCAGGTGCATTTCATTGTTTTGCACCTGATAGCCGAGTGTTGTTGTGGTGAATAATTTGGTCTTGTATTTTGCACACTCTTCTTCTGTTCATAATTGTCAATTATTCTGATACATGGTCATTTTGTTTGTCATTTTGTTTTTCATATTTGTAGGTCGTTTTTGAAATGGAGGACATATCCCCTGAGGTCAATGCCTACTTAGAGAAGACCTTAGCAAGCCGGTACAAAGATTGGAAGAGCGCTCTTCACAAGCATTTTCAGCTATGGGAATCTCCGGAGATTGCTCGCCTACAGGGTTGCCCACTCGAGTATAAGGAGCGGCGAGAGGATTGGGAGTGGCTCTGCACACATTTTACGGATCCAAAATTTTTGGTATGTACATAATACTTTAATAATAATTTATTGTTTTTTGTTATTTTATTTAAGTTTTTTTAATAATTTCTTTCAAATAGTCGCACTAACATATATATTGTATGTTTAACAGAAGAAATCTGTTGCTGGCAAGAAAGCTCGGGACTCAAAGACACTTCTCCACCATTCCGGTTCGAAGCCCTTTTCGTATAGGGTTGAGGCACGACGTGAGGTAAAAGTATATTAATTTTGAAATTTTATACAATTTATTTTTTATTATTGATTAATAAAATTTTCTTAATGTTTTTTTTTTCTTTAGGAGGGTTCTAAGTTCCCACAGATTGACCTGTTCAAGCATGTTTACGTTCATCCCAACAATGAGAACAGTGACCAACTTTATGTAAGTATATGTAATTGTTATTTTTCTTATTTTTATGAATCGTTCAAATATTATTTATATTTTGTTATTAAACATTATATGTTTTTTCTTTATTATTACAGGGTGATATGGTGGAAAAGAGCACTGCTATTCTCCAAGAAGCAACATCGCAGCTTCCCCCAGAGACCCCGATCGAGGACGTCATTGTACCCAAGGATGTAGATGTTCAAATCGTGACTGAGGTCCTGGATCAGAAGTTCGGTCGTCGTCATGGTAAGGTTGTTCGGTGTACGGGGAAGGCGGGGGTTCGTGAAACGGGTGCCTCTTCTTCCAGATTGTCCACAGGAGAGGTCAATTCCTTGAAGGACGAAGTGACAACCCTAAGAGGTCAGGTTGCGGCCCAGGGCGACCACATTAGGGCCCAGGACGAGAGGATGAATATGATTGTTCAGGCCTTAGCGATGTCCGGCCTCCAAATCCCGACGATGCCAGCACCTAATGTTGCTCCACCTTCGACTTCCCAGCCATTTCGCCCAGACGATACCGAGTAGCATGATGTATTAAACTTAGAAGACTTGTAGTTTTTTATTTTTTTGTTTGGACAAACGTACATTTTCATATATTCTATAATTAATTACTTTTTCTTGGTTTATTAATTATTGTTTAGAATTTAATTATAATATTTATTAAAAATTAAATAAAAAAATATAAATGACAAAAAAAAAAAAAACTTTGCGCGACGCAGTGACTACCTACGTCGCGCAAAGTTACTTTGTGCGACATAGGTAGTCACTGCGTCGCGCAAACCCTTCCTTCACTGCCTTCGCGCGACGGTTCTTGCGCGACGAAGGTTCGTTTGGCTAATTTTTGGGTGACGTATTTTTTACTTTGCGCGACGACGGTCCTACGTCGCGCAAAGTCTTTTTTGTACTAGTGCATGCTCATTTCTTGGAAATGTAAAATGAGATGAAAAGAATAAAAGTAAAACCACTTAGTACTACAGTCTAATAATGTTCATCTTAATTTATAAGTGAAATGTCTTAGATTAGAATCTTGTGATTGGCGAGTTTGATGTTAATTTATTCTCAAGGGTCCTTTAGAGCTCGTTTGGAAGTTTTTTTTTTTTAAATGACTGAAAGCGTTTTTAGCGAAAATATTTTTGGGTTCTAAAAGCAATTAAATGTTTTATGTAAGAAGCACATAACTGGTACTTGCAGAAAACATTTAAGTGTTTTTTATGATTCACTTGTTCTAAAAACATTTTTAATAAAAACGTTTTCAGTCATTTTAAAAGCACTTCCAAACGGACTTTTAACTACTAAACTATAGTAGGAAGTATTAGATTTAATTCTCATGGATGGTGAGTTCGAACTAATATATATGACTGACCCATTATGTAGCCTAATTCAAATTTTCTACCTCTTAATATAAATATATAGTCATATTGAAAGAAAAATAAAAGAATAAAAGAAAAACCGTAGCCAGGGCTGGGAAGCCATTTATTTGAATAACAAATCAATCTGGCCAATGTTAACGAAATCAATTGGGCCCAAATAATTTATCTCATCGCAGGCTAAGGAAGGAAGCATATTTCCACTTTTGGGAGTGACCTTGAACCAATCCTGCCCTCAAGTTTCTCCGACGTCAATCAAAGGATGTGAATACTGCCTTTAATTCATAACTGGTCTCATCAAGTTGATGCTAGCTATTTGTTTGTTCTGCGGAAACAAATCAACATGATTCAAATATGGTTTATATATATATGTGTGTAGAGAGCTTTGAGAATTGAAAAGGGTTGGTGTTTACGGCATTTTTAACTACCGGGAGTGATTTCTACACGCCGTTTTTTTACATTACGTTCACGCCTATTAAAGTTGACCACCCTTGATTCAAACCAAAGACCAAAAAAGAATAGTGGTGTACAGGATGTGAAAAAGTGTATGCAGAAGTCATTTCTCTTTTAACGACTCACCGATCGAGGGGTGTTTCGTATACGAAGAAGCAGATTCCAATGACAATGTAGCAGAGAATAAGAACCAATCCTTTCACATAATGTGAAGTCCCATCCTAAAAAAATCAAGGTTAAAAACATATGAGAAAGTATGATATACTTAATACATATGAAGTTATGTATGATTAATCATGTGAGTATTACTTGTAGCGCAAAGGCTGCTGTGATCACTGCTAGAGCAAATGACACTGTCTCAATCAGATTGAAGTTCAGATCCGTGTTAACTCCCATTATCCAACCAACAACAGCGCAGCACGGAACCTGCGTCACGCGTATAGAAAAAAAAGAGTTTTTGTTAATGGAACTTTTGTTCTTCTGGTTTGGAAAGAGACTACAGTAATTGAGCTTAGGTTATGAACACGAACCACGAACATCGCGATCTGAGTTGCAGACCCCAAAGAGACTGCTAAAGATATATCCTGCCATTGTGCAAAGCAGAAAAATGTAAACTTAATTATAACTTCATGCAAGAAGAGGAGATCAATTGATCAAAGATATTAGGATTACTCACCAACTTGTTCTTGAGAGCAAATATGATCGACCCTGCGTGCTCAGCTGCGTTTCCAAGAATCGGTACAAGGATGAGGCTGAGGAAGCTGACTGACAAACCCCAGGATCTTGACGCATCCTAATATAACATACGAATTCAGTGAATTTGCATGTCTTGATGAGAAGGTTTACAAACCCATTAAACAACATAGTGTACTAATTAATTACCTCAATTGTGCCCACCACATATTCAGACAGCAAAGCGGTGATGGTAGTAACAACAAACAACCAAGCAAATCCACTCCAGAAACCGACCTCAGCCGCATCTTCTTGAACATCCTCGTCACCATCAACTTCCGATACCTGCTCAGTTGCATTTTTCCTAATTACTTAGCTGAGCTCTAACAACTTGTTTTTGTGAAAGGAAGCACTGGAAATGCAAGTTTAATGCACATATCATCAATTGCTTTAACAAAAATTCTCTTTGTTTTGGGATCTTCACTCTCTCAGATCAGTTCGGAATGAAGATTTGCATGACAAGTAAGCAGAAAAAAAAATAAACAGATGAAAAGTTTCATCAATAGTATCATGAATTTTCATGCAACGATTCTTCTGCATTATATAATTAGATTGATGCTTTTATTATATCATCTATTTCCTATGCAGTACTCATGGAATCATGAAAATAAAATCATGATTGCAGCAAAAAAATTAGGATAATTACTTGCTGAGATTCGAAATATCCATGGTGAGTCCACAGTTGGAAGAATAAGAATGCAGTATAAGAAAGTAGCATTACGATACTAAAGGCCCTTGAGATTTGGAGTGTTTGGTCCGCTGCTACTGCAGAGTCCCCAGCGTATCGAAGCAACATCGGTAGCATGTGGCAGAATGTGCCTAGCAGTAGAAGGAGAGAGTTCACATTCGCCTGTCTCTGATGAAAACAATACGCATATAAAGTTTATAAGAAAAAGATATTTAGGTATACGAAGCAACATATAAGTCGGATAATTTAAAAATAAAGTTCAAACCGAAGAATTACGGAAGTTAAAATCCGAAAATTATTCTTAGGGTTCTTACCCTTTCAAATTTTTGCTCCCCTCTGAGGTTGGCAAGGCCACCGCAGAAAAGGGAGGTGCCAAGGACCAAGAGAAGGTTGGAAAGAACTGAACCCAAGAGAGAATACTTGAGCAAAGCTATGTTATTTTGGCTTAGAGCAGATATTGCTATGATCAGCTCTGTGGCATTACCAAATGTTGCATTCAGAAGCCCCCCAACTGCAAACCAAAACCACAAAATATTGTGAGAGTCAAATTCTGTTAATAGATTAGATAACTCACTACATTCAAGATATGTTTAAAGAAGTAATGAAGAGATTAAAAGGCATAAAATTCATTCGTGTCTAATCCCTTCTAATCCATTCAAAATGACACATTATTCAGCTCTACGTACGTTCAACATAACCTTGAATCGTATGTTTTATCCCATACCATCAAATCCTAGGCACCAAACGAGCCGTCATAAGTAACAATATAAAAAATAAAATAAAAAATGAGAACAGTTTACCTGTTGGACCAGTGTAGTATGATATTTGTCTGCAATTTGAAGTACAAAATCATAGTGGCAAAGATTAATCCAAGCATAATTTTGAAGAAAGTCTAACTGATTGTGTAAAACGCCTTACTCTGTAAGGAAACTGATCCGCTCAGCAAGTAAGGTGATTGCAAGTAAGCTCAGAGCGAAAATCCAGGGCTGTCAAAAGAAGAAGGTTAGTCGTTTTAAACACGCCTTTTTATAGCCCGTAGTGATTTTCGTACTCCTGTTATATATGTCACTTGATTCTCTTTTGATTAAAAGCTAGAAAGAAGGCAGGAATGCATGCAGAGAAAATGGGTGCGAAAATCACCAAAAATGCTGAGTGAAAAAAATATTATAAAATATTCAATTTAGAGTCCAACGGATAAAAAAAGGAGTACGAAATTCATCACCAAAATGTATAGAATATTTATTGTTAATTAAGTGAAAGCACTCACCTTTCCAAAGCCATAGCACACAGCAATAATGGATAGAGGAATGGTGGGAAGGAGAACTGAAAGCTTAGTCCCAAAAAGAACAACTTGAAGATTTACGAGCAACTGCCTAAGGTGGCGGTTCTGAACACCAGCTGCTAGTGAAGGATCCGACTTTCTGCGCAGCGAAGACGCTGACATTTGCCTGGCTGTCTTGCCATGGTGGTGGTTCACCTCCTCCTCCTCCTCCTCCCTTGTGTCATTGATAAGGTTGCCGTTTTCCAAGAGGCATTCTTGGTTGGAAGCCATATTTGGTTTGAGAGTTGGATCTCTGACTCCGGTGCAAGGGGACGGACATAAACACTCTGGTTGAGAGTAGAGAGCGAGAGAGAGAGAGAGAGAGAAATTATTATGCCATCTGAGTAATGAAGGGACACATATTGTATTGGCATGCATGGTGGCCAGATGTGGAGACGGTCACAAATACATGTCAGTCACAGAGCAAGTAAAACATTAACTCCATCAGTTTATTGTTGAGGTGTGCCATGAGTTTCAAGTCCCATTCATATTGTTTCCTTTTGTGCATGGAAAAGGATCCTCTCCTGATCCCTTCCACCTAATCCTCCTCATCAAACAATCCGGACTCTTGAAATTTGATTCAACGGCTATAAACACAGACCCATTCTAAAAGTTATAATAACTTTAGCTGTTTGATCAAATTTCAAGAACCCAGATTATTTAATGAGGAGGATTAGATGAAAGGGATCCGGAGATAATACCTTCCCCTTGTGCATATCATTTTTTTCAATACGAGTGTCATGAGTTTCATGGCCCATTCATATTGTTTCCTTTTGTGCATATCATTTTTTTCAATACGATATTCTAATTTACGAGAAAGATTATTTAAATTGAAGTACAATACGATATTCTCTATGTTATTCTAATATACAAGAACGATGATTTAGATTGAGATACAATACGATATTCTTTACATTTTTCTAATTTAAGAGAAAGATGATTCAGATTGCCGTACAAGAGGACGGGCAAATTTGCCTAACCCACATCTATCAGGCGCATCATATTACGAACTACATAAATTGCTCAAATATTCGTAGGAAAAGAAGAATTTGATTCACTGACCTCCCAAGTTCCGGAAGCCAGCAATCCTCGACTAATGTTTTCGGCAATTTTGGCAGTTGCTTGAGTTTCTCCTCTGAAGAAATTATAAAAATATAAAAAACCCCCATTCGGAATAACCATGTTATTTGGAAGCATTGGCAACGGCTATCTCCACCTCCCATGAAGAGAGAAGCCAGGCTTCTTTTGGGGCCTATATTTGTTCAAATTACCTCAACCATAACATTGCATACTTTTGGCTTAATTTGGTGGATTAACATTAACCAATTTTGGTAAATATTATTAACCATCCATCATTATGATGGATATTCTTGTAAAATCTAAAAACCACCACACTAAACAAGAATTAGAATTCACAGATCTGGGTTTGGCCAGTCAATCAAGATAATGTTCCCGCATCCTTACAAGTTAGTAGCTCAGAATATCATTTTGTCGAAAAAAAAAAAAATATGTCAATCCTTCGTGTCCAAGTCTTTATGTGTACTTAGTTATCTTTAAACAACATCAATAATAATTAAAACAAACTAAGGATTGTTTAAATATCTTCAAAAGTTATTCTGCTACTTCCTACATCCCATATGCAATTGCAGAAAGATCAAATCTTGATATCAGCCACCCAAAAAAAGGGATCCCTTTGCCAATTTGGGACTTTGAATGGCTACTTCTCAAACAAATATAGCTTCTAAACCTTCTCTATTTGGTCGCCGTGGGAAGTTGCTTCTCTTGGTTTGATGCAGTATACACGAGATCCTAGATGCTTTACTTCAAGGCCAGCATCCTCGCAACCAGTGAAGAAAAGTGATTCATCCTCTTTTCCGATTCTGCGTCTCCAACTCATCAGAAATGCTGGCCGGGGAAAACTAAAAGAGTCTCCTGTGAGCAAGAGGTGAATAAGAATGAGAATAGTTTCAACAGATACTACTTATACTGGACGAATTTGTCAGCATAGTACCACCACTCTGTTCATCCTTTGCTTGAGGCTGTGCTTTACCATCCTTCGGCTTGTAAGATTTGAGGAGATACAAAAGGGTTTTTATCAAATTTGGATACTGCTTCACATCTGCAAGTAGTCAAGAAAAAGGAACCATTAGCATACCGTTTATGTGCAGCTCCACGAGCATCAGTTTATTTACAATCAAGAGGATATTCAGTACTACAGACATCGGAATAAAGATTCCGACTCTCCAAGGTTTGAAGAAAGATACTTGAGTGAAATCACAACAGGAGAAACTTACACAATAAGATATCACTAGCAATGATTAGGTCCCAGTCTGGATCAGCAGTAGGGAAACTGTCACCCCATGTATCTGAAAAATTAGTATCCATCTTATGAATTTAATAGAATCCCAACACAAATTTAAGAAACAGTCAGTCAATTAGAATTTCAACACACTATGTTTTTAGGCAGTAAAAGAAACCCGAGATAAAAAAACAAAAGTAAAATAAAATGCTCAAGAGTGAAGAAACTGAAGGACAACTCAGTCCAGAAAAGGATGACATACGCTTTATATGAGGAAGGACAGGTGTAATTCCATTTACCCTGCAGTTATGAGCTATATTATCTTCAATTTCCTGATCATTATAGTCTGATGTGGTAATGTCAAGATTAAACAATCTTCGTAGAAAAATTGCCAAAGCACCCGTGCCACTGCCAATCGGTAGACAAACCAACATCAGCTTACAAGCAACATAAGGGTTTCCCCTATGTGAAAAAAGCATCTATGTGATGCAGTCAGTACCTATGATCACCACTAAAAAGTGCGAGGAACAAGAAAAAGAAAAGGATTCAAGTAATCCTTCCATGCAGGAGTAGATGATTGCATACACATATGGAAGTGAAACAGTCGAGAAATACCTGCCCAGTTCAAGACAATGCCTTCCTTCAATTGATGGCCTGTGTTCAACTAACCATTCTGCAAATGCAAATGTCCCAGGCCAGAGTAAATTGGCATTCAACTGATGAAACGAAAATTCTCGGACGACCAACTCCTGTACCAATCCGAATCACTTATCTTAGTTTAAGGTACTAAAAGTTCTATACTACCAAACTCTACAAAGAAGCAATCAAGAACCAAGCTGAAATATAAACTAAAACTAGAACTCAAAATAACTCTTTTCGCGTTCAACAAAAGGCCGAATACCCCCTGAAATGAATGCACTTAAGCACTCAATTCCACGGAATTGAACTCATACATGTGCTTTTGAGTTTTGATTTATCCATGGAACAAATGCTACATATGAATGTAAATGTTGTTTCTAAACTATAATCGATCGCGTAAAATTAAACTCTAGCCTGTTTACGAAATTTCATTTCATTAAGTGATTTCAAATGGGAAAGAGATTAAAAAAACACAAATTCAACAAATCAGAACAGAAAAGAAAAAAAAAACGAAAACTTACAGTAATAAGAAGTGAAAGACAAATTCACGTTTCTGGGTGTTACCCAAATGAAGGAATAGACATACCATCCCAGGAAACTCGTGCCTCCTCTCTACGAAGTTTTGCTGGCTCTCTGTGTTTTCCTCACCTGCAATTTAGACCCACTAAGTTAGAGAGAGAGAGAGAGAGAGAGAGAGAGAGAGAGAAAGAGAGAGAGAGAGAGAATATACCACTGGAAGAGTCATCGTCGTCATGAAAAAGCGAAGATGGGGAAAAGAGAGCAATGTCCATCGTCGTCCTTCTTCTGCTCAGAAACAGAAGCTTCGAGGAGGCAAAACCTACCCGGAGAAGAAAACAAGGATTCGAAATTAAAATCCTGCCCCCAAAACAGTAAAATTTCAGAAATCAGTCTCAATATTTTGAGTATTCTTCTTTTCTTCTTGTATTTTAGGGAAAATATTGTTAATTACCCCCTTATATTTGAGAAACTCTCCCGTTTACCCAATAAAATTTTGAGAACTTTAACGAAAAGCTCCCGATACTGTTTAATTTAACAAAAAATCACATTTTTATACTAAAAAATCAATTTTGGTACTATTTATTTTACCTTTTATTTTATCCTTATCAATAAAACTCAAAGTTTTCAAACCATTTTCATTAGTTTTCCTTAAAATTTTATCATTTGGTTTCCAAATGCAAATAGGCCTTCGTTCACAAATTAGGAAATGGATCGTCTTCGGATCTCTTCCACCTAATCATTCTCATTAAACAATTCAGGATCTTGAAATTTGATCAAACGGCTACAAACATGAGTCCACTCTAATAAGTTATAATAACTTGTCGTTGGATCAAATTTTAAGGATCCAAATTATACGATGAGAATGATTATGTGGAAGGGATCCGGCCACAAATTAAACACCCAATACTTCAAAGTTTGATCTTTTTATTTTACTTTTTATAGAACGATTTTTTATATTAAGATTTGAAAGAATAAACCTCATCATCCACTAAATTTGTTACTTAGGAACACTTCTAATTTTGCTCTCCAAATTTTTTATATTTAAAATTAAAATACACTTTTTAACAAACGATAATATTTATAGTGAGAGTGGGCAAAGTCTCACATTGAGTTAGCCATAATAATGTGGTTTAAATGCGGCTTTTGCGAGAATTAAATTTAAAACTTCTCACTTACAAGTTGTTGAGGTAAAAAAAAAAATAATAAAAAAAGAGAGGCTATTCCTTAATTCAAGGAAAGTGGGAACGTGAGTGGCGAACAAATCAATGGTACATATTATTTTTAAGAAATCTACACCATTCATTGTAAAATAAAAATAAATTTTAATTTTATAATGAGAAACAGTTCCTCCATTTCCCTGGACGTGCAAAAGAAGTTGGTGAAAAACTACCCACTTTCTCACCCCACTCTTCCCGTCACCCTAAGTCTATAAAAGGGGCACTACTACAAAAGGGCCCTATAGTGTCAGTTGTTGCGTCGGTTTAATATAATATAGTGGCGCACAAGAGAGTTGCGACACCCAATGAATATGACGTCGGATTTAGAAAGCCTGCGTCGCTTTTAAACCGACGTAAACATTTAATGTCGCTTATAACCGACACACATTTTAATAATTTTAAATACTGGCGTCGCTTTAAATAAAATAGTGTCGGTTTTAAGCGACATAAAGTATGGGTGTCGCATATAGAAGCGACACTAATTGATTTTTTTTATAGATTTTAAATCCTACGTCGGTTCTGAGCGACATATATTTTATTTTTTTAAATATTTTGAAACCCAGTGTCGGTTGTAAGCGACAGATTGATGGTCTTTATATACCCTCCCTCGTGTTTTCTTCTTTTTCTCTTGCATTTTTCTCATTCTCACGGTTTACAAAACTTCTGCTGTTCTCTCTCTCACCTTCCGAGTTCTTCCAAGTTCATTCTTCACAAAGGTAAGTTTTTCTTGCTTGTAGTATTTTTATTTTCTCCTCTTATGTTTAATGTTTTGATACAATTTATTGTTGTAGGGAATTTATTTGAGCTGGTTGAGTATATAAAGAATTGATCGACGAAGGAATTCTTCTATAATTCAGGTTTCTATCACTAAATTCTTTAATTTTTAAATTGTATAATACACAAGTTTATTTATTTAAAAATTGTAATTTAAGTAGTTAGATAAATTTCTATTATTTTTTTAAAATTAATTCATATTTAGGCGAATTAATTAATTTTGTCACTTGAATTGTTATGAGAAAATGGAATGAATATTATTTATAAGCATTTATGTTAAATTAACAACATTAAATATAACAT
Source organism: Malus fusca (assembly GCA_035220775.1). Taxonomy (NCBI): domain Eukaryota; kingdom Viridiplantae; phylum Streptophyta; class Magnoliopsida; order Rosales; family Rosaceae; genus Malus; species Malus fusca. The sequence goes on from CM069062.1 coordinate 23,545,957, forward strand.
AAACTTAAAATATTGAGTAATTTAAGAATATATTATGTTAAATTAATTTTTTTTGCACTCTAATTGTTATTTTAATTTGTTGTTATTTTGATAATTTTTTGTTGTTATTTACTAGAATGGATTAGATGAGAATAATTTGAATTGTTATGAGAAAATGGAATGAATATTATTTATAAGCATTTATGTTAAATTAACAATATTAAATATAACATAAACTTATAATATTGAGTAATGTAAGAATATATTATGTTAAATTAATTTTGTTTGCACTCTAATTGTTATTTTAATATGTTGTTATTTTGATAATTTTTTGTTGTTATTTACTAGAATGGATTAGATGAGAATAATTTGAATTGTTATGAGAAAATGGAATGAATAATAATTATAAGCATTTATGTTAAATTAACAATCTTAAATATAACATAAAATTATAATATTTAGTTATATAAGAATATATTATATTAAATTATTTTGTTTTTGTAATTTGAATTGTTATGAGAAAATGGAATGAATAATATTTATAAGCATTTATGTTAAATTAAAAATATTAAATATAACATAAACTTATAATATTTAGTAATATAAGAATATATTATGTTAAAGAATTTTTTTTTTTGCAATTTGAATATTTATGAGAAAATGGAATGAATAATATTTATAAGCATTTATGTTAAATTAACAATATTAAATATAACATAAACTTATAATATTTAGTAATATAAAAATATATTATGTTAAATTAATTTTTTTTTGCAATTTGAATGGTTATGAGAAAATGAAATGAATAATATTTATAAGCATTTATGTTAAATTAACAATATTAATATAACATAAACTTATCATTTTTAGTAATATAAGAATATATTATGTTAAATTAATTTTTTTTACAATTTGAATTGTTATGAGAAAATGGAATGAATAATTTAAATAAGCATTTATGTTAAATTAACAATATTAAATATAACTTTTGCACTATAATTGTTATTTTAATTTATTGTTATTTTGATAACTTTTGGTTGTTATTTACTAGAATGGATTAGATAAGCATAATTTTGATAACTTTTTGTTGTTATTTTAATTTGTTTTTACTATAATAGGTGTTGAAAATTAAAAGATTGCAATCGTGATAGAGTTCGAGGGTTGAAAGATAGAAATTGAAAATTCTAATAGTTATGCCTACATGATAGGGATTGCAAGATTGTAGGCATCTTAGTGTCAGCGCAATATTTTACCCTCGTAAACTGGTAAAACATGGAAAAGAGTTGGTTGACGATACCCCGAAATTTTGAAGCGTATACAGCTGGAATTAATTTGTTTTTGGATCAAGCAGTTGCAAATGGTGTTGGTCCTGATAAGTTTAGATGTCCTTGCAAAAGATGTTGTAATCGATATACTTTTGTTAGGAACACTATTATTGAACATCTCATATTGTATGATATGGATAAAGATTATAAAAATGCTTGCTGGCGACATCATGGGGAGCAAAACATTGGAGAGCAAAATGTGGCAATTGGAGAAGAAGAAACAGGAGATGAGGTGATTGGCATGCATGACTTTCTTAATGATGTATTTGTCCAACCATTAACAGAAGAAGGTGTTGGGCCGTCTACTGAACCGTCTATTGGGGAAGGGCGTCCAGAAGAGGTGGAGACTTTTTTTAGGTTGCTTGAAGAGGCAGATCAAGATTTGTGGCCAGGGTGTAAGGAGTTTAAGAAATTAGAAGCAGTTGTAAGACTGTATCAGATCAAGTGTTTAGCGGGAATGCCAGACGACATCTTCACAACTTTACTGGAGTTAATTAAAAGAATGTTGCCTGAAGGGGATTGTTTGCCTAAATCATGTTATAAGGCAAAAAAACTTATAAATGATTTGGGTCTGACGTATGTGAAAATTGATGCATGTCCCAATGATTGCATGATCTATTGGAAAGATACTTCGGATTTGACCGTGTGCTCGGTTTGTGGTGAATCAAGATATAAAATTACCAACGCAGCGGATAGGTCGAGAAAAAAGATTGCAGCTAAGGTTATGTGGTATTTTCCTTTAAAACCACGATTGCAACGATTTTTTATGTCGAAGCATACGGCTGAACATATGAGGTGGCATGCAGTTGAATGTCCTAAAGATGAGTTTATGAGACATCCTTCAGATTCTCCAGCATGGAAGCATTTGGATAATTTATATCCGGATTTTGCGTCAGAAATTCGAAATGTTCGATTAGGGTTGGCCAGTGATGGATTTAATCCTTTTGGAAAAATGAGGAATGATCATAGCACATGGCCTGTGGTGCTTTCTGTTTACAATTTGCCGCCTTGGATGTGTATGAAGCAACCAAATTTGTTGTTGTCTCTTTTAATACCAGGACCGCGCAGTCCTGGTAAAGAGATTGATGTATACATGCGTCCACTGATTGACGAGTTGAATGAGTTGTGGGAGGTGGGCACTCCAACTTATGATGCGTATTCCAACCAAAGTTTTACGATGAAGGCTGCTGTCTTATGGACTATAAGTGATTTTCCGGCTTATGGAATGTTGTCAGTGTTGGAAGTATGCCCACAAAGCCACTCATTTGATGTAATAGCTTTTTGGAATACTTAATATGTTAAACTTTTATATGTTTAACGGAAGGGCAATACTTATTGTTAATCACTATTTATTGAATCATGTGTTTAATCAATAAGAGAATCAAAGGGATGTATTTGACATAAGAGATAAGTGATCTAATGAGTTAGATTAAGGAGACCTTTCTCTTATGTTCATTCCTAAAACGTTCCTAGCCATAGGATTGCCAATTGGGCATTGACAATCCGCTAAGGTTAGTATGTGTTATGTTGACTCAAACGTGAGTATGAACTAGTCTCAAGTCATTTGGTGTTGGACACTAAGACAAACACATAGGTGCTCGAAAGAGTAATCGAGTACACTGAACTGCGATTAATGAGAGTTCAAACATACATGTCATGTACGAACTCTAAGGTTACAATATGCAAAGTAGTCCTTAGACCTGAGGCATCATAGATGTCTAATGGTTAGGTCCTTGATCTTTGATCATGACAAAGGCATTCCCTCGGATTGTCCACGGCATTGTTGGGGTCATGTGATCTAGTCATGTAGGCATATGAATGCACAACAAGGGATCTCTAACCTTCCATGGTGGAAGGAGTATACTCTAAAATATGATTCTAAAGTCTTTGGCCAAAGCAAATGAATATGACTAAGGAAGATGTTCCAAATCATATTCAAGGGAATCATATAAGAAAGTATCACATTGGATAGTAGACATGAAACAAACTATCACTTAAAACAATGTGGTTAAGAGTATTGTATTAGAGAATGACCGTATTGCATTGTAATTGTAACTGGATAGGTTCTCCAACCAATTCTACTTAGCTTGGGTAACCATGACATACTGCTAGGTGTCACTCATGGTTTGTGGAAGCCCTATTGATTAGCAAACACTAATCATCAAAAAGGGAGAATTGAAATGTGGTTTCAATTCACAATCGATAGTTAAGAGTAACATCGCCCACTGCCTCGCTAATTGGAACCTAATGGATCGCACACCAAATAAGGATATATGTGAAGCAATTAAATGAAATGGATAAGCAATTAAATGGTTTAATTGAAGAATGGTCAAGATTAATTAATTAGTTAATTAATTATACGAAATGTTCGTATTGGGCTTTTAAGTTGGTTTTAGGGCTTCGGGGCCCAAAAGTGTTTTGGTCCACAAGGCCCATTATGTTTAAGTTGTATGACAACTAAAACAAAATGGGCAATAAGCCCAATAACCATATAGGCCAACCATTTAGGGTGAGGGTATGCAAGTTTGCTTAATTGCAAGTTTGCCACTCACCTAAGAAATGAAGTATAAATTCATCTTTATAGCTTTGTTTTCAATTAGGGTTTTCTAAGCTACTTGGGGATAGTTATCTAGCAAATTTACTTCCCTAAGTGATCCATTTTCATTCTCACAAATTACATCCTTGGTGAAGAGACATAGAGACATCAAACTTTTGGTGTTTTGGAGAACTAATCCTCAAATCCTCAAAGAAGCAAAGGAGCACTAAAAGGAGGGAAATCACAAGGAAGATCCAAGGAGCAAGGAGGTGACTTGAAGGCCCTCCACTTGGGTGAATCCCTTGTGTAATCAAGGATGAGCTTCAAGGGTAAAGAATCTCTAAATTCTTCATATTCTTTAATGTTGTTAAAGAGTCTTTTGATTAACCATATACTAGGCTTTGAAAGTCATGGGTTTCATGAATTGTTTTTTGGATGCATGCCTACTTTAAAGAGTTAATTGTTAGCATATGTATTCAAATGTTCATACATGTTCTTAGCTAGGACAAAAATTTTCCTTCAGTCAGGATGGAGTACACATGGCTATAAAGCATGTCCACATTGCATGCATGATAAAGAATCCATTTACTTGCCGGTGAGTCGTAAAATTTGTTATATGGGGCATCGACGGTTTCTTGAAGATAATCATAGGTTTCGAAGGCAAACCACAGCTTTTAATGGTCGTCGAGAGCATCGTAGTGCACCAAGGCAGTGGACTGGTTTACAATGTCTCGAAGAACTTTGTACGTTGAGATTTACTTTTGGAAAACCAAAGAAAAATGCTTCAGTTGGGCAACGCAGAAAAAGAACTTCAAGCAGTACAAGTGGTAACAGTCAGTGGAAGAAGAAATCTATTTTTTATGAACTACCTTATTGGAGGCATCTGTTGATTAGACACAATCTTGATGTTATGCATATCGAGAAGAATATATGTGACAGTGTGGTGGGAACATTGCTAGGTATAGAAAAGTCTAAAGATGGATTGGCTGCACGTGCAGATCTTGAAGTCTTGAACATAAGACGCAGTCAACACCCACGTAGAGAAGGAAATAGAACATTTCTACCTCCAGCTTTGTTCACGTTGAAAAGAGAAGAAAAAACTGCGTTTTGCAATGTGTTGTCTACTATTCGGGTCCCCGATGGATATTCATCAAATTTATCGCGATGTGTGCACGTGAATGAACGAAAAATACATGGGTTGAAAAGTCATGATTGCCATGTTTTAATGCAACAGTTACTCCCGCTTGCAATACGCCCGGTTTTGCCTAAAGCTGTTACTATGGTATTATTAGAGTTGAGTGCAATTTTCAGACAGTTGTGTAGTAAGAAGGAGTCTGAGGAAGGATTCAAGGAACTGAGTTCAAGAATTGCCTTGACATTATGTCAACTTGAAAAAATATTTCCTCCTGCATTTTTTGATATAATGGTGCACCTTCCAGTTCACTTGGCAGATGAAGCAGCTCTTGCAGGGCTTGTTCCCTATAGATGGATGTATCCAATTGAACGGTAATTAATAATTTTTTATAAATTTTTTACAATTGTAGTCATAACTTTAATTTATAATTATAATTGTTTGTGTTTCGTTTATAATTATAGGTATTTGCAAACGTTGAAGCGATATGTTCGTAATAAGGGTCGTCCTGAAGGTTCTATTGCTGAAGCATATTTGGTGGATGAGTGCTTGTCCTTCTGTTCCATGTATCTTAGAGGTGTCGAGTCTCGTCGTACCCGTAGAGGCCGAAATGAAGATGGTATTGGACGTGGAGTGTCTGGTGGGTTATCAATTTTTGACTCCAAATGATGTTATATGGGTTCAGGAGAACATGTGGAGCTCGATCTAAATGCTCTTGATCAGTGCCATAGATACATTCTAAATAATTGTGATGAAGTGAACCCATTTAGAAGGTAAGAACGTTTAATCATACGTTTTAATGTTTTATTGATTTTCTTAACTTTGACAAATTAATTATCTAAATTTGGACATAATTGTGTAGCCAACATGAGGAATTCTTGAAAACTAAACATCGTCGAGAAAGGTTAACTATGCGCCAAATTAAGGAGCTAAGCAAGAAAGAATTTCCAGAATGGTTCAAGCAACATGTGAGTTGATATAACAATCACATTATTTATTTATTGTTTTGCATTTTAATTATAACATGTTATAGTTATTCTGTCAATTTTTATCTTCATACTTATTACAGATGAATTCAAGTTATCATGCTAATGACACGTTGATATCTGAAGACTTGCATTGGCTAGCTAATTATCCTAGTAGGGTTGTGAGTAGATATAAAAGTCACATTGTTCATGGGTTTAGATTTCGTATAAAATCTGTGGATGATAAGCATAAGAATCAAAATTGTGGTGTCTTTGTACCTGCAAATGTTCCTGGAGCAATTGGGCAAGTGAATTGTTATGGCAGAGTTGTTGATATGTTCGAGGTTAAATATTGTGGTCCTACTGAGGCGGGAGATAGGGGTCGAGCTGTGATGTTATTTAAGTGCGAATGGGTTAATAGTGAAAGTCCACGAGGAATGAAGACCGATCAATATGGATTTACTATGGTGAATTTCAATCAATTGGGATTTAAAGAGGATCATTTCATACTAGCATCACAAGCATTACAAGCATTTTACGTGGAGGACACAATTGAAAAAGATTGGCACGTAGTTGTTCGAACTCAGCCGAGGGATTTGTTTGACGTACTAGAGGATAGTGATGCTATTGATGATTATGCCATACCGAATTTGGATGATCGAATTCTTGATAATGAAAATTTTCATACAAGGGTTGGCGTGGAAGAAACTCCTTTTCTTGAATCATTAGCGTTGCCTACCGAGTTCGTTACTCATGCCAATGTCGACGATGAGCTAACAGATGATGACGGAGAATAAATATGTTAATTATTTTATGTATTAATTATACTATCTTTCATTTCGTATGTTATGATATCTTATTATCAAAACTATATTTCTGTTTTTTTTTTATTAAGTATTATATATAAGTTAAATCTTTTTTTTTAATATTGGGTTATATTAAAATATCTTTTTTTTTTTTTTTTAGCTTGTTTCCTGTCGCTTTTAACCGACGTCGGTTTAATTAAAATATTTTGGGCGGCACTTTTCCCGGTTTTTTTCATTCAGTTGGCGTCGGTTTTAACCGACGCAATAAAGCTTATTTCGACACAGTGTCATGTTAGCGTCGTTATTATTTCGACGCAGACTATCATGTTACGTCGGTTGAATCCGACGCAATATTAGCCTATTTCGACGCAATGTCAGTCTATTTCGACGCAAGATAAAAACCTGTTGTGATTTATATGTATTAATGCGAAGAAAGGATGTTTATTTTTTTTATTTACAGTTCACGAAATTTTTTGTGCTGTTAATTACACTATTTTTCTTTGTATTTAACAATTTTATACTTCTAAAAACTATAATATTTATATATATATATATATTAAATTCTTTTATTTACACTAGTGGATATCACAATTTAACGAAAAATCACGATTTAACGGTTATTTTAACTCCGATTTTGATAATTTTTTATATGTACACTCCTTCACCCTATATGAATACGGTGAATGAATGCGATCTTCAATTTGAAATATTTACACTAGTGGATATCACAAAATTTTGTGTTATACTTAATGAAAGTATGAATAAACACTTTAAGTGTTAGTGAATGTATCGTTTGATGGAATACGAATTCTACAAAACTAATTTCAACGATCGAACCGTCAAACATGTTTGTATATAATTCGAGATCGCATACGCCAAAAATTGCAAAAAAACAACTTTCTGAGACAATGTAACGGGAAAAACTTATTCGACGGTTATTAACGAAAAATTACGATTTAACGGTTATTTTAACTCCGATTTTGATGATTTTTTATATGTACACTCCTTCACCCTATATGAATACGGTGAATGAATGCGATCTTCAATTTGAAATATTTACACTAGTGGATATCACAAAATCTTGTGTTATACTTAATGAAAGTATGAATAAACACTTTAAGTGTTAGTGAATGTATCGTTTGATGGAATACGAATTCTACGAAACTAATTTCAACGATCGAACCGTCAAACATGTTTGTATATAATTCGAGATCGCATACGCCAAAAATTGCATAAAAAAAAATTTCTGAGGCAAAGTAACGGGAAAAACTTATTCGACGGTTATTAACGAAAAATCACGATTTAACGGTTATTTTAACTCCGATTTTGATGATTTTTTATATGTACACTCCTTCACCCTATATGAATACGGTGAATGAATGCGATCTTCAATTTGAAATATTTACACTAGTGGATATCACAAAATCTTGTGTTATACTTAATGAAAGTATGAATAAACACTTTAAGTGTTAGTGAATGTATCGTTTGATGGAATACGAATTCTACGAAACTAATTTGAACGATCGAACCGTCAAACATGTTTGTATATAATTCGAGATCGCATACGCCAAAAATTGCAAAAAAACAACTTTCTGAGACAATGTAACGGGAAAAACTTATTCGACGGTTATTAACGAAAAATCACGATTTAACGGTTATTTTAACTCCGATTTTGATGATTTTTTATATGTATACTCCTTCACCCTATATGAATACGGTGAATGAATGCGATCTTCAATTTGAAATATTTACACTAGTGGATATCACAAAATCTTGTGTTATACTTAATGAAAGTATGAATAAACACTTTAAGTGTTAGTGAATGTATCGTTTGATGGAATACGAATTCTACGAAACTAATTTCAACGATCGAACCGTCAAACATGTTTGTATATAATTCGAGATCGCATACGCCAAAAATTGCAAAAAAACAACTTTCTGAGACAATGTAACGGGAAAAACTTATTCGACGGTTATTAACGAAAAATCACGATTTAACGGTTATTTTAACTCCGATTTTGATGATTTTTTATATGTACACTCCTTCACCCTATATGAATACGGTGAATGAATGCGATCTTCAATTTGAAATATTTACACTGGTGGATATCACAAAATCTTGTGTTATACCCAGATTAATACAAATTGGTACGTTATATTTAATTTTTGTGCATGTTATATTTCATAATTGTATGTTAATATGATGTTTATATGTTTTTATAATTTAATACAACAAATTATTTGCATAAGAAAAATTCAATTTAAACGAATAATGATAAGATAAGATAGGATGTTTATGGTGATTTTTGAATATTTATCATACTATTTTATGAACTAGGTGATCAATTATTTACAATAAAAATCAAAATTTTAATTATAAATTAACCGAACAATGTTTGATCAAAAGTTTCAAAATTATATATGTTTGATTAAAAAAATCGAATATAAGGCATCCATATCAAAATGATCCTAAAATTATATTTCTGTTTTTATTAAGTATTATGTATAAGTTAAATTTTATATATTAAAATATTATATGAAATAACATAACTGCTTAATTTTTAATTTTGGGTTTAACTATTTTTTTTCTTTCTCCTGCTTTTCCATTTTTTTTTTAGTTAAACTCTTTTTTTTATTTTTGTTGGGCGGGAATTTTCCCGGTTTTTTTTGCACGGGGAAATGGTTTTGCACGGGGAAATGGATTGGAAGATTGGACGTGCGAATGAACCGATGCATCGAAATAATAAATCGTTGCGTCGAAATAATAAGTAGTGGCGTCGGTTTTAATCGACGCAACTACTTATTATTTCGACGCAACCACTTGTTATTTCGATGCAACGATTTATACGTCGGTTAAAACCGACGCAACCAGTTATTGTTTCGACGCAGGCATTTATTATTTCGATGCCTCGGTTCATTCGCACGTTCAATTCCGAGGACACTGCAATTACTGTCTGTCAGACTAACGTCGGTTCAAACCGACGCAAGTGTCCTCTATTTCGATGCTAGGTAAATCTGTCAGAGGTTGTGTCGCTTGGAAGCGACGTAATGCGTCCTTTATTTCGACGCTAGGTAAATCTGTCAAACTATAACGTCGGGTTTAAGCGACGCAATATTACCCTATTTCGACGCTAAGTTTTTTGGCATATTTAAGCTTCTACGACCTATTTCCGTCTCTCCCATTTCACTCTCTCATTTCACTCCCTTCACTCCCTCATTTCCCTCTCTCTCCTTCTCCATCTTCTGTATTCCGCATTTCTTCCGTGATTCCTTTGGTTTTGCTATGGATAGTAGTAGTGATTCTCAACGTCATGAGGGACTTGATGTGGAAGAGGAGGAGGTCGAAGCAGGTTATTTTTACTTATTATTATTAGATTCGTTTTTTTTTTTTTTTGTGTTTAATCTTCTATTATTCTTATAAACTCAAAATTTACATCTGTTTCCAAATTTTTTGGTGTGTTTTAATTGTTGTTTTTGTATGAACAAGGAACATCTCAACGGAGGCGAGGACCCTCAGTTCCCAAATGGACGAAACAGCTTTGTTCGTTTGATATGTCCGGAAAATGCGTTAGTGATAACTCTAGTGCATTTTCAAAATATGTGGCATCGGAGGTTAGAGACCACAGAATTCTCCCATTGGCGAAGCATTGGCGTAAGATTACGGATGTAGAGAAGGAAGCTTTCTGGAATAGAATTAAGGTATACGTATTTTTTTTTTAAGCATTGTTATAATATTTGACTTGGTTGATTTTTTTAAGCATTGTTATAATATTTGACTTGGCGTAAGATTAAGCATTGTTATAATATTTGACTTGGTTGATTTTTTTTTTTTCTTTATGGATGTAGGGAAATATTGTTTTTGAAGATGCTGATATACCAAGATTGCATTTGATCCGCTTTATGACGCTTAAGGTTGCTGAGCATGCACATAAGGAGTTTAGAAATAAGTTAAAAAAAAAGTATTATACGAACAGAGCTGCAGAGGAGCGTCGCCAGCCTCCTCCTGATGTGAATCCTACCCAGTGGGGTAATTTGTTGGCATACTGGAGTGGAGATAAAACAAAGGTAAACGATGTAGTTTATTTCGTTATAACTATAAATTTGTGAATAATTTTTTTATTTTTATTTTCAGGAGGTAGCTGAAAAAAACAAGATTAATCGGCAAAAGAAAACAATGAACCATACTACTGGTACAAAATCCTTTGCAAGGAAGCGGCAAGAATATGTATGGATTGTACAATTTGAAGAAATGTTATTTTAAATATTCTATAGTTATAAATTTTAATTTTAACGAGGTTTGCCTAAAATTGTTTGTGTGAAATTTTATTTTTGGTAAAGCGGAAGAAGCATGGGAAAGAAGCCGATCCTGTAACCTTTTTTCGTGAATGTCATACACGAAAAAATGAAACTTGGATTGATGAAGAATCGGAGCGTACAGGGGTAATTTATTTTACTGTGTTGGTATTTCATTGTTATTCATTTTTATTATCTATAGCTTATTTTTCTGTTTTACGATTGAATTTTTATTTTTAAAAATTGTAATGCTAGGCAACAATGGAGAGCAGTTTGCAAACTTTGATTCAGTCGGGGCAAGAGGATAATGAAGATCTTAGGACCCAAGTGTATGTTGATACAATGGGTCCTGAGAGGTATAATAAAGTCAGAGGATACGGGCATGGGGTGACTCCTGATATGGTGTCCTATGCGTCTTCTTCGTCTTCTACATCAATTTCCTCCAAGAGGTCATCCAACAGTGCAATGGCATTGCTGATGACTCAAAATAATGAGTTGAAATTGAGGAACGAAAATAACAGTAAACGGATTTCGGACCTAGAGAACAAGCAAAGTCAGATGTTTGCGTGGCTTTTCCAAAGATTTCAGCCACAACCACAACCACCGTTTAGCCCGGGAACCCAACAGTCAGGCCAGAGTCAGCCTCCTCCTCCTCAACAGTCGGGTCAAAGTCAGCCGCCCCCTGCATATCCGTATGCTGGCTATAATCAGCAACCTCCGTATCCTATGTATCCGATGCCTATGCAGCCCACGCCATACATGCAGCAGCCGCCTATGCCATACATGCAGCAGCCTCCCATGCCTTACATGCAGGAGCCGCCTTATCAAGTGCCAGTATATCGACCCGAGATGGCTGCTCCTTGTCCTGAATTTCCACCTGGGGGGTTTGCTGAAATGCTTGCGGGTGTTGGATCTGATGTGGACTTGTCGAGGATGTTGGCATCAAATATAGGACCTCAAGGACGAGAAGGATCTGTGCCACGTTCAGGCGCAGATTCGGTTCCGTAGTTTATTTGGTTCGCTTTTTTGTCGGTTAAATATGACACTTTAATCGTTCTATCTTTTTTGTTTTTTTATGTTATGTTTGTAATGTCGGATTTAGTAGTTGTTATGACGGATGGGTTTTTATATATTAAGTCGAACGTTAGATGTACAATATTTGTGTATTTTGGCACTATTTTTATTGTTACTTATTTTCATTAATGTATGTACAATATTTGTGTATTTTGGCACTATTTTTTTTAAAATTATTTTCATTAATGTTTATTTTGGCCTTGAAATTTATTAATATAATTATATAAATTTTTTCTGTTACAATGCATTGAAGAAGAATGCGGTTTGTCTGGTTTTTTTATTATTATAAACAAAGGTGGTGTCGGTTAAGACCGTTATTCGTTTGCATATTTTATTTATTTAATTGTTATTTGACGTCGGTTTATGGGATATTAAATTGATTTAATATTATTTCAGTGTCGTTTAAAAGCGACAGTAGGATTTATATTTTACAATTAAATTGCTAATGAACGTCGCCTTGAAGCGACGTAACGTGTAAGTATGCGTCGCTTTAAACCGACGTTAATGTTTGTGTCGCTTTAAAGCGACGCTGTTTAGTGTCGGTTTAAGCCACCAAACCGACGCTAAAGCCCTTTCGTGACGGTAGCAATAGTGTCGCTTTGAAAATGCGACATTACATTGTTTTATGTCGCATTTTTGCTAAAATTGCGACAGAAATAGGATTTCTCGTCGGTTTTTGCTCCGACGGTGATAGCATATATTGTAGTAGTGGGGGACAGAAAGAAAAAGAAAGGGGAGAGACTCTGCAGAAATTGAGAGACGACGTTAAACAACGGACGACAAAGAAGAACAAAGCAAGAAAGCAAGGGGAAAACCAACAAAGCATTCAAAAGGTAAAAATCCAGTTTTCTTAAAATTCTTCTTCGTTTGGTATCTCTCGGTCTCGCAGGGAATAAAGAAGCAATTTGCTTCTCCAACCTATCCCATTCCCCAACGTCTTCCCAAATTGTAGCCCAACAAACCGCAACAAACCACCACTTCTCTTTGCTGCCGCTGTGACACCCAATGAGGATTTCAGCAAAATGCAGTGATTGGATCCAACCAAAAGAAAGAAACAATTGCTTGGGTGTCCAAAGAGGTTTCGAAACCGGTTCATTCGTCGTCAACCCAGCGCACCCAACGATGGTTCCGAGGCTCGCCAACAGCGCGAAGATGGACACACTAGCAGCAGCCATGCCGTGATCTCTGCCCAGCAAGTTCGTCCACGCCAAGAAAAAAAAAGGGAGCAGTTTGTGCCGCTACAGTTAGTCCCATGAATTTCTTCGGGGTGGTTTAAACCACCCCGTGAAGTTCCAATCAAACCTGAAAGCTCCGTAAGAGTCCCGACGCCATGTTCTGTCTTCTCAAAATTGAAGATGTCGAACACGACAGCAACAAGCACGAATATGGAAAAGCAACAAGAAGCATGGACCAGCGGCGATGAAATCAGCTGAAGTCTTCCTACGTTAAAAAGGGTGCCAGAACGACGCCAACTTCAAGCACCAACGAAAATGAAGATTGATCTCAGGTCACTAACAGAGGAAAGAACACAAAGGGCTGCTCAGGCATTTAGAAGGTTTGCGAAGGAAAAGATGGTTTGCAAAGGAAAAGTGAATAAAATTGACAGATGCTGCAAGACAAAAGGGAAAAGAAAGAGAACGTATTGTTCAAGAGTTCCACCAAAGTCTTTTGAGCTAAGAATTCGAAAGAGAAGGGAAAATGGAGATTGTAAAGTCTGCAAAAAGAAAGCTACGGCAGGGAATAAAAAAAAAGGGAAGTTGTCTTCAAAGTTGCTAGGAAATTTGACCAAACACAAAGAAAAGATAAGATGGAAATGGATTGATAGAAACTCCAAGTCAAAAGTAAAGGAAATCAGTAAGTTTTCATCAAGAAAAGTTTTGTGCAACACTCGAGACGACGATACTGTAGCAGCTTTGATGTTCTGGCTTCGCAGCTTTAATAGCTGTTCTTTCTTCTTAAGATGGGTTGATTCCAAAGTAGTGGATGATTGCAGTAAAAGACAAAAAGATGGGCAAGTGTGCTGCAAAGAAGTCAAAGTCCCCTGATCCTTTCACGTGGTTAAATGAGCAAACCCCTATGAAAGACTTGAAGTGGATACATGATAAAAAAATGATAAATATCCTGGGTGGTTGTGGAAATTTTCAGGTCGACGGGCCGAGGGCCCACTCTAACAATACCGATACTGTCCCCACTTAACCACCTGCACAATCCTCAGGTGTGGGGTTTTATCACAAAAGGCCTCGATGTTAGTTAGAGAGGGGTATTTCTATTTAAAGCACTCTTCTCTTCTCCCTCTGTCCGATGTGGGACTGGGGGTTCCAACACTCCCCCGCACGTGAGACCCCACTTATGGGTCACACGTGAATTTTCCACACATCGGCAACCACGTGGAGCCATGTGGAGCCATGTCGGGACTCACCCAATCACGCGGGGCCAATGGGGACCCACCCAAACACGTGGCATCTTTGGCCTACGTGGACAATCGCGCGAGGCCAATGGGGACCCACCCAATCACGTGGCAGTACGGGCCCGCCTCCTGGCTCTGATACCATGTGGAAATTTTCAGGTCGACGGGCCGAGGGCCCACTCTAACAACACCGATACTGTCCCCACTTAACCACCTGCACAATCCTCAGGTGTGGGGTTTTATCACAAAAGGCCTCGATGTTAGTTAGAGAGGGGTATTTCTATTTAAAGCACTCTTCTCTTCTCCCTCTGTCCGATGTGGGACTGGGGGTTCCAACAGTGGTGATTCCAAATTATGGCAATACCTCATCCTGGTCGTACAAATAAAGCCTCTTCAGATAAAGCCTCTGTACAATGAAGGAAATGAGGCAATCACATGATATTTCAAAGGATGAAAGACCCAACAATTAAAAGGGTGTCTATCTGTTCAAAAACAAAAAAGGACAAAGCTACTTCTGCAAAGGCTTATCAGTACTCCCAAGCAACAAATACAAGATTGCCAGTCAAAGGGTCTGAAGCAAAGCTTTCAAATACGAAGCAAGTTGAACTCATAAAACAAAATTGCCAGTCAAAGGGGGTTTATACTGATTAACAATTAATTGGTATAACTTTCCAAGTGAAGTCAATGGACATGATATCCAAAGTAAATTCGTCCATTGTATCAGTTGGCATATAATTGATACAAAATTTCTACAAAGCCAAATCCAAATTAAAATGGCACAAAGCCGCTTCAAATAGCACAAAGTCATTCCAAAATAATGAACTACGCCGGTTTGATTCCGTTAAGGATACGTAGGCAGTCTAATATTAAATTTTAGACGCAACCGTGAAACTGAAACGAATCTCTGGTTTATATAAACTAAATTCACTCCTGTTATCAAATACCAAAATGGCAGATGGCATGAAGCCGTATCAAGTATCAAATGGCACAAAGCTGCAACAAGTCTCAAAAATCACGAAGTTACATATTGCTCCAATGGCTTAAAGTCCTCGCCTGCATGAGCTAAAACTGCACAAGGCATTAATGCTCCTTGCCTGCACGAGCTGAAACTGCACAAGGCATCCAAACCCAAATACCAAGGAACTACGAGTGACTTGATCCCTCAATGAGGGTTAGGCAATCTAGGGTTCTACCTAGACGCAGTCACACAATCAAATAAACAACCAAATCCCCAAATTACAATTTATTCATATTAGAATCAAAGGGTATTCCTTTCCCAAAAGAAGGGTTGTAATTAATAGGCACGTAGCCTAGAATGGGTCGAACTCAAACTAATAAAACCCTCTTCGAAAAAATGAACGAGGGTGAAATTGTGTCGAGTGAATTATCTGTTTACATATCATGTACAATTTTTGCTCAACACAAGTAAAGATAGAAATACCATAACACTAAATGGCAATTAAAAATAGACTAAAAAAAGTGCAAAATTATATTTTGAGAGTGCAAATAACAGTACCATTTAAACATATATATATATATATCAACGGAAGTGTTATTGGCACTCCAAAAATCTCATTCTACACTCCTCACAAGTATATTTTTCTTTCCAAATATAGAAAATTTGGAGTGTAGAATGAGATTTTTGAAGTGCCAATAACAATACTCATATATCAAATGGGAAGGAAGGATTGCAATGTTTGGCAAAAAGGGAACGAAGGAGGATTCGAACCCCCAACCTCCTGCATAGAGTTTGAAAGACTAATAAACCACTGAAACAGGTCAGCCTCCCTCCCTCTCGCCTCTCTTTCTCTCATATCGGCGTCGCCGGAGCCACCGAATCCATCGCTGCTAGGGTCCACCACCACCACAAACCCAGCCGCTAGACTAAAAGCCCGAGTCCATCAGGATTCCATAGTTTCCGATTACTTCTTTGTTATGAACACAAGGACCACCACTATAAATAAATTTTCCCGCCACTCTCTCTAATTCAAAGAGTTACTATTTACTTCTCTTCACCAAAGAAGCGCTGCGCTGCGATGACGACAGAGACATCAGAGGACGCCGTACGCCGTCGCACTGCGGTTTTCGACTACCGCAAAAAGTTACTCCAGCACAAGGAGCTCGACTCCCGAGTTCGCGCAGGTCAATTCCGCACCCCCAAACCCTACCCCTTTTTCAGTTATCAAATTAATTGTTCAAATTAGTAAGCTTTTAGTATGCTCTGCTCTCCCTTTTAGGGTTTCGATTCACATTTCACTTGAGCGATTCTGTTCTGATTTAGGTTTGTTTGGGGCTTTCTGTTGTGAATTGGGAAATTTAGATATTTTGAAGTAACACAATTGATTTGTTTTGCAATGGTGGGACGGTTTGCAGTGAGAGAGAACTTGCGGACTGCAAGGAAGGAATTTGGGAAAACTGAAGATGATTTGAAGTCCCTTCAAAGCGTGGGACAGATTATTGGTGAAGTTCTTCGGCCTCTCGATAATGAACGCCGTAAGCAGATTGTTTGCTTAATGCTTGTTTCATTGTTTAAAGTTTAATTGTTGGAAACCCTGTTAGAACTGCCAATCTAATGGCCTTTGTGTTTGTTGCCTCAGTGATTGTGAAGGCCAGTAGTGGTCCTAGATATGTCGTTGGGTGTCGCAGTAAGGTTGACAAAGAAAAACTAGTAACTGGCACTCGCGTTGTTTTGGATATGACGACTTTGACGATCATGCGGGCTCTTCCCAGAGAAGTAATTATTATCTGATTATTTATTATAAAGTTTGACACTTTACTCATCTATTCATGAGCATTCTTTCATATTTTTGTTGGCAGGTTGATCCCGTTGTATATAATATGCTTCATGAAGATCCTGGTAATGTTAGTTACTCGGCTGTGGGAGGACTATCAGATCAGATCCGAGAACTTAGGGAATCGATAGAACTGCCGCTGATGAATCCTGAACTTTTTCTTAGAGTGGGGATCAAACCTCCCAAGGTAATTTTAAACTGTTGTTGGTGTTCTTCATATTCTTGGCAATATTTTCAGAAACCTAGAAACTTAGAATTTTCAAATAGAGCTTTTTTTTTCTTATTTTATTCACCTTTCAAATTTTTTCAGGGTGTTCTTCTGTATGGTCCTCCGGGAACAGGGAAGACATTACTAGCCAGAGCAATTGCTAGTAACATAGATGCTAACTTTTTAAAGGTTATTCATTCTTCTAGATAGCAGCTTGTTTATGACGTTATAAGTTGTATTGCTGCATATGTTGTTACGTGTTTCTTTGAACAAGACTAGAATCTTTTTAATTGTTTCAACTTATCTTTGATATTGGCTACTGCTATCCCTGGCCTAGGTTGTATCAAGTGCCATTATTGATAAATATATTGGTGAAAGTGCAAGATTGATAAGGGAAATGTTTGGTTATGCCCGTGATCACCAGGTATGAGCTTGAAATTTTTTTTTAGCATTATAACATTAAATATTCCTATTTGAAAGCATGCTTAATTTTGTTGACTTTGTGTCTAGCCTTGTATCATTTTTATGGATGAGATCGATGCTATTGGTGGACGGCGTTTTAGTGAAGGGACTAGCGCAGACCGAGAAATTCAGCGAACTCTCATGGAGTTGCTTAACCAGTTAGATGGATTTGAGCAGCTTGGAAAGGTAAGTATATTTTGATTTAAATCAAGATTGATTTTTTTGGTTTGGTCACAACAAACAGATGAAACTCGCTTACTGGTCATGCTTGTATAAACCTTTAATGGTATAAAAGTAGATCATAGCTTGGCACGGATGATGGAAGTTGATTAATTTCATTTCGCAGGTGAAAATGATCATGGCAACTAATAGGCCTGATGTCCTGGATCCTGCACTTCTGCGTCCTGGGCGACTAGACCGCAAGATAGAGATCCCATTGCCTAATGAGCAATCAAGAATGGAAATTCTCAAAATCCATGCCGCCGGGATTGCCAAACATGGGGAAATTGATTATGAAGCAGTTGTGAAGCTTGCTGAGGTAAGCATGATTATCTATTTCAAAAGAGTCTGTTGCATGCTTTACCTCAATGATTCGATGCATTGTCTTCATTCAGGGTTTTAATGGAGCTGATCTCCGTAATGTCTGCACTGAAGCTGGGATGTCTGCAATCCGTGCAGAGAGGGATTATGTCATCCATGAAGATTTCATGAAGGTACGTGTTAAATATAGTACTGATGTTTTACTCTATTAAAAATGATGAGTAATGAGATGAAATGAGCCTTAAAAACTACATGGGCCATGGTCTCAGTGATGTGGCATGAAAATCGATAATGTCCATTCCTGAAAATTATGGAAGTCCCAATGCTTCATTTGCGGAGCTACTCCCATACCTTGTTCTAACAATTAGAGATGGAACCCAAGAATGTCTTTGGCGGTGTTTAGGGTTGTCTATTTCATGTTGTTCTAGGTCACAATCTTTAACTTTCTCTTTTGATTGCTTTGTTGGGTTTGACACCTATGGGGTTCGACTACCTACTATCTTAAAGGTCGTCAAACCCAGACCTCAAGGGACAGAATAAGAGTGTGCTACTAAAGTCAAGTGTCGTCAAATATTTGGTGTTTGTCTTGCTCGTTTGGCACTGTGCATGCAAACAATCGATTTTTTACATCTTGATTCTAAAAGTGTGTTTTTTATGTCTCAGGCTGTACGGAAACTGAACGAAGCAAAGAAACTTGAATCTAGTTCCCACTACAACGCAGATTTTGGGAAGGAATGAAACCAAATTTGAATTTTGAACCTACATGAAGAGTTACGTAAAAGTTAAAACTCCGATCATCTTCGGGCTGTTGTGCTGTATTTTCTTACGAGATGTGGCTGGTGCCTGGTGGTAGTGCAACATAGCTTCTAAGAATGTGTTTACCACCAGACTCACATTTTGAATTGCATTTCGAAGGCGCCATTTACTCGTTTGAGTCTTATTTTGGTATTACGATTCTCGAATGTTTAATTGCTACTTCAGATTTAAGGTGTTTTCTGTACAGCTGATATTTGGGGTTGTCCACATTCAATCAAATTTCCTGTATAATCTTAATACGTTTTATGCTAAATAAACCCTGATTTTTCTTATTAATAGTCTGAGACATTGAAGCAAACATAAAAGAATGTAAGTCAATGTTCAATTTGGGGTTCAAAGATTAATTATTTTCACAAGTTTGCTTCTTTCATAAGAACACGAGCAGAGACTGCTATGATTCATCGGCATTAAGCTGGATGCTCCGTCTCCTTCCAAATCGTCTTTCTCACCGTTACAGTCAGGGAATGTCGCTGATGATTCCTACTCCTCGTCGGCATGACATCTTGGGACCGTATGCATTACAAATGTAGTAACTGCGTTGATGATACAAGCTTTCGCAACACAAAACTAAGTCGTTATATGTCGCTACAATGGTTGGCAACTCATGATTCGTCTGAGAACCGTTAGTACATTGGGCGACGACTTTTTACTGTAAGGGGAAACCCTCCGCATGATTCGTCTGAGCACCGTTAGTTAGTACATTGGGTGACGACTATAACTGTAAGGGGAAACGCTCCGCTCTACCGCTCTACCGCTTATCAGCGTGCGTATCTTCGGAGTTCTCTTGGCACTTTCGACATTTACAAAGCGGCCAATAAAATAAGAATCTCTGATGATCGGCTTGGACACACACTTACATTGTAAAACAAATTTAGTGCAGGTAAGCCGGTAAAAGATTTCAACCTACACACCGTCAGGAAGATCATCAATTGATGATGAAGACGGTCTCTTTAATCTTTTGAACTGACTAGAGGTTGGCAATCGGAGAGACGTCCGGGATGTCTTTCCTTTTGTATTTTTTTTTTCCCCAAAGATAGAAATATATTAAAGACGAATAGAAATGTTTACATCCTTAGCAAGGGAGTTAAACAGAAAATCTGGCCCAATACAGTCCCAATTAAAAGTTCTACCCTCCTTAAACACAAATTTGGCCACCAAGTGAGCCGAGTGATTACAGACTCTAGGCACATAGTTGAAAGCCACAGCTTTCAGCCTACCCGCCATAACCTCGATGTCACCAAGAATGCATTCAATACTGAAATCAGGAGCACTTCCTTCCTAAGCATCCGGATAATTGTCTTAGCGTCAGACTCAATAATCACCTGTTGAAACTCATGGTCAATACACATTTTTAGTGCCTCATGGATAGTAGAGGCTTCAGCAGCCGCTGCACTATGCGAGTAGACACCTCCGGAGCCGCCAGCAGCTTGGAGAATACCAGCAAAGTCGCGCCCCAGCCATCCCAACCCAGAACGCAAGGTATATTTGCACCATGCAGCATCAGTGTTGATTTTGATAGTACCAAAACCTGGTTTATTGGAGGACAACATTCTGCTACTCTTGCTCAACTCTGGTAACTTTGCAGATGTGGGTGGCAACATCTTTAGCCGCATCACTTGATGTCTCAATCCCTGCAAGATTAGGGTACTCATAAAATAAAACAAGAGTCGCTGACGCTATATTTTTATTGAAGTATATTTTAACATAGACCTCAAGAAAATGTTGGGTGGACATGTTGGAAACTTTGATTAATATGTTGTAAACATAGACCTCAACATATGGTCGATACTTGGTAGTTACAATAAAGGAATTGTCAGAGTCGATGCTATCTCGGAGTTTCCCAACATAGTTCGAAAATCTAGATACAATCTAATCTCCATCATGTTGAGCTATATATTTTCACAAACAAAATATATTAGCAAGTCTTATTAAAAAGGGAGACTTAAAAAATAAAAATAAATAAAACCTCTACACCCGCACACACGTGGACCGCAATGTATGACAAGTCTGATGGAGTTTGTCATCTACATGGCAATCAAATATAGAGTTCATGTGTGTCTAGAACTCTCCAAAACTCCCACGTTCTCCACTCAAGTGATGTCTTTCTCTCAGCATCTCCACACCCCAGGAAAATAGCATCCAACTAACTTCAACGGCCATGTCCACCGTTCGCCTATTAAAAGGCATCGAACCAAAGCAAACGGGGACACAGAAAAAAAAAAAAAGGAGGAGGAAGGATTTTACATAAATTTAGAGAGAAAAGAAGCAACGAAGCACCAATTCCATTACCGGCGATTCCGAATTGAGTCTTGCAGGGAAGGGGAACAAACCACAAACAACAATCAGAAGGTATAAAACCTACGTTTCTCTTCTCCTCATTCTTTGTTTCCAGTAATTTTGTTTTGCAAGTAGGTGTCTTCTTGAATAAACTTTGGTTAGCAAAGAACCCTATACGCTAGCGTTCCTCTATACCTGCAACAACAACACGAAGCAGTCCAAAAAATGGCAGCAGCCACATGTTTTCTTTCTACCTAACTCTGAAGAGAACAAAAACACACAAGAGCTCTGCTCCCTGCCACTGCTGTCAACTCCATGAATTTCTTTTGGGTGGTCTAAACCACCCCTAAAGTTCCAACCAAGTGATCCATGCTCCCCGAAAGCTCCGTGGGAGTCCCGACACCATGCTCTATCTTCTCAAAATTAAAGATTTCAAGCACTGCAACAACCAAACACCGCAACACCATCGCTCTTCAACCGTCGTCTCCAGCAGTCCTCTAGAAGAAGCCCAAGAGCAGTGGAATCCGCAATCCGAGGGCGGTGAACAAAGTGATGTAATTGGGCACACGGGTATCAACAAATTCGACAGAGGCTCGAAGAAGAAGATGGCAGCGGTGGTCAATGTGAAGAAGTTAAAGAAGGCAATATCTGCATCACCACTTCCGATGTCAAACAAAAGACAAAGCCAAGGACAGCACCAGCGACTTCAACGCCGCCAGTACACAACCACCGCACAAATCTGAGCATGATGATCCAGGTGACAAGCTCATGGATTCGTACGGACAATTATTGTCGTCGTTAGTCACGGACAGGGAGAAAGAAGAGGCCACATAAGAGTTCCTTTTGGGACTAAACAAGCATCTCATGGCAGGCAGGAGTTGCAGAAAAAGGGACGATGCATAGAAGGCTTGCTGGAAATGAATGTACTCTTTCTTTTGTTGATCACCCTCAATGCGATGACGGTAGAAGGATTAATTGAAGGAAACCAGTATAACATGGGGTTCTAAAAGTCTGTTTAAAGGTCAAAATGAGGCTCCCAAAAATCTACTGCACAAAGGGCTCCCTGTTTTCCTATCGTTTCTATGGAGTTCGTAGCGAGAACAAAGAGCATTGTTGCCTTCCTCATATAATGATCTCTACTCTAAATATTAAGCCCATGTTGCTGCTTCGAAGATCGAAGACATGTCGCTGCTTCGAAGATAGAAGACATGTCGCTGCAATTTTCTTAAAAGTCTCTAGAGCTTTCATGAGTTCCATGAAGAAAGGAAATGCAAATAGCACGTGATGAAGAGCAAACAAATAGGGATGCCATGCATGTGATTCCCTAGAAAAAGGGACAAAATATTATTAGAAAATGGTGAAAGGATGGCAAATCCTGATCATGCATCACCATAAGGAAAGCCACTATGTGGCATTGGAAGTTTGAAGTTGAAAAGTCCAAATAAAAAAGGGCCTTGTTCTCTCTCTTTGATTCAAAGCCTTTCTTTATCCTCTTTGCTTATGATGAGCACCGAAAGCATCACATGGAGAGGATGTAAACCAAAAATAAAATAACATCCAAAAGGACTACTGCCTCGGCAACTCATGTGACTTAAATATCAATCATGACTATGACTAAGTTAATAATTTTAGTCATCATTATGTATGATTCATAAGTCAAATTTGTGGAGTTTCAAATACACCAAAGGCTGCAGCAAGGGAGGAAAATATGAGCTTCTCTAACATGTAGAATGCACCTCACGTGGGACTTGGAGTCCCACTTTATGTCTTCAAGTCCTGAGCTACTTAAGGAAAAGACAAATCAAAGTCCTATTTTACAAAGCCTATTAGGCGATTACTGAAGGTCATATATATGGGTTTTAAATAAATCCAATTGGCTTCTCATTTTGTCAAGTCTGAACACAAGTCTACAAATCCAAATTAAATATTTTACGAACTACGCCGGTTTGATTCCGTTAATGATACGTAGGCAGTCTGATATCAAATTTTAGATGCAACCATGAAACCGGAACAAATCCTTGGTTTATATAAACTAAATTCACACCTACTACTTTGACCAAGTAATTACAAATTCTATAAAGAGTAAAAGATGAGTCTGCAAAGCACAGTTCCTAGATTTCCATTTAATGGATGCTGCTCAAGCAACAAAGTTCCTAATTTTATAGGGAATGTTGCTCATATGAAGAACGAAGAAAAGATGAGATAGAGACAAACTGATAGGGGTCCCAAGACAAAGAAAACCAGGGAAGAAAAAGTGGGCAACCCCATCTCATCGACACCAAACAAAAAAAAAGGGGGAGAAAAATAAGTGCAACAAAACAAGCCAAAGCACCATCAAGTTCCCTTTTAAAAATCAAGTGAATGCGACGTGGCTCTAAAACCCTTCTAAATTGTCATACTCAAATTCTAATTAATGGGTCATTTACATATTAATTATTCAAATCCCAAATGGCTTTTTGCTTCTAAAACTTTATAATGCACTTCTGTGTTATTATATTTACGAATATATGAAGGATGTTCAAGATAACCAAGATAAAACTTTTGCTTCTTCAAAGTCTTGCTAATTCTTTTGGATGTATATGTTAATCTTCTCTTTATGCTACTTATAGTTGGAAGACTGGGACAATAAATACCTAGTGGTTGTGGCTGACAAGGTCTACAAGGACAATAATATTTGTTGTTCATACAAAATAAACAAGTGTGGTATCAGTTGTATCAACGACTTCCGTCCTCAAGGTACTTTACTATTATAATTATACTATTAAAATGCTAAACTTGGCTCTGATACCACATTCGCACAGCAGGCCCGGTTAAATAGTCAGATGACCATTATAACAACTAGACATAAAACCTTGTACATGGAACTCGACATGTTTTAGCATGACGACCACTCACAGTACAAGTATAAGGCCTTAACGGCTGAACTCAGAGGTACGAAGAACTCAGAGATACCCTGGTTAATGTCCAGTTATTTGTATGGCAAGCATTCAACTATAACAGAGTGCTCGAACAGAGTATGATCGTCAGTTTAGCAGGTTAATAATATAACTACAATAATGTTTCCCTATTTTGGACTAGAAGTTTAATTAAACAAACACACTAAAGAAAGAAAAGAAAGCTTACTTAAAACTTGGAGATTGCTTGAATATGTACACTTGAACTTTTATTTATGGAATGTTTACAAAGATAGTTGTTTACAAGAAAGTTTTTACAAGGAAGTGTTTACAAGGATGCTATGAAGACTACGGATGCTTGAGAGTATGAAAATGGTGTGAGTATGAGAGTAGGGTGTTCAGGTGTTGAGTGGTTGAGGATTGAAGGATGGTGTGTGTATGGTGTGTCTCTGCTGTGTTGAGATATTGAGGTGTATTTACAATAAATGAAACTCAACTTATATAGATTGAATGAGAATATTCTCATCTTTCAAAAATTAAAATCTTTACAGATGTATGGTATAGACATCTCATTGGTACTTGTCATATTCTATTGTTGCTGAAATTGTCAGCACTGTTTTTGAAACGTGATTTGACTTATTTGTCTTCTTTTTGCTCATGTGAACTTGCTTGTCTTCTTTTGCTTTGTCTTGATAAATGCATGTGAGCTTGCTGCATGACTATCACTTTTATTCTGAACATGCATGTGATAATTCTGTAATGGTTTTCTTCCTTCCTTGTCTTCTTTCCCATACCCAATTTGGGTATTATAAAAAAAAATTGTCCTGATGATTAAAATGAAACCTTTGAGGATGTTTTGGTTAGTTTTCCAAAAAAAGAATTCTTTAAAATGTCCGTTGGCCTTGCACACTTTCGCAACTTGTTTGGATCTCCTTCCCTTTAAATCCGAGTTTGAATCCCCTCCCCCCATATCTAGGGTAATCAACTTGGTGCCAAAAATTGTTTCTGATTTTTCTACTTGCGTTGTAAATAAAAAAGCAACTATATATATGGAAGCCTAAACCTACTCCAACCATAACGTAAGAAAAAGGAGAAAGAGAGAGAGAGAGAGAGAGAGAGAGAGAGAGATGGTCGGACCAACAAGACCTCGGTTTGTGATATTTGGCTCGTCCATTGTCCAGTTCAGCTTCGGCAATGGAGGATGGAGTGCCATTCTCGCTGACCTCTATGCTCGTAAGGTACTTCATCAAATTTCTTTCTCGTCATCTCTTTTCCTCAAGAATGTTTATATACATATGATCAATTAATTTCACTTTTATAATTGCTTATAAAAAAACTAGTGTGATTTTCTTTTTCGAAGACATAAATTTCGTGCACTCTTTATTAAAAACCGTCTCTTAATTCTCTTTTACTTTGTGATACAATATTGCATAATACTAATTGGAAAGCAATGTGTGAACCAGCATGGCGATGAAATCTGAATTTCTGGTACAATTTCTCCTCCATTTGTAACACAAATATGAAAACTAAAAACTAAAGATGAAATGCTTATCAAATAGGCCCTACATTTTCATGTCCTAGATAAAGTTCCATGTTAATGGCATTACCGACCTTAATCTCTTTGGGAATATAGGCCGACGTACTGGTGCGAGGATACGCTGGTTGGAACTCGAGGCGTGCTTTGCTGGTTTTGGATCAAGTATTTCCCAAGGTACGTGTATATGGAGATCTATACCTGAGGGTCTTTAACTGAGGGATAATGCATTCAAGGAGTTTATTAATTCACTTTAACGAGTGACATGTTTGATATCTGTGTCAAAGCCATATGAACAGTACTTCTAATTGTATGTCTGTGCGTTTGCGGGTGTGTGTACTGAATTAGAACTCAGGTTCAAGAACATATAGAATATAGCTCATACAATTGGTGTCCGGAAACTGCATAGGAGATGCTTCTTCCTAATACGTACTTATACATGTAGTTTTGATGCTGATGTTGTGTGATTATAATTGACATATACAGGATGCCACAATTCAGCCATCTTTGGTGATAGTCTATTTTGGTGGTAATGATTCGATGGATCCTCATCCGTCAGGGCTAGGCGCTCATGTACCACTTCCTGAATATATCGAAAATATGAGAAAGATTGCTAAACATTTAAAGGTAATAATCTGTAGAGAGGTGAAAATCTACAAGATATGGATGACATTTGTATAAACAACTTTTTTGGCGCGTAATGCTTATAATTCTAACAGTATAACTAACAGATTCATCTGGTTGCCAGAGTCTTTCAGAAAAAACTCGCGTTATCTTTCTTACTGCTCCTCCTGTCAACGAGGAACAAATTCATGAAGCCAGTGACTATGTTCCGCCAGAGAAGCGAACAAACGAGTCCTGCAAAAAATATTCAGAAGCTTGTTTAGAGGTGTGCCGGGAGTTACATATCAAAGGTGTTGATTTATGGACTTCAATTCAAAAAAGAAAAGACTGGTCTACTACGTGCTTTACGTATGTTCAATTTCATATTATAAATTGTCTTTCCACTTAATCAGATAAGGAGTTGTTATTGGCACTTCGAAAATATCATCTTGCATTTCTACTTTATTATTTATTTCACAAATGCAAAGTGCATGATGACCTTTTTGAAGTGTCAATAACAGCTCCCAAGCGTTTAACAATTCCACTTATCTAACGATTTGGTGTGTGTATGATGCTGATCTGTCCAGGGATGGAGTCCATTTTTCATCCGAAGGGAGCAAGATTGTGGGAGAGGAGATACTGAAGGTGCTTAGGGAAGCAGATTGGGAGCCCTGCCTACACTGGAAATCGTTGCCAACGGAATTTTCGGAGGATTCGCCTTATGATCCGCCCGCTGCTGATGGAAAAACAACTATAAACATCGCTGAGATCAGCGTTAATGAGAGTGTCCAGCACTGGGGACTAAGCAATGAGATTTAAGATATAGTGCACGTTTGATTTGCTTTTCCCCAACACACACACATGTATACATAATTCAATAGCAGAACCCTAGCTGAATCATACAGCCGAAGGTAGATAATGGCTGTATAGAATTCGGCCTGTTAATTACTAAGAGTACTTTGCACGAGTGATAATAATTGAGGACTTGTACATACAATAGCAGAGAGTATTCAAGCTCAAGACAAGAGTTTAACTCTCGCTCTTCCCCAACCTCGGCATAAGGCCTCCTTTGTACCGATGCTAAAGGAAAATTATAAGTGAATCATATTCTGAATTTACATATGATAAAGATTCTGCCTGAAATGTTTTGAGACAAATGGTTATTAAAACCCTCCCCAGAATCCAAGCACTCATCTCTACGTGCTCGTCAGATGAACACGCATCTTCTTGTAAGTGAGATCACTGATACAAATGCTTCTTTCACGGCAAAAATGAATTTTAACATGTGAAACAAAATAAATTATAACTTAATCGGAGATGTTAAATTATTACATAATAAGAGATATTATTGACAATCTAAAAAAATTATTGAATTGCACAATGACCCTTTTTAAGGTGTCAGTGGCAACACCCTATATAATATCCACGTAACGCATCTTAATACTAAACACTTGTTGCTTTTAGAGATTTGATTAAATTCTTTTTCTACAATTTTGGTGACATATGTCTCATATTTCGTATACCAAAATTATAAAGTTTGCCACACTCTCCCCATTAAAAATAGAGAATTGTTACTATCATTTCAAAAATTTATTTTGCACTCCAAAATTTATATATTTATAAAGAAAATACAATTGTGAAGAGTGCAAAATGATATTTTTTTACTGCCAATAAAAGTTCCCAAAAAAAAGCAATTTTTTTATTTAGAGAGAACTGACTTCTAACAAAAATAAAGGCAGTTTTTTTTTTCAATGAGAAAATTTTATATTAGTGTTGGGCCAATTTATCTGACAAGGGAAGAGAGAGGGGAGAAAGTGTAGGGATTTCTTTGTGCGTGTGAATTGTTGTTATCCCTCTAAAGAATGCATTTATTTATGGGAACTTTAACGAAAAGTTCCCGGTACTGTTCATTTTAACAAAAAACCACATTTTTACACTAAAAAGTCAATCATGGTACTATTCACTTTACCTTTTATTTCGTCCTTATCGTTAAAACTCAAAGTTTTCAAACTCTTTTCATTAGTTTTCCTTTTATTTATAGTAGTAAAGAGGTGAATAATCCTTGTCCTCAATTAATTATAAAAATGTTAGATTTTACTAGTTGGTTTGAGTTGTACCTGTTCCCCTATGCAGTTCGAATTCCTTCTCCTTGTCACTTT
This sequence comes from Malus fusca, assembly GCA_035220775.1. Taxonomy (NCBI): domain Eukaryota; kingdom Viridiplantae; phylum Streptophyta; class Magnoliopsida; order Rosales; family Rosaceae; genus Malus; species Malus fusca. Next base: position 23,574,759 of record CM069062.1, read on the forward strand.
GTCAAAATCTTTAAGATGACCATTGGCCTTGCACACTATTCACAACTTGTTCGAATCCCCTCCCATTTGAATTAGTTAAAATTTCATCCCCAATATCTAGGAAAAAGACATATATAACATGGTTACAATGTTTTGTATCAATAAATAAAAAAATATGTGTTGGTTTATCTCCATGTTCTTGTGTCATTGACACGTGATGTTGTCAAGGGGATGAATAAGTGCCATTCAAGATGCTCTCCAGGGTTGTCAGCTTGTGTACGCAACCAAGTGGTGAATAGTATGTTTCCTACTTGCGTTCCGAATTACAAAAATAAAATAGAGAAAAGTAAGAATATGTTTATAAAAGCTACCTACCTCGGGCATTACGTGGTAGTATTTGCAGCAAAGAAGGTATCCAGGTCAGAGAGAATTACTGAGAGCTAGCGGGAGACTGTTCTAGAGAGAGAGAGAGATGGTCGGACCAGTAAGACCTCAGTTTGTGATATTTGGTTCGTCCATCGTCCAGTTCAGTTACAGCCATGGAGGATGGGGTGCCCTTCTCGCTGACCTATATGCTCGTAAGGTGTTCTTCATCAAATTTCTTCTCATCATCTCTTTTCCTCACGAATTTTTATATATGGTTAATTAATTTCAGTTTTATAATTGCTTATAAACAAAATTTATAGCGATTTTCTTTATCAAATTTTCAAAGACATGAATTGATGTCTGATGAACTTTTCATGTTGATTGATGGGCAATCTTTATTCTTAGCCGTGGGTGAGTCATTACTCTTTTTATTAATCTCTCTAAGTTTATACATATATACATACATATACATATATATATATATATATATATATTAATGCATGTATTGTCGTTGACGTGTAATTAACTAATAAGCATGAATTAAAATGATTTGTTGTGTGGAGAATAAATAAAACTGATGAAATTCGTTACCATCTCATACTAAGCGCAAATTAAACACGTCATAAACTTTCGAGTTAGTAGGTAAACCCCACCCTAACTTAGCAAATCACCTTGACAATGTATGCATTGTTCATTCTTATCTTTTTAGATGTCCTTATATGCATGATCTTGTTATCTTTATTTGAACTCTTCTAGTTCACACACTCATGAACTAGCTAGAAAAAGCTTTCTTTTAACTGTCAGTTTCCATCAATAATTTATGTTATTTAATTTTTCTTTAATGTTCCATTAGTGTATAATTATCATTATCTTGGACAAAGATCCTCTCTAGATTCTCTTTGTGGGGATCCGGAATTCAATTAATCGTGTTCATTCATCGTACATCATGCGGTCAATTTTTGTTAGGTACTATTTATATTTAATTTAAAATTTAAAATGGTTTATAACCGTACGATGTACAATGAATGAACACAATTGATTGATCCTCCGGATCCCCACAAAGAGGATCCTACTCCCATTATCTCGACCACCAGCAACTGAGTCTGATGTTTATTGGGATTTTTTACTCTGGGAAATGTATAATCTGACTCTATTTATATTGCATATAATAATCGTTGATGCCCTTGACAATAAAGAAAGACAAAGTGGTTAGAGATAATCATAGTTTAATTACATCGACCGTTCAGCTTTGAGTTGGTTTTTTACGTAGTCCATAAGTTTTAAAAAATTCACATTGCATCTTGAGATTTGACATTGTATTAATCTTGACCATTTACTTGACAACAACGAAACTACAGGGATGTGTATAAGGTGAGAAAATCATTTCCCTTAATTTATATATATATATATTATTTTTTTGGCGTTTGAACCTTTAGTCATTTGTTAAATAGACGAACTATCATGTGTGGGACCTTTTCTTGGGTTGTTATATATCACACCCGCAATAGTTTGGACCAAAATATACGATTGATTATCTTTTTTTTGTATACACAACATTTATTTAAGTGAAGCAAAAGCTGATGATGATTCATTTGTTCGTCCGCATGGTGCAGTGTGACTTATACCGCATGGTGCAGTGTGACTTATACGTCAACCTAAAAGATGGTCTTACACTCATCACACCATCAATTTCAGAACTAGTACAATATGAGAAAATTAAAATTTTTGTGGTATATTTCGAAAATCAGCTTAAACATGAAGACTGTGAAATGATGTTAACCCAAGTAATTATTATGGAATTAATTATGGTAGCTAATTAGAACTAGTTGTTAAAGCAATGTTTGGACCACCATTAGAATGAATTTTGGATTTTTGACAATGGGGACCTGACCTCATACTTTACTTTCCGCCCTCTTCTTTTAAACGACCAATCATGAAAGGAAGATTCGATGAACGAGGTACGAAATATTGGATTTATCTGATAGTTACTTTTCCAAAGTGAAAGTAGTTTTGATTTCCATATATATATATATTTGTTTGTGCATCTTTGTCAAATATATTGGTGCAAGAAGGAAGGCTGTGCACGATTAGTCTTTTCATATACGTATTATTTCAAAATTATTACGCATTGAAATGGCGAGTCATGTACAAGTAATATTTCTCTCTTTTTTCTAAAGACCAATACGTATTTCTTTTATGAGTAAATTGTAGTTATAATCTCTTAACTTTAACTCAATTGGAGCAATGATTACTCAACTAAAAATTCATTACCATTGGTCCCTCAACTCATCAAAACGTGCAGCTAGGGTCCCTCAACTAAAAACTCATTACCATTGGTCCCTCAACTTTAATTCAACTGGAGAAATTGTCCCTTAACTTTAACCCAATTGTAGCAATAGTCTTTCCAACATAACTCGTTTTGACAAAAAATTTGACGTAGTTGACAAAAATGACCATAGTTACACACTTTGATGAGTTGAGGGACCCTAATTATATAAATGGTTATTCCAACATAACTTATTTTGACAAAATTTTGAAGAAATTGATTGAAATGACTATAGATACACATTTTGATAAGTTGAGGGATCAATGGTAATGGATTTTTAGTTGATGAATCATTGCTACAATTTACTCTTCTTTTATTTATGTTCTTTTTCCCAGTTTATATTTATTTTTCCATTCTCCTCCAGGGTCTCTTTAGTTTGTTGGTAAATTTGTACTGTAATTGTCTTTTAGTTTTATCCTTGTTTAAGAGAACTTCTAATTTGTACCCCTTTTGTTTTTTGTTTTTAATTTTCACCTTTCATGCTTGAAATATGAGAAATGTATATGAGGGAAAACAAGAGATAAAGAAGAAATAATGAAAACAAAATCTTGAAAGTGAAAAAACCTTAAAACGATTTTTCGGTTTTAGTCTTCATTTTGTGTGCCTTTCTATTAAATTTCTTCTACATCTCTATCATCTTTCCTCCATTCTTTATTTCCGTCATTTCTCTCGCATACTTCTCATCTATCTCTGTCACAAAAAATGAGAACTGCTAAAGATGAAATGTTTATAAAGTTTCATGTTAATTATAACATCACTGATCTTAATCTTTTCGAGCATAGGCGGACGTACTGCTGCGAGGATATGCTGGTTGGAACTCGAGGCGTGCTCTGCAGGTTTTGGAGCAAGTTTTTCCTAAGGTATATGTTCATCAACATCTCGCCTTAGGGACTTTATGGGCAATGCATTCAAAGGGCTGTATAAATTCACATCAACGACGCACTGACTTCAACATTTGTGTCAAATCCAACTATCAGTATAGCATGTCTGCGCGTTTATGCTTGCATATACTAAATTCAAACTTAGGTGCAAGAACATATAGAACATAGCTCGTACGATTGGTGTCTGAAAATTGCATACGAGATACTTCTTCCTAATACGTAGTAGTTTTGATGCTGATGTGTGTGATTAAATTTGACATATACAGGATGCTACAACTCAGCCATCTTTGGTGATAGTTTATTTCGGTGGTAACGATTCAATGCATCCTCATCCGTCGGGCCTAGGTGCTCATGTACCACTTAATGAATATGTAGAAAATATGCGGAAGATTGCTAAACATTTAAAGGTAATGATCTGCAGAACAGTGAAAATATACAGATCCGGAATCATGGATATAAGCAACTTCTTGGTGTGTAATGCATATAAATCTAACAGTACTAACGGATACATATTTTTTGCCAGAGCCTTTCAGAAAAAACTCGGGTCATCTTTCTTACTGCTCCTCCTGTCAACGAGGAACAAATACGTGAAAATTTGAGGTGCTTTGTAGTGATGAGTTCTATCCTTCATTTTTCTGATCAGTTCTAAGAGCTTTGTTTTCTTTATCTCGTTCTTTCTAAACACAAAATCAGTGACCAAACTTCGCCGCAGAAGCGAACAAACGAGTCCTGCAAAATATATTCGGATGCTTGTTTAGAGGTGTGCCGGGAGTTTGATGTCAAAGGTGTTGATTTGTGGACTTCAATTCAGAAAAGAAAAGACTGGTCTACTACTTGCTTTAGGTACGTATAATTTCATATGTAAATTATCTTTCCAATTAATCAGACATTATATTGTTTATCAACTCCACTTAATTAAAGCTAATCGTTGGACTTACCATTTGTGGGATGGGTGGGTGTGTGTGTTTGGTACTGTTCTGTCCAGGGATGGAGTCCATTTTTCATCCGAAGGGAGCAAGATTGTGGCGGAGGAGATACTGAAGGTTCTTAGGGAAGCAGACTGGGAGCCCTGCCTACACTGGAAGTCGTTGCCAACAGAATTTTCAGAAGATTCACCTTATGACCCGCCCAGTGCTGATGGAACCACAACTGTGAACATTGCTGAGCGGAGCGTTGCGGCGAGTCCCATGACGTGGGGGCTTAGCAATGAGATTTAAGATATATGATTAGCAGAAACCTAGCTGAATCATATGGCCGAAGGCAATGGATATTGATATTTAAGCCTGTTACTAAGAGTACTTTGCATAAGTGATAATAATTAAGGACTTGATGTAGATCCAATAATAGAGAGCATTCAAGTCCAAAAGTTAGATACTGTTATAAATATGTAAAAGTTAGATAGATAATCTTTATAGTGAGTGGAGAGAAGCAGAGGTAAAATACCACACTGTAATTATAACTCAAGTGAATGACAAATAAAAGAGGGAGGGATGGATGATGTTATTGATCTTTCTTTCTTTTTGTTTGATATATGACTTGAAAGCATACGGAGCGCTCTATTTATAGAGCATCTCCGATCAAACATATTAATTATACATTTGAAATTTACAACACAACTTTTGAATCTGCATCCCTAAAGTCAATTTTGATTTGTATGGGCATTGAAAACTTCTGCCAAAGTACTGTGGGCATTCACTACCCACCAGCATTTTCAACACTCCCCCTTGGATGCCCATATATCAACACCAGTTGCCTCGTTAAAACCTTGCTTGGAAAAACCTAGTGGGAAAAAACCATAGCGAAGGAAAAAGAGTACAACTTTTTCTGGATTGTTGATATAGTGTTAAATATGCTTATGTTGACTCGTTAAAACCTTGATAGGAAAAACCCAATGGGAAAAATCCTAATCGAAGGAAAAAGAGTACAACAGGCATATATCATGGATGCTCCCCCTGATATGAATCTCCCCCTAATTCCGCATTCTCCAAATTTAGATGTTTGGTAAGTCAACGTAATCCGATACTTTGCACTAACTTTTGAAACGTGCATTTTGATAGAGACTTGGTGAACAAGTCTGCCAGATTTTCATTGGAACGGATTTGTCTGACTTCAATAACTTTAGCCTTCTGAAGCTCATGTGTACTGAAAAACTTTGGAGATATGTTTTTAGTCTTATCGCCCTTGATGAATCCTTCATTCATTTGGGCAACACAGGCTGCATTATCTTCATGAATAACAGTTGGATTGTCTGTCTTCGAAGTTAGACCGCATGAATTCCTGATATGATGGATCATTGATCTTAACCAAGAACATTCACGACTTGCTTCATGTAAAACAAGTATTTCTGAATGATTTGAAAATGTAGCAACTAATGTTTGCTTTGTTGAGCTCCATGAGATTGTTGTATCTCCATTCTTGAACACATATCCAGTTTGTGAGCGGGCTTTATGCAGATCAGAGAGGAAACCAGCATCTGCATATCCAACAAGGACCTGGTCATTTGTGGAGTTCTTTGAGTAGAAGAGACCCATGTCTGTTGTCCCACGCAGGTATCGCAATACATCTTTGATACCCTTCCAATGACGAATTGTTGGAGCAGAATTATACCTTGCTAACAAGTTGACTGAAAAAGCTATATCTTGTCTAGTACATTGTGCTAAATACAACAAAGCACCTACTGCACTTAGATATGGTACTTCTGGACCAATGACCATTCCATCATCTTCTTTTGGACGGAATGGATCTTTCTTAATGTCCAGAGAACGAACGACCATTGGCGTGCTGAGTGGATAAGCTTTGTCCATGCCAAATCGCTTCAGGATTTTTTCAATATAAGCTGATTGGTGGACCAAAATTCCACTAGCACAATGCTCGATCTGCAGGCTAAGACAAAATTTCATTTTTCCAAGGTTTTTCATTTCAAATTTTCTTTTTAGATATTCAGCAGTTTTATTGAGCTCTTCAGGGGTTCCAACTAGGTTCATATCATCGACATATACTGTCACTATAGCAAATCCAGAGTTGGATTTCTTAATGAACACACAAGGGCTAATGACATTGTTGATATATCCTTCTTTGATCAAATACTCACTGAGACGATTATACCACATTCGTCCAGATTGTTTTAGCCCATACAATGATCGCCTTAATTTGATCGAGAGCATACCTCGTGGTTTGTTAGTTGTTTCAGGCAACTTAAGTCCTTATGGGACCTTCATGTATATGTCAGTATCTAATTCTTCATATAGATACGCAGTGATGACATCCATAAGTTGCATGTCAAGCTTTTCTGAAAACACTAAACTTTTTAAGTAACGGAACGTAATTGCATCCATTACAGGAGAGTATGTCTCCTCATAATCAATTTCAAGTCTTTGCGAAAAGCCTTGTGCAACTAGTCGTGCTTTGTATCTTGCAATCTCGTTTTTCTCATTGCGTTTCCTTGTGAATACCCATTTGTAACCCACGGGATTTACATTAGGCAGGGTTTGGACTACTGGTCCAAAAACACTTCGTCTTTCCAAGGAATTTAATTCTGCATGGATTGCATCTTTCCATTTAGGCCAATCTTGTCCCTGTTTACATTCATCAACAGAGCGAGGCTCAATATCATCACTTAATATGATTTCAGTGGCTACTGCGAATGCAAACATATCGTCGATGATTATTTCATTCTGATCCCACAATTCATCAGTACATGCATAATTTATGGAGATTTCTTTGCTTTCATGTACTTCTGTCTCTTCAGGGGCATGTGTCTCATCAAGGACATTTTCTTTTTCTGGAAGTCCAGAATCATGAATTGTGGATTTGTCATTCATTCTCTCTTCCTGAATGATTTCGTTTGGATTCAGCTGTGCCTTTGTCTTTCTCTTTTGAGTGGCTGAATCTTTTGAACCTGGGGGTCTACCACGCTTCAGGCGTGCACTAGATGAATCATTCGCTGCCACTTTATTTTGTCCAATAGGGACATCAATTCTTGCAAGTGCATTTGCAGCTGGTATATGTGATTTTGTGACTTTCATAGCATCATTAAATGCATATGGCATTTGATTGGCAATGCTTTGAAGATGAACGATCATTTTTACTTCATTTTCACATTAAATGCTTTGAGGATCAAAATGATACAAGGTGGGAACAACCCATGTCAGCTCTTTCCGTTCTTCTGGAACAGTATTTTCTCCCCCCTAACGACGGGAAAACTGTCTCATCAAAGTGACAATCAGAAAAACGAGTTGTAAACATATCACCTGTCAAGGGTTTCAAATATCTAATGATAGATGGTGAATCAAAACCCACATAAATTCTCAGTCTACGCTAAGGTCACATTTTAGTACGTTGCGGGGGTGCAATAGGCACATAAACAGCACAACCAAAAACTCGTAAATGTGAAATGTTTGGCTGATGCCCAAACACGAGTTGTATTGAGGAGTATTGGTGGTTGGCTATAGGTCTCAATCGAACCAATGATGCAGCATGTAAGATGGTATGTCCCCATGCAGAAACTGGCAATTTTGTTTTCATAAGCAGAGTGCGAGCTATTAACTAAAGCCGCTTGATCAATGCTTTTGCTAGACCATTTTGAGTATGGACATGAGGAACAGGGTGTTCAACATCAATGCCCAATGTCATGCAGTAATCATTAAAGGTTTGAGACGTAAATTCACCAGCGTTATCAAGTCGGATTGACTTAATGGGATAATCTGGGAACTGTGCTCGTAACTTAGTTTTCTGAACAAGAAGTCTTGCAAAAGCTACATTTCGAGTAGACAAGAGACAGACATGTGACCATCTGGTAGATGCATCAACCAAAACCATAAAATATCGAAATGGTCCACATGATGGTTGAATAGGTCCACAAATATCCCCTTGAATTCTTTGCAGAAATGATGGGGATTCAACATCAACATTTAGTTGTGATGGTCTGATTACCAACTTCCCTAGAGAACAAGCCTTGCAAGGGTTATCATTTAAGATAGCAATGTGTCTGCTCAATAATGGATGTCCATTAGAGTTGGTAATGATCTTACGCATCATGGTATATCCTGGATGACCTAGACGGTCATGCCAAAGTATGTAAACTTTTGAATCAATGAACTTCTGGTTCATGACAGTATGTGATTCAACTGTCTTTATGTATGTATAATACAATCCACTCGACAAACCATACAACTTCTCCAATATACGCTTCTGGGTATCATTGGAAGTAATGCATAAATACTCCACATTTTCTGCACTTTTCGTTTCAATGTGGTATCCATTTAAACGTATGTCTTTGAAACTCAACAAATTTCGAGTAGATCGAGTAGCGTACAACGCATTCTGTATGGACAATATTGTTCCATTTGGTAACATAATATGGGATTTCCCTGAGCCTTCAATTACATCTAAAGGTCCTAATATTGTTGTTACCATTACTTTTGTAAGCATCAATCTTGAGAAATACTTTCGATCTCGAAGTATTGTATGCGTAGTTGCGCAGTCTGCAAGACAAATATCTTCGCCATTTCTCATGTTTTGAGAATGACCATAGTCTTTATCCATGCTCTCTAAGTAAGGGAATCAGAGTTAAAAGCAAGTTATAGCAGGAAATTTACATGCCACTTTTATTGAATCTGAAATGTCACTACAAGTTCAACATAATAAAAGTACATCAAACATAAACGATTCAGTCGGACCGGTATACTTCATTCCCCCTTTCCATAATGAAGTCTGAAACATCTAGGTGAGTTGTGTTCAACTGTCCTAATAAGTCACACACTTGATCAGGTATATCCATTGGTTTAGCCTGGTCTAGAAAATTAGTCTCGACACCCTTCTCCTTGAGGGAGGCTTGATACAGATCCACCAGATGTTTTTGGGTACGACAAGTACGCTCCTAATGCCCATTGCCACCACACCTATGGCAGGCTCCTTCAGAGTTCCTGAAAGCATTGTTCATGTGAGCTTTGCCTTTGTGGTGATTCACATTTTTAAAGCTCGGGCCTGAATTATGCCTTGGAACCTGGTTGCGAAACTGACCACCATGGTTCTTGCCTTTCCTGTTCCATCGACCTCGCTTGTGGCCACGTCCTCATTTATGATTATCGCCACCAGAGGATGTGGCGTTCACTTCGAAGGAAGCAGCATTCACTTCTGGGAATGGTGCAGATCCAGTAGGTCGAGAATGATGATTTTTCATCAGGAGCTCATTGTTTTGTTCAACTACGAGGATCATAAATATCAGCTGGTTGTATTCAGTGAAGCCTCGTGCTCTATATTGCTACTGCATGAGCACGTTAGAGGCATGAAATGTGCTGAAAGTCTTTTCCAGCAAATTTTCCTCAATAATATTATTCCCATAGAGCTTCATCTAAGAGGTAATTTTGAACAATGCAGAATTGTACTCAGCCAGACTTGAAATCCTGGATCCTTAGGTGAGTCCATTCATAGCGAGCTCTTGGAAGAATCATCGTTGTCTGGTGATTGTATATGCTTCTCAAGGCCTGCCAGAGAGCTAACGGATCTTCAACCGTTAAGTACTCGCTCTTTAGTCCCTCATCAAGATGGCGACAAATAAAGATCATGGCCTTCGCCCGCTCTTGAGATGATGAGTTGTTCTCTTCCCTAATGGTATCTCCAAGATTCCTTGCTTCCAGATGGATCTTGGTATCCAGTACCCAGGTAAGGTAATTCTTTCCGGTAATGTACAGGGCAGCATATTCAAGTTTTGCCAAGTTCGCCATTTTCTTTTCTGAAAGAAAAATGAGATGTGTAAGAACTTGCAATAATATGTATTCCTGGAGGAATATAGTGTTAAAACTTCTGGTTCTTACAAATTTTTCATTTTAATCTTCAGACCAAAATGATAAGCACTCGAAACATCTGGCTCGAGATTTTCAAGGTGAATGAGGAGGGCGATTGTACCGCCCCATTCTCATTGAAATAATATAATATAGAATGGGCGATTATTCTGCACCACTCAAGTAGCAGGAAAATTTAAATACGCAGAGCAGGGTGGGCGATTATACCGCACCACCTAAAATTGCAGTAAAATTAAACAGCATGCAAATTTAAATATGCAGGACAGGGTGGGCGATTATACCGCTCCACCTAAAATTTGCAGTAAAATTAGATCTACAGTCAAAGATAGGCGATGATACCGCACCATCTTGGATCACAGTAAGATTAAATTTGCAGTTCAAGATGGGCGATTGTACCGCACCATCTTGGATTGCAGTAAAATCAACATAAATAAATATTGGGTTAGTAATCAAGATCTACACCAAACAAGAAATCAAACATGTATGTAACTGTTAAGTTGAGAACTAAAAGTAGACATGGAGCAAACAGTTCGTCGCAAGGGTATATCGCGCAATTGAGGTAGAGGAAGAAGATGAACAGTAAAAACCTTAGATGAAACATTTTTCCTTTCGGCGAAGAGATATGAGGAATAGTTATATTTAGAGAGTCATGCTGATAACGTGTTATAAATATGTAAAAGTTAGATAGATAACCTTTATAGTGAGTGGAGCGAAGCAGAGGTAAAATATCACACTGTAATTATAACTCAAGTGAATGACAAATAAAAGAGGGAGGGATGGATGATGTTATTGATCTTTCTTTCTTTCTGTTTGCTATATGACTTGAAAGCATACGGAGCGCTCTATTTATAGAGCAGCTCCGATCAAACATATTAATTATACATTTGAAATTTACAACACAACTTTTGAATCTGCATCCCCAAAGTCAATTTTGATTTGTATGGGCATTGAAAACTTCTGCCAAAGTACTATGGGCATTCACTACCCACCAGCATTTTCAACAGATACTAAAAGATTTTACTGAGATTTTTTAAGGCAAATGGTTATTTTGGAAAAACGTCTCCAGAATTAATCCATGGAAAATTTTATGTCACCCATCTATTATTAAGGGTATTGGTACCCTTCGTAAGATGGATTATATTATAATCATCAAAGTTTACTATTCAGCGTCATATATACATGTATAATGTTGAGGTTACACAATGATTGGCCCCCAACCTTCACGTTAAGGCTGTTACTATTGAGACACATAAGGATCCAAGTCAGCAAAGCGAACCGTGTCCAGGTCATCGTACAGCTTGTCCTTGTCATCTCTTAAAAGTTCTATATGTCTGCAGAAAAAATCAAACTGCAGACATCCGTACCAAGGTTTCTGATACTTGCAGTCCAAGTTTTCTCTTGGTTTCCCTCCATTCAGACACTAACTACAGATTATTGACTGAGCTCCAGCACTGCTCTAAGTCTGGATCCAGCTGTACATGAAAATATGCAGAAGAGAAACATTTGGTTCGTATCATCTCTCTTACTGCTCCTCCTCTCAACGAGTAACAAATACGTCTAAGTTACAGGTGCTTATGGGTCTATGGCGATGATTTTGTGTTAGTTTCTTTATTTTGCCAATCAACCGTAACAGCTTGGTTTCAAACCAAAATCAGAGGCAGGATTCTGGAGCAGGTTCGAACAAACGAGCGCTGCAAAATGTATTGAGATGCTTGTTTAGAGGCGAGAAGGGAGTACGATGTCATGGCTGTTGATCTACGGACTTCAATTCAGAAAACAAAAGACTGGCCTATTGTCTGCTTTAAGTATGTATGTGCAGTGTCCACATAGTAATTTGTCTTTCCACTTAATCCGATATTAATTGAAGATTAATCGTTGGGTTTACCACTTGATGTGGGACGGATGGAATCCATTTTTTGTCTGAAGGGAACGCAGTTGTGGCGGAGGACATACTGAAGGTGGTTAGAGAAGCAGACCGGAAGCCCAGCCTACACTGGATATCGTTACCAACAGAAATTCGCAGAGGATTCGCCTTATGACCCGCCCAGGGCCAATGGCACTGCTGAACACAGCGTCGCCGGCGAGTCCCATGAATAGGAGTTGAGGACTTGGAGGTGAGAATAATTGGAGGACTTGTAGAGTCTATATTCGTGCGGATTTTGAGTCACAAAGTGTCGTGTCTAAAATTGCTACCCGTAAATGTGGGCAAATATGAAACTAAAATTGGTTGCTACAATAATTTGTTCCCAGTGGTTATGTTACATCAAGGGCAGTTCCAGGGACCCAGTTTCCACGTCTGCAAAGGATTAACACGATTACAAGACCAAACCAATTTGTAACACAAGAAGTCAAATAAAGGAAATTTACATACAAACGGGGGGAAACAAACCGCGGTGGCAGCAGCAGAACACTGAACATGCCACTCCCCCTGCACTAACCCAATGCAAACTCGGATATTTCCGCCTACTCCTCCAAAACCTTTCAACGTTAGATCAAAACTAGGCATACGCATCCGAATGTGAAAATCACTCCGAAAAGAGATGATAAATCCAGGAATTCCAACAGCTACAAGTGGGTGCATGCTGTTCTAGGGAAAACGTAAATTAGGACGAAAGTTGGAACCTGCCGCTAGGTTTTTTTCTTCTCCATCCCTGAAATTTTAAACCAATAATACTTTACTCTTGAAAGCCAATAGAAAAGACTAATAAACCGAAAAGAGAAAAAAAAGAATACAGTTAGAAAACATACAAAAGCAGCATAGTACACAAACGTCAGTCCCGCCAGGGCAACAAATGCAATTTGGAACACATTGTACCTGTAATGCAAATACCAAAATGTATAACCATATCAGTACAACATACATACATACATACATACATACATACATACATACATACATACATACAGGTCTAATTAGATTCAATCGGAGAAAAGAGAACAACTCACTTGTACAGATATCTAATTCCACGAAGAGATTGCAAGGTGTGACCAAATATTTCTTGTGCTGCAGTTGCTTGAGTATAGTATGCAAATGCTGTGGAGCAGAACTGAATCACACTGAAACAGGTGGAAACCAATAATAATTACAATCGCGATTTATAGAAATCTTCAGAAAATTAGGGAACCATGAACATGCAGTCTTCATCTAATATGTAAATGAGAATCACAAAGATACTAACCTGATGGAGCTAAGCAGTATAAGTCCCACGTTAAATAAAAATGAATTCATTAGAGTAGCACCCCACCTGAAACAAGTACATTAAATTTATGAGCAACCAAGCCTTTTGGTGATTAAACTATGAAGGTGCACACAAAAACTATTAAATAAGGCTGGAAACAGAAATATCATTACTTCATCGGATGAATTGTGATGAAAACTAATTTCATCCCAAGCATCATGGCCCCGGCAATGACTGCAAGCAGGAGGTAGAAGCAGAAGAATGCAAACGCAACAGTGCCTAAAAGACCTGATGAAGAAGATAAGCAGATCAAACTCATTCATTCAGAAGAAACTATATAATGTAGAGGCAAGAGGAATATATTATGAAAGTACCCCAAACATCATCCAGCTTGATGAAAACTTCATTCAAGAAAGGAGAAAATGGAGGGCTAATCAATAGATATATGACGATATGAGCAATCCAAGCCACTGAAACAATCAATCTGAAAAACACAGGCAAAAGGTTTCAGTATGAATAAATCATCAGTCATTAAAGAAAGCGTGACACACAAGAAAACAAGAACTATGGCAGTAGATGCTATGACAAAAATCATGAATGATAACACGTCATAGCCTTACAGAGAATAAAGTATTCCTAACCACCCAAGCTAATAAATGTTACAGCATAATCAAGCTATATTCAAACATCACTGCCTACGGTGAGCACGAACAAAAATATACCATAGTGAAATGCATATATTATAATTATAAGTTATATCAAATGCTTGAATTTCTCTTCCAAAACATAATCTTTCTTCTTCCTTGTCTAAGACTTTCTGCACTCAAATATCTATCTCATCTCAATCATCTCAGGAAGCCAGAGCTGTTTAAATCATTAAGCATAATTAGATATTACAATGATTAAATGGACAACATCAGCACTCACCCTAAAATTCCCAACACAAGTTTTGCCAAGTACCCAAGAATCGTCATAGCCCAAGCAGTCTCAGCCTGGATTGACGCAGGACAATTAGAATAGAAGAGAGCTATATATATCAAATGTACAAGTCACATGGGTAATTCCCCTTACTTTCTCTCCTTGAGGATACACCTCTTCTAGAAGTTTTACATCTTCTTCTAATTGAAGCAGCTCCTGCAAAATTAAGCAAAGAAAACTTTTGATGACTTAAGTTGTTACAACAAGACAAAACAAAAACAAAAAACAAAAACAAAAACAAAAACAAAAAAAAAAACTGATGCCTAACTGAAATAAAATTTACACTATATGCAGAAATTGGATATACCTTTTCCACTGCCTTTACATTTTTACGCCATTTTCTACCCTTAGAGCCGCCTCTTTCTTCTTGATGAAGCGCATCAGCTGCTTTCTTCAACTCTTTCGCTTTCTTGCCCAGTTCAGTAGCTTCCTAGAATATAACAAGGAAAACTACCCATAAGCAATCAAAACAATCTTCATCATCTTAAACTTTATGCTTGATAGAAAATAAAGTAGTACCTTGATATACTGTGACCGAGTAATAACAGCCTTTGGACGCCGGATGAATGAAAATATGAGTCCCAGCGGTAGACAAGCAATGCCAATACCACCAAATATCTGGATGATATAGAAGGATGTAGATTTAATATATTTTATACTATATAAGAAGTAGATGGGAAAATGCAATGTCACTATAATATTTTTGTTGACTATACACACACGCATAAAAATTAACATATTTCCACACAGACATACATATATGTATATACATACATAGTATCTTGCAAAAGAAGAAAGGCAGTCTAATCAACTCATGAGAGGCATGTTGATCTGCTGGACCGTAGCCAAGTTATCCAAACAATAGTTCTCAAGATTTAAACAAAAGAAGCTGATCTCTTTTCATCATCCACTCATTTATCTAAAAATGGGTAAAGACTCCCCAGTTATCACATGCATATTCAATAACAACAAAAATATGTGACGATTTCTGGGAACAAACTTACGGTAAAAAGCACGGATCCAACAATGGTAGCAAGAGCAACGACATATTCTGGAAAGGTAGTACGCATTGTCCATGTTTTCTCTGATGTATCACTTGTAAGATATGCAGAGCACTGTAAGGACAAGAGAAGCAGGACACAAATAAAACCAATATGAGTAAGAGGACCAAGATGGTGCAATCATAGACCAATAAAACACATGTGACAAGCTCATACCGTCTTTGCGCCATTTATGCATTCATTATTGCTAGAAAAGTCAAATGAACTGGGAAAGGAAGCTGTGGAAGAAGAGAGGTGCCTAATAGTAAAGTCCACCTTCCCAACTAGCCCTGATAAACAATCAAAGAGTAAACAAACGATACACAATCCAGAGTCTTCTAACAAAACATGTACAATAAAGAATCAAAACTTAACCAAAAAAATACTTAAAACTCGTGACGCACAGTTGTCCAAAAAAGAACAATTCTTTCAGTGCAAAGCAATAAATGTTCAGATGAAAATGACAAGTGAAGGGAACTAACCGTATAAGATTCCGAGTACAAGAGCGCAGACAATGGCAGTCACCCCTACCCACAACAAAGCGCTTCCAATCCGTTTTCCAACACTCCTGAACACAAAAACAAAAACCCAATTCACAAACCAACAATAGCAAGCTGAATACGCGCAAAAATCTGACGTGCATTTATATAAAAATGATAATTTCGATCAAAAACCCTAGAAGTACCTACTTGTCCTGGTCTCCTTCGTAGTAGAACATAGCGAAGGGGATGATGAAGAACACGAGCACGGCGTCAAGGATATAGATTGCGAGCCACAGATCCTTCATCGGGAGAGTGAGATTGCACGCGCCATTATATATTGCGTGGCGACACGCCTGACGGTTGGCCACGTCGGCCGGCAGCATGAGTATTGAAATCGCGGCGACGGAGAGCCCCAAAACGACGACGAATTTGGGGAAGTATGCCTGGTTCTTATCGTCGGGGTGCTGGTAATTGACGAGCAGGTAGACATTGAAGACGAAGACGATGATGCAGAGGACAATGGCGACGATGACGAGCGCGAGGTTGAAATCGCCCATCGCGGCGGCGTCGTTTCAGCTGCTCTCGATTCGAATCGAATCGAATCGGAGAGATCGAGAAGGGGAATCAGAAATTAGGGTTAGGGATGTGAAATTGCGCGTTCGAGTGATCGCAGATCTCTGTCGCTGGTTCGAAAAGAAGCAGAGCCGTTGAGGGAGAGAAAGGGGAAACCGGGAAAGGTTGAGGGCTCGGTTCCAGTGACGTGGTGTAGGTTCTGTAGGTCCGTTTTGCCGTTGGAGTTATAATTACGGTTCTGTCCTTGAAGAGATAAGCGCGGCGATGGAGGAGGTTCGGGGGTTTTATTGTAAAATGAGGGGGTGTCCGCGACAAACAGCAACAGGCTGTCAAACATTGAGGCTGGAGGCTGGTTCGAGACATGTATAAATCGCTCGAAAGTTCCGCGGTAGAAAGCGTGTGACGTGACTGACGTCACCCCTTTATGCGGGAGAGTGTTCAAACTAAAAAGTGGGACCCTCTTCAATTTATTTTTTTTATATTTTAAGGTTACTTTCATATTTGCTCCCTATACTCTTGAGGATTGTTCACTTTGATCCTTCAACTTCTTTGGTGTTGGTGCAAAAAACTTCCTTGTTAAATAGTAAAACACCGTGTTTGACAAAAAAAAAAATAGTTAAACACCGTGGTGCTGGTATGTTCAAAGTTCAAACGAGTAAATAAACCGATTTGAACTGCACTCACTTTAAATCTTTTTGTTTTTGTCACTATTATTATGATTTAATACATATTTAAGAGTTTAATTGCTAGTTTGGAACCAAAAAAATAGTGAAACAACCATCTCGAATTTGCTTATTGAATTTCCTCAAATAAATAACTATTTTTGAATTTTTCTTATTGAAAGTCGATTTTTTCATACTCGTTCCGCACATCCTAGCCTTTTATTCTTCATAGATTTTTTTTCAATCGATGGCTAATAGAGAGAGTTGTATAAGAGATGAAAAAAATGTGCAGAAATCATTTACTTTTGATAATACTCGATAATCTGTAGACTATTTAAGTATTTAGAGTAAGGTAGTATTTTAAGATGATTATATCAAATTTTCAACAATATATGCAACCTAAATTCTTCTTATCATAAAATGAGAAGGGATGTGATATCCACACACCCCTTTTTACTTCTCTCACACCCTTTTAATTTTCGGCCGTCGAATCGGATGAATTGAAGAAGATCAAAGGACAAAAATTAACAAGGGGTGTGGGAGAAGTAAAAAGGGTTGTGTGAATAGCACACCCCAATGAGAAACAAAGAAAATTAGGGTTTGAGGGAGCCGAGAGGAGAGAGAGAGATGGATGAGCCGCAGACTCAGAACGTGAAACAAGGGAGGGTGGAGTCTGAGAAGGAGAATAGGTCTTTGTATATTTGCATGGTCCAGTACGTGGGGGATCACCCTCGTTACATTGACCACGCCATCAATTTCGTAGATTTTGTTATCATGCTCCTGTAAGATTCATGCTCAACCTCCTACTGTTGACGGCGATGAGCTCGTGACAACCAAAGTATGTGACTTTTGTTCCTCCCGTTTCTGGTGAATTGCCTTTGCTGCGGAATTTGGATTCCATACATGACTATAATCTTTGCTACTCGCCTGGCTGTGGCGTCTTCGACTCCCAAATCACTTTTGCAGGCGGCTTGGAACCCGATAGGATACAGTCAGGACCCTCATTGACTGCAAGTAAGAAGATTTATGTGTTTGAGACAGATTCTAGTGTCTGATCGAATCCTTCCATTAGGCCCCCTTCTGAAAGCAGCTGCAGGCATTATAACCGAGGAATTCATAGGCGAAAAAACCCAACCGTTTATGGTTGATTTCAACGGGGACGATGGGAAGAATAATCTCTATGCTCCCTCCGGTTCTCCATTTTCTTTGTGTTTCCCTCCCACTTTTGAGGTACTTTACGGGACATCCAAGGAATGGGTTACTCTGCCAGAAATTCCATTCTTCCACCTGTTGAATATTTCAAGAATATATATATATATATATATATATATATATTATGATTTGGTGCTGCATTGTGCAGCATGTGTGTGGTGCTGCATTGTGCAGATGTGTGTGGTGTTGTAGTGTGCAGCATGTGTGTGGTGCTGCAGTGCGCAACATGTGTACAGTCGGCAAACCTTGTTGGCTTTCATTCAACCTTTGTATATTTTGTTGAATGGTTGCAACTTTTAATTAAAAAACATGATACTTACTCAAATTGTATGAGTAGAATTAAAAGATGTAATTAATCAAATTTATTTTCTAAAAATTCTAAATAGAAGACATGTTTTTTGGATCAACACTATTAAGAATGGTTGTATATCTTCAACTAAAATAAAAGGATTCGATGAACGGGTGTTTTAATGCCTATAAATACCTATTGTGGCATAATGTTTCACACACAATTTCAGAAATTTATTTCTACATTCCTTGCTCTCTACTCTCTCCATCACATTCATACAATTTCTTTCTAGTTATTTCTAAGGGAATATAATTTGGTTTTGCTAATCGAATATTCCATACTTTGTTGTATCCTGAAAGTGATTTGCCAAGAACCCTTTAGCAAACTCATTCGAGTGGGGGCAAATAACACTTTAAGGAAACGATTCAAGTCGTACCTCAAAGTCATCATTAGGATTATTCTCTAAATTTCTACATTTACTCTAACAATCTTAAAGTGTTATTTTCATCATGGAGAACAAATCTAATAACATGGCTTTGAAGATTATCAATCAAGATGTCTACAAGTTAGACAAATTTGATGGATCAAATTTCACCCGGTGGAAGGACAAGATGCGTTTCATGCTTACTGTTCTAAATGTCATATATGTATTGGACCCGAAATTGGAGCCTATTCGTGAACCAAGTGACAAAGACTCGGACAAAATAGTTGTTGATCGAAAGAAGCGTGAAGAAGATGAATTGGTATGTCGAGGACACATCTTGGGTACATTATCTGATCGCTTATATGACATGTACGCACACATTCAATCTCCAAAGGAAATTTGGGAAGCACTTGAACACAAGTACACAACGGAGAAAAGAGGTACCGATAAATTTTTAATGTTCAAATATTATGAATTCACTATGTTTAATAAAAAAAACTCATCCTAGACCAAGTTCATGAATTATTGGTCTTGGTCTCAAAGTTTCATGAACTTAAAATAGTTATTCCAGATCCTATGATAGTTGGGGCTATTATGGCAAAATTACTTCAAATATGGAATAACTATAGAAAGAAACTTCTAAACATGATGGAAGATATTAGTATGGAGGATTTGCAAAAGGGTATTCAAATTGAAGAGGAAACTCAAAATCATAATAAGAATTTTGCAAATCAAGATTCCTCTAAAGTTCACATTGTCGAAAGAAACAAATATATAAAGAACTTCAAATGCAAAATTGACAAAGGGAAGTTTAAGAAGACCAATTCCAACAACAATCAAAAGAATGCAAATGGTGTCTGCTACCATTGTGGAAAGAAAGGTCATTACATTCGTGATTGTAGACACAGAAAAGCAAGTGAGGAATATGTCAATAAGACCAATAGCACAAATATGGTGGAAAACTCTGGAATTGATAACATTGTTGCAATGGTATCAATGATGCATATTGGCATGATTACCAAACCAAAATATGGCAGCGGCAATAAAATCCTCTGATCGGTAGCTCGACTCAGGGGCTATTATACATGTGTGCAATGACAAAACACAATTCAAAACATTTGAAGCATCAACAAACAATCAAGAGGTTTTAATGGGGAATCATAATTCCACCAAATTTATAGGAAAATGAACTGTTGAACTTCAGTTTACTTCTGGGAAGAAATTGACGTGGCTTAATGTACTGCTTGTTCCAGAAATTAGAAAGAATCTTGTGTCTGCAAATTTATTATGTAAGAACGGTATAAAGACTGTTCTAGAGTCCGACAAGTTAATAATGTCAAAAATTGGGATGTTTGTTGGGAAGGGGTATTCTTGTGATGGGATGTTCAAACTAAGTATTAATAATAAAGTGAATTCTTCTGCTTATATTGTTGAATCTTCCTCTCATTTATGGCATTTACGTTTAGCACATATAAATTTTAGATCCTTAAAATACATGCACACATTTGGTTTAATTGTTTGCAATGATGATTATAATGATAAATGTGAAACATGTATTCAAGCGAAAATGACTAAGAAATCTTTTCCAACTGCCGAAAGAAATACAAATTTATTAGATTTAATACATTCTAACATATGTGAATTCAATGATATTTTAACAAGAGGAGGAAAAAGATATTTTATCACATTTATAGATGATTGTTCTAAGTTCACTTATGTTTATTTATTGTCTAATAAAGATGAAGCTTTTGAATGTTTTAAGCGCTATAAAGCTGAAGTTGAAAACCAAAAGGGAAGGAAAATTAAATGCCTTCGTAGTGATAGAGGTGGTGAATATTTTTCACATGAATTTGATATTTTTTGTGAAGAGCATAGTGTTGTACATCAAAGAACTGCACCATATACACCACAACAAAATGGCTTGGCAGAAAGGAAAAATAGGACACTCACTGAAATGATTAATTCTATGATGATTAATGTCAATACTCCAAAATATTTATGAGGTGAAGCATTGTTTACTGCATGCCATATACACAATAGAATTACATCTACAAAGACTCATGTGTCACCATATGAAATTTGGAAAGAAAGAAAACCAAATTTGTCATATTTGAGAGTATGGGGTTGTGTAGCATTTTACAAGGCATTGGACCCTAAGAGATCCAAGTTGGGTCCAAGAGGAATTAAAAGCATATTTATGGGATATGCAGAAAATTCAAAGGCATATAGGTTGCTTAATTTAGACACAAATACAATAGTTGAGTTTAGAGATGTCGAATTTATAGAAAATAAATTTTATAACGACTACTCAATGTCTGGAAACAAGAATGATCAAGCACCTTTCTCTAATCCGGCTACTAGTCATTCTCAAGATGAGAAAGGAAAACAATCTGAAACTGTTAATGAACCAAGGAAAAGCCAAAGAGTAAGAAAAGAAAAGACTCTAGGCTCTAATTTTATTTCGTCTCAATCTATTGTATTTTTAGTCGAAGGAAATAGAAAAAAGGTTCTTAAAAAAATACTCATACTGTTAAATGTTGAGGATGATCCTAAAAGTCTATGCGAAGCAATGACTTCAAGAGATGCAGCCTTTTGGAAAGAGGCTATAGATGATGAATTTGAATCATTAATATCTAATCAAACATGGGTTTTAGTAGACTTGCCCCAAGGATCAAAAGCAATAGGTTGTAAGTGAGTATTTAGAAGAAAATACAATACAAACGGGTCTATTCAAACATTTAAAGCCAGGCTGGTTGCCAAGGGTTTTAAGTAGAAAAAGAGAATAGACTATTTCAATACATATGCACCAGTAGCTAGGCTCACATCAATTATAATATTGTTTGCATTTGCATCTTTATATAATTTGCATGTGCATCAAATGGATGTGAAAACAACATTTTTAAATGGTGATTTGGATGAAGAAGTCTACATGGAACAACCAAAATGGTTTATTCTCCCTGGGAATGAAAAGAAGGTTTGTAAATTAGTAAAGTTGTTATATGGATTGAAGCAACCCCAAAACAATGGCATGAAAAGTTTGATTTTGTCATTTTATCATATGGATTTAGACATAATAGTGCTGATAAATGCATATACTCTAAATTCATAAATGATTATGGTGTTGTTATATGTTTATATGTTAACGACTTGCTAATTTTTGGTACAAACATGAAAGGTGCATCTGAAACTAAAGAGTATCTAAATTCAAAATTTAAGATGAAGGACTTGAATGAAGTAGAAATTGCTTCTTAAGTTTAAGTATCTACAAATAAAAGAAGCAAATACCCCTTATGACCCTAGTGAAACTTTGCTTAATAATTTTGGTAGGTCTGTTGCACAGCTTGAGTATGCTAGTGTAATCGGAAGTTTAATGTATGTCATGCATTGTACCAGGTTAGATATCGCATTTGAAGTAAACAAACTTTCTAGATACACTAGTCATCCAGGTACTGCTCATTGGAAAACAATAAATAGAATTTTTGGTTATCTTAAAAGAACTATTAACCTGAGTTTAACTTACTATGAGTTTCTAGCAGTACTTGAAGGATATTCAGATGCAAGTTAGATAACAAGTGCTAATGATAATAAGTCTACATCAGGGTGGATTTTTACAATTGCCGGTGGAGCAATTTCTTGGGCTTCGAAGAAGCAAAACATGTATAGCACATTCAACTATGGAATTTGAATTTATAGCATTAGCGGCAGCATGTAAAGAAGCGGAATGGATTAGAAATTTGTTATTGGAAATAGAGTTGTGGCCACAACCAATGTCATCCATTTCTTTATACTGTGATAGTGAGGCTATTTTGTCTGGAACATACAATAAGGTATACAATGGAAAGTCTAGACATATTAGCTTGAGACATGAATATGTCAAGCAATTAATAATTGAAGGAGTTATTAATATTGTTTATGTTAAATCAAGTAATAACTTGGCGGATCCGTTAACGAAAGCACTTTCAAGAGCTTTGGTAGTTAGTACATCTAGTGGAATGGGGCTAAAACCCTTTACTGGAAATTAGCCACTAATAATGGTAACCCGACTTTATCTAGAACATCACTAATTTAAAAGTTTAATGGGTAATAACAAGTTATTGATAAGTGGTTGTGAAAGCACTGAAAATTAATATATAGCTCATTCTAGGATGATCAGTGCAAGACTGCTACGTTTAGGAGGATGAGTTTTATCTCTTAATGAGGTTATTTATAGTTATGTCTATAGTAGCAGGGACATGGGAAGGAACCTCACCTATATGAACATAAGAAGTGGTGCCGCTTCTACCAAGAGTTGGGTTTTCTCTTGTAAATGTTCATGAAACCAAGATGAAGCACAAGGCCATAATAATGCTTAATTAGTTCAAAAATTTCTTTAAGGAAATAAGACATAGTCATGTGTGTAGTTGTTCCTGAAGGAAAAATTTTGTCCTAGCTAAGAACATGTATGAACATTTGAATACATATGCTAACAATTAACTCTTTAAAGTAGGCATGCATCCAAAAACAATTCATGAAACCCATGACTTTCAAAGCCTAGTATATGGTGAACCAAAAGACTCTTTAACAACATTAAAGATAATTAAGAATTTAGAGATTCTTTACCCTTGAAGCTCATCCTTGATTACACAAGGGATTCACCCAAGTGGAGGGCCTTCAAGTCACCTCCTTGCTCCTTGGATCTTCCTTGTGATTTTCCTCCTTTTAGTGCTCCTTTGCTTCTTTGAGGATTTGAGGATTAGTTCTCCAAAACACCAAAAGTTTGATGTCTCTATGTCTCTTCACCAAGGATGTAATTTGTGAGGATGAAAATGGATCACTTAGGGAAGTAAATTTGCTAGATAACTTTCCCCAAGTAGCTTAGAAAACCCTAATTGAAAACAAAGCTATAAAGATGAATTTATACTTCATTTCTTAGGTGAGTGGCAAACTTGCAATTAAGCAAACTTGCATACCCTCACCCTAAATGGTTGGCCTATATGGTTATTGGGCTTATTGCCCATTTTGTTTTAGTTGTCATACAACTTAAACATAATGGGCCTTGTGGACCAAAACACTTTTGGGCCCCGAAGCCCTAAAACCAACTTAAAAGCCCAATACGAACATTTCGTATAATTAATTAACTAATTAATTAATCTTGACCATTCTTCAATTAAACCATTTAATTGCTTATCCATTTCATTTAATTGCTTCACATATATCCTTATTTGGTGTGCGATCCATTAGGTTCCAATTAGCGAGGCAGTGGGCGATGTTACTCTTAACTATCGATTGTGAATTGAAACCACATTTCAATTCTCCCTTTTTGATGATTAGTGTTTGCTAATCAATAGGGCTTCCACAAACCATGAGTGACACCTAGCAGTATGTCATGGTTACCCAAGCTAAGTAGAATTGGTTGGAGAACCTATCCAGTTACAATTACAATGCAATACGGTCCTTCTCTAATACAATACTCTTAACCACATTGTTTTAAGTGATAGTTTGTTTCATGTCTACTATCCAATGTGATACTTTCTTATATGATTCCCTTGAATATGATTTGGAACATCTTCCTTAGTCATATTCATTTGCTTTGGCCAAAGACTTTAGAATCATATTTTAGAGTATACTCCTTCCACCATGGAAGGTTAGAGATCCCTTGTTGTGCATTCATATGCCTACATGACTAGATCACATGACCCCAACAATGCCGTGGACAATCCGAGGGAATGCCTTTGTCATGATCAAAGATCAAGGACCTAACCATTAGACATCTATGATGCCTCAGGTCTAAGGACTACTTTGCATATTGTAACCTTAGAGTTCGTACATGACATGTATGTTTGAACTCTCATTAATCGCAGTTCAGTGTACTCGATTACTCTTTCGAGCACCTATGTGTTTGTCTTAGTGTCCAACACCAAATGACTTGAGACTAGTTCATACTCACGTTTGAGTCAACATAACACATACTAACCTTAGCGGATTGTCAATGCCCAATTGGCAATCCTATGGCTAGGAACGTTTTAGGAATGAACATAAGAGAAAGGTCTCCTTAATCTAACTCATTAGATCACTTATCTCTTATGTCAAATACATCCCTTGGATTCTCTTATTGATTAAACACATGATTCAATAAATAGTGATTAACAATAAGTATTGCCCTTCCGTTAAACATATAAAAGTTTAACATATTAAGTATTCCAAAAAGCTATTACATCAAATGAGTGGCTTGAGCTATCGCCCCACTATTATCACAGTACAAAGTTACTGGTGATGTGATGGTTGGAACCACTCCAAGTTCAGTAATGAACTTTTTCATCCAGAACGCTTCTTTGCCGGCTTCAGCTGTAGCGACATATTCAGCCTCTGTCGTGGAATCAGCAATTACACTTTGTTTCTTGCTTTTCCAACTGACAGCCCCACCATTCAGAGTGAATACATATCCGGAGTTGGAACTTCTATCATCGACGTCAGATTGGAAATCTGCGTCTGTATAAGCTTCCACTCGCAACTCTGATGCTCTTCCATAAACGAGGAACATGTCCTTAGTTCTTCTTAAGTACTTAAGGACCATCTTGACAGCTGCCCAGTGTTCTGATCCTGGGTTAGATTGATATCGACTAGTAATGCTCACAGCATACGCGATATCAGACCTTGTGCATATCATGGCATACATGAGACTCCCTATGGCGGAAGCATATTCATTAGCCGTATCTCTTCAGGAGTCTTAGGTCCCATGGACTTAGAAAGGTGAATTCCATGTCTCACAGGAAGAAAACATTTCTTAGATTGTTCCATCTGGAACCTACTTAGCACCTTATCAATGTACATCGATTGGGATAATCCAATTAATTTTCTGGATCTATCACGATAGAGCTTTATCCCAAGTACATAAGATGCATCTCCTAAATCTTTCATGTGGAAGGTTTTAGACAACCACACTTTTACAGAAGAAAGTACTGCAGTGTCATTCCCGAATAGTAATATGTCATCTACATATAACACTAGGAATACTACTGCATCCCCAACGACTTTTTGATAAACACAATTGTCGTCTTCGTTTTGAGTAAAACCAAACGTTTTGATTTCAGTATCGAAACGAATGTTCCAGCTCCTGGAGGCTTGCTTAAGTCCATAAATGGACCTTTGAAGCTTGCATGCCTTAGTCTCTTCAGACTCGGACACGAAACCTTCGGGTTGAGTCATATAGAGCTCTTCCTGTAGGTAGCCATTCAGAAAGGCCGTCTTCACGTCCATTTGCCATCTCTTTGAATCAATGTCGGACATTGCTTCAGTGTAGTCCCTAGGGTCCTCCTTTGTTTCATTGTCACCTAAAAGGTACAATTCATCAAAGTCATTATTTAAGCCAAACCTCATAGGTGGCTTACTAACCCGTTCAGATCTACGTGGAGCTAGGGGTTCAGGAACAGGGTTGTCAATATGTCGAGTGCTTGTTTGTGGTTCATTATTAATCTCATTAATTTCCATCTGTTTGCTTATAGTTCCTTTGAGAACAAATTCGTCCTCTAGAAACTTAGCAGTTCTGGCGACAAAGACTTTCTGGTCGTCAGGATGGTAGAACTCATATCCCATAGTTTCTTTAGGATATCCCACAAAATAGCATCTTACTGATCTCGCTTCAAGCTTAGTAGCATCAAGCTTCTTGACATATGCTTCACAACCCCAAATCTTAATATGATTAAGACTTGGCTTTCTTCCATGCCATATCTCATAGGGTGTTTGTGAAACTGATTTGGAAGGTACTCTATTAAGCAAGTAAGCTGCTGTATATAGAGCGTATCCCCAGAATGTTACTGGTAGATCAGCGGAACTCATCATAGAACGAACCATGTTCATCAAGGTTCGATTTCTCCGTTCAGAAACTCCGTTATGCTGAGGAGTTCCTGGTGGAGTCCACTGTGATACTATTCCACACTCTTTGAGATAATCTAGGAAATCGTTACTCAGATATTCACCCCCTCGATCCGATCTTAGGATTTTTATCTGTTTCCCAGTTTGCTTCTCAACTTCATTCTTGAATTCTTTGAACCTTTCAAAGGATTCTGACTTGTACTTCATAAGATATACATAGCCAAACCGAGAGTGATCGTCGGTGAATGTGATATAGTATGAGAAGCCTTCTCTCGATGTAGTAGACATAGGTCCACATACGTCAGTGTGGATTAACCCTAGAATTTCAGTGGCACGCTCTCCTTTTCCAGTAAATGGAGATTTGGTCATCTTCCCTTTCAAGCAACATTCACAAGTACCCATCTGGTCATTACCTAATGGGCGGATATATCCGTCTTTCGACATCTTGCGAATCTTATCAAGGTTCACATGTCCAAGTTTAAGATGCCACATCTTTTCTTGGTTAACTTCTTCTCTAGCCCTTTTGGGTTTTGAGGTATTCCCGCTTTCAATACAGTGCATCCCACTATTCGTCTCTAGGTGAAAAAGTCCCTCTATCATATTACCATGAGAGATAATACGACCGTTCAAGTATAAAGTGCAACTCATTTTGTCAAACAACACTGAGTGCCCATCTCGTAAAAGCTTTAGAGATGGAAATCAAATTCTTTATACATGAAGGAAAATATAAACAATTTTTAAGTTCCAGGACTTCCCCAGAGGGTAGGTTAAGCATATAGGTGCCTATTGCTTTTGCAGAGATTTTAGTGCCGTTCCCAACTCGCACAACCATCTCCTCATTGCGCAGTGACCTGCTCCCTGTTAGTCCCTGCAACGTATTACAGATATGTTGACTAGCGCCTGAATCAAATATCCAGGAATTTGAGCCCACTGTAAAAGCACTCTCTATGACAGAAATAGTCTCTTCAAAAGTCCTTGTCATAAGGCTCGCAATGCGCACCCTGTATTTCTTCTTCCAACGTTCATCCTTTCCACAATGAAAGCATGTTCCCTTGGATTTCTTTGCCTTCTTCTTATGTAACCTTTTCCTTATTATTGCATTCTCACTCCCACTGTCCCTTTTGAAACCTTTTTCAAATTTACAGCACATGTCAATCATCTCTTTCAAAGAATGATCGAATCTATTCACTTTATAGTTTACGATAAACTTAGTGAAATCATCCGAGAGAGATGCAAGGAAAAAGTCTTGGGCCATTTTCCCATCGATGGAAGTTCCTAAACTTTGAAGATCTTGAAAGATCATTTCCATCTTTTGTCCATGTTTATGGACCGATGTCCCCTTTGCCATTTTGGCATTCATTAGACTACAAATATTTGAGAATCGTACATTACTAGTCTCAATGTCATGCATCTTATGCAAACTTTCAACCATGGCACAAGAAGTGTCCATGTGCTTATGTAGCTTCATAAGCTCCTCACTAATTGAAGTGAGGATTAAGCATTTGGCTTGTAAGTCATCCTCATAGTGTCTAACATAATTTTGACACTCCTCCTTTGAAGCTAGTTTCGTAGGAGGTACATGAGGAGGGGATTGCTTAAGCACATACAATATGTCTTTCACCTTTGAGACATTCTCAATTTGGCGATACCAAGTAAGGAAACGTTGGCCCTTTAGGCCCTTTTTGTCAAGTATAATGGTGGGTATAATTTTAGGCATGTCGTTCACTACATAACATAACAGAAATCGAATTAGCATTGTTGTTTAAAACTATTTTGATTGGGTCTTTTAATCAAATAGTATCACCCACCATTTTTGGCAAATTCCACATCCCTCAATAGAATTCGAGAGTTATATTGAACTCTTAGTGGGTTATGGGAGACTCACCATTACCAAGCCCACCTCACGATGATACGATGTTGGCTAGCAAAAATAATGATGAGAGAATAACGCATTATTCATTTACAACCTTTTGTAATTACCCATCTCGTTTGGCCTCTAGAGAATGTTGCCTCACGATGATACGATGTTGGCACCATTGCACTTAGTTTAAGTTATTCCCACCATGCTTAGTTCGTGAAGGGGTTCAAGAATAGCCTCACGATAATACGATGTTGGCTATCCTCGTTGCCTACACTCACCTCATCATATGTATATGGATTCCTCCTGGATATAAGCATATGCTTTGTACTCCCCCATGATAGGGTGAAGCCGGTGCATGAGTCACAAACGCTTGGAACCCACCACGGTGGAAGGCCTACGAAGAGATATTCTAAACATCTCTCGCTTATCAACTTAAATATTTGTTTGAGGGAATAGCGTTGGGCTACATCAAAACATTTTAATCACATTAAAAGAACTTGGGCCTATCACAACCATTGGTCCAAGTTTATATGAATTAGTAGTATATAATACTCCCACTGTTTCGTTGAAACAAGCGAGACTATATGGAACTACTAACGAATGCTTTGCATCCTCATATGGACTATATAGTCATATTAGGTTTTAGGATGATTATGAACCGTTTGATTTGATCCAACACGAGCCTTGTGTTGGACCTTGGGTCTAAGGTATGTAGTTGTTGATTTTAGTTACGCGTTTAATCCAATTAAACCGTTATTTCCTATTGGGCGTTGGACCCAACTATTCCATTTTGCATACATTTAAACAAAAGGAATACATGAAATAATAATAAGGGCTTATGCCCTTTTACAACATAAATGATGGACTTATGTCCATTTACAACAATCTTGAACTAATCAAATTACATTCAAATCTACACTACCAAGCCCAAACATTCATAATGTAAAGCGGCCAATCACATAGCTCAATTATCGAGGCATTTGGTTCATAATCACCCTTCTCTTAATCAAACACATTTAATTAAGAAAACAACTTTAAAACAATTGGTTTTCGGATCCATAGAATTGATTTAAATGAAACTAAATAAAATGAAAATCCAATTCTCATTTAAAGAGACAAACCATTTTGTTCTCATCTAATTTGGGCCATTTTCTAAAAACAAAAACTTTTGGGGTCACTTTGTAAAAACACAAGAGTCCACAACTTCATGTAATTACAACTTAGAACCCAAACATTTTTAATAATGTCAAAAACATCATTAAAGGAGCAAAACAATTTGTCCTTTAAAGTTTTTGGACCTTAACGTAAAAACGTAAACTTTTGGGCCAAAATGCAAATACACAAAAGTATCAAAACTTTATGTAAGTGCACAAAACACCCAAAAATACCCTATTTAATAGGGTGGCCTGCCATAAGTGGTTTTTATTGGTAAAATTCAAATTTTATACAAAGTTTTGTAAGTGGGTTATGTTAGGTGAGGTAAAGATGAAATAAAATTTTGTATGAAATGATTTATGTCATTCTTTAAAACAAAGTTTGTCTCCCATTAAAATTACTTAATCATTAACCATCACCCACTAAAATTAAATCAAAACTTTATGTAAAAACATAAAACTTTTTGAATCAAAACTTCAAAACTTTTTGTTCTTGGCAAGAACTCCAAGAACATTGAAGAACACTTATGAAAACTCAAAATACATGGCACCAAATTTTTAGTTCCAATATTCATGCTTAAATGAAATACATCTACAACATTTGAGATGCTAAATTTTCTAGCAAAATTTATATTCAAAGCAAGAACAAAGCTTGTAACATTTACAACATTTAAATCATAAAACATGAAAATCACAAAACCCAAAAGGATCCACCATACACTAGACCTAGGCTCTGATACCACTTGAATGAAAAATTTTGTCCTAGCTAAGAACATGTATGAACATTTGAATACATATGCTAACAATTAACTCTTTAAAGTAGGCATGCATCCAAAAACAATTCATGAAACCCATGACTTTCAAAGCCTAGTATATGGTGAACCAAAAGACTCTTTAACAACATTAAAGATAATTAAGAATTTAGAGATTCTTTACCCTTGAAGCTCATCCTTGATTACACAAGGGATTCACCCAAGTGGAGGGCCTTCAAGTCACCTCCTTGCTCCTTGGATCTTCCTTGTGATTTTCCTCCTTTTAGTGCTCCTTTGCTTCTTTGAGGATTTGAGGATTAGTTCTCCAAAACACCAAAAGTTTGATGTCTCTATGTCTCTTCACCAAGGATGTAATTTGTGAGGATGAAAATGGATCACTTAGGGAAGTAAATTTGCTAGATAACTTTCCCCAAGTAGCTTAGAAAACCCTAATTGAAAACAAAGCTATAAAGATGAATTTATACTTCATTTCTTAGGTGAGTGGCAAACTTGCAATTAAGCAAACTTGCATACCCTCACCCTAAATGGTTGGCCTATATGGTTATTGGGCTTATTGCCCATTTTGTTTTAGTTGTCATACAACTTAAACATAATGGGCCTTGTGGACCAAAACACTTTTGGGCCCCGAAGCCCTAAAACCAACTTAAAAGCCCAATACGAACATTTCGTATAATTAATTAACTAATTAATTAATCTTGACCATTCTTCAATTAAACCATTTAATTGCTTATCCATTTCATTTAATTGCTTCACATATATCCTTATTTGGTGTGCGATCCATTAGGTTCCAATTAGCGAGGCAGTGGGCGATGTTACTCTTAACTATCGATTGTGAATTGAAACCACATTTCAATTCTCCCTTTTTGATGATTAGTGTTTGCTAATCAATAGGGCTTCCACAAACCATGAGTGACACCTAGCAGTATGTCATGGTTACCCAAGCTAAGTAGAATTGGTTGGAGAACCTATCCAGTTACAATTACAATGCAATACGGTCCTTCTCTAATACAATACTCTTAACCACATTGTTTTAAGTGATAGTTTGTTTCATGTCTACTATCCAATGTGATACTTTCTTATATGATTCCCTTGAATATGATTTGGAACATCTTCCTTAGTCATATTCATTTGCTTTGGCCAAAGACTTTAGAATCATATTTTAGAGTATACTCCTTCCACCATGGAAGGTTAGAGATCCCTTGTTGTGCATTCATATGCCTACATGACTAGATCACATGACCCCAACAATGCCGTGGACAATCCGAGGGAATGCCTTTGTCATGATCAAAGATCAAGGACCTAACCATTAGACATCTATGATGCCTCAGGTCTAAGGACTACTTTGCATATTGTAACCTTAGAGTTCGTACATGACATGTATGTTTGAACTCTCATTAATCGCAGTTCAGTGTACTCGATTACTCTTTCGAGCACCTATGTGTTTGTCTTAGTGTCCAACACCAAATGACTTGAGACTAGTTCATACTCACGTTTGAGTCAACATAACACATACTAACCTTAGCGGATTGTCAATGCCCAATTGGCAATCCTATGGCTAGGAACGTTTTAGGAATGAACATAAGAGAAAGGTCTCCTTAATCTAACTCATTAGATCACTTATCTCTTATGTCAAATACATCCCTTGGATTCTCTTATTGATTAAACACATGATTCAATAAATAGTGATTAACAATAAGTATTGCCCTTCCGTTAAACATATAAAAGTTTAACATATTAAGTATTCCAAAAAGCTATTACATCAAATGAGTGGCTTTGTGGGCATACTTCCAACAGTTCCGATTTTAATATAAGAATAGTTGGTTTAAACTTAGGTCACCCTCGCATTCTTTATAACTTTGAATTACTTACACTAATTAAAGGTTTAATTCGAAAGACACCTTTATTGTATGCATGATTATATCGGTATGCTTGTGATTAATTTAAAAGAGAGAAGTATTGTAATACCATTTATTATATATTCTTAAAATAGGGAAGGATTTTTGAATATTTCAAGAATGTATATATATATATATATATATATATTATGATTTGGTGCTGCATTGTGCAGCATGTGTGTGGTGATGCAGTGCGCAGCATGTGTACAGTTGGCAAACCTTGTTGGCTTTCATTCAACCTTTGTATATTTTGTTGAATGGTTGCAATTTTTTATTAAAAAACATGATGCTTACTCAAATTGTATGAGTAGAATTAAAAGATGTAATTAATCAAATTTATTTTCTAAAAATTCTAAATAGAAGACATATCTTTTGGATCAACATTATTAAGAAGGGTTGTATATCTTCAACTAAAATAAAAGGACTCGATAAACGGGTGCTTTAATGCCTATAAATACCTATTGTGGCATAATGTTTCACACACAATTTCAAAATCATCATTCTTAATCATTCTTAATAATATTGATCCAAAAGATATGTCTTATATTTAGAATTTTTAATCATCATTCGTACCTCAAAATCATCATTCGGATTATTCTCTAAATTTCTACATTTACTCTAACACCACCTTCGTTGTGGTCCTTATTTTTATGCTGTTGTGGGCACTAAGATATTGGTCTCCAGCCTCGAAACTCCTGTGTTCTGCTTTGACGTGGCCGAGAAGGAACCCAAACGGCAACACTGGAGACAACTGTCTTCCATGTTCTTCAATGGCATGGACTTTCCCTTCGCGGGCACATCTTTAGTCCTCGACTTGGATGATAGTGACGATGAGAAGCTAATGTTTGCGTATCAAGAGACCAACCAAGAACATTCTCTTTGAGGCCTAGCTGCTTACCGTATGTGCATGATGGAAGACAATGAATCTGTTGAGCTCCTTGGCTCTAATCTGATCCCCTGATCAGTTGCCTTTTCAATTTTGCAGTTATGAATCGCACAAGTATAGAAGGCAGCGCTCCAGGATGCGTTTTCTTGTCATAAGATTTCACTTTTCCATTTCGAGGTCGACAAGTAGTATCTCTGTCGACATCCTGGTGTCTCGCATCTTTGAATACGATTTCTCTATGGAATCGCCTTGCCGCACCTCCATTGCCCAGATGGTTGGTTGCTTTCTGATAGCCAAGCCAACCTTAGAGAGCGAGTGCCATCCATGGACTCGTGAATGATGAATTGACCGCTCACGCTCCACTGCTGGGTTGCTTCTGCTTTGTGCTGTACAACCTTAAGAAGCTTACCTATGAGGATTGAGGAAAGGCCAACAGCTGCTCAAGAGGCCGACGATGATTTGAAATCTCTACCTAGTTTGTTTTCCCCTTTAATTAGGACTTGTTTTTAATTACCAGATTATAAGGTCAACTATTTATACTTATATTTTTGATAGGATGTTTTTCTTGTTTGGATTGGATGTACGAATTTGTTACATATTTATAGTAAGAAATAAGAAGATGCAAAATATTTGTGTTTATATTGTATTTCTAGTTCAAGGGTTTTTGTCAGACGCACCATGTCATTAGCTGCCTCTAATTTGTGCACGTCTGTTGCAGCGGGAGGCAACTCCGGCAGCAGCAAAGCGTTTTGTCGGTGTGGCAAAGGGTGGGAATGTGTCATCACTAGGACCGAAGGACCGGATGCTGGCAAGGCCTTCTTCAGCTGTGGTGTAAATTGCACATGTGTTATGTATGTCAATCAGCGTAGGGACAAACTAATCTAAATTATTTACAGTTTACATGTACAAGGAACAATACTTGGCTCATGATTCCTTTCAATGACGACGTGACAACAATTTACTGTACAATCGTTATAATAAGAACTGTTCATTCTTTTTATGACCTTAAATATTGATGTCCCGTTGTTACTGAAAGAGGAATGACTCCTATGTAAGGAGTCAAGCAGTGTCCGTAAATTAGTTCATCTATGGTCGTGATGATAATGCCTAATTCTTTGACAGCTATGAAGACGGGATGGTGACAGAGGAGGCCATGACGGTGAAGGAGGAGGTAGAAAATTTTGGTGCAAACGAAGCGCACTGCGAGTGTGCAGGCGAAGGCTAGAAATGTGTCATCTCCAAGGTTGAACCTGAAGGTGTAAAACCTTGTTTGAATGACAATGAGATTACAACTGGACTACTTGGGTGGCGCTTAACTAGGTATACTGGTTATGTGAAACACAAGGAGTCTGAGGGTCTTTAGTACGGTAAGAGTCGTGGAGTTTTTATATATTGTAACTGTTCTATTTTGATCCTTATCAAATATATATACTAGTATATAGAGTCATGATGGGACTAAAACTTATTAAGAGATAGAGATCATCACTCTTTATGATAATAGGCTGGACCGAGTGAATCTCTAGCCATATGAATGGTTGTATAAATAGTTGGAGTCCCTGCTTCCACATACACGCTTCTTAATATCTAAAACCCTATTCATTTAGAGAGGAGTATTTCTGGTGTTGGAAGTAGAAGACTTCTTCTGTTGTTTCTAGATGGCGATACCTCCAGGTAAGTTGATCTCACAGATTACATGTTGTTGTTTTTCCAGTTATTAAGAATCTGATATTCTTTGGTAATCCTAGTGTTGTGTTGGTTTGCTACGTTGCAGTAGTTCACTTATTCATATACTGCTTACATGTGGTATCAGAGCCAACCCAACATGGCTAGGGTTCCTTATTCAATATATGGTTAACTCTTGATATGAATGATCTATATGTTTTGCTCCTGTGTCATTAAATGCTTCCGCTGCATACTGACAATTAAATTCGTATGATCATGATATATAATCAATTATTACCATGTATTCTTCCAGTTGTGTTTGCTATTATGTGCAGAGAACATCATTCAAAGAATAATTACAATACTGGGAACTCAATCAAGAAGACCTTTTGGATTCACATTTTATTTGTCAAAAGTCGAACTGATTTTTGAGATTTGAATCATAAACAAGAATTTCAACAACTAATCTGCTCAAAAGTGTTTAGTTTGTTGATTTTGGCTTGCTGTCTAAGTAATTGGACATGTGATTTGTTTGTATCAAGTGAATAATAATCTGCTCAAAAGTGTTTATTTATTCAAGTTAAACAAATGAATCAATGTATAGTGAAATATTGAATTGACAAGATTGCTTTCTTCATCTGCTCAAAAGTGTTGGAGTTATGTAAATTGCCCTTGTGTTCAATATTTTGGCTATGCAAATCTAGTATAAATGGTTTCTGTCCAAAGATGATACTATGCTTATACGATTATGCGTTGAGAAGAGATTATATGTAATCTTTTCTTCTGTTTGTTGACACTTAATGACTAACAACTATAAAATTAATATTTGGTTTTGCAGCTCCTCATATGACATCTCTCAATTTCAACAATATTGAGACTCTGACCGGTTCTAACTACAAGAAGTGGAAGGAGGATGTTGAAATGGTTCTTGGCCTTATGGATCTCGATTTGGCATTAAGGGAGGAAAAACCTGCAGCAATTACTGCAGAGAGCACTGCAGATCATAAGGCAAAGTTTGAAAAGTGGGAGAGAACAAACCGAATGTCCCTGATGATTATGAGGAAGACTATGGCTCCATCAGTTAAAGGGGGTGTTCCGAAACAAGACAATGCAAAAGCCTTCTTGGCTGCAGTTGGGGAAAAATTTAAAGAATCTGACAAGGCTGAAACTGGGACTTTTCTCACTCAAATTACCTCTATGAAATTTGATGGTGAGGGAAGTGTCAGAGAACACATTCTCAAGATGGTTGATCTTGCTCAGAAATTGAAGGATCTCGAAGTACCCATGACTGACCAGTTCTTAGTTCATATGGCCTTGAACTTATTGCCTCCAAAATATGGGCAGCTCAAGGTTTCTTATAACACTCAGAAAGATAAATGGGGTATCGATGAATTGATTACTATGTGTGCACAAGAAGAAGATCGGCTCAAGAGTGACAAATCAGTAGACGTGAATTTTGTTCAAGGAGAAAAACGCAAAAGGGACTACACTCAAGGTTCAACCGTGGCTGCTGGTAAGAAGAAGAAGAAAGAAATTTCTTCTTCATTTAAAAATGCTAACATCATCTCTAAAGGATCTCATAAAATAAAGCCTGTTAACATTGAAACTGAGAAAGAAAATGAGTGTTATTTTTGCAAAGAAACAGGTCACTTAAGAAAGAATTGCAATGGCTTCAAGAATTGGCTTGTTAAGAAAGGTAACAAAATAAATGTTTTCGTGTGTGTTGAGTCTAATTTAGTTTACATTCCTCCTAAAAGTTGGTGGTTTGACACAGGCTGCTCTATTCACATAACCAATTCTTTGCAGGGCTTCTAAAAAACAAGGGTGATAAACAATGAAGTCTACAATGTCTATGTGGGGAATGGGAGCAAAGTTGCTGTCGAATCCATAGGAAGTGTCAAATTAGTTCTTTCCTCTAGCTTTATTTTAGACTTGAGTCCAGTACTTTTTGTACCTTCCATGCGAAGGAATTTAATTTCTGCATCTAAGCTAGTTAAGTCCGGCTTTACATTTGTGGGTGACAGTCAAAGTGTAAAGTTTTTCCATTCAAATAACATGAATAAATTACTTGGTGAAGCT
Source organism: Malus fusca (assembly GCA_035220775.1). Taxonomy (NCBI): domain Eukaryota; kingdom Viridiplantae; phylum Streptophyta; class Magnoliopsida; order Rosales; family Rosaceae; genus Malus; species Malus fusca. The sequence continues at coordinate 23,612,114 of CM069062.1, forward strand.
TATCTCAAAGTTGATATGTGGCAAATGAATTGTACTTATGAGATTGAATGTTTTAACGTTCAAAGTGTTGGTTCTAAACAAGTGCTCACTCATGCAAAAACCTCAATGCTTTGGCACAAAAGGTTGGGGCACATCTTTAAAGAAAGAATCATCACACTTACGAAACAAGACTTATTGCCACAACTTGATTTCAGCAACTTTAACGAGTGTATTGATTGTTTTAAAGGAAAACTCACTAATACTAGGAAAATAGGGTCAAACCGTAGCCAATCCCTACTGGAAATTATACACACTGACATTTGTGGACCTTTTCCAATTAAGACCATATGTGGAAAATCATATTTCATAACCTTCATTGATGATTTTTCACGGTTTGCATATGTTTTTCTTATTTCTAAAAAATCTGAAGCCTTGCATTGTTTTAAAACATTTCACTTGGAAGTTGAAAAACAACTAGAAAAACACATTAAGATTGTGAGATCCGATAGAGGTGGTGAGTATTTTGGCAGGTTCACTGAGGCTGGACAACACAAATGACCTTTTGCAACTTATCTTGAACAAAATGGCATTGTGGCTCAATATACTACCCCTGGGACTCCGCATTAAAATGGAGTTGCTGAACGAAGGAATCGAACCCTGAAGGACATGATCAGATCCATGTTTGCACATTCAAAGCTTCCAATGTTTCTTTGGGGAGAAGCATTGAAAACTGCAAATTATATATTGAACCGTGTACCGAGCAAGTCCGTTGACATGGTACCATTCGAAGCTTGGACTGGAAGGCAACCAAGTTTTAATCACTTTCGCGTATGGGGCTGTAATGCCGAGGCCAGATTTTATAATCCAACAGAGAAAAAACTTGATCCAAGAACCACCAGTTGCAAGTTCATTGGGTATTCTGAGAAGTCTAAAGGATATAAGTTCTACTGCCCTAACAGTCCCTCGAGGGTCATGGAAACACATAATGCAAGATTTCTTGAAGATGAGGATGAGACTGACATCACTACATCAGCAGCTACATCCCAAGAGTTCGAAGAAATCCCACTTGATAGTGAGTTACCTGATCAGCATGCATCCACTCTCATTATTCCCATGGATTTGCAGCCACGTCCTTTTCATGATAATTTATATATGTCCCATGAAGATGAGATAACAAATGAGGAGCACGTGCCCCATGCAGATGCCCAAGAAAATGAAATACGTGCCCCGGTACAACAAACTGAAGAAGATCTCTTAAATATTCCACCCACTGCAGTTTTGGAATCAAATGTTCGAAAATCACAGCGGGTACGCAAGGCAGTATTGTTGCCTGATTTCGTGTACCTTAATGAGGCCGAACATACTATAGGAGATGAAGACGATCCCTTGTCCTACAATCAAGCCATAACAAGTGCACGATCAACGTTATGGAAACATGCCATGCACGAAGAACTGGAGTCTATGGAGAAAAATAATGTGTGGAGTATGGTTCCAAAACCTCCTGGGATATCAAAGATCGTTGGTTGTAAGTGGGTATTCAAAACAAAACGAGACTCACAAGGAAAGATTGAAAAACACAAAGCAAGGCTAGTGGCGAAGGGTTTTATGCAAAGGGAAGGCATCGACTATAATGAGACATTCTCTCCAGTCTCAACAAAAGATTCCATGAGAATAATCCTCGCTCTCACGGCACACTTTGATTTAGAACTTCATCAAATGGACGTCAAAACGGCATTCCTAAATGGCGATCTTGAAGAAGATATTTATATGCAACAAGCACCTGGATTTGTTGAAAGGGGGAAGGAAACGATGGTTTGTAAACTAAATAAGTCTATATATGGCTTAAAACAAGCCTCGAGGCAATGGAACAAGAAATTTGATCAAGTAATGACAGCTTCTGGCTTCCAAGAGAACAAAATGGATGAGTGTATTTATTTGAAAGTCCTTGGCGTGAAGGTCATATTCTTAGTATTGTATGTGGACGATATATTATTAGCCAGTTCCGATATGTCTCTACTACAATCAACTAAAAGTATGCTCACTCAAAACTTTGACATGAAGGATTTGGGGGACGCTCGATTTGTTTTGGGGATAGAAATCGTAAGAGATCATGCTAAGAACTCTCTTGGTCTCTCCCAAAGGCAGTACATTGATAGAGTCACTAAAAGATTCAACATGGACAAGTGTTCGAATGGAGAATTGCCTATTGGCAAAGGAGACAAACTTAGCAGTGATCAATGTCCCAAAAATGATCTGGAAAATGAGGAAATGAAAGACAAGCCCTATGCATCTCTTGTAGGGAGTCTAATGTATGCCCAGGTATGCACAAGACCGGACCTGGCTTTTGCAGTGAGTGTACTAGGTAGGTTTCAATCAAATCCTGGTGCATCTCATTGGGTTGCAGCGAAAAAGGTATTGAGATATCTCAAAAGAACAAGAGATTTCATGTTAACTTACAGTCATGTGGACAAGCTGGAATTGGTGGGGTTCACGGATTCAGACTTAGCAGGGTGTGTGGACGACAGAAAATCAACTAATGGTTATATTTTTCTGTTGGCTAATGGTGCAGTATCATGGAAGAGTGCAAAACAGAAAGGTATTGCGTCTTCAACCATGGAAGCTGAGTTTATAGGGTTCTATGCAGCAACTCAACGGGCCATTTGGCTTAAAAACATGATGAAAGGATTGGAAATTGTTGATAGTGTTGAAAGGCCCCTCAAGTTGTATTGTGACAACAAAGCTGCAGTTTTCTTTTCAAAGAATAACAAGAGGTCTTATGCTAGTAGATTGATGGATATTAAGTACTTAAAAGTAAGAGATGAAGTGAAGAAAGAGACTGTCGAAATTGAATATATCAACACAAGTTTAATGGTTGCTGACCCAATGACAAAGGCCTTACCAGTGGGAGTCTTCAAGAAACATGTTTTCAACATGGGAGTAAGAGAGCTCTTTGATTCAGTTAATGAGTGGGAGTAAGCACTCCGTAAACTATGTTGGTTTTGTTTTAATTATGTTGTTTATTGTTGATAGTTGTTAGTTGTCCTGCAATTCATTATTATTCTTCATTTGTTTAAATGGCTGATTATGTTTCTACAAACAACTTTGGTACTGGAATTATTTCAGTTTGTTATATGGAACTAACATTATGAACTGTCAGTTCTTGACATCATGACTCTTAAAGGTGACATAGTGTTTTCAAGTTAAATATGTATGTGATCACAGAGTGCAAAGTGCAAGCAATGCGTGCTTTGTTTTCTGTGGTCCTATATTTTTCTTGAGGATGACAAGTTACTGAGAAGGATCAGTTACAAGCTTCTGTGAACTCAATGATCATCATGATTCTTATAATATTGAGGCATATCATTGACATTCAAGTGGGAGAATGTAAAACCTTGTTTGAATGACAATGAGATTACAACTGGATTACTTGGGTGGCGCTTAACTAGGTATACTGGTTATGTGAAACACAAGGAGTCTGAGGGCCTTTAGTACGGTAAGAGTCGTGGAGTTTTTATATATTGTAACTGTTCTATTTTGATCCTTATCAAATATATATACTAGTATATAGAGTCATGATGGGACTAAAACTTATTAAGAGATAGAGATCATCACTCTTTCTGATAATAGGCTGGACCGAGTGAATCTCTAGCCATATGAATGGTTGTATAAATAGTTGGAGTCCCTGCTTCCACATACACGCTTCTTAATATCTAAAACCCTATTCATTTAGAGAGGAGTATTTCTGGTGTTGGAAGTAGAAGACTTCTTCTGTTGTTTCTAGATGGCGATACCTCCAGGTAAGTTGATCTCACAGATTACATGTTGTTGTTTTTCCAGTTATTAAGAATCTGATATTCTTTGGTAATCCTAGTGTTGTGTTGGTTTGCTACATTGCAGTAGTTCACTTATTCATATACTGCTTACAGAAGGACCTGATGCTGGCAAGGGCTCCTTCATCGAATGTGCTGGTAGTTGCAGCTGTGTGACTGATAGCTATAGGGCGCACCAAGAAAGTGCATATGTAATGGGTTGAACCCTAAACCCTAAATTATAGCTTGTAGAAATTAAACCCTACCCCCATGCATGCTTGATATTAAATTATTAATGGCCTGGTAAACATGCATATGCATGTTCGATTCTGTATGTGTTTCCTATACAAATAATCAGTTCATGTTTGGAGAACGCTGTTTTGCTGAAGTGTTGAAATGTGCTGATTCAATTAACAGTGCTGTAATATATTGGATAAAAGTTGTTGATTTTTCAAATAACCAAATTAATTTCACTTGTTGTACAAGAAAATAAAGATAATTGAAGGTGAGAAATACAAGGCGTCAAGCCTTGAATTCTTGAAACCCTAATTAAATAATTGAACCCTTCATATTTGATAATTCTCTATAATCTAGACATGTATATATAATTATAATGATATACACCAACACTTACACCATGAAATCGACCATGGAGATCAAGCAAGAAATGACTTTTAATTTCTCAACCCGTCCATTTTTTCTGTCTAAAGAACAATTGGTTTTTGTATATCAAAGTATCAACGTTGCATACATTCTTAATTTTTACGTTGAGATTCTCAAAGGCATCATTTGGTATATCGATCACTTCTTATATTTTGAGACTGATTCGAAGACACGGATTCGAAGAGTGTACCATCCTTTCTTGCATACTGTGACGACCTTCCATCCTTGTGTGATGAACACCTTCTTCATTTTCTTAGTTTTTTGCTTAACCTGCTCCGTCAGTTCTGCCATATAATTCAAAACAAGTATTGAATGAGATCGACGGGAAAGTAGGCAATCTTTTTTTACCAAAATATATGATATTAATCGCAGCTTTTTGAGAGCATATATAGCTTGCTACTTGCCACCTTAACCTTTCTAAATTAGCAAACCGAGTTTTCTTAAAATAGTTGACATGGGAAATTAGTTGATGTCCTGGATGGTTGGGTTGTTTTTTTCGGTTGACTACGTTTTTTATATGCCAGAAAGTTTAATGGGAGGGGAGGAGGCTACTACATCCCAAGACCAAGCATACCACAATCCTTTTTTAGGACGTACTAGAGGGTTTTGTGCCCCCTTTGTTGGTTTTTCAGATCGCCTACCAACACAAGACTGCTGGCAGCAGAATGCGAACCTTAGTGGGGTGACACACAAGGCAGGAATCTTACTAACTAAACCAATATGTGTTGACTTTTGGTTGACTACTTTGCATAAGTGTCATTGCTTCAAAACGCTAATATAAGTTATAACTAAAACGGTATTAAAAAAAAAGTTAAAAAGTGTTTCTGTAACGAAACTTATGGGTGGTCTCTTGCTTTTGAAATGGTAGGCCAAAAGAGGAAAAGTAAAAATGTTAGGATACTTGTTTAGCCTAAACAGCAACAAAAAATAAGATCAATAATGCAGAAATACAACATTTCCATGTGCAAAACAGAACATTTTGACAAGGATTGTCAGCAGCATTATTGCTGACTTATGCTTCCTTCAATAAATTTCTATCTCCCAACGTTGATGTTTTAAAATCCATTAACGATAAATTTTTATATGTGCGAGCAACTTAGATAGACCGGACACACTTTTACAGTAACACCTCAATCTAATAACACAATAGTATGTGCAATATCATTTCATTTTATATTGTGTTATCAAACCGGCACGCCACTATAGTTGTATATGACTTCATCTAACTTCTCCTCAATGTTACAAACTTTTATGGTACATATTGTCAATAGAGATGACAATAATATTTGGGGTGTGCTATCTACACACCTCTTTTATTTCTCTCACACCCCTTGTTAATTTCTGTCATTTTTTAATTCAGTAGATCTGACAACAGCAAATTAAACACACCCTGTAGTATTTTATGTATCATTCAAGAGCCATGGTTTCAAACACACCCCATCAAATTGGTGGACGCCGAAAACTTGAGGTTCCAAAATGAAGATGTGAATAGAATGCTGGATAAATTATAAATGTATACTGCAACTGCAACCTCACTCATTACAAATTAATCAGAGATAGATACTGAACAATGAAATGATGGGAGGTTTTCGATCCTAGGACCATCTACAAACTAAGATTCTAAAATCATGTTACTCGAATTATTGCAACTTAAAAGTACAAGTTGTTATGGAATAAGCCAATTGAAAAAGAAGACGGCATCCGCGAATCTGGTTTCTTGTCCTCCAAGCTATATCTTGAGGTTGGTTCGAACTCGGTACCACCCTTTTTTCCAGACGCCAACGACCTTCCATCCTTGTTGCTCGAAGAAGGACCGAAGATCTCGACTCCTTTCCCTCATTTGTTTACGTCGTTCTTCCGTACCGAAAACTACAATTCTCAAATCGAATCGATTTAAATGGCGAATTTCTTTGCTCCCTTCACTTATGATTTCGCTTTAATTTGCCTATGGCTATATATGTGGATGGTAGAACTTTCCTTGCCCTAATTAGTAGATTCAGTTTTGTTGGAAGCTCGTTCACTGGTTTGCTCATTTAGTATGTAGAGGAGAAGGTTCGAGCCGTTTTCTCCGTTTGGTTAGGTGGCTTGGAGAATGGAGGCTCTTATTTTACTTAAAATTCCTTAACAAACAATTTAGTTGGGAATCATAGCTCCAACTTGTTTCATTGATTTAAAAGGTAAAACCATTTTTTATCCACTAATAGAAATTACCGTACTCTTTTTTTTTGGCGAAGTAATTTAGCGTGTTTCTAGACACTAACTTCGAAATGTGTTCGGTCATTTTAAAGAAAATTAACTTTGATGGTAAAATTGTTAAAGTTTTGAAGAGACGGGTTTCCATTATTAATAGCATTGATATTGTCAGTACTTAATCATCCGTGCAATCAATAGGTGTGTAGTTTTTATGCAAAAGACTCAATGCAATTAGAAATGAAAACATTTAATATAAGTTATGGGTTATTTCGTAAGATTGCCAAAGTGGGACTTTTTGCTTTATTCGACAAAACACTAACTCATTTCACTTACAATGAAAGTTCATTTTAGAGAAACTAATACGCAAAGTCTATCACATTTATTTTATAAAGAAAATATAATAATATAATTTGTATAATACTTGCATGTGGGTCTCATCTCTTTCATTGACTATGACTAATCAACTCTCACACAGGGCCGGTCCTGAGTTTTTGGGTGCCCGGTGCGAAAGCTCAAAATATGCCCTTTTTTATTATGAAAACATATGTTAAAAAAAATAATATTTAACGAGGGCTGGAACCCAGTCGAAGCTGAGGAAAATTTTCTAGAGAGTTTGTCCTTAGGATAAGTGAGATTAGTTTCTCGAATTGGTCCCTTTTCTACAAGTAAGGCTCTCATTTCTGCATTAAGACCATCCCAAATTCTTGGATCATAAATGTTTAAATGGAATGTAGGTTCGGGAGATTCAATATTTTCCTCTACACCAATATGATCATCATCAACATTTAAATCTATATCACCACCATTTTCATGATCTTGAGACTCATCACCAACATTTTCCTCTAAATCACTACCATTTTTATGGTCTTGAGACTCATCACCAACATTTTCTTCTAAATCACCACCATCATAACCACCAATTTCATGATCATGAGACTCCCCAACAACATTTTGTGACTCTTCACCAACATCATTCTCTCAAATTTTCAACCGACTCATTCTTTGTAGAGAAAAATTTATTAAGAGATCCTCTTAAACTTTCGGCAATTTCGTTGTCCTTTGCTTTTTTTTTTTCCTTTTCATATTTTCAGAGAGTTGTTTCCTAAAAGACATGGCTTCGATAATTTGTTTGCAAAAATTACCTACACATGATATAACAAAAATTTCCTATCAAAATTATCAGTCCAACATATATTATATATTATAAAAACACTAACACATAGTCTAACATATACAAATTGATAAAATTGAACCTAAATATTGAGTTTGAAATGAAATCAAATAATTCAATTAATCAAGAATTCAATTCATCCACAACAACAATTCTATACAACAATCATATAATTATATTTCTATGTCACTTGCAAAGTTTTATATTAAATGATGAATTGATAATTTAAATTTTAAAAATTAGTTACCTCAAAACTCAAAAGGGTTGGTGATGAGTGAATGCACTTGTAGTCAAATTCCAATACCCAAATGAATGGTGTTGTGCTGTCACGTTGAGAATAAGGAGGAGAGGGACCTCCTCCTGCTGTGCTGTCTGGCTGCTGCTCACTCACATCACCTTGCAGACTCACCCAGCCCAAGGGCAGCACACGGCAGCAAGGCACATGGGAAGTGGGTGGGGAAGGGATTGGGGAACAAAGGGGATGGGGAATTGGGAAAAGGTTGGAAGTTAGTGGGGATTGGGGAACAAAGGGAGGGGTGCGTGGGGGAATCGGGAAAAGGGTTAGAAATTAGGGTTTATGGGACTGAGAGTGGTCCCTGTTATGAGTGTATGACTTCTTTTTTTATAATTTTTTTTAATGCATAAAACCTGGGCCCCTTTAATTTGTTGTCAATCTTGGGCCGTCCCTCTATTTGGAAATTGGGCTCTAGTAAATTTTTTTTTTTATATACCTAGTTATTTGGGTTTTATTATTTTGGTGCCCCTTTAATTTTTGGGCCCTGGACAGTTGCCTTTGTGGCACTGGGCTAGGGCCGGCCCTGCTCTCACATGTCTCTTTTCTATAAAAATAACATAAATATTACTTTTACCACATATTTGTACCGGCATTGTATCATCTTCTAATAGAAATGAGACTCACATGCGTTGACGGACCTATACCTCTAAAAATAGGTGGTAAGTGTAGCATACTTTAAAAACAAAAGAGAAATCTACATTTGAGCGCACTATCCAATTCAGCATTCGACGACTACTACAAGCCAACTTTTGACGTCAAATTGTAGTAGTCGTCGGAGTTGGAGTTGGAGGTGTGTGAGGGTGGGAACTGACCTTATTTGGCGCCAACTGATTGGCTGGCAGAAACACAAGTTTAAGAGCATTTTCAAAAGAAACATCATGAAGTCAATATCAGCAATAACAATAAAAATGATAATATTAATATTTTCAACTAAAATGTCAAATTTTATGTGACATGACATGGATTGGCAGCAAAGTGGTTGCTGTAAAAGTTGACTTCAAATCTATTGTATCTAAAAAATTATTTATTACTTTGGAAATGCTCTAAAACACCGAATTGGATCCACTCCGGATCTTGGTGTCCAGAGTCTAAGGAAAAACTAATCTCGACAACACAAATTGAATCCAGCGGTCTTTATTAATTCATTTTTCTGGCCTACCACACATAAACCAACGGCTCTTATTTCTTTTGCACATCAATCAATGGTTCAGATGGATTTTCCCTTGGCTAGGACAAGGTCGGCAGCGGATCCAATTCACTAAAACACCAGAAAAAACCGTCACCCTTCGCAGCTACCAGTCCTTCGGAGAAGAAGAAAGACTGATTGGTGAGTGGACCAGTTACTCACCCGCGCCTCCTCCCCTCCATGGACCTTCTTCCTCAGACCTCCACAGGTGCGTTACCTTTCCCTCTCTCTTTGCAATGGAAGACCAACCGTCGTCTTCATCCTCCTCCGCCTCCTCATCTTCTTCTTCTGCTGCTGCTTCGACCAGTAGGGACACTTCGGGCGGTGCTGCTGCTTCTGTCGCTACGACGTCGTCTTCGAACGCTTCACAGGTGCGGGAAGAGGAGGACGATGACAATCGGTACCAGCAACACAACCATTTCCGGCATCCGGAGCTGGAGCAAAACCACGAAATGGGCACTTTGTACGGTGGAAATGTGCCGGCGTTCGATGACGTGTCGACGGTGATTACGGATGACACGTGGTCCTGCATCATCGTCCTCCTCACCTTCTGGTTCTTCGGTTTGTATCCATTTGTCAAATTATCTGTGTCAAGTTTTTATGGTTAATTAATTATTTGATTATCCATAATTTGATGGTAATTGGATGTTTCAGTGTCGATGACTTTGATTTTGGGAGTTTACGGGTCTTCGAGTTTGGAACTTGGCCCTAATACTTCGATTCTTCTGCAACCTAACCCATTTTTTGTGCAGTCTATAAAGGTAGATTTTTGCACTAACTTTACCATTTTCCATTTTTTACTGAAATGCCTGCTTTTTTGTGCTGTTTGGCAATCCGGGTCGGTTTTTGTTTGGTCTTTGTTAGGTACAAGAGCTGAACATATCAAATCCCGGGCCTATACTATATGGTTTCTACAGTACTCCACCTCTTGATACTGCCACCATTTGGTCCGAAATGCGTACTGTCTCGGTTCCAGCTGATTCTCATACGGCAAGTTTGCATTCTGTCGCAAGAATTTTTAAAATCTTTTTTGAGCATGTGTTAGGATTAGGATGATAATTCGTTGTGCTTCTTCTTCAGGACTGGATATATTACCTAAACGCGGGGTCTCAAATAAGTATATCATACAGCGTGAACTCTCCGAGCTCATCTGTTTTTCTTATTATTGCTCAAGGTATATAACCTACATTTCCTTTTCTTTCCCACGCAAAATGCTCCTCATTTTAGAAATATTCATGCTTGTTAGTATCTATACTTTATATTTACTATTACAGCAATTGAAGTTTAATATCTTTCCTTGTTGTTTTTGAGTAAGTTTGAGTATGTTTTGGTTAGTGTAACGGGCTGCTGAGGAAATTGGAATACCAATTGATTAGTTTCGTGATGGCTGCTATGCAGTCATCGACCCTTCACTCAAATTCCTGGGTATATACCTAGAAATACTGTTTTATAGATAGCAAGCCATATAAGTGAGCGAAGACTGCAGACCAACTTTTTAACTGAAGTCATAATTAGCCACTTACAAGACCTATTATTCTTACTACATTTCTCCGATTTCTTTTTCTGTGGTTTCTTTGTGCATTATTAGAAAAATAAGAATTTCTGCAGTTGTCCATGCATTTTTCTTTACTGCAAAGTTTATTCGACCTCCATGGCATTCTGAAGCTAGAACGTTGTAGGTAAAGAAGGCCTTGCTCAGTGGCTCGAAGAACCGACATACCCTAATACTACTTTATCATGGAACCTCATTCATGGTGAGACGAAGTGTGGAATATGATCTTATTGTCTTCTCAACACAATCGTACTATACTAATGTCAGGAATTGCTTCCTCACAGGTAGTGGTATGATTGAGCAGGACCTATCAAAGTCTTCTACCTACTATGTTTCTGTGGGTAACTTGAACGCAGATGTTGTGGAGGTAATTGTGGAACATGTAGAATAAACTATAACCTAGGAATTACTGCAGATGTTATTATGGACTCATCTGATTAAAATATTGGGAAATGGTACTTATGAGATTAATACAATCCTTGTTGCTGTAACCATGGGCTGTTACAGTGGTTATTGGCATTAACCGCAGCGAGTAACAGGTTGAGTGAGAGTAAGAATGCAAAACCTTATTTTGCGCTAGACATAGATCCTGATTTGTTGGTCTTGAGAGTATCCCTCACAAGGGTCTCTATTTTCCCCTTTTCCTAATGCTGTTATAGCTCACATTAAAGAATATCGTTGCTGGTCTGATGTTGATTACCCATTCACGCTATTCACTTGTGTTCCTCTTGACGTTGAACAGGTGCAATTAAACTTCACAATGAATGCTTTAGTGTATAATACAACTACGGCTTATTCCAAATGTACTTTCATGGATGAATCCTGTACTTTGAAAATTTTGTTTCCGGAGGGAAATGTGGCTGTGTTGACCACTCCTGGTACAGAGCAGGTAAAACTAATCTAGCGGATTATCAAATAAATAGGTCATGCTGGAAGTTGGTACTCTTTCTTCTTACGTTTTTTTGGTTTCCTCAGGATACTCCTATGGCAAACCAGTATGTCAAACTATCATATGGGCCAAGATGGACCACATATATCGTTGGTATAGGTAGGCTCATTTTCTTATTTCTTTTCACAATGTAACCTTTGTCTGTTAATCTGTATCATATTTAATTATTTTAGCCTGTGTAGGTGGGATGACTGTGCTCATGTTGTTGGCCTTCAACTTCTTAAACAAGTACCGATGTACCAATGAAGATGGAATAAGAGTACAACATGATGAGTTCAGATCTGAGAGAGCCCCATTGCTTTCCTACAAAGATGATGATCAATCAAGTTGGGGCTCATCTTATGATTCTGCCTCAAACGATGAGGGGGATCTTGAAGAATTTCTGGCTGGAGAAGGGAAGTTGTCAAGAGATGGTGAAAGTAATAACACTCGTCGTCTTTGCGCAATCTGCTTTGATGCTCCCAGGGACTGCTTTTTCCTTCCCTGCGGGCATTGTGTGGCTTGTTTTGAGTGTGCAACAAGGTATTTTTCTCAATCGTTTATAACTTTCTATAGTCATATCTAAACTGCGAAGTTGCTCTGCGCTGTACCCTGCAACAATTTCACAAACTAGTTATGTCAATTGGCGAGGCCAATGCCCATTAGGCTATCAAAAGTTCTGATTTCATACAAGGTTCATCCAATAAGCTTCTAGAATACTAGTGAACTGTGTTCCACGCGTCATATTTGTCCTGTTTATCTGTTTCAGATCCAATTTAGTGATTGATTACATTTTTCAATTTTTCACAGGATTGCGGAGGCAGCTGCTACTTGTCCAGTTTGTCGGAGGAACATAAAGAAGGTGAGGAAGATCTTTACAGTTTAGGTAATTCAACCTCCTTGTAATGCTGGTGTGCGCCATTCTTTACTACTTGTCAATATAACTGATCAGAGCTAAATTTAGATGGTTACCTACTTACCTGGGTAGTTTCTGAGTGCGGATTAAAAAAGGCCATGCCCTGTCGTTTTACAACGGCTTACCCATATGTATTATTATTTCCGGGTATAGAGAGACTCGATGCGCCTAAATAGGATAAAGAATTCAAAATTCTCGATTCTTTTCTTTCCCAAGTTGTAGGTTGGGTTAAGTTATTTGATTTTGAGCTGTAATCTTCAACGATAATAATGTTGTTGATGTATATTGTTTGTTCAACCCCTTTTCAGACTGCTCTACAAATTTATGCATCTTATTTTGTGTGATTGAACTCAATTTGTCACTAGACCTTGTTGAGGTAGGGAAAAAGAACTGGTTGTAAAACCGGGTTCATGAATGTTTGTTCCCAAGTTTAACCTGTTTAAGTGTTTGAGAAGGCTGATGTGTTGGCCGGGACAATGTTGCTCGTCTGTTTGTACCCAGGTTTGATCGTTTCCTGTCTACGTGCATATGTAGGGTTTGGACAGTTGGTCAGAATAATGTGCTTATGTTTCGTTTCTGAGTGAGACCCTCTCTCATAAATTAGAACTAGAGCAGCCTGCTCAAACAAAATCACAAGCAACACGGGCATCTTACTTTTCGAGGTTTGCTCACCCGTGCACCTGGATTGTGTGCACGGTGTATTGACAATGTATCTCCACTATAGTGTATCATCATTATACTGGATGGATACATTCGCAAACCGTACGCACAACGGCCAATTAGAAACGGAATATATTCATTGCTGATTGGTAAACAGTTAGAAATATCTAAGATGAATTGCATTGATGAAAGTCAGGTCATCTCCAATGGGGAGAGCTAAAGGTCTAAAAGTAAAAAAATGACATGATTTGTCCAAAAATTCATTTCCAATCGATGACTAGGTTATAATTTTATAAAGCTCACCAGACTATTATTTGGCCAAAGGGGCATTAGGTTGGCCAAATGTAGCCTTTCTCTTAGCCCTTTTTTGGGGCTCAACTCTTCAGTTGCAATAATCAAGGTCTAAAATATCGATGATATCGGAAATATCGGTAGTCCAAAAACACGGAAATTTCGATGGAAATATCGGGATATTATCGATATCGATAAAAATTGAATAAAACCCATGGAAATTGTAAGAAAAACTTGGAAATTTTTATTGAAACTTTGCAAGATGTTTATTTAATCAATTATTTATTAGTTTATCACAAAAAATTGGAAGGAAATGCATTGCATGATGGATTTAACTGATTTAAGTTGATTATATAGCGAGCTGGCAAACATTGTGAGTGTATAAAATATGTAGTAATTAATGAAAGAAGTTTAAACACACCATAATCATTTATATATAATGAATTAGTACAATAGTTTACACTTTATACATTGCATGGTAAGATACATGAGTGACTTAGTACCACATAGAGTTCCTATCAAGGTCTAAAATATCGATGATATCGGAAATATCGGTAGTCCAAAAACATGAAAATTTCGATGGAAATATCGGGATAATATCAATATTTTAGACCTTGGCAATAATTGATTCAAATTGACTGACTAGATTTGAAAATATTCAACGGTAGTTTAATTAAATTAACCAATAAGTAAAGTATAAACTTAAACTAATAAATTATTGAGGCAGCTATGTTTAGCCCATTCGGTTAGAGATGGTATATGAATATGGGTATGAAAATGTTAAATTAAAAATATTTTTTGCAGGGTTATGTTTAAGCCATTTCGGTTGGAGATGACCTAAAAGGCTTAAAAGTGGAACAAAGATTTGGTTTTGTCCTTTGTCTGTGTGTTGGCAAAAGAGACTGTCCAATAAACATAGTCCTCCAAAACTGCCCCTCCCAAAAATCCAAACTAAAGTAGTTTCGGCTCTCTCTCTAAAAATCTCCCTTTTTCTCTCTCTAAAATGCTCTTTGTGAAACACAATTTCAGAAACTTTCGCCGCGGGCCCTAGCCTTTGGCTTAGGTGCCGAAGGCATCCACCCATCCTTCCTTCCTTCCTTCCTTTCTTCTTTTCCTCTCTCTTCTTTATTTCCTCTTGAGTTTTTCTCAATTTCTTTCTCCATTGCCCTCCCCTCTTTTCCTCCCCTCTCATCTTCCTTCCCCTCCCAGCTTCCATCCTCCTCTTCCTTCACCTCTACCAGTTTTCTCCCTTCCTTTTTAATTCTCGGTTCTCCCTTGAGTTGAATCTCATTTTTCCATGAGCCAAATCTTAACTATCCCAGTGTAACATCCCACATCGACCAACGGATAGGGGGTGATGTGCCTTATAAGTACATGCCCACCTCCTATAGCACGAGGCATTTTGGGAACTCATTGGTTTCGGATTCCATTGGAACTCCGAAGCTAAGCGAGTTCAGGCAAGAACATTCCCATAATGGGTGACCCACTGGGAAGTTCTTGTGTGAGTTCCTAGAAACAAAACCGTGAGGGTGTGGCTGGGGCCCAAAGCGGACACTATCATGCTACGGCGAAGTCGAGATTGGGATGTGACAGAATGGTATCAGAGCCACTCTGCCATATGGTGCGAGTGTGCCGACAAAGACGTCGGGCCCCTAAGGGGGGTGAATTGTAACATCCCACATCGACCAACGGAGAGGGGGTGATGTGCTTTACATGTACATGCCCACCTCCTATAGCACGAGGCCTTTTGGGAACTTACTGGCTTCAGATTCCATTGGAACGTCGAAGTTAAGCGAGTTCGGGTGAGAGCAATCCTAGGATGGGTGACCCACTGGGAAGTTCTCGCTTGAGTTTCCATAAACAAAACCGTGAGGGTGTGGCCCAAAACGGACAATATCGTGTTATGGCGGAGCCGGTCTGGGATGTGACACCCGAACTTCATGCCTGGCGTTTTTCGCTTGCTTTTACTGCTTTTTGTCTTTAAATTTTCCTTCCTCCCCCTCCCTAGTTGTGATACCATATCATCCCACCATGTGCTCGGATCGGTGGGCTCCGATTAGAAATTGGATATCAAATCCACTTCCCTCCCTCACTTTCCCTCCCCAACCAGCATGCCGGATCCCCATCGAGGCCAAGCATTGGGTATTTTACATACCCCTTAGCCTCACTGTCTACCCATATGTTACTTTGTTTGTATATATTTACAGGGGTTCGTGAAGGGGACTTGGATATGGTGTCTACTTTCTTGGTTTGGCTTGGCTTCATTCGAGGATGTGATGGCGGCGGGTGGTCTTTGCTGGAGATTAGGATCTTTATTGTTTATTTTTTGCAGCCTTTGGGGCCTAAGCTTGTGTGGGCCTCCCGTTGTATCTTGGGTTGCCTCTTTCATTTTGCTTGGGTTTTGTACTTTTTGTGTAGTTGTTTAATTGGTTCTTTTTGGACCTTTTACTAGTTTTTAATGTGATGAAAGATAGTTTCGTGATAAATAAAATAAAATAAAATAAAATAAATTCCCAACCGAAAGATAACATTAAATAAAGAAATTTTAGAAGGCCAAGTTGAAGACGCCTTATCCTCTTACTAGTGCGAGTCTGTGAGTCTGCGACGACAGCAGAAAATATGGTGAAAGCATGTGTTGGTCAAAAGGTGCCTTTAAACTGATGGCTAATTTCTTCAATAAACCCATTGTTTAGTTCCATTTTCATCACTTTTTCGACTTGTTTAAGATAAATGGGGTGTATGTTAAAGAGTGAGGTTGAGAAAGAAAATTGCAATTTTTGCTCTTTCACTAGTCTTATATTTATGGGAGTTTTAACGAAAAGCCCACAGTACTGTTCACTTTAACGAAAAACCACATTTTTACACTAAAAAGTCAAACCTGCTACTATTCACTTTACCCTTTATTTTGTCTTTATCATTAAAACTCAAAATTTTCAAACCCTTTTCATTAGTTTTCCTTATATTTATCTACTTACTTGGAAACAAAGCAACAAAAATCATGAAAATAAGACAAATAGTAAATTAATCATTTTGTTCTTTAGGTTTGAACCATGAATTATAATGCGACAGCTATATATCTTTTTATTTATTTATTATGGATGTGTTTGAAGTCAGGTATCAATAAGCCTAATATTTGAGTCCCACTGCCAGCAATCTTTTTTGGTGGACGTTTTGTAAAAACTAAAAAGGGCTAAGACCTCTTCTATAAGTCCTTAAAAGGGTTGTGATATGTCATGGCTCTGAGATGAGGTAGACTTATCTCTCCCTAAACTTTTTGTAACACAAAAAAAATCTATAGGTTTACTTCTATAGGTTGGTAAACACAGAGAAAATCATCCAAACTCATTTCAAGCAAGTAAACATGCTATTATTGTCACATACTAATCCAATATCTCGCATTTACTCATTATATGAAGCAAATCTCACACATTCAATCCTCTATACATGAGTTACGTAGCAAATGAATGAGAAATACAAAAGATAAAGAATGTTTGGCTCAAGTTCATAAGATAAACATTTGTAACTATTTGAACTACAAGTCCTTACACTCTATGATTGTAAGGAAATCTTTGGAACTTGAACGGTTGAGATTAAAAACTGTTAATTGCATATTTATTTATGAATTGATAAAGAGAATTAATAATTCGAAAAATAAACATATTCTAAGATTCGAGGCTGGACAGTCACAGTCTTTACATTTTTATCACCAACGACTGGAACCCCCACTTCCCACGTAGCAAACCGATTCAGCTCATTAAATTGCGTGGCCTCTACTCAAACAAACTACCATGCGGGCTTCTCCACAACATCCAGTGTCAGCTCCCACCCTCCCAACCGTCCGATCAACATACTTCCCATCATTCAACCGATGACTCCGAAACAAAAACAAATCCAACGCTCAATATTAATCACACTCCCCAACCCCACCGTGTAACCCCACGCGACTCCATTTGGCGTGGTACCCACCTCCCTTTTTCTTAGAACCATTCAAACGCCACCCTATATAAACCCCCCCAATCCTTTCCCCTCCCAAAACCCTCGCCGGTCGCCACCCTCTTTCCTCACTCCCGTTTCTCTCTCTACAACCTTCACTCTTTCTCTCTCTACAACCTTCACTTTTTCTCTCTAGAAATGGCAGGTTCAGGGGTGGTCGCGGTGTACGGAAACGGCGCAATTTCCGAGAGCAAGCAGTCGCCTTTCTCCGTCAAAGTCGGCCTCGCCCAAATGCTCCGTGGCGGCGTGATTATGGACGTCGTGAACGCCGAGCAGGCTCGGGTCGCTGAGGAGGCAGGTGCGTGCGCCGTCATGGCCCTGGAGCGCGTCCCCGCCGACATCCGCGCCCAAGGCGGCGTCGCCCGGATGTCCGATCCCCAACTCATCAAAGAAATCAAGCAGGCCGTGACAATCCCCGTCATGGCAAAGGCCAGAATCGGGCACTTCGTCGAGGCCCAAATCCTCGAAGCTATCGGCGTCGATTACGTCGACGAGAGCGAGGTTTTGACCCTCGCCGACGAGGAACACCACATCAACAAGCACAATTTCCGGGTGCCGTTCGTCTGCGGGTGCCGGAACCTCGGCGAGGCCCTCCGCCGTGTCCGGGAGGGCGCTGCGATGATCCGGACAAAAGGCGAGGCCGGAACCGGAAACATCATCGAGGCGGTGAGGCACGTGCGGTCCGTGATGGGCGACATTAGGGTTTTGCGGAACATGGACGACGACGAGGTGTTCACCTTCGCGAAGAAGATCGCGGCGCCGTACGATCTGGTGATGCAGACGAAGCAGCTGGGGAGGCTTCCGGTTGTGCACTTTGCGGCGGGAGGAGTGGCGACGCCGGCGGACGCGGCGCTGATGATGCAGCTGGGGTGCGACGGGGTGTTTGTCGGGTCGGGCGTGTTCAAGAGCGGTGACCCGGCAAAGCGGGCGAGGGCGATTGTGCAGGCGGTGACGCACTATCGGGACCCGGATGTGCTGGCGGAGGTGAGCTGCGGGTTGGGGGAGGCGATGGTGGGGTTGAATTTGAAGGATGAGAAGGTGGAGAGGTTTGCGAATCGGTCTGAGTGATGGAGTTGAGGGACTGTTTGGGTGGATTGGTGGGTTTAAGGGACTGTTTGGATGGTTTTAGTGGGGTTTATGCATGTAAAAAAATTAAGATAATGTGGTGGGTCACCGGGGTTTTGGGTTTCTTTGTTGTTGGAAACTTGGATAAGTTATGTTTGCTTAATAATGGATTAAGTTATGTTTTCTGCTTTTGGCTTATTAATTAAGCGTAATTTGACATTTGGGGTACTTCGGTGTTTTAACTCTTAGATACTAATTTTTACATTTTCAACAAAGATTTAACATTTGGAGTATCGGTACTCTTCAAGGGTGTGTTTGTTTCCCTTCACTAGGCCTCACTGGACTAGACTGGACTAACAATTAGTCCAATCCCTTGTTTGTTATTTGTGTGGACTAACTTAAGTGGGACTAAGTTTCGCTCGCCCGGATTGGAGGCCTCACTAAACGGTCTTAGCGAGACCTCCCGAAACCCATGGGATTGCTAAGACCGTCTCTCTCTCGCGTTCTCGTCCTCACCTTTCGAAGCTACTCAACATCGTCGTCTTCCTAGCGTCCTCAACCTTTATCGGCCGCGATGACGACATCTAATAAATCAGAAACGCCTCTCTCTCAACGCACCTCCCCTTCACGATCTAGCAACCACCAAAAACCCTAAATCTCCAAATCAAATAATCCTTCGAATTCCCACTCAATCCCTATCAGACCCTAACCAAATGGTCGAGCCCTAATGTTCAGATGGAATGGCCTCCGCCTATTCTTTCTCCGCATGGCCTCCGCCTATTCCTTCTCCGCTGGAATATCTAAATCTACAATTGGAGAAAAACTGATTTGCATCTAAACCAGAGTAGGAGGGAGAAGATGAGGGAGAGGGTTGATGGGCTCGAATCGGTGGTCGGGTAGACAAAAACGGATTGAAGATTGGATTTATAAATTGAAAATTAGAAGAAAAAAAGGCTTGGAGGAGGAGAGGAGAGTAGCAACTCTCCTTTGTTGCTGATGCTTCTAATTTCCAACGAAGAAGAGAGAGTCCTGCCTGATTTTGCTGTAAAATTTTGGTTTTGATTGTGGGTCAGTCATGTTGTTATACTTTCTTCTAGGTTCCTTGATTATTGTAGAGGAAGATGGTTCTAGAAAGATAGGACAAAAGATAAAGTAATACAAAATATTAATTGATATATTAAATAAAAGATAAAATATTAATAAATATAGATAAAATAATATAATATTATAGTCCTGCTTCTTAGTCCGACACTGCACCAAACGCTTCACTAAGTTAGTCCAGTTTAGTCTAGTCTAAGCCAGTCCAGATTAATCCCTGAAGCTAATCCAGTCCGAGACAGTCCGGTGCAACAAACGCACCCCAAGTACCCAAGAAAGTCCCGGTAAGATTCGGGTTTGAGTTTGGGTCATCGGCCCAAGTTTGAACGGTCACGGTTCTTATATTAATTTTTTATAGAAAGGAAGACAAAATAAGAAGTCTGAGAAGAAGGGAGAGAATTCTAGTTCGTTTGAGTTTGGATCAACAACCCAAGCTTGAGTTCTGAGAAGTTTTCAACCGTTGTGGTGTTACTAATTAGTTGGATAATGTTATGTATCGGTTTGACTGTCATATTGAAAGGTTTCTCATAAATTAGAGTATTGAAAATCAAAATATTAGTTATTAGACATTATCCCATATAATTCTTCACTACCATATTATCGGGTCAGGAGTTGTTTGGTTACCATGGTACTTATGCCCCAACGTCAATATCATTAGCAATTGTAGATCATTGATATTTATAAATAGACACTTCACGAATTCAATTGAAGAAGGGGTAAAAGCCCCTCAACCATTGCAAAGTAAGAAGGATTTTATAGAATATTACGTTTGAAATGTTTTTCTCAAGCGTAATATAATTTTATTGTGTAGAATGTGAACTAGAAGATAAAGAAACAATCATTTTCCTCTCATAAAAGAAAATATGGATGAAATATCGTGGATTAATGTTTAACTAGGCACGTAAGTGAATGTAGAAAAATCCATACATAAATGGTCTACGTAACTTTATTAATGGCTCATTTGAATGTGCTTTTAAAATTACTAAAAAACGTTTTTAGAAATAATGTTTTTGGGTTCCAAAAGCACTTAAAGTGCTTTTTAAAAGAAGCACCAATTATGTGCTTCTTCCAGGAAACACTTTAAGTGTTTTTTCAGGATTTACTTGCATCTTTACTAAATAATAGTTTTAAAAATATTTTCATAAAAAATACTTTCAATCATTTTAAAAGTACATTCTAAGTTACAGGAATAAGAATTCGAACTTAAATGTGGCATATTAACCTAACCAACTAACATAATCCACGTTTGCAACTCGGGTTTCACTTAATTATGAAATAATGAAATTCAAAAAATTTCCCCGTCCGTGGTCAGGAACCGCGAATTTGGATTCTCCACTGTCATACTTCCCACCCTTTTCCCTCTCCCCCCATCCTCTCTCCCCCAAGTTTCAAATCTTTCTTCGCCCCCTTCAACCCTATGTCCGAAGTCCGAACCATCTCACTGTCTCGACTGTGAGAACAAAAAACATTAGGGTTTCGTTTCTGCAATGGTGGGCATGACGATGACCGCCAATTCCCACGAAAGGCTCGCTTGTCTCGTGGACTCCGCCATCTTCGCCTCCGACATTCCATCGAAGCTCGACCGGTTGCGCCAATCGAAGCACGATTTGGTCCGCCAACAGGACCCTGATTTGCTCTTCGAACTCCTCCCTCGCTTCTTCGAGCTTCAGTCCCACCGGTTCGGCCCGGTTCGCAAATTCGCCACCGAGTGCGCTTTTGTAGAACCCTAGTTTGTACTAGTTTAATTATTCTTCTCTTTAAATTAACTGTATCGTAATTAATTGAGAAATTTCGCTTTTGTTTTTGGAATGTAGAATGCTTGGCGAAATTGGATTGATGCACGTTGAATTGTTGCCAGAAATTGTACGCTCGTTAATTGATATTTTGAGTTATGGAACACCGGCAGTTGCTCGACGGGCGATCACTACCGGGATTCATTTATTTCGTTGCGTTTGCGAAGAGGTTTCGATTCAGGTAATTCTATTGGTTGAACTTGAAACGTTGTGTAATGCCTTACTAATGGAGTTTTTGGTGCTACTGTCGGAATTCGGGTTATTTTTTATGGTTAAGTATTGACTATGTAAATCCAATTTGAGTTTGTAAAAATCGACATTCTGATTCCCGGTTGGCCTTTCAGGGTCTACATGCTAGTGAATTGGACAGTTTGCTTGAGTCAGCTTGGGCATGGGTGTTAAAGTTGAAGGATGAAATATACTCTATAGCTTTTCGGGTAAGGAGGATTCTTTTAGTGATAATATGATCGGATTTTCATTGATGTCTAATTCACTGTATCATGCTTAACAGCCGGGAAGCGGGGGAGTAAGGTTGCGAGCGCTGAAATTTGTTGAGTCAGTCATTCTTCTTTATACTCCTGACCCTAATGGCTCCCCGGCGCCCCCTGCTCATGAAGGTAATTAAAATTGACTCTGTTATTTAGGCTCAGAACTGAACTGGCTTGTTTTTGCTTATGAAGGATACTTGTCCCTTTGTAGGGGACTTGGTGGATTTTAATGTATCCTGGCTTCGTGGTGGTCATCCCCTACTCAATGTTGGAGATTTGTCAATTGAGGCTAGTAAAAGTTTGGGTTTATTGCTTGATCAACTCAGGTTCCCAACTGTGAAATCACTTGGTAGCTTAGTGATCGTTGTGCTTATTAATAGGTATCTTGGTTTTCTTGGGCCATATTCAATTTTCTACCACTGTTATGCATTACTCCATACTGGCCTTGTGTCCTAAATTTTAATGCTGATAAGGTGTAGATGACCCTCTGTAATTTAAAACTAGTTTTGAAGATTAAACATTTGTAAACCATATCTGGAGCTCCAGAGGAGCTGTTCTCCATGAGAAAAGTAAGGGAAATTCTAGGGAGACCATCGTTTTAGACCATTATTTTGTAAACCACATGATGTAGTGGTTGATGGTTGGATTTCATTTTTAATGATTTAGACCAACCATTAACTGCTACACCATGTAATCTACAAAATATGGTCTAAAAAGATGGTCTCTCTCTAACATCACCCGAAAAGTAAAAGGTGTAAAAATTGTACACTGCCTCTCAATAATAGGAGGAAGTGCATGTTATAAGGGAATTTTCTTTTCGTTTCCTCTCTTTAGTCACTGGGTTTGGTAAGAAAAAAGTTTAAACATAACATATGTATGAACCTAGGTCATGGGTGTTGATAAGTGATAACTATGTCTCCTGATATCAAACAGTTACCCCCAATGATGATGTTTAAATTTATAAAGAATTGTTCTTTGAGTGGCATGATGACCTATGTTTTGGGTAAATGTCAACTTATTAAGGAGTTAGGTGGTTGATTGTTATGTACTAGAGGACTGTATTTTAGGATCATATATAGGGTGAAGATAATAGTGGCACCAGTAGGGTTATGCAAATTTTGAGGACAAAATATCTTGGAACGAGAGTAGATTGTGATGACCGATATATTCTTTTGTAAAAATATTAAATCATAAATATAGTATTTATTCTGAGTCCTCCAGGGTGGGAGCTTCCTTATAATTTTTTTTTGGGGTACAATTGTAACCATTTGTGTTTGCTTGTTTACATTTACTGCATGTTTTTCTATTCTTTATTTTATATGACGGGTCTTGCCAGTCTTTCAGCAATTGCAAAGAAGAGGCCTGCATTCTATGGTCGTATTTTGCTTGTATTACTTGGATTTGATCCCTCAAGCACTCTCATTAATGGGGTACATGTTTGTGGGCCACGTCATGCCTTAAAAAATGCCTTTCTCACCTGCTTAAAGTGTACGCACCAGGGTGCTGCACCGGTACGTTGTTTTATATGATTCTATACTAAAAACCGTAAGACTTTTATTATATAAATTGTCCTTGATATAATTGTGGTACCACTGTACCAGTTAATTATGAGTAAGGCAGTGAAAGTTAATGAATAATTTCTCAAAAATGCTTGATAACATGTGGCTCTGAAGAGCATTGGGCTCCTGTGTGTAAAGGAATAATTTTTTTGACAAATGATAGGTGCTCTCTCTTTCAGTAAGGATGTTGTTACAATTGAAGAACTTTCTACAAAACGTGAAAATGTGTCTGTCATGGTATTGTTATTGAGTGCACGCTGTCCAACAATTGATTCTAGAAACACCCCATAGAATTTTCCCTTTGCATGATCCGTTGCGGTGGAGTAGCAGCTCGATCTTTGGAAACCAATTGTCCTATTCCATTTCAGAGACTGTTGGTACTAGATATTCATACGGATTCTAGTTTGGAAACCTATCTGGTAGATTTGGTTTGACATTTGTCTTCTCCATCAACCTCTGTAGGTATTTGCGGTGGTGGATTGGTGGTGGTTGATTTGGGTTGGGAGATTCCATATCCGCGAGAGAGCTAGAGAGAGGATCTGGGTGCTCGAGTTTCAGCTAAGTTGAAATTCTTGATGGTATTTGGGTGGAAGTGCAGAGCTTCCAGAAGATAAGAAATAGCACGCTGCAGCGTCTCAATCTGCGACAATTTCTGTTTAGTTTGTTTCCTTTGTTCAATCAACCATAACCAAAGTCTATTGTAACACGGTAACACCAAACTAAAATCACCTTCTCCAAAATCGTCCACCCAGATCTCTACCTCCCCAAAATTCCCTCTCCGATCAGTCCAACCCGTCTACAGCTGGAGGTCTGCACAAGGTTGATTCAAGTTTGGAGCCAAGAGGTTTATTGTCGGTTCAAAGGGAGAGAATGGAGAGAAAGGCGGGGAGAGAGAGAGAGAGGGATGAAGGGAGAAAAGAGAGAGAGGAGGAAGATGCGCCCGGGGAAGGGTGGGGGTGAGGTCATTGGCCTCCTTTCTAGCTAGTACTTTATAATACCGAGCTTTGCTCATGATTAGATTATGGGGTTTAGTGAGGCGCAAAGCCTCTTTTAATCCATGTTACTCTCATTATTGTATTCCTTGACCATACCAAACATAGGACTGTAATCCTAGTTAAGCCTGCCCCTCTTAGGATGTGTAACAAACAGGGCCTTACTCAAAAGATTTCTATGAACAGTTTGCACTTGTATGTTCAACATTTTATAACAAAAGTGGCGAAAACTTCTATCACCATCTTATTTAGTCTATCAATGGATCAATTATAGTGTCTGTCGATTAGTGATTACCCAAAATATTTCCAACCCAAAAGAATTGTCAGACAAACTCTTTCAGTAAAGGTTCAAAGAATATAATTAGAAACCCACTTGGAGAGTTTTTTTTATGCTTGAATAATTCCACGAATTTCGTTGCCTGTCTTTAGCTTTGAAAACATTGATACCTTTGGAAATACTGATAGCTTTGAAAACATTAATAGCTTTGAAACATTGATTTCTTGTAAAAGGAATAGTTTCATTATTCTCATTATCTGTTGCAAACTTGCAATACAATACAGTTTGTTTTCTTTAATTGATGTAACCTTGTTTCTACTTTGTGTGATTTAGTTTAGTATAAAGAATCTGAATAATGGAGTTTGCATTATGCAGTGGCGGGATCGTTTGGTTGGTGCGATGAGAAAGATGCAAGCTGGAGGGCTGGTAGAGCTAGCCACCCAGCAAGAATGCAAGATTAATGGAAGTGTGGAAGACGGGCTAGGTGATTCTCTAGTTACTAAGGTATTCCTTCACCTTTTCTTCCTATTTCATATTATATTAGATCTGTAGAGGTAAAAAAAAATGGATGCTCTTGCACAAGTACACATTTGGCCATGGGCATCATGTATCTTGAAGCTTCTTGAGCATGAGCTTTATGTTTTGCAGGAAGAGAAGCCCACTATTAAGTATTAACATATCTAATGCTGTGCAAAGTAGTTCCGGGAAGAAACGGTTAGGAGCATTTGATAGTAGTGATCTTGCAGTGGATGAAGATGTATCAGGAAAGCGTGCCAAATCGACATCCAGTGTCTCTGGGGATTCGGCTAAAGAGTTGGATAGGAATGTTTCTGCGTCTCAAGATGACGTTTCTTCAAGTGGAACTACCACTTCTAGAGGAGATGGTGATAGTGGACCTGTACAGCAACTTGTTGCTATGTTTGGCGCACTGGTTGCTCAAGGTGAAAAAGCTGTTGGTTCTTTGGAAATTCTTATCTCAAGTATCTCTACTGACTTGTTAGCAGAGGTAGTGATGGCTAATATGTGCAACCTTCCACTCAATCTTATTGGAACTGAAGGAGATGAATCTCTGATGAACATGGGTATAGTCGGCGGTGATTCTCAAGTTAAATATCCACCATCATTTATTGCTGATGTTCTTTCACTTACAAGTACTTTCCCTCCGATAGCTGCACTCCTAGATGCTCGTGAGTCAGTGTCCAATGATGTAGTGGTACAGTTTTCTATTCTCATTTTGGTTTTCACCCCTTTTTTTTTTTTCTAGAGTTGAAATATTTATGGTAATTGCAGAAATCTGAAAGGGAGAAAGAACATGTAGCAGCTGTAGTTGATAGCGGTGTTGCATCTACCGGCATGGATTATGTTTTTGGATATGATACTGCTATCTTACCTATGGGTTTACCAGCTTCATCTGAAACGGAACATAGTTGCCCATCAATTCCGTCTGATCATGATATGGAATATCTTGAGAGTGAAATACCTGGACTGGATTCTTCTGCATGTAATAGTGGATCAGAACCTATCGTTATATCCTCATCAGCCTTAATGGATGTAGAAGATGCAAGCCTAGAGCAATGTACCAGTCTTAAGGTAGAAAATGCAGGCCAAGAGCAAGTTACCAGTATGAATCGAAAGGCTCCACTTAATATACCTCCATCACTGTCAACGGATAAGTCTGAGGAGCTCAGTCCACGATCAGCTGTTGCAGATATCAGCCTGCTTTCTTCGACAGCAACTTCAGTTGGATTGTACTATCATCTTGTCCTGCCCACGATGTCGGAGCCGGTTGTTATCCTTTCTAATGAAGAGAAGGATTGGTTGCAGCAATTGGCTTTTACTCACATCATCGAGGCATATAAGCAAATGGCCGTTGCTAGAGGTTCCCAAATACGATGTTCTCTCCTTATAAGTTTAGGAGTTGAGGTAGTAATTCAAGCTTCTTCTAAATGGCTAACTGTAATTTGCACCGGCTGTGATTGTAGTTCCTTGTTTCAATTCTAGTTATTGTTTTTCAGATATTTATTTATTTTATTCTTAAGCCCCTTTTAGTTTTTTTCTTTATTTCTTTTTGGTGTTAGGGTTAGGGGCTGAAACTAGGCATTCTTAGTGGAGGCTAACTTGATGATGTCATTTTCTTAATTTCGATGAAAACCATTTTAGTGCTGTGGTTTTTTACAGAACAAAAAATTGATTTATCTTTGTAGTTCCCTTTGGAGTTAGACCCATGGAAACTGCTGGAGAAGCACATCTTGGCAGATTATACGAATAATGAGGTATGTGAACGGGATTTGATGATTGTATGATATAGTTGTAATTTTTTTACTCTATCGTGTTAATTTGATATTTACAAGAATGCACCTTTCGTTTATTAGAATTGAAAACTCTGTTTGAGTCTTTTGGACCACAATGGGTGGTTATATGTGAGCAGCACATACAGTTGCTGCGTAGAAAAGGATGATCTGTTTAATGGAAGTTTGAAGTTTTTTTATTGTTTGAGGAGTGGAGTTAATAATTCCCTTTATTCCTTTTTCCCCGTCATCTTCATATAAGTGGTAATAGTTAACAGTCTCGAGTGGGAGAAGAGGGGTGGGCCCCTTTTTATTTTGTTTTAATTTAATTTTTTGTTTAAATTGTTTTTTGATAACCAATTATTTTTTATATGCTACGTCATCAAATATGTGGGTCATGCATTTGCCACGTCATCACTGAACAGTCAAACTAACGGTTTAACTAACGGATGTATGAAATTGCAACAAAATAAAAGTTTGTGTATGGGAGTGAAATGTTTTAAAGATGTTGTATGAGGTTGCAATTGCACTCAAACCCAAGGTGGTAAAATGTAATTTACCCAAACTTTAAATAGATGTTTTGGAATTTGGAGCGCGGCCATTTCAGTTATGTGTTTAGATGTAGAGATTTTAAGAACTCCATACCTGTTAACCTTACCAGATGTTATTGCAAATATCTCATGTTCTTGGAGATAGTACCATCTGTAATAAACTACTGTATTTTATAGATACTGGGCTGAAATTCATTTCTGTTGCAAATACTCATTCAGATATTTTTTAATAGATATTAGTAGTTAAAAAAAAGGATGATGGCTGTTAACTATGAGTTCTTGTGATTCTCTTGCATATATATTATGTACTAACTGACAGTGACTCTGGGATCTCTTCAGGGACATGAGTTGACATTGCGTGTCCTATACAGGTTATTTGGAGAGGCCGAAGAGGAACGCGATTTCTTTTCTTCGACAACCGCTACTTCTGTATATGAAATGTTCCTTTCAACTGCGGTGTGCTTTTATCTCATTATTAACCATCTTTTTGCTTTACAAATGTCGAAGAACTTTTTATAATATCTTTCATTTCTTTGCAAACACTTAGAGATTCTTTTCCACCATCTGACAAATCACTAAGCAGATTGCTTGGTGAGGTTCCTTATTTACCAGATTCAGTTTTGAAATTATTGGAGTGCATGTGCTCCCCTGGAAACTGCGGCAAAACTGAGAAGGAAACACAAGGTGGGGATCGAGTGACTCAAGGTCTTAGCATTGTCTGGAGCCTGATTTTGCTAAGACCTCCTCTCCGAGATCCATGCTTAAACATTACTTTACAGGTTCATTTTTTTTTTTTTTTTATCTCTATGTTACTCCCGTTTCTGAAATTCCTCTATACCTTTATGTGTTGAAGAAATTTTCGGCTATACGTCTGGTACTTACTCGCAACTTGCTATTTGATCAACGAGTTAATTGTGTGGTTCTAAATTTGTTTCCATTATGGGTTGCTTTGTCTAACAGGTTGCAAACAAGCTTCATCCTTTGTCATCTATTGCCCAACGAATAGAAGATTTCGCTATTGAAATGTTGCATTCTCTAAAAAGTGTTGATGCAACTGAAAAGATAGATGCTGAAGGATCGAAAAATGAATTACAGAAGGTTCTAATCTTTGCATTGTCGATGTGGGGTTTAACTCAAATATGTTTTATATTATTGATTTGAATCAGAGAGTTAACATTTAAGTGGTTTTCCCTCAGGATTCTGATTCAGATAAACATTCCAATGAACCTCCATCAGTGAGTGGTAACAGTAAAGATATCTCCTCTGATAATCATCAATCATGCTGTTCTCAAAGTGTGTCATCCCCTTCAATTGCTGAGGCCCAGCGGTGTTTGTCATTGTATTTTGCTCTTTGTACAAAGGTGTTACTTTATCTTATTATCAAATGCTGAGTTGTTCAATGTCTATTAGTTAATTATTAAAATATTCAATATTATTTTTATTGAAGTTAACATGATTGGTAAAACCTCAATGGCAGAAGCATTCCCTTTTTCGCCAAATATTTGTTGTTTATGGAAGCACATCAAAGGCTGTCAAGCAGGTTTAGTTATTTTTAATTGTATATTGATGTATAAATTAGCATAGGGCTTGCTATTCCTTCCCCATGAGGAAAATTTTCAACAGTTCTATGGTGCAATGCAGGCAGTTCATTGCCAAATTCCAATACTTGTATGTACTATGGGATCGTCACCTAATCTTCTTGAAATTATTTCTGATCCTCCAACTGGAAGCGAGAACCTCCTGATGCAGGTTTGTAATTATCAACGTTACAGTTTTGTCAGTACCATTGAATAACAAATAACATCTGTAATCCTCTGTTCTGTTTAATGGAATCAGGTTTTACATACCCTGACAGATGGAATAGTTCCCTCTCAAGAATTGATTTTTACTGTTAGAAGGCTATATGATTCAAAACTGAAGGTACATTTATCATTTATGTATGACAGTTGAAAATACAGACACTATTAGCTTATATATGGTTTTTTACCTTCGGAAATTTAGCTTATATATTGTTGGGTATGAATGGTTACAGGATGTAGAGATTCTTATTCCAATATTACCCTTTCTGCCGAAAGATGAGGTTCCATCCCTTTCAATGTCTTCTCATAATTGCACTACTATGTGATGTGTGTGTTTGTGTTACTTGTTACATGCCTTTCTGTTATAATTGGGAGTGCTACACTATTCCATCAACAACATTTTGTGCTATTTTGAAATAGTGTAGCTTTTTCTACTTGGGTTAATATTGATAAGAAATATAATTAATTTTATTGGAAAAGATAAATGATGTAGTGGACAAGACGAACAAGGTTTCTGTCTATAATAGAAATAATGCTGAAGCTACAAGAAAGCGATTACAAATTTATTCATAAATCTCAGCTCTTGTCAATCAAGATCATTAAATTAAAGGAATATACTATAAAATGCTTTGGCGTTGATGCCCATAAAGATGCCACTAACATGCTTCTCTCCCGTAGGAAATTAACTTACTCATCACTGCAGAACCTTATTTCTCTCCATCCACAATCCAAATAACTGCTATAATAGCAGATCTTAGTACTTTGAACTTAATTTGCTATCTTGTACTTGGTATATTATGGATGAATCCTTTCCAGTTCTTAGTTACTTACAGTTGATTCTTTAGATTATAAAAGTTACATATTGATTTTAATTCAGTTGGCGCTCTTTTATTTTGGTGTTAATGATTTCATTAGCTACTTTTTGTTAGGTTATGCTTATATTTCCCCAGCTTGTGAATCTTCAACTGGATAAGTTCCAAGCAGCACTAGCTCGCACACTACAGGTATCTATGTTTCCTTGTTAGTTCTTGGCAATATAAGCATTCTAAGTGTAAGACTGTTTGCATTTTTTCTCTACTGGTTTGTTTTGTATGGGTCATGAAAATATGAGAAGATAATGCCATAATCATTCAATGATCCTTGTCATTTTTGGATACAAGTGCGACCTCTAAATAATTGGATCTCTTTTACTATTGCTTCCCATGCCCAACTTTGTGATAAATTATTTGTAAGACCCTATTATCAGTTAATAATTCCTCTCATGAATGTGCCTGCTATCAGATATTTCAAAGTTCCTTTGTTACAATTTTTATTCATCATTCTTTGCCGTGTTCATGATGCTTTCTTTCTTTTCATTTTTTCGCACATGTTTCTCTACATACATTTTTTAAACCTTTACATGATTTCATAAGTAAGTTTTGCTATTAATATGCTTGTGAAGTACTCTTATTCGTTGCCTGATCTTTAATCCGCCTTGCACAGGGATCATCCCAATCAGGTCCTCTTCTGGCTCCAGCTGAAATCTTGATTGCTATCCACGGAATTGATCCCGACAAAGATGGAATTCCACTAAAGAAGGCATGTCATCTTTTTTTTTTCTTGATTGGAAAATCTCTTTGAGTGGCAATAATGAATGGCTGGATAATGTTTTTTTATGAGCAGGTCACAGATGCATGCAATGCCTGCTTTGAGCAGAGGCAGATATTCACCCAACAAGTTATTGCCAAAGTTTTGAATCAGTTGGTTTGTACAATTGGATACTTCCTTATCTTTCTTTTACACCGCTTTCAAGCAGAACGTAAAGATGACCAAGCTTCTTATTTGCAGGTTGAGCAGATTCCTCTTCCTTTACTGGTCATGCGTACGGTATTGCAAGCCATAGTTGCCTTTTCCTGCACTGGTAAGATCTGAAGAAATCTTTAAACTGATGTAGGACAAGAAGGAAAATACATGCATTTAGTACTTTTTTGGACTATGATTACTGATGTTTGTTTAATATGTGAGATGCATGCTGTAAATTGTTGAGAATTGAGGAAAAATAGGAAAATTCGAGGAACAGCTTGGAATTATTACAATAAATGAATAGAAATTACCAGCATCACGCTAGTGTGATGCTAGGTAGGAATCATTCCTTGACACAAGGAGTGTCTAGGCAAGTTGGATCACAATAATTCTAGGGAAAGCATATGCTGCTGAGAAATTCTTTCAATCCTATTCATCTCGCCCTCATAAAATCTAATTGGTTTGACACTGAAATGTCGTCATCAGAACTTTCAACTTTTAATAAAAAAAAATTATCTAGTAATTATTTACTAATAAATAAACTACGAGTTTGAGTAGTACTGCTGATTTTGCTTTTGGGGATAAGAAACTATAACTTATGTACTACTGTCACACCGTAATGAAATCTGTCAAAGTGATGAACCAAAGTAGATCTAAACAAACAACAGTTCTTCTTAGTCAACATTATGAAATTACATTTGTATGCCCCCACTTGTTCTTATGAGGTCCAGTTTAGTTTTATGACCATGTGCAGATATTTGTATATGTGCCATTTGATGTAAATATTGTTGTACCTTATTACATCTTTGAAATTTATGTACACATCCTACATATATGTTCGATAGTTATGGAAGCCCACTTGCAAATCTGCTGGATTTCCTATTAGGTTAATTGGTTACCATCTGTGAAGGCTGTGATTGCTTACCATTAAAATCAAAAGAAAAATTAACTATACTTTTCACGTTCAAACTTTGGATGTGTTGCTGACTTGTCGAGTTTTTGTCAATAAATAACATAGGTGGATTTTATAATGGAGATCCTTTCTCGACTTGTGAGCAAGCAGGTAAGTTTCAGTTTCTTAATCTTGTTTCTTTCCATTTATAATGTATAGTGTGTTTATGTGACTGACGACATTTTGTAGATATGGAAATACCCAAAATTGTGGGTGGGATTCTTGAAGTGTGCGTTCTTGACAAAACCTCAGTCATTTGCCGTGCTGCTTCAGGTGTGTTTTTGCTGCTAGCATGTTGCTTCTTTATCCTTGCAATCTTTTATCACTACCTTTTGCACCAGAAGCCCGACTCTGTGATTTCCCTCTGGCAATCTTTTTTTTTTTTTTTTTTTTTTTTTTTTTTTTTTTTTGAATCTAGTGACTACTCACTAGGCCACCCGCCTGACCCCACAACATTTGGTAGGCAAGAAACTCTAGCAATTGCTAGGTGGGTACCTTGAGAGGTGTCGAACCCCAGACCTCTTGGTAACAAACCAAGGGCCTGACCATTAGACTAAACACTCGTAGGTCTCTGGCGATCTTTTTGAATGGATAATTAACTGCATACTCATTGGACTATTTCGTTCACTCGAGGGAAGAAAATCTAAGTTAATGTGATGAAATTGTTTAGTCTAATATATATTTGGACTTTGAAACAAGCGTTCTTCACATCTGTATGAGCTGGTGGTATATAATTTATTGTCTCAGCTACCTCCAGCACAGCTAGAAAACGCACTGAAGAGAACTTCAGCTCTGAAAGGACCGTTGGTTGCTCATGCCAGTCAACCGGACATCCGATCTTCCCTTCCAAGGTGAATGAAAAATCGCTTTTGTCTCATTTGACATTAAAGATCTCTAGAATGGGGAAGATCAGCTCTGATATTTGGATTTATTTTTTTCAGGTCGATATTGGTAGTTTTGGGAATTGTTTCAGATTCTCCGCACAAACAAGTCAATCTCAGGCTGAGGCACAAACAAGTCAGTCCCAGGCCGAGGCACAAACAAGTCAGACTCTGGCCGAGATACAAACCAGTCAGCCTCAGGCCGAGACACAAACAAGTCAGTCCCAGGCTGAGGCACAAACAAGTCAGACTCAGGCCGAGATGCAAACCAGTCAGCCTAAGGCCGAGACACAAACAAGTCAGTCCCAGGCCGAGGCACAAACAAGTCAGACTCAGGCCAAGATACAAACCAGTCAGCCTTAGGCCAAGGCACAAACAAGTCAGACTCAGGCCGAGATACAAACCAGTCAGCCTCAGGCCGAGACACAAACAAGTCAGTTCCAGGCCGAGATACAAACCAGCCTGTCAGCCTCAGGCCGAGACACAAACAAGTCAATCCTAGGCCGGTGATGCAAGCAACTCGGAAAAGGACGCAGTCACAGAGAAATCAAAGGAGTCATCTAGTGCTATTTGAAGTTTCATGTGGAGTGTCGTGGTATCATCAAATGGGGAATACCGTAATAAGTACGGACCGCAGAGCCATGTCTAACCGATTCACCACATTCTTAGAAAAGTTACAATAAGAGAGATGCATAGTAGGCGACATTCAATTCAATTATGATCAAAACTTTGCTGCTTCCATCATTCTCGCGATTGCTTTTTCCTCTTCGGCGAACCTTGTAGTTCCGGTACAAACAAGCTATATAATGAGTACTTTTGCTAAGAAGTGCTTTTCCTAGAAGTCCAAGTGCTTCTCCAGAAAGCGGTTCCATGACCTTGAAGCACTTTTCAAGTTTCACTGAGCAGTTGAAGCAGTCCAAAAACAGGCCCTAAAAGTTTGTATCGAAGCATATATACTCCGTTCGGTGGCAGTTTATGGTCCAGCATATGTCTTAAAGCCTCGTGAAAACAAAACGATTAAATTCAGAGATGACATGATAACATTACACTGTCAAAGAATAAACCAAAAAATTTCCCACAAGTTTCCGAATGCATTACACCCTATTTGAAATCTCGTCTAATTACAAAAGAATTGGAGTTAATCCTACCATGAGACAGCCTTCGTAATATGTTCCCAGGTCAAAATTGTTGGCCTTGGAAGCAATATAACGAATTGGATTTTGGCGGCACCCGCGGAATACTAATTTACGGGGGCAGAAAACCCCTCGAGAAATGCTTCCACCGGACAACTATCTGGTCAGCTGCCCGGAGACAAATTGCAGCTATCCGTTAGGTAACCTAATTACCATCCATATTCTCAACCAGAAACGGGGAATCCATGCATTTGAAACCATTCAGGCATGTGGAATTTCTCATGAAGCATAGGTCTCACATCTTTTTGCAAGGAGAGCTGCTTGAGGAGAGGATGCAAGACCTCCAAAAGCTATACAATCGACATGACGGAAAGAAGGGCAAAGAAGGTTGTAATCAGAGCATACTTCAGATAACTAATAAACTCTTTACTCAAAATGCGAATTAGTGAATTACCTGATCATCGTATGGCTGTCCAGCAGAAAATGGAACGCATGGAATTCCATTCATCGGTTGCAGCAAAAAACTGAATGGGTTGTTGTCAACAATGACGATTCGAGAGAAATCTTTTGACAAACATGATAGATCCTTCACATGCTCCCGAAATTCCCTATGGTTTACACAAGTTCAAACATCATTCCTTGCACACAGTATAACAAATTCCATTGCTTAGACTTATGACTAAAATTGGATAGAGTGCTTAAAAATAAATCACAAAGGCATTTCCTTTGCAGACTGGCACTAGTTCACATTGTTGACAGCTTTGAGTACAAAATTCGGCTATATTTATGTTTTCATATGCGTGTGTGCGCGTGTGTATGTTGATATATCGCACAATGGGTCAGCACTTATTCTGAATTTGCACCAGGCATGCTTTACATTAAGAGGTGTTACATAAAGGAAATCACAAACTTACGTGCTAACTGTAGAAGGCCGATAAAGACGAAGCTTAAACAGATTCTCCACATCAATTCTGTCAACAAGTGGTCTAGCATAATCTGTATGGAGTCATCAAATAACAAATCCGAAATAAATAAACAACTAAATAGAATAAAAAAAAAGATTGTGAAGACGGGGATACCAACAAACCTTCAAGACCAGCAGTGAATAGCACAAGATCAGCAAACTCACAAACTCGCTTCAAGAACTCTCGCAAACCAGGACGTTCAAACACTGTCACATAATTGACCTTTGGTTTACCATCAGACTCCTTCAACCCAAAGAATTATCATATTAAACACACTATCAGACGGGAAACAAATTTCAGCATGAAAGTTGCAGAGAAAGAGCGGTCTACATACCTTCCCTGAAGATAGACATTCTATTTCAAACCACTTCAGCCCAGCTTCCGTTGCTTGAGCACGAACAATCGCGGGCACGCTACATGTTTCATAAGCACATACTAGAGTCTCATCCAAATCAAGAACTACCTACATTACAAAATCCAATTAGTAATTAAAACCCATCACTCGAAAAACTAGCATATTCATGTCATTTGAACAAAGTGTAATCAAAATTTTGCGCGACGCATAAACTTCAGCTTTAACAACTCACAGAACTACTAAACAATCCTAAAAGTTCCAACATTTTAAGCTTAATTAACTAAATCGAATTAAATTCTTTCCGTAAAATTTCGAAAGGAAAAAAATTAAGTACACCATGGTGATTCATTTCACTTGAAGTAAACTAAAATCCCAGTTTTTGCAATTAACCCAGATAGTTTTATTGATTAAGCAAATAACCCAGATTGTTATTTCGCATAATTAACTGCATCCGATCACAAATTTCAGTAGTATTACCCCAGAAAATAATAATGCAACGAAATTAACTTCCAACAGTAAAAATTAACAACTGCGATAATAAAACCAGGAGATGAAGACAGAAGAAGCGCACCGTGAGCTTTTCGACGGGGCGACCATCAACGACGCCGTTTTCGACGTGGGCGGAGGACGACAAGTCGTTGAGAGGGACTTCGGCGACGGGCAGAGGCCTGAAAGCAGGAGGAGAAGAGGAAGAAATGCAGGACAGCAGGTGAGGAAGGCAAGGCGCGCCTCTCAGGATCTGAAGAATAATCTGGAAGAAGAAGCCCACCCAGTTCACGAGACCTCGCCACACTTGAAGGGTCATCGGCACGTACACTTCGGCGGCGGCGGCAGGCTGTCCCATCGGCGCCATAGCAGCAGCCGAACTCCGATCGGTGACTGGACGCAATTCTAGCTCAGAGAGGCAATCATTGTAACGTGGTATGATTCGTCACTTTTTGGAAAAATTAAAATATGGGATGGTGTTGATGGACCTTTTCCTTTTAACTCCAAAAACTATGTCTGCTTGTGCTTGGTATATTTATTTATTTATTTTGTCTACACTTTGACCAATTTTAATATTTTTTTTCCATTTTTATGGGAGAGAGTTATTGGGTGGGGTTTTTTTTTTTTTTTTTTTTTTTGAAGGACTAGCTGGTGGCTTCGTCAGTTTATCTTTTTATCAGTCGATAAGATTTACATAGGTATTTCAGCTTCTTTTTTACTACTATTGCACGGTCATAATGTTAGAAATCAAACCTAAGACGTGAAGTGTAAAATACGGTCTGTAATTCATCTCCAACCATTGAACCATCCCGTGAATGTTAGCTATTGGGTGGGTTGGACGTAGCGTAAATTTGCAGCTGGTAATTGCGTGGTTATAGCCTGTAGGAGTTTTGGGTTTGGTGAAGAAGTTTGGTCATGAGTCAATGACTCATGAGAAAATCTACCATCAAAGCAAACAAAAGATATTTGGGAGTTATATGTCACTCTATTATTTAAAGGAAGAATTTTTTTTTATTTAAAAAATAGAGATTAGTTGTGAGACTCATTTCACGTCAAATTCAATCGATTTTGTAAGTTTCGATTCATAGATCATTTTTGCAAAAATTCAATTTAATTCCAAATTGTTTGCCTATTTAATTACCATGAAGAAATTTCAATGTTTTCTCAGAAGAAAGTGTTCGTCCATTTTTTTGAACTCAATTAGATGTCTTAAATATTTTCGATTTTGTTAATATTTTGCAAGGATGATATATGAGATGCAACTTGAAAAATAAACCGTTCATATCAGTAAAATTCGATGGAGTATGACCCCATAACTAATCACTAAACAATTTAGTATTAGATGTTGAAATCCTTAAACATGGTACTCTGAATGTTTTGTCTTAATACAACTTCTACTTTGTAAAATGTTTTGCATGAAAATAACCAACAAATAATAGGTTTTATAAAAACAAATTTATAAATTAGTTGTTATATTTTCATACAATCAAACAACTTGATGCTCTTTACTATGGGTTCGATCTTTACCGCTTTTTCTTCTATCTAACAACTAATTATTTAGTTTACTAACTCTATCGCTCGACTAAAATACAACTTAACTTGAGGTTAAAAAAAGGTAGTTGGGCCTTATAGTTTAAGAAATAAAAAAGTCCAAGATAATAAGATCTGCTATCTGACGGCCCACATCAGCCCATTTTATGTAAAACGGTGGTTGTCGAGATGACTCGTCACTCACGTCACACCCCAGTTCCTTTTCGGAACTCCGGCCACAACAGGCCAGGTTTAGCATCTAAACGCAGCGTTTTTTAGAAGTAATCTTCCCAGGCTTTTGTACCAGAGAGAAGCACAGAGGGAGGAGAGAGAAACAGAGGAGAGAGAAGCATGGGGGTCGACTACTACAAGGTTCTGCAGGTAGAACGAAGCGCCAAAGACGATGACTTGAAGAAAGCATATCGGAAGCTCGCCATGAAGTGGCACCCCGATAAAAACCCTAACAACAAGAAAGCCGCCGAGGCCAAATTCAAGCAAATCTCCGAAGCCTACGATGTACGTTAATGTTAATCTCTCTCAATTCGATTTCGATTTTTCCCAAAATTCCCCAAATTTTAGGCTGAGATTTGTTCCCAATTTTTGAATTGATTGGTTAGGTTTTGAGTGATCCCCAAAAGCGAGCAGTGTACGATCAGTACGGGGAGGAGGGGTTGAAGGGAGGGGTGCCACCGCCCGATTCGTCCTGGTCCGGCGGACAAGGGCATGAGGGCGGTCCGACGACGTTCCGGTTCAACACCCGGAGCCCTGACGATATTTTCTCCGAGTTTTTTGGGGTTTCGGGTTTTGGGGGGACGCCGGACATGGGTGGGTCAAGGGCAGGCGGGTCGAGGGCTGGCGGGAACCCGTTTCAGAGGAGTATGTTTGGGGAAGACATATTTGCGCAGTTTAGAGGCGGAGGAGAGCCTTCTGCAGCTGCCCCGCGGAAAGCTGCACCAATAGAGAGGACATTGCCTTGTACTTTGGAGGATTTGTATAAGGGCACCACCAAAAAGATGAAGATTTCTAGGGATGTTCCTGATGCTAGTGGGTAAGATTTTTCGTTCTCTGTGAGCATTGTTTGATTGTACAAATCATCTCCCTACATATCTGTCTTAGCAATGCCATTGTTAGTTGTTAATATGC
This sequence comes from Malus fusca, assembly GCA_035220775.1. Lineage (NCBI taxonomy): Eukaryota > Viridiplantae > Streptophyta > Magnoliopsida > Rosales > Rosaceae > Malus > Malus fusca. The sequence continues at coordinate 23,650,887 of CM069062.1, forward strand.
TTCATATTACCGTCTTTACTGTTCATAGTAAGGTGACTGGTACCTGTTACTATGTCTTCTCACATCTTTCAGGTGGCTTTTTTTTGTTCGGGTATTTAGAATTCTAGGTCAGATCTCTGTTAGTTTGTGTTATTCTTAATGTAAGTATTGCATCGTACTTTGTTTACTATCCTTTGGATGCAAAAGTACGATCCTTGCTTGCGAACATATGATCCCTGCTTGCGAAAAGTATTGCAGTATCATATTTTGTTTACTATCCAGAGGCAGGAAAGACGTGGATAAAAGCATTTATTTTTGAAGCATACAAGGACGATGATATGACTACTGATATGGGTACTTGTTTGCTTGAGGGTCTTATCTTGATCTTGGGGTTGTTTTAAGTTTTCAACTTATATTGTAGTTTTGTTTCCCGCACGAGATCACTTCTCATTTTATTGAAAGTATCATTAATGGAGCAGGAAAGTTCTTGTCGACAAATTGCATGAAACATATGTATGTATTAGTGGTTGCAAGAGCTTGATATATCATCAGATGTGCATCTTTTTTATTGATCTCATTAACAAAGTTTAGTTAATAGTGCTACGTAATGTACTAAATCTAGATTATGGTTATTTCCAGTACCAACCTTATAAGTTCCTCCACGAAGTCTCTTCTTTCCACAGACTTTAGCTGTCATTCTGACCAAGGTGATTCTTGGTCTATGATAACTAGCAAATTTGGATACATCTACTTAGGAATCTGGCTATATATAGGAGCTTTGTGTAGATGTTTCTTGTTGAGTAATGGTTTACCTGATAGCCAGTGCTGATGAAGAAATAAACTAAAGATGAACTGACTGGACTAAAGCCTTAACCTTACTATTTCTGTTTCAAGTTTATATAATCTAATCTCCACTATATCCTTGATAATCATCGCAGACAACTTTACCTGTCACTTATAACTCATTTTTGAAACCCATGAGTTTGACCTAATGCCATGCATACAAACATAAAAATCACGTTATTTTATGATTATTTCTTAATTGTTAGTTGTTACTTAATTCCAGTTAATTGAGATTGCAAAACTGTTGGAAAGCAATATCGACTAGTCTTGGGAGTTTTTTACTGTGGAATAGTAAACCTCATAACACTTAAGGATGTATATTTCCTCATATTTATGTATTTGGTGTCTTGTATTGTCTCACAGTCAAGACAGTCATCCAAAATGACGCAGAGTACCACATGAAACTTTCTATATTTGGATATCTGGCAGCAGATAGGGAATTCAAGATGTCCAAATAACTATAAGATATTGTTGATCATAATGCTTTCATGTACTGTGCATGCTTATTCCTGCTTTATTAATGATGGATTCTTGTGTCTGCTTATGTGGTCAAGTTTTGCATTGTTCCCTATATCGTGTACTATGATTATGTATTCTATCCGTGTCTACTAGCTGGGCGTACTAGTATGTTTAGACTTTAGCATTGGGGTGACAGAAATATCTCTTTGGTTTAGTGGGAATCATAGTTTTGGTGATTGATACGTGAATTATGGTTCTGGTTAGATTAATTTGCGGATTGGAAGGATGAATATTTGCTTAATCTAATACGTGTTGACGTCGGAAAGAGACTCTTTGGGAGGTACTGTGGCTTTGGCATGCTGTTCTTGTCCTTAGTAATGTTATTGTTTATCATCCAGGTGTCAAATTGGCACCTTTTGGATAAATTTAATCGACTAGAGGTAAAAGTATTGAAAAACGATGTACATTAACAAGTTTGTGTTGGATCCATATGCTATTTATTCTTGTTTCCTTTGTTTACAGGAGAACTACCACAGTGGAGGAAATTCTAACAATTGAGATCAAGCCAGGGTGGAAAAAGGGCACGAAAATCACTTTCCCGGAGAAAGGGAATGAACAGAGAGGAATCATACCAGCAGACCTTGTATTTATCATTGATGAGAAGCCTCACACCCTTTTCAAGAGGGACGGGAATGATCTTACAATCACTCAGAAGATCTCTCTTGCGGAAGCTCTGACAGGTTACACGGCACAGTTGACAACCCTCGACGGCAGAAATCTTACAGTCTCCATCACCAATATCATCAGTCCCACCTATGAAGAAGTGGTTAAAGGGGAGGGGATGCCTATTCCCAAGGAGCCTTCCAAAAAGGGAAACTTGAGAATCAAGTTCAACATCAAGTTCCCGACCAAGCTTACCTCGGACCAAAAAACCAACATGAAACGGTTATTAACATCTTAGTAAAGGCCAATGGTAGCTCTCCCTTCTCCCATCCATCCCGCCGAACTTGTGAAAGTTTTGCATTTGTTTGCTTTCTTAGCGCTTTTTGTTTTTGGGTTTGGAAATTGATGCCTCGTCGAATGAGGGGTTCGATGTTTGATCACAACATTTGACTAGGAGGTTATGTTGATTTCCACATTCCTCTTTCGTTGTCCAATCTTTTTGTTGGTTATGTAGAAATGCTGGATAGAATCTGCCCCCTTCTGTTTAACATTAATAAATACCACAGTGGATTTTAAAGTGTTCCAGGAACTTTGTTGTGCACTTGTACTGTGGAATATTGCAAACCCTCGCTTTGTCAAACCAAATGTTTGTGTCTCATTTTGGTCAGGCAACTTGCAACTTGATCATGTGTGGAGGTTTATTACCCAAGTTTTTTGTTGTATGTGTTACAGAGAAACTTGTTAGATATTGAATGGTCGAACATGTCGCATGGTTGACGCAGTCTAGAATAAAGTTTTCGCCTAAATTTCCAATTATCCTTCAATCACGCCAAACAACCAAAAACAATAGATATTTTTGCTTAAATTATAATGTATGCTTATCATACACCTCATTATATGTTTGACATATCTTTTCATTTAATTCTAGTTAATGTTCATATTAAAGTAATTTGAATTAAATAAAGGTATATGTAACAAATGACGAGGGATATGATGAATATACACCATAATTTATAGAGCAAAAATACTCCCTAAAACAAAAGCTAATCACACTTTCTGTCATGATCTAATATCACCAAAGCAAAGGCAAAAGGTATATTTATTATATGCTAACTTTTCCTCTCTTATCCAAAACAAGGGGAAAAGGTATATTTATGATATAGTGGAAGTTCATAAACAATCCAACTTATCTGAAAGCTACACCACGTGTCAGCTACTCAACTAAATGAGAGATTTTCCACTATATCAGAACACAACTCTATACATCAAGTATAATGATACAAATAATTGAATACATGAAAAGAAAATTTTCAACCAGTGTAACAAGTCGTGTTCCATGTACACCAAGCATGAGTACACAAATAGTTGGATACATGAAAACAAAATTTTCGACTGCACAATATAACGAGTTGTGTTTCCGACATATTAAAAATTTTATCTGTTCAAAAGTCTTCTGCTACAGAAGTCAAGCTACTGTACTAGTACCTTGTCTCGGAAGTCCTGCGAAATTACCCTTTGCCCCACTGCTTTTGCAGATTCCATCCATCACTGTGACTGCTTTGTTTCCTCGGTGCGATCAATCATTGAGCTCGCTCTATAAATGTGGTAGCACCCGAAGTTTAACGCACAACAACGCAGGGAGTTTACATCAACAGAAGATCCAACGGTTTTGAGTGAGCAGAGAAAAACAGAGAGGGAGGAATGGCCGTGCAACCGGAAGAGATATTCTCGACGTTTTACGGATTCGAGGACTGGGGACCTAGAAATGGGCCGAGGAAAGCAGCGGCCATTGTGAGGACGTTGCCTTGTACTTTGGAGGAGCTGTACAATGGCGCCACCAAGAAGCTGAAGATCTCCAGGGATGTTCTTGGTGCCAGCGGGTAAGCCCCTTGTACCCCCTTTTTTTTTTTAATTTTTTTTTATGAATATTTTGTTTTGTTTAATTTTGTGCTAAAAGCCTAAAACATGTTATTAGCCTAACAATTCGATTAGAAGTGATTTTAAAATGATTGAAAACGTTTAGGTGAAAATATTTTTGAAATCAATAATCAATAAAAAATCCAAATGTATCAAGAAAAAACACTTTTAAGTTTTTCCTGCAATAAACACATATGTGATGTTTTTTTGGAACTCAAATTCAATTTCATTAAAAACGTTTTCAGTTACTTTAAAAACACTTTCAAATGAATCTTAAATAATTTTGACAAAGTTTTACTTTCGTTTATGTATTTTTAATTGCATCGAATTTTGCTATTGTAGTTTTTTTATTGGGGTTTCTCCATTTTAATTCTCGATAAATATTGAAAATCAATTAAAACCTTGTGTTAGAATATATATTCAGTATAGTCGTTTAACTATATTTCCATGTCATCATAAATATTAAAATTCATGTTTTCTTGAAAGATTTAATGCATTTTTTTGTTTCCATAATGCGTATATTAAATATTTGGTTTTATTTTGCTCCATATTGTTTGGCATTGATTATTGTTTGACTTTCTCAAACAATAAACACACCTCATCTAGACGCCCAAAAAACTATTAGTGATACGTTACAAGAATTAAACAAATACCTAACTCAAATTATTCATTATCATCATCCAAAGCATGGAGGAAATTAAAATATCCAAATCATATATTATACTTAATCTAATGCACTTAAATCATGTCCTAATGTGCCATGTCCTAATGTGCTTAAATCATAGTATGTAGTCGAACGCACGTGAATCATAGTACCAAGTCAGATGCACCTAAAATATGGTACCTACTACAATGCACCTAAGTTACAGTATCTAGTCGAATGCCGGTATTGCTCTGTTGTGGCTATTATTTATTGTGACAGATCTGTACTAGTGGCACTTGTGTGCTTGGTGATTGTGTGTTCGTGCTTGTGGTAGTCTACTAGGGGTTTACTCTTATTTGTCTGTTTGCGCAAATCCACTCTAGATCAATTTATTGGTCAATAGAGCTATGTACCTAATGACACTCTTGTATTTGTTTGTGTTGATTAATGAAATATCACACTATCGTTTCTTGTAAAAAAAAAAAGTCACAGTATCTAGTCGAATGCACCTAAATCATAGTCCTTAGATGAATGCACATAAATCATAGTATCTAGTTGAACATGCACTTAAATATTCGTACCTTAGGTTCCATGATAAAAACAAAGTGATGGGCATTACAATAAACTATATACATAGCCCTCTTAATTTTAGAAAATGAATTACTAATTTCTAAGATATGACCTAAAATCAGTTTGAAATTTGAATGAGAATTAAAAAAACTACTGCAAAGTATCATATACATTATACATCCTTAAAAAAAAAGCTATAATAAGTGACGTTCTACGATTGTTAACAAAAAAAAAAGAACGTCTTCGTTACAAACATTCACAAAAGGGTATAATTGGAAGAATAAAACAAAAACCAACAAAGAAATAAATGACAACCTAATGTGGAATTATGGTCAGAGACTTATTAATTCAATTGTTAATCTGTTTATTCTAAACTAAATCTTTTTCAAGGATTAATATCTAATTTCCTTTATTTATTTATTTTTTTTCAAACGATAGATGAGTTTAATTAATAATCAAATACGAATCGATGAATTAGCATCATCAACTTGGTTGCAAGGTTCTAAGTCACGAGAAAATTTGAAGTAAATTAAGATGATGTTCTTTTTTATTTGGTGCAGAAGAAAAAGCACAGTGGAGGAAGTTCTAAAAATCGAGATCAAGCCGGGATGGAAAAAGGGCACGAAGATCACTTTCCAAGAGAAAGGGTCCGACACACAGCGAGGTGTGATACCAGCAGACATTGTCTTCATCGTCGATGAGAAGCCTCACAGTGTTTTCAAGAGGGACGGGGACAATCTGATTGTCACTCAGAAGGTCTCTCTTGCGGAGGCTCTGGCGGGTTACACCGCGCAGCTGACAGCCCTAGACGGGAGAAATCTGAGAGTCTCTATCGATTCCGTTATCAGCCAGGCCCATGAAGAAGTGGTTAGAGGGGAAGGGATGCCTATCCAGAAGGAACAATCCAAGAAGGGGAACTTGATTGTCAAGTTTAGAGTCAAGATCCCGAAGCTCACCTCAGAGCAGAAAACCGGCATCAGAATGTTGCTGACATCTTTGTGAACGCCGGTCGTTGATTCGTAGAAGCCGGTATTATCTTCCGAAGTAGTGTAAGCTTTCCCAGGTGTATACTAAGTAAGGTGTTTGTTGTGTTTGCTTGTGTAACAAGTAGTTGCTGCTCTGTCGGCAATGACAATAAATCCTTTGTATGTATGTTTTCAGCGTGTTTAATTTCGTCATCAATCTAAATCTGTTCTGATGAAAACTTGATGCTTGAACAAGAAATTGAGGCTTGAATTCAGGTGAGGGCGGTCACAATGGTGCTTAATTTCCACTATGGCACTAGCCCTCCTCACTTAACTCAATAATAATAATAGATATAGAATGTTAAGGGACGAGGTAACTATTTAATACTACGGTTTAGTGGTGGATCTAGGTTATAATCTCACGAATGACGAGTTCGACACGAATTTATCCTCCTATCACTTGGTGTAAATATATCTTTGTCCAAAAGAAGTGGAGATGCTGACCTTTTTTTTAGATAGGTAACATTGTCATGAACTTAATATCTATCTTCATGTGCTTAACTTTACTATATAATGTCGTGTGATTGGTGTAAAACATCGTCACCTGGACGTTCCCACTACATATAAATTCTTGTTCAATTTTTGACATATGATGTCGATTCACCAGATTAGCCGCAAATCATTCAAATCAAACCAAAGTGAATCAACCAAATCAAACCAGTCCAATCACAATCACTAAGAAGTGTAATCTTAGACTAAATCGAATCAGACCGCAATTAATTTGGTCCATTTCGATTTGCCTTATTTGAAAACTGCTTAAACTAAACCAAATCAATAATGACAATAATATTTTTTTTTTGGACACCACATTTCCTTAGTAGAGTTACCATTTACTTGTATATTTCATCCCCCATTTATATCAAACAGTTAATAGGTTAATACAACAAATTAAATTCAGACCATTTGAATTTTACGTTATCTGTTTCTCCAAATTATTTTCATTTTCAATAATAAAATGCAATTTCAAGAATCGTTCATTTTACCTAAAGAAGCTCCTGTTGATACATGTAATTATCAGGGAACAAAACCAACCAAATCAGTCCCCAATAATTTGGTTTGGCTCGTTTGTGCTTACTAATTTGAAATCTAAACCGAACCAAACCGGTGGACAAATACCCCTAAATCACCCATACAAAAAAACCAAAAGAACTTGGGGTCAAATTGAAAATAAGAACTAGTATAGAGGTGTCCATGTGAAATTGATACAATATATGTCCTTGCTAAATTAAATTTTCCCAGTGATTTAGTTTCTTCTATGGTACTCGAAGGGGGAGTGGATTTCATCAAGTATCCGCGACCTAAACACACCCTGCTCTCTCTCTCTCTCTCTCTCTCTCTCTCCTCTCTCTCTCTCTCTCTCACGTTTCCATGCATCTCTCTCCTCCTCCGATCTCTCTTCATGCTCTCCCCCTTCCCTCTCTGTAATTCGAACTCTTCCCCTGCACTCAAACCCTAACACTAAATTCCCAATTTCTTCCCCCAAAACGCTGCGTTTTTAGATCCCATGGAGATGGCCTCGAGTCCGCGAACGGTGGAGGAGATCTTCAAGGATTACAGTGCTCGGAGAACCGCCGTCGTCCGCGCTTTAACTTACGGTACTCCAATCTCTCTCTCTCTCTCTCTATCTCTTAATTTTCTTTTGGTTTTGGAAATCTCTGAGTCGGTTTTGTAAATCTCTGACCTTTTCGGTGGTTTTGTTTTCTCGCAGATGTGGATGAATTTTACGGACTCTGTGATCCAGGTAAATGCCTAATTGTAGATCAGACTTCTAATTATAATTTGCTTGCTTTGTGAAATTTTAATTATTTTTTTTACCCTAAGGGCTCTAGCTTTTGTAATTTTGTATGAATTTGTGAAATGTTTTTTATGTTGATTAAATGCTTAATGTATTTTGTAAAAACGATTTGTATATGTTTCATAGAGACTAAGAATATTGAAGAATCTAGGGAAAGTAATTTGTATACTTTGCCTGTTATTTCGATTTTGCAAACTCTTAATTTTACCGTAATTGTGTGGTAATTAATTGGATGAGTTGTTAAAACTGCAACTCCTTTTGACCTTAGCTGTATTTAAATTCACTTTAGTTAAGCTGAAACCAACTTGCAATTTCTTTGTTGACCCAATTCATGTTTTTTTTTTGTTCTAATTACCCTGTTTGGTTTAGAAAAGGAGAACTTGTGTCTGTATGGGCACCCGAATGAAACCTGGGAGGTGACGCTTCCAGCAGAAGAAGTCCCGCCGGAGCTTCCTGAGCCAGCACTTGGGATCAATTTTGCGCGAGACGGTATGAACCGCAAGGACTGGCTTTCTCTGGTTGCTGTTCACAGTGATTCGTGGCTGCTCTCTGTAGCCTTCTATTTTGGAGCACGTCTTAACCGCAATGAGAGGTACGTGAGCGTTTATTTTTTTGTTACTCCGTGTACGTGGTATAGATAGATATTTGGTACTGTTCCTTGTTTTGTGTTGTTGATGCATGTGTGTAAGATGTCTAAACTCTAGCTGCCGAGTTAAAAGTAGTTTTTGAGCAGATGCAGAATAGCAACACGAGTGGAGCAATCGGTGTGGTGTTATTTATCTCCTTTGATGATATCATGATAGTGATAATCTGAAATCATACATTGATTGATAGAAATCCTTTAGTTTAACAGTCAATTCTCCAATGTCCCGCTTGACTATAATATCAACATGAAATGAACCTAAAAAAGCCCCTTATGGTCATTGAAGAAGTTTTAGCACTTGATCCCCTTTTCTTCAATTTGCACCAAAGCACCAACGATAAATTTATTATATGACAGGAAACGCCTATTTAGCAAGTTCTTATGCACCATGCCCCTTTGCTTGAGTTCATTCATCATGAGTTGGTTCTGTATGACAGGAAACGCCTATTTAGCTTGATCAATGATCTGCCTACTGTCTTTGAAGTTGTTACGGAACGGAAACCCGTCAAAGAAAAGCCCAGCGTGGATAGTGGAAGCAAATCTCGAGGCAGCACAAAGGTTAGATGAATCACTTCTTGTTCTTTTGTTTTCTCTCTTAGAATCTTAGAATACCCGTTCTTGTGTAAGGTTCTTACCTAGTTCAGAAGCTTTTTGACACGATGTACAGTAAGATTCTTTTGTTATTTCAAGAAAAAAGAAAGGGGAAAAAAAATATCTTTTTGTTACAGAAAATCGCTGATGTTGGTGTACTTAAAGATGTCATGTCTTATAATTGCTTGCTTTTCAGTACTGCTGATGCAGGAATTTGGAATATGTGTTTGTTACGTAGTGGCCATTAACTTGTTCGTCTTCTGTATAGAGATCCGGTGATGGACTAGTGAAAAGCACTCCTAAGCTACCTGACGAGAGCTTCGAGGAGGAGGAGGATGAACATAGCGAAACTCTCTGCGGTAGCTGTGGCGGAAATTACAATGCAGATGAATTTTGGATCGGCTGTGACATCTGCGAGAAATGGTTCCATGGAAAATGTGTTAAGATAACACCTGCGAAGGCCGAGAACATCAAGCAATACAAATGCCCGTCTTGCAGCTTGAAAAGGGGCAGGCAGTAGTGGACACTCAACCGTCGAACGAGAAAAGGGCAGATAGCGTCGTCTCCGTGACTGACAAAGTAGTATAGGAAATGTCACTGTTTAATGTACTGCATTTGTTGTTGTGATGTTTGTTCATAATAGATGCTTTTTCTTCTTCTTCTTCCCTATCAAACGTTGCTTCGGCTTTTATATCACCTTCCAGTTATTAATTATGACAAATTGTATGAATTATATTTGCTTCTTGTTAGTGTTATTGTTCCAATCTTTCAACCTTAGGAAATTATGATTAGTCTCTAAACCAGGTTTGGCAAATCTGAAATTTACTTTTCAGATACGAATGTACATGCGGTATTCTTGGTGCAGGGTACAAGTTTTTATTGTAAGTTGAATAAGGAAAAGTCATGAATCGAGAAAGTCGGGAGTTCGAGATGAGGAAGGGATCGACTACCAGTCTCCTAATCAATCTAATTCCTAGATCTTTGATGTCATATGTACTGTTTTATTGAGTTTTGAGGGGTGGGCATAAAAACTGCCAAATCAGAAAATTAAATCGAATTGTGACAAAAAAAGATTAAAAACCGTGTTGATAAAAAAAGTCAAAACTGTGACAAAAACTGGACCGGGCCGTCTCAAACCGGTACTTGTTTCAGTTTGAAATTACTAAGAACCGATGGAACCGGATCAAACCGCTTTTCTTCACTTCTCTCCCCTCCTTTATTTATCTTCGTTCTTTTATTGTATATTATGCATTATGTAGACTTTGGTTTTGATAAGAGGCTTCCTATCCTTTGATTTATATTTATATGTACACTTTCTATCTTCCGGTCACAAATCTTGTAGATCTAGTTGTGAGAACTCAAACTTGCTTGAATTAGTGGTTAAAATATGTATTTGGTATTGGAAATAGAAGATTCGAATATATATATATATATATATATATATTTATTTATTTATATATATATATATATTTTTTGGTTAGAATGTTAAACTAGCATGAATTGAACTGGAATAGGCGTGAAGTGAGCCGTACTGTTTTAGTAATAAATTTAAGCAAAACTATACCAAACCGATCTGTTGATATTTCCAGTTCAGATTCCAATTTGAGGGTGAAACCGGGCCGAACTAGACCTTACCCATCCTATGAGTTTCGATCCATTTTTGGATATATTTGGTCATCTGTATAATAAACAGTCAAGATATAATTTCAATACCATTATTTGTCCAATAAATACTTATCACATGTAAAGTGCACCACCCGTTCAATAAATACGTGACAGTTGCAACATAGCATTTTTAATCAGTTGGGGTTGACTTGCTTGGGAATGTCGACATGTTTATTCGCAATTTTACTTTTATCAATCATTACACAACTCTATTACGTGTACAAACCCAATCTGTGCTATGTTTTTATTTAAAAAAATTATATTTCAAAAAAATATAATATGACAGCAGGGCACATACAATTTCTTTCAAGCTGCCCCACTATTTTCCTAGTGATTAAGGTTTGAGTTTTGACCAAGATAAGTTTAACTTCGGACAGAACACCGCAACCAATGAAACTAATTAAGTCGAAATGTTTGACTTACAAAGTTTTAAGACATAAGACATTAAAGTATGAAATGTTGTGGACTCTGCTGCGTTTTCTTAGTTTAATCCGACAGTTGGAGACAGCGTAAGGCATATATCCAAACTCAGCACTCCCCCCTTAGTTCACATCGTCATTTATTTTGTCTCCAACTGCTGCTTCTTGTACATGTTGATCCTTCTGTTATAATCGTGTTCCTCCTCTCCGTAGAGCTCGGGAGCAGCTGCTGATCTTCGTCGAATTTTGAGATGGGTTCGAGACGATCAGAGAGCTCTGCGGCAAACAAGGATCGCCTGCGGTGGACGCAAGAGCTGCATGATAGGTTTGTGGAGGCAGTTACTAAGCTTGGTGGCCCTGATAGTAAGTCTAATTAATCTTGGTTCATGAAGTTTATTAGTTTAACGTGACGTGAATATTGTCCCAGTTACTCGAGAAACACTTTGAGTGTAAGTTGTAACCTATGTTTTAGTCCCTCTCCTTATATCACATGATATAAGAGGTCACGTGATGTGAGAGAGAATGAAATGCGAATACATGCGAGGTTATAAGAGTTCCCCGGTTATTTGATATGATGTGCCTGGCTTGTGCTATTGCTATAGCCTATAGCTGGTGCGTATTTATTTAGGTTTATAATCTGTTTGGTTTTATAGGGGCAACACCAAAGGGTATCTTGAAAGCTATGAGTGTTTCCGGACTGACCATCTACCACATCAAAAGCCATTTGCAGGTTCTTTCTCTTTCCCTTTGTCACGCTCCGATCTGGACATACTGTGTTTAATTTTCAATAATTTTTCTAGGATAGTATCTAATTGTTTTATTTTTCTTTTTATGTGATGATTTTCAGAAGTACAGAATCTCAAAGTTTATTCCAGAGTCGACGAGCAGTAAGTTCAATTTTAATTTCCCTTATAAATTTTGGTACATATGATGACATCTAAACCCTAATGCTTACTTATCTTGTGGTACCATTGTTTTTAATTTGCTTGCACAGAAGGCAAGCTTCAGAGAAAAAACATTACGGAAATGCTGCCTAATTTTGGTACAACATCGTGAGTAATCATGTCCACTCTCCCTAGTTTTTGAATTAAAATGATAATTATTATGCTGTTTGTATCAATTAATTACTGGCTTAGTACTAATTTACTTTGTAACTGCTGTGTTTTTTTAAACAACTTCTAGTGCAGCTCAACTCAATGAAGCCTTCAAAATTATGCAGATACAGGTACACAGGAGACTCAGTGATCAACATGAGGTAGATATATAATATCCAATTAATTATAATTATGTAAAACCTATACGTCCATATAAATAGTTTGGCTATGGAACAAATGTCCGTTCTTTATTAAAACCATACTGTTATGCCGCTATTGTGCCGATATCTTTTGTCGCAAAAAGAACCTACTAATATCCTACACGGAGAATTTCTGTCTCATGAATACCAAAATTTACATGGTCATTGGTCACTAAAAGTTACTAAAATGGTTCTCTTTTTCGTGGTTTTGTTTTGAAGGTGCAAAAGAACCTGCAACATAAACTTGAATCCCAAGGAAGGTTTCTTGAAAGATATTCAGCAGAACGCCAAAACACAAACAAGAACCGTCCTATCGTGATCACAAAACCTAGAAAAGCACCCTTGTCGAAGACATCGCTCCCTTCTCTCTGTGACCACTCGGAATCAAATGCAAAGGACTTTGCATCCGACTCGGAGCCTGACAGAAGCGAAACACAGTCATCTGCAGAACAATTCCAAACTCTGAAGAAGCTCAGGCTGCACCATCATCAAAATGACCCTAATGTCCAGTTTGCACTTAACTCAGAGTTGTATACTGCTCAAAGCCACAGCTTGCTTCTCCCCCATGAGGAGGACCATATCAGCTTTCCTTGGAACTTTGCAGCCTGCTCATCTCCTTTAGCAGTGCCCAGCTGCTTTCTATAAATTAAATTTTGATGAGTGCCATATGTTAATATATATACAGTTTGCTACTATAAAGGGGATATTTTGATTTTGTTGCTTCCATTTTGCTTTGCTGGGAAGTTTGGAAGCAATCAAAATATCCATCATAGTATAGTTTTGTAGTTGAAGATGTTTCCTAATAAGATCATCGGCATGATATTGGCACCACTTTCTCTATTGCCAAATGGATGAATACATGCATAAATATAAATATTCGATATGGGGTTTAGGCTGGGTTTTTTTCTGAAATAAACTCACACTATACTACATTGTTATTGTATTCTTTTGTCTGGATTGACCATACAAGAGGAACTTATTCTTCTTTTGTATGTGGTGAGGAGAGATTTTAAATACCGAGTATTTAAGCGTAACACCACATGTCATAATATAAGTAAAGAAAATGATATATTATTATGTGTCCCTCCACTTATTTTATGACACTTGAAGTACCTGCCTATAAAACGAACGAGTTTACAACCACTCTTATCTCTATGCTCCACACTCATGGTAATGATGTTGCTGATTACTTGGATTTGATCTCTAATGTTCAGGACAAAGGCTTGAAACAGGCTTCAATTAGCCCGGGATCCTTCCAAGTCTTGTGAGGCATATAGCAGTTTCTAATTAGGATTTGGTTTTCTGGGTCTAACTTTTTGGGTCGAAAAAAGTAAATAAACACTTACAATTAACTAATTCACGTGTTATAATATGGGTGAATTAAAAATTTATATTTCAAAATATATTATTAACATTGGTGGCACAAGATGAGGTTCCTAAAAGCATTGAGGTGGCAATGTCAGGTGGCGTGCTCTGAGGCTTGACACTGGAAACTTCTCCTGGAGAGTCCATGGAGAAGCTGCTAATGTAGAGGAGCTTGAGGAAAGTGAAGGCTACAAATAATTAGTCAACTCTCTTACTTTCTTAGCGTACGTAATATCTTTTGTTAAAAAAAGAACATTGGAAACTCGAAAAAGTAGTACCAAACGAGTTGGGCCGCACAAAACCTAATCGATGTAGATGCTCCCCTCCCGTGTACTATTGGTTACAAAAAAGATGAGAGAGGAATTTTGGGTCAAGTTGGGCCGTTTTGTAAAATTGGTTAATTCAGTCAAGTTGGTCCAACATAAAAGCAGTTGGACTTCACAAAACTATTGCTCCTATATATAATAAATTAACAGTTTGATGACGACTATATATATATATATATATATATATAGAAAATCTCGAAAGTTACACTTAACTAGGAGGACATAAACTTAACCCCTCATAATATAAGAAAATTAATAAAAAAAAATACATGAAAAAGAAGGGGGACATAAACCTTACCTCTAGGGTTGGGCAAACGGGTACAGGACGCACGGATCGGGGCGGGTTTGGGACGGGGCCAAATTTGGTAGAGACAAAACTGGGCGGGGCGGTTCCATAATTTTAGAATCCCGGGGCCATGAACCGACCTGTTCTACCATAATAATTGCTTTACTCGTTCAGTCTGCTTCCCCTACTCCCAGATTACCCCACTTTCTTTCTCAATTCTTGTTCTCTTCTCCCTCCTACCCCTCTACTGCGTCGACATCACAGCAGCCACCAGGCCCACCAAACGAGTCATGACTCACGAAATCACCTCACCATCGGAGAAGACGAAGATTGTGAAGCTCCAGATTGGACCCAATCTGGTCCAACTTGGCCGGTTTCGCGTTGCTCTTGACTTGATCGAAGACCTCATTGCCATGATTCAGGACTGGACTGCCATGGCCGACAATAAGTCCATCAGCGTCGCGAATCCTAAGGTTATTCAACCTGCCATATTACGGCTAGATTACGAGTTCTTATACAGCATGCCATGTTCTGAAATTCTGTATGCAATTTCTAATTTTTTAAGAATATTAATCGGTCTTTGAATCTGGTTGTTTGGTTGCAGCGACGGTCTTGTCATTTGGGAAGATGACTTTGGTATTTTCCTTTTTGTGTCGAGGAAACACGACCTTCAGTTCGTCCCTTTTGTGCTGACCTAAAAAAATTGTAATTGGACCCGTGGACCCATCCCGAATCGGCCCTTTTCAAACGGGCCGGGTTAGGTTCGGTTCTAAAATTTGAAATCCCATTACTTGCCCTAACCCGCCCTGTTGCATTTTCATACGGGTCCGGTCCGGTCCCTCCAAATTGGGCCCGGCTCGTGCCCAGCCCTACTTACCTCTCTAGAAACGAAAACAACAAAGATAGAAAGAAGAGAAAGAGGGAAGGGGGGACATGAAACCCTAACCCCTCTAAAGTTGAACCTAAAGGTCTAAACCTGCATAACAGATCGAGCAACATCACAAGGTAAAGAAGAAAACAAGAAAGTGAGACAAAACTGTATGCTGAGATGCACATTAATTGAAGAAGCAGAAGTCAGGAAAGCCATATAGTTCGAAAAGCAAAGTAGCATGAACCGCCAAATGAGGGGAATCATACCATACCAACGTTGGAAAAGACAATTCCATGTTAGTAAAATTGTTTGCAACAACGTTTCCTTTGTGATATATGTGAGAGACGTAGAAAGTCATCTTCCAATTGCAGTCCAAACAAATAGACCATTGCGTATGAAGAGTCTAAGGAGGATTAAAAAACAGTCGATTGGAAAGCAAAAATAACACAAGAAGAGTTATTTTTCCGACTAAAGACAATGCCAACCTTGCTAATATGCAAACTCTATACCAATAATAATTGCTGAAAATTCTGCTAAAAAAGAAGTTGCAATGACCAATCCCTAGATTGTAACACACCAGCCTCAACTCTTAGTCTTAAGTCTTAACCCTATATGCGTGTGTATTATTTTATATCTTTTGCTATCAACGGTTTGGTTCAGTTAACTCACAGTTTGTAAAAATCAAAATCACATACTAAATTGATTCTTCCTGTTTAATCGAGTTTATAAACCGAATCAACAAAAAAAAAAAAAAAAAAATCAAATCAAATCAACCCAAACAATTTGATTTGGTTGGTTTTTCGATTTGTTACCGATCCCTAATTTATTTCATACTCAATATTTCTCTTCCTAATTTCAGACTTCCTCATATTCATGTAAAGATGTCATTAGGATAGCCCTATCTTGTTAATTCATTCATGGTGGACTCCACTCAAAGAAGGAAAAAATGAATATAATCATAATCCAAGAAAACCTACTTCTAGAATGCAAAGAGTGTGTCGACTAGTCAATATATAAACGTATAGAGGAAGTATCTTTACTCTATTAGTAAGTAGTAAACTTGAACATCATCTTTCCTACTTCTAAATATATAATGCATGATCCTTAATGGACATGAGTGCGTTTCCCATTGTGTATAACTTTGTTGGCCAACACCTGCATGCCTGGAATGATCGATGAGTGGATGGTCGATGATAGTGCCTTTGAAAGTGGGATATTTAGTGAGCAAGTCAAAACCCCCTTTGTAAAAATCAAACTTCACAATTTGACATAAAATAAACGTGCATGAAACAGTTGTATTCTCTCGTACGTTTGGATTTCTTTGAGCATTGTCTTGTCAATGCTTTTGTGCTTGCTTACACTTCATTTTCTCTCTTACTTTCAGACTTCTTTGAGAATTGTCTTGTTAATGTTTGTACTTTACACTTCATTTACAATCACACTAATTTCGATCTTATCTTTATTTAAATTTCCTTAAGTCCTATTTCGATTCTTCATCCGACCATTATTATATGCACTCGATATTGGAGTAATTATAGACTCATTGCAAATTTGTCAGGAGAAAATTGGAGCAATGACCATTGACTTTGGCTTTATTGAAGTTTTTATCTCTAAACTAAAAATCTTTGACTACCAATCTTCTGAATTTGTCACAATGTGAAGCCATGATCTTTTTATTAGCACTGATAGAACTTTCATCCAAAATAAAGTGTTTAAATGGCCAAGTAAGAAACAATAAATTTTGATGGAATTACCCAAAAAAATCATTGCTCGACATTATTACAATTTAAAGATTAAATAACCACATAATTTTAGAAGGGTGCTTTAGAAATTGAGTTGTGGGTTTGAATTGTTAATAATAAAATATTTAGAATTTGTTAAAATATTGACTGTTGTTAGAGATGAAAAATTAAACTGTTCACTAGCTAGTATAACAAAATTTTAGAACTTCTGTTAGAGATGCTCTTATATATAGATCAATACTCTAATTTTTTCTTTTTCTTAAAGGTGTTGTTTGACATTCTCCAATGTGCACATACATGGCCACTTTTTAAAGTGGTGTCCACCTAAAACCCACATTTACAGTTCTACAATCAGTGCGTACGGAACTAAAACTTCACAACTAAGCCTTGGCACCAAAGGCATGCAGACACATCTTCATTGAACATTTCATATATAATGATATCTTGTTTGTTTCAAGTATACAAGTATATTATAGGGGCCGACTGATAGAGTTCAAACAATATGAAACTTATGCTTATTTTATTAAAAGAATTGGACCACTATACGAATTACCAAGTCTTCGGACTCGTGAGTTTGAGTCGGCAAAGAGAGAACGTACACTTGATTAGGTATATTGAAGAGAAAGGGTAATCTTCATCCTTTCAACTAATATTGCAAATAACTACAAATAGAAAGAAGTGATTTGCAATGGGATATTTCCACATCATGCATAATTTTTATTAATTTTGTTCCTTCACTGGACAAGCTTTTGGTTATCATCGTCAAACTAGCATATGGTGCAATCAATTTACACAAATTATAATGCACGGTGACTAGAGATGTAACAATGCACAATTAGGGCCAGCCTTGAGATTTTGAGAACTCGTTGCAGAACTTGAAGTGAGGCCAGTGTCATACGATGTCGCATGAAAAATACTAATTTCAGGACCGATAGCATACAATAACAGTCAACTCAAATTTAATCTATTAAAAATTTCAGTAATGTTCACTCAAACAAGATATATATTTTTAGATTTTAAATATTGCATTGTCCAATCTTCATTAAAATACGTTCACTACAGGAAAACAGAGGCCTCCATGACCAAATTCTATGCAACGCCTAAAACATGGATATGAGAATCATTTCAATTTTTAACATTCTCTGTGTTTACTAACCCATGGAATAGTAAAAATGTGAGTTTCTCCTTAAAATCCGCAATTAGATACCAAAAAGCAAGAATTAAATCAACAATGGAGGTGAAGGGGACTTGAACGACTTAGGGATGTTTTTGAGTGATGAAATTCCTGATCAGTTGGGAAAGTAGTTCAAAGCAGAAGTAAGATCTTTGAGGGTGATTAGGATTTAGAAGAAAGGAAAACACCACTACTTAGAGAGAGTTCCAGCTGGGGAATAAGGTGTGGTTTTGTTAATCCATTCTTGTACTGATCAACTTCCGACCTGTCAATTATATTTTAATTTGGACATTTTGTGGAGAGTCAGGCCATTGCCGCGCCGACTTTAACCATACCGGATTTGTGCCAGATTCATGCCGGAGTAGCTGATTGTGCATCTCTAGTGAGAAGCTAATGCTTGAGGGAAGTATAACATTAATAAATATGCACATAACATAAGGTGAATTTACAAATATCACATTGAAAGTCTAGTACTTGACTTATCCCATGCAATAGTTCCACGTAATTCTTTGGAAAATATAGAATAGCTTTATTAATTGGTGGAGTCTATAACAAATTACAAGATTATTTCAGTGCAGCAACACCACCATATATAATATATTGTGTTCTAATAAAAGATCATGGAGACTAATACTATTCATAGGATTTTAAAGATTCAACTTGTGCCTTTCCACAAGGCCCCTTCATCCTAATATAAAGCCGATACTCATCAAATGTCATAGGCGAGTAAAGGGCAGGTCGAACATTTGTGACAAGAGCTTTGGCAGGTTCAATCATCAAATCACTTTTTGGGTTGTAAAACAAGGCCAGTGAAACTCTGTCTTCAACTGAATTCACAATCACTCTATGTTCTACACTTTTGTAAATTGCATTGCTCAGCACCTGAGTTTGATCTCCGACGTTCACGATGAAGGCATTAGGAACAGGCTTCACAGTCACCCAATTTTCACCTTTACGAACTTGAAGTCCAGCAACATTTTCATCAGGTAAGAGAAGGGTCAGGCCACCTGGGTCAGAGTGTTCTGAGAGACCAAGGGTTAGATCTGGTTGAGGGCATTTTGGGTAGAAATTGACCCGTAAACATGCCCCAATATTTTCTTCTCCTCCGAAAGCATCGAGAAGTTGGTCTTCCCCAAGGCCAAGGTTTAGAGATAACACCTTCATCAGAATCCCACACAGTTTAATTGTTTCTTCGCTGTATTCTTCAATCAATTTCCTAAAACAGAAGCCAAATATTATAGCATGGAGTGGATTTACAAATATCACATTGAAAGTTAAATTAGTAATTTGACTTGTCACATGCAATTTTCCTAGTAATTCTCTAAAAAGTACAAAATACTTCTATTAATTGCCGAAGTCTATGGCAAATTACATTACTAATTATTTTAGTACAACAACAATCACATACTTATTAATATATACTTATTATATATATATATTTGGAAATATTTAGATTGTTTAAGCTTTTTAGCATACGTTTATGAATTTATAAAGAATGCAAAAGGTTAGTCGCGCACGTATATGCATGTCTCATAGTTAGTTAGAATCAGTCGATACGTGTTTTTACTGTTCTATGTGTACCAAATAAGGATTCTTATAAATAAAAAAAATGCAATTTACGTGTTGTAGTTCGAACAATTTGCTTAGGTATGACCTTCATGGAAAAGGCGAAAATGCCACAACGTAATAACATAGATATGCTTTGTGGAAAATTTGCCTTTTTTTTTTTTTTGTAATTTTTGAAAAGTTAGAAAGGAAATTTTAGTGGAAGCATGACTAACAGATTTTTCTATAAAAGGACTCAGATCAGTAGGTGACAAATATCGGTATGCCCAAAGTTTGGAAATATGAAGTTATGTATCTAATAAAACCAAATTTTTCTTTTTGCATTATTTTTCATATTCAACATCAAATATTTGGTAAGATATTGATATCACATATATAGATATGTTCACCTAAGAGATTTAGCACACTTTGAGAAGAAAATTTGATCAATTTCTGTTTATATACGTGTCTAAAAAGCCGCCTAAAAAGCAAAACAGACCGATTCTATTTAGGCATTATATAATTAGAAAAAGAAAAGTCATAACAAGCACGTTTTCAATGATGAAATACTTTCATATCAGAAAATGAAAAATGAAAAGTACCTGCATGAAGTTGGGACAGCTGGCCATTTGTTGTGGTTTCTGATCTGAGGAGGCATGTAATGAAGAAAGTAATAATCACTCCAATCCAGAATAGCCCCCTTCTCAACTCCCAGCCGACTTCCGTACCCTTCGTACGTACTCGGCTTGTTGGAGTACTCCTGCTTCGCCTCCAGAGGCAGGCTGAAGAACTCGCGCCATGTGTCCCTCGCCCGCTTCATCAGCTCGTGGCTCACCCCGTGGTTTACCACCTGAAAAAAACCCCACTCCCTGCAGGCGCTCGAGATTGAACGCATCGTTGCCTCGCGGAGGCTCCGGTTGTCGCTCAAAAGGTTTTGGAGGTCAATGATCGGAATGTTGACGTCAGCATCACGGTGGTTGTTGGTGTTTGGCGGTGATGGTCGTTTGGATGGTGGTTTGATGTAGAGGTCAGGGATAGCGGTTATGCCGCTTTCTGCTAAGTACTGGACTCTCACGATAGGCTCAGGCCAAGACTGCAAGCAACTCATTGTGGTTATGCTTCTAGTGAGATAAGTTTAAATCTGCAATGCAAGAGTGTGACTGTAAGAGGAGGAGATGGGAGGTTTATATAAAGTAGTGGAAGGAGGGTGAGGGTGAGGGTGAGGGTGGGGGTGGGGGTGGGGGTGAGGGTGGGGGAACTAGCCATAGTTTCGGCGCCGTGAGCAACTTGATTTTCTCATCACCATAATTATAAAAGAAAATAATACTTATGAATAATTTGACATACATATCAATTAAAAATAAAATTTCCAACAAAAATACAATTAAGAGGAGAAGAAAAGGAGAGAAATCAAATTAAAGCTGCTTGGAGGGTTCACTTTTAAGAAGTGGCAGCTAGCACGACAGCATGTCCTAGCTTGGGATGGCTGACATGGGCTGCATAAACTGCATGACTACTTGTGGCTGAGCTTGTGTCGCTCCATCTGCCTTTTATCTTTGTGTACCACTATGATTGAAATATATCACAATACATTTATTGATTTGTGCTGAGAGGTCTTTATCCAATAAAAAAAAGGGAGAAAACTTGATATAAAATAATATTAGAAATATTCTATTTTATTAAAATAGGTCCCATTTTTTTAGTTTATTATTTTATTATCAATAATTATTTTTTAATGATATAATTTACTATAGGATTTAAATCTCTTCCTATTTATTATTTTAATTATTTCTTTTTCTTCTTCCTCCTCCTCTTCTAAACACCATTCATATAGGTAATTTCTTCTTCTTCTTCTTTTTGGATAATCAACTTGTACACATATAAATGTGTCTTAGTTGTAGGTATATTATATTTTTGTACCTTTTAGTTAGGTTTCGTATCTCGTTTATAGGTATATTATCCATTTATTTATTTGTTTCTTGAATTAGGTATGTTCTGCAAGTGGGTTTATATATGTTAGTTTATTAAAAAAATTTGTTTTTTTTTTTGTCAAACGATAAATTTTATTATTAGATGTTAGATTAGTCACCGACGGGATTCGAATCCACGCTGTCATGCAACGGCTCAACTCCTTTCCACCATTGTAATAAATGGTCACTTGCTAATTTTTTTTTGTTAGAATATAATAAGTAGATTAAAAATAATTTTTTTAATAAGTAGATTAAAAATAAAGTAATTTTCAAATATTCAAAATTCAAAAATACAAACAAAAAGATGCATGAAATTAGAGGATTTTAATTATCTCTAATATTAAAAAATGTAAAAAAAAAGATAAAAGTGAAGAAAAGGTAATACTAGACTTAATCTAATAGCATGTTGATTTTTTTGACCCATATCTAAATGCCTCTAAAAAAATTATAACTACACTATATCTTGAATCTGAACTATGATTAAGATCAGGTCTTACTGAAATCGGATTTCCTTTTTGTGTCATATGCGCTTAGACTTTACTTTACCCATTTTTATTCACGGTCCAATATTTGTTCTCGTCTTTACACAATTCTGTTTAATCTTCTATGTTGTTCTTGTTGATTTCTTCAATTTAATGGCTAGATATAAATGAATGTAAAAAAAAGAGAAGAGACGTGTAATTATCATTTCCCTCTGCAAATTCTACATTTCTTTCTTTCCTTTGTTTCCCTCTGCAAATTCTACATTTCTTTCTTTCCTATGTGTTCAACTAGTTAGTTGAATAGTTTAATTGGTATGTGCATGCACATTATCCATTAAGTTGCATATGCAATTTACCGCTTGAATAACGCAATATGAATGAACATGGATTGAGTTGTAAACAAAACGATTAACCTATGTAAAAATTTCATTTATTATTGAGCTTTATAGTTGATGAGACTATTTTTTATGAAAGTTGATACCTCTGTAAAATCTTTTGTTTATTATTGTGCTTTATTAAGTTGTTTAGGTCCACTCTAAAATCTAAATCATCGAAACAAATCGCAAGGTTCCAACTGATGTATTAGTAATATTTTATGTTTAGGTTAGTTCAAAACCTCATTTATCTCTAACTATAAGATAGTCTCATCTTCTCTCTGTCACACCTTTCTTAGCTAAAATTGAAAGTAATTTTTCAAAATTGAAAGTAATTCAAAACCTCAACTACTTGTATTCTACTAGCTAATCTTAAGCTAATATCAAATGAATATCCTCCATATACTGAGGTACTAATTTGTGGACCAATATGGTGCCCTAGATAAAAGTAGACAAGGCATGTAGTTATCCAAATTCCTTTTCCTTTTTCCTTCCTCTCACATTGCTAAGATATATATGTATATAATTTTTTATATCTCCCATTAACTTTTTGTATAATATATTATCTACGTAATCCTAAAGTATATATACATAAACAAAGGAGGACCGACTTGGGGGAAGGGGAGGGGGGTCAACTGACCCTCCGAACTCCTGTGAATCTTCATGGATGACTTGGGTACTGCCATTTTGAAGGTTGGAGTTGCCCTTCATATATGGCCTCCAATTGCTTGATAAAATGAGTAGAGAGGTTTTGCCTCTTTACAGTCTAGTCTTAATATAATTTATCTTTGGTGTATTTGTTGGTTGTGATTACAATTGTAGGGAAAAAAAAAACCAAGTAAAAGACTATCCAAAAATGCAAAGTACATGAAATGGTAATCTCAGAGAATGAACAAAACATCATCATTCTTGGACAAACATATTAATGGGATGCAATGATATCAATCAATTTGTTAGTGTGTTCAAGATACGTGTGTTCTTTTGTTATGCATTCATATGGGAGCAGCCTTGAAACATGTTAGTTACCCATGCAATTGAGGCATTAACAGGTGTGCAATATGCTTTTGCAAATGACTTCAGGCTTATCAAGACTCGATGAAATGGTGATATGCATGCTATATTTGTTTAAAAAATTTTGCGCGCTGTGTGCGTTATTCTTATGAACCCCTAATAATATTTTATGAATCCGCCACTGTACATAAACCGTAATACATCCTTCCTGGATTATTTTTGCTAGATTTCACGGACTGTCTTGCACGTGTATAGAAAGTTATACAACTCATGTGCATTTATATTTCGTTACAAATGAGATGAGAAATGTCATCGAAACTTCACTGCTCTCCAAAATTAAATACATAGAAATATGAATATTAATATTGGGTTTTCCCTCAAACGAAAAAAGAGATATCTCCTTCCTCTTTATTCTTTATTCTTTATTCTTTTTATTTTTAATTAAGAATATCTTCAAAAAATAGGTCTAAAGCGTAAAATCTAAATATTTGGTTTTAGGTTGAAAGAAAATAATAAAAGTTTAAGATTTACACCCTAAAATTTAAGATTTATACTAGAAACCTCCCCTAATACTCAAACGTAAATTTTATGGTGGGATGTGGGATGTGGGATGTGGGATGTGATGTATTCATAATGAAACAAAAAAAAAATATCTTAGTTGTCCTCAATTCCTTTTTCTTAGATAGATATGTTAGCCTACTTTGGATCAAATAATTAACTAAAATCCCTCTACATAACACATCAACACTATTAAGGAAGAAGTTTATAGTTGCCTTGGTCTTCAACTCACAACAAACCTTAAATCCTTAAATCCTTAAATCCTGGTCTTGGTCTTAACTCATAATTTATCCACACAGTCTCATCATTTACTACAATTATATAGGTTGAGAGCTTCTTTGATAACAATTTCATTTTTGGTTTTTGATTTCACATACTCTTCTTCTTCTCTTTTTTGTTTTTTTTTGTTTTTTTTTGTTTTTTTTTGTTTTTTTTTTTTGTTTTTAGGAAGATGTAAAGGTAAAAGAGTTCGGCATCACCCTTCTTTCCGTATACACTTTCATCATATCTTAAGCCACAAAACATGCACACAAAAAACGAAATACCGAAGCAATTATTAAACATGTCCTAATTAAGCTTTTCACCTCCATATATCAAGATTCAGATGTCATGCTTATGGTTTTTGAATAATTAACCTAATACGTAATTGTAATATTAGTGGTTGTGCGCTTGGTACACAATTAAGCTTTCTTGTGATATATGCAATTTCGGCTGAAACACAACTATCGTTAGGGTTATGACGGCATCAACCTCAATGACTCGATCACTTTAATTTGTTAAGGAAGCTGCAAGCATCACCGCCTGCACTGTTACCTTAATTATAATATTACAAATATAATACAAAGTCCGCTATTAGACAATCTTTGGCCGACATTTCGGTGGAGGGCTGAAGGTTTTTCATCACGTGGGAAACATTGGCTAGAAAACATTAAGAAAATGTGACATAGTGGCGATGATATCAGCCAGGCCATACCTTGGCCTTCCAAATCCGTTGTCCCCCGAAGGCCCAATATTTCCACAGAGTCCTTTTCAATTTTATTTGTTTATAAATTTATGTATAGCTATGTGATAGAGATGGCATATAAGAAATTAAACCATTTCAATGTAAATACTTTTATATTTCATAAAGAAATCTCGTAATATGTTTATTTTATTTTTATAGGTAGGCATTATTTCACTCAACGATATTAAAAAGAGTTAACAGTTCAAAACTGCTGGGGCTCTTATTCTCCTGCCTTAAAAAATTAGAGGTGTAATAGAAAGTTTCAAGCTAATTAGCTAGTTTTTTACTTTTTGTATTGTTTTTCCAAAGGACACGTGAAATTTAATGTGGAATTATATATTAACCAAGATGTTGATGTTCTAGCAAATCATGGCATCTCTTGATCTTGTTTGGTAGGCTCCTACTTTCATCCTTTTATATTAATATCGAAATGATGTGGGTTTTCCAAGCTACCGCCTTCGATAGATTTTCTTTGTTTTTTACTGGTGTGGATTTATTGAGGCACTTGGTGTGCTTGTTTGTTTTTCATGGTTTCATTCATTGCATGGTTAGGCTTCTTGTCACGAAAAATCGTATTATTTTTAATTTTCTATTAATAAATGTACCTCATAGTCATTTTCCAAGACGACAATGTTGGAGTGGGATTGACGAAAAATTAAAATGTGGAGTTATAAATTGTTTTAATTGCATCAATTTTTGTCATGTTATAAAGGGTTTCAAATGTTTAATATATGTAATGAGCATGGCGATTATTCTAGCATAGATTGCACAACGATGTTGTTGTTAGACATGTCGAAGTGGATTTCTCTTCACATTGCACTAATTATTAGCATATATGAACATTATTGATGTGTTACTAATTAAATTTGTACTTTAATTCAAGTTGAAATTTGATGATCATTGTAGTGAAATTTTATATGATTTACAATGTACCATATTATTTGATCCACACGTTTAATATATGTAACACCACCCTATATTTATATAATACATGCTCCACTATTTTTGGAAAATGGTTGTTTCTACTTTCTAGCCACTTTTGTAATAATATAGTCTTGAGATAGACAAAAAAGTAGGGTAGGTTTGAGTTTTAAATAAGAAAAAAAAATAGATGGATTAGAGGAAAAGTAAAAAAAAAAACCTAGCCGCCTGAGAGAAAAAAAAACCTAGCCGTCTGGAGAGAAAAAAAACCTGGTCGTTTTGGGGTTGCCCTTAATCTCTCTCTCTCTCTCTCTCTCTCTCTCTCTCTCTCTCTCTCTCTCTCTCAATTTTTCCTATTTTTGATTTTGGGGTAGAAATAGTTGGGAAAGTCGCCACCTTTTGGCTGACACACAATTAATATAAGAATTTGGTTACAGTTGTCATATTCGAAATGGATAAGGAGCTACAAGGCGTGAAATCTGTCAAATTATGATTTCAGGTTTAGCGAGTACGATATTAAGAATTTAGCCCGTATGGTGCTACGGATCTCTTCGAGATGTCAAGAGGTTGTGAAGCAGCGAAACTGTTTGATTTGATGAATCTACTTTCCTTTTATGTTTTAGGCTCATGGGGAGTTGATTAGGTGATGTAGTAGGCATGTGTGCATCATGCAACTTGTCCCAATGTGATTTGAGAGTTATTGTTGCTACACGATCTCGACGCAATATGGTATTTATCAATTCAATTGATCTCTTTAATATTGTGCTTCCTGGCTAATGAGCTAGGTTTTCAACAAGTGTTTGAAATCTACTCTTTGTTTTGCAATTGATCATGTTTTATTGTAAATTTCAAATCAAGTTTGCAAGGATTCTTTTTGGGTTGAATTTTTCATGAATATGTATTTGTAATGTCTTTATTCTATGAATAGAATATCGTACTTATTCTTCTTCTTAAAAAAGATATAGATTAAAAAATCTCTATCTTTGTTGACAGTATGAATCCTACACGTATTTTTTTTTATCCATGTACTAAGATTGCCCTTGGGCTCACATGTGAATAGCCGTTGGATTCACTCGTGAATAGCTTGCCTAATAGTTTAAATAATATTTGGGGTCTCTCTTTTATTGTGAAGTGAGATTTTGAGATGGATGGTCACATTCTAATAGGATATCACAGTATATTATTTACGTGTGAACCTAACGATTCACGTACTTTCACATTATCTAATATAATGTTGTCCATATATTAAGCTTATAACGATATAAATATTTCCCTCCTATTTTCATTAGTTTTAAGATAGAAACTCACATTGAGTGAAATAGTTTATTGGGAAAAAAAATAGAGTCTTAACGAAACACTTTTGGTACTGTTCACTTTTAACGTTAAAGACATTTTTACTCTAAAAAGTCATTCTTGGTACTATTCACTTACAACATATTTTTGTCCTTTTGGTTAAAACTCAAAATTTTCAAACCTTTTTCATTAATTTTCCTAAAAAAAAAAAAACCATGTACGGCCACTTCGTTTGGAGGTGGACTTCGTAACAACAATGTTGGTACACCATGCATGTCGACTGGGAGAGAAAAGAGACCACCACAGGTTGATTTCCTTTGAAACTTAAAGCAGGCCATCACATCTACACATTTTTTGTGATTATATTGATTAGCTTGATCTCTTTATTGCAAAAAGGTATGAGGCAGATGGTTTGATAAGGACCAGGATCCTCTCCTGAGCTAAGGATGAGGATCCTCCTCATCAAGGGGTGTGGACCGTTGGATGAAAATTCAACGACTACAATTATTATAACTTTAAAGGGACCCTCCCTGTTTGTAGCCGTTGGATTTTCATCCAACGGCCCACACCCCTTGATGAGGAGGATCCTCATCCTTAGCTCAGGAGAGGATCCTGGTCCGTTTGATAAGGGCTAAATGACACCTGCCAAAACTTCCAATCACATGGTACGATGCTCTCTCTCACGTGAAGTCCATGGTCCATCCATGCTCGTGGTTCATGCCACTGGTCCCGGTGTGAGGGCTCACCCTTACCCACCATGCCTTTCTGAGCAATGAAATTATATAGTTGGATTGGTCATAATGTCATTCATCAATAGTGATGTAAAAGTAACAAATTAATGCATGTGTCAAATTATTTGCTTTCCATCTATTCTAGTGGTTCAAAAAGATTTCACCTGTGACTCGAAACCGTTTACGAACAATTGGAGCTTTCTGTTGAGGAAATGAAATTTTTACTGCCAGTTGATGCCATTGTAGACTTGTAGCAATTGAGAACACAAGAACATGGCCACGTACCCAGTACATATATACAACATGTTTGACATAAAAGTATTGACCACCACACTATGATTTCACCAATGTTTTGCCTCACCCAACATGGGAATCAAACTCAATGATTGAAGTCTCTTGTGCCCAACTTGATCTTAGAATGTGAATCGAATCCAACCAAGGGTGGAAAACTAGAGCTTAAAGTATACTAGAATGTCGACCTTATTAGTTGTTTCACAATCCAACGCCAATATTTCTTAAAAAATTAAAGTTGTATATATCACCCTCTAAGCATTGCGTTATTGCTTATATGTGTATAATAAGCTAATCATGGAAACCCATTAAAGAGCTTTTGATAAGCAGAAAGTTATGTCTGGTTCATATGGTGACAACAATTAGGGGGAATGCCCAACAAGCACTTTACAGAAAAGCCATGGGGGTGCATGTGCACTAAAATGTTTCAGGTAACATCAACAGTGATGCTTCACTTTGGACTACAAGATCGATTTTCCAATTTCCACCATTTGGAGAAAGGCATTTTCACTTTGTCCCAATTTACAAGTGCTTTTGAGTTTGACCATTCAATGATGCAAACCAAAACATGGGAAATGAGAAACTTATTCGTTTTGCTTGGTTTTTGCCGGTGCAACTTATTTGACCATTTAAAGTTGCAAGTTTTCATCTTTCTGAACGTGCAGAAACAGAATGATTAAAGCATGATAACTTGAAGATGCTATTATCTTATCGTCATGTTTTGGATTTCAAATTTTATTTGTTTTTTTGTAAGGTAAGAGATGGACGCAAACCTAAGTCTGCGGAGTTTAGGGCTGTATCAGTGAGGTCTTCTCAGGGACAATATATATTCTTATCACTTACAAGATGATGGAGTTTGATTGAGTTGTCTACTGCAAAAAGCTAGTGTGAACTCATAACAGAACAACAATCAATTATGAAAACATGATTTAAGAGGGGTTTTAAAACGTTGTAAGATATTTGGCCTTGGTCATGCTGGAAAACAATAGGGGATTGATTTAAGCACCCCTTTTAATTCCATTGATTCTCCAACCATTTATTCAATCCAATGGTTAGAAACGATAAAGAAAGTGCAGAAGATGAAAAACGAAAGTGAAAAATCAATTCTCAAACATTACATTACTGATCACTTCAGCCTAATTATTTTTATGATAATTGATGATAGTAGCTATAGCCACATATTCTTACAAATTAATGAGTTGCAAGTTGGCCTAGTAACCTTCTCATTTCTCTTTTTTATAAAGCAATTCTCTTGTATTTCTAGGATTAACCTAATGTTGAGTCTGAGTAGGGTGATGAGTAAGAGCAGGCTAGAGATCCAGAGTTCAAAACCCTTTTTCTTTTTTTTTTTTCAAATTGTCTTTATTTCTTGACCCAAAAAAAGTCTAGTATTTCAGTTAAATAGAAAAGCCCTAAGCTCTGATTCTCTTTAGGTTTAGCCAAAATGCTGATGAAGGATAGTGTAATGAGTTAGGATTATAACAAATTCAAAGTTCGGTTCCTTCCAATACCAAGCAGCTGACCATCATCATCCGTGTGACCTACCTTAGGGCTGCATCTAAAAATTGGAGCCTAGATGGTTAAACTGATATGTTTTCCAGGGGTTCAATTTATAAGCATGGGAGAGAGACAACAGGTTAGATAAAATATAAAAATAGAAAAATATTATCCAAATTCACACAAAGAATCTCTAGAAGTTGAAAATCAATTTTGCATGAAATGATTTCACGTTGATTAAAATGCTTGAAAAGTCCATGTCAAACCTAGAGATTGGTTGCCATGTAAATGGTAAATGGTGAACGCCTAGCACAGAGCCATCCTAATGCAAACTATGGCCTGTGACGAAAATGAAATGATGGCTTCCAATACTTTAAATATGATTTTTTTTTTCCAAAACAATATTAATTTGAGGTGCATCATATTAAATTTATGAGAATACGAGATTTTTTTCTTTCTTTTGAATCAATAATAATGAAAAATTAAAGCATATAATATGGTATAAAGAAAATATAAGGCATAATTTAAAGTAAGATCAAAGATGCATACTTTGTTTGTCTTACTTATGAATCGCCTCCTCCTGACATAAAAATAAACATAAACATAAACACAAACTTAAACAATAAAGGGTGATATTGAAGAAAGTTGAGATTCCACCATAAAACCAATTGGTAATATGCAAATATCTCTCATCTCATCAACGTGGATTTCATTCTTAACAAGCCTTCTCATCATAGAGGGAGGCAGCTAAGGCCCACTGGGGGCAGCTGCCTTCACTAAAGTTTTGTGAAGGAAAAAGTTATGATGATTTTAGAAAGTGCGAAGAACATATCGGTCATATTAATGCTGCTCCTTTAGTGGAATATAAGGAAAAAGACTTGCAACTTGATTTTTTCTATAATTTTAGTACTTTAAATAATTTCAGTTTATATTCCCATCATTGTAATTCCTACAATTTATGGCATAATGAAGCTTGCGAAAAAAGAAAGCTCCGTCTATGCTCTTCACGTGAACAACACAAATTGGATGACGTGGAGCGTGTGTGATCGTTTGGCTTCACACGTGAGACAGTTAGGCTTTGATACCATGGAAATGTTCCATCATAAAACCAATTGGCAATATGAAAAGTAGCCTAACTACTTATAAGCATATATAATGTCTCTCTTCTTATCAATGTGAGATTCATTTTCAAGAGATACGTAGAGATTTCACCATGTGGGAATCCATCCGAGTTGCTTTGTGTTTTATTTTATTTATTTACTTGTTTTGTGAGAATGATCATGTAAACAAGGCTTGATACATGATATGTAGTAGCTGCAGCAGCAACAACAGCCAACAGCAGCCAGCCATAATTTGCGCATTATCTGATTCTGTAGATTATTATGGTGCAAAACAAACTTTAAATTATTAAAGTGCATACTTTGGCAGATTGGGAGAAAAGTGAATGTGTTTGAGATGGAGATGATGTGCCTATTTGGCATGACAGAGACTGAGAGTGACTGTAGACCTGGCTGCGCCTAATAAGGCACTGAAATTCATGGAGTTTTTGGAACAGAACTGTCAGACGTCTTTTAGGGTTTCTTCCACGTATATAACTTTTCTTCGGTGCCATTAGTTATTTGTACTGAACATTTTGTGGCCTTTAGATCCCATCCAAGGGCCCAGAATCATCACTGGGTGACCGGTTGTTCCTGGTTTAATTGCAAAATTGGGTGTCAAAGGGGATAGTTGGTAGATTTGCATAGCAAGTCACAAATTTCGAACAAGACATTGCAAAAGAGTCGACTTTTGAAGCAGAACGTGAAATTCTTGAGTTTTCCGGCGAGTTTCTGGCCGAATTTTGTCGAAACCGGTTGTCTCCACCAACCGGCCAGATCGCTTCATTTCGCTCTTAGATTTGTAATTCGTCTATTGCATGTCGCTTTCTATTTCGTTTTGAAAGAAATCGAGAATAAAAAACTAAATCGTGTGCCACCACCATCAGTTAGATTGTCTCACCTTCAGGAACTCTAAGCCAATTTTAGACGAGGTCCATGGACGTGCAATGACGGTGTTAGGACATTGGATTATTAGGCAGTTGCTAGTCTATCTTTTATGGTATTTTGTTTTATCCTTGTAAGTGTTGGTTTCATCTAACGGTAGGGAATGTGGTGATGTGTTCCAATCGTGAGCACTTCCCCTCTAGGGTTGTATATAAGCTTCATTTCACCATTTGGGAAAGGTATGAATGAAAATCAAATGTTTTAGTTTATTCCTTTTCCTCTTTTCTCCATACCCTCTGCACTGTTTCAACCTCTGGTCCTATCATATGGTATCAGCGACATGTTGCTACCATCCATGGGTAAAAGCAAAGCCTCCGTGGTAGTGGCCGACATCACGGAGGCCGACCTGGAACTGGAGTACCAATAACACCAAATCCTAGAGCAGCTAAATGGGTTTCATGATTCGATGTCTCTGTTAGCCACTAGCCATGAATCCTTCCAATCGAACTTGACGGATATTCAAGCTTCCTTGGCTAATATCAGTCTTGTCCAGAACCATTTGATGGAGGAGCTCCGTGCCTCCAAGTAACAGCCGTCATCAACAACCCCCATTTCCCAGACTCCGATCGGCTCTCTCCACATTCCCCTGGGCATAACATCCACTCCACCGTCCCAAACCTCCCAACCCTTTTCCGCTGGTCCACCTCCAACATGGGGTACCCACTACTATCGCTCCCCCCTCTCTCTCATATTCCTTTCCCCAAGTCACAGGTTACCTATAGGCGTCATCTTTCATCTCGACCTCTACCACCACACTCTGTCCCTACTTCCCTTCTTCTTCGTTTCACCTTCCCCAACTGCCGATCTTCCTTCTGGGGGCATCACCAACCTTTACCAGCCCGAAATACATGAAAATCGAGCTCACCCGATTTTTCGAAGACGATCCGTATAGTTGGCTGGCCCTAGCAGAGGAATATATGGATTATCACGGGGTCAACGTCACCAACTGGGTCACAATTGCAGCGTTCCATTTCATTGTCGATGCTGCCCTTTGGTTCAAATGGTACAAGCTGCACATTGAGTCTGAGCTTTGGGTCACCTTTACCGAAGCTTTGCTCCAACGATTTGGGTCGGGTGACCAACTGGACTTCAACATGTCTTTTTCCCATGTCTCTAAAAAAGGCACACTGGAGGCCTACATCAACGATTTCATTGGTTTGTCCTGTTGGGCCCAAGGTTGGTCTGATTCCCAACTCTTAGGGGTTTTCCTTGGTGGGCTTAAGTTGGAACTTCAGGATGACATTTTAGACCAGGCTATTCGCTTATTGGCCCGTGCCATCGAACTTTCCCGTATCTACGACAACAAGCACCAACATCGCCGAGGCCCATTCCGCCATTTCCCTACCCGACCCACCTTTACAGTACCGGCCTCATCATCATCTTCTCCACCTCCACCTCCACCTCCTAAACCAATTTCGTCCTCTCCGGCGAGGCCACCACTGCGCACTTCCCCTACGAAAGTTAAGAAACGTCTTGCCTGGGGCCAATGCCTTTACTGTCCTAACAAATACTACCCTGGTTATACATGTGCCACCCCTCATTTACTACTTCTAGATGTCGCCGCCGTCTCTAAGGCCGCTTCCGAAACACATACTGACGACCTTCTGTCGATGCCTGATGAAACTTAGTTGGAGGACCTCATTTCCATCACCCTCAATGCATTGGTTTCTCCCAAACGCACTCGATGTCATGTTATGCGTTTGGTGGGTCACATTAGGACTTTACCTATTTAGGTTTTTATGGACTCCGGGGTCGATCTTAACTTTCTCAACCTCACCATAGCAACCCGCATTGGCCTCCGCATCGACAGCTCCCAGATCGAACTCGTCGCGGTTGCTAATGCTCGCATCTGTTACACCAACAGGCTTGCATACAATGTCTCAATTCACTTGTAGGATTATGTTTTTTCCTCGGATATACGACTCTTGTCTGTTCTAGGGTGCGACTTGGTTTTAGGGGCTAAATGGTTGGAATCCTTGGGTTACGTTGGCTGGCACTTCAAAAACAAAATCATGGAATTCCAAGTCAATGGCAGTAATTATCGTTTAGTGGAACTACGATCAACTGATATCTTTCCCAACCCACCCTTATCCTCATTTATCTCCTCACGGAAGGTCATGGGTCCCTTGGTCACTTTCTTGATGCATGTTCCATCACCACTTGAGGGAGTCCCGGCCATTCTACCACCTATTGAGCCGCTTCTGCACACCTACTAAGACCTTTTCACGCCTCTAACGGGTCTTCCCATTCCGCGGCTAACTGATCATTGTATCACCCTGTTGCTGGGCACCCACCCAATGAATGTCCGCCAATATCGTTACGCCCATGCTCAAAAAGCGAAAATTGAACGTTAGGTGGAGGACATGTTCGCTGCCAGCGTTATTTGCCCCAGCTCGAGCCCCTTTTCTTCCTCTGCTTTGTTGGTCCATAAGGAAAATTGCACTTGGTAATTTTGTGTGGACTACTGTGGCCTTAATTAGGTTATGGTTAAATTCCCTTTTCTAGTCCTGATCATTGATGAGCTGTTAGATGAACTCCACGGTGCTACAATTTTCTCCAAACTGGACCTTAGATCGGGTTTTCACCAAATCAAGATGTATGAGCCCGACATCCCTAAAACTGCATTTCACACACATGATGGACAATTCGAATTATTGGTGATGCTGTTTGGGCTCTACAATGTGCCTTCCACTTTTCAGGCCTTAATGAATTCTATCTTCAAACCATTTTTACAGTAATTTGTTATGGTTTTCTTTAATGATATTCTCGTCTTTAGCCCGAACTTGCAGACTCACCACACACATTTGGTCTTGGTGTTTGAGGTTCTGCGTACTCACAACTTTAAAGTCAAGCATTCGAAATGCTCTTTTGGAAAAGCCACAGTGGCATACCTTGGGCACATCATCTTGGTCGAGGGCGTGGCGGTCGATTCTCAAAAAGTCCAGTGCATTTTGGAATGGCCTCACCCTTGCACGCTCAAATGATTAAGGGGATTCTTGGGCCTTCCAAGTTATTACCGCAAATTTGTACGCAATTTCGATTTACTCACTCGCCCATTAACTGAACTATTGAAGAAAGATAACTTCAAGTGGAACCCGGTTGTAGACCATGCTTTCTCGGCTCTAAAACATCCCCTTGCTTCCACCCTTGTTTTGGCTCTCCCGAACTTCACCTTGCCATTTACCATCGAATGTGATGCGTTCGACGTCGGCATTGGGGCTGTCCTCTCCCAAAACCAACACATCATTGCTTTCCTGAGCAAGTCATTGGCAAAGAAACATAAAGCCTTATCAGTCTATGATAAAGAGATGATGGCAATTATGTTTGCGGTACAAAAGTGGCGCCCTTACTTGCTCGGGCACTTGTGCAAATTTCTGATCGACCACCAAACCTTGAAGTACTTTCTCAACCAGCGGATCACCACTCACACCCAACATAAATGGCTTCTCAAATTGTTGGGCTACAACTACCTACTTGAATACTGCTCAGGGTCTTTGAAAACACCTGCAGATGCATTATCTCGGCAACATGAGTTCTTGGCCTTTGTAGGTCTTTCCCAACCCATCTTCGATAGTATCTCGGAGATCCAAGCTGAATATTCCCAAGATTCGGAGGCCTCTGCAATTCTCCAAGCCCTACAAAACTCTAGGCTGACGGGCTCCCATTTTTCTCTCCGAGGGGGATCTCCTATATTATCGAGATGGCATTTTTATCGTTACTTATTCTCCATGGTGCCATCGTATTTTATAGGAATTCCATTCCTCCCCCACTGCGGGCCACTCAGGATTCCTTTGCACCTACAAACGGGTTCGCCAAAATTTCAATTGGCCGGGCTTAAAGAAGGCAGTTAAGTTCTTTGTTTCTACATACGATACCTGTCAGCGCACCAACTATGAATCAATTAAGCCACTAAGGTTGCTTCAGCCACTTCTCATTCCATCTCAAATTTGGACTGATATCTCTATGGATTTTTTTAAGGCTTTCATTCTACCCAGGGATGCAATGTGATATTGGTGGTGGTCGATCGATTCTCCAAGTATGCGCACTTTATCACCATCAAACACCCATACTCGGTAGCAAAGATGGCTGATATTTTTCTCTATGAGGTGTTCCACCTCCACGGCATGCCCGCAACAATTGTCAGCGACCGTGACCTTATTTTCATCAGCCATGTATAGGAATTCTGTTTCAAGTTACATGGCTTTCAACTTTGCCGCAGCTCGGCTTACCACCCCTAATCAGATGGCCAAATTGAGGTATTCAACCGCACATTTGAGCACTACATACGTAGCTTTGTGGGCGATAAACCCATATCTTAGGTTGAATGGCTATTGTGGGCGGAATGGTGGTACAATACCACTTTCCATTTAGCCACCCAAATGACTCCCTTTGAAGCCGTCTATGGATACCTTCCACCGCTTGTTTCCTCGTACTTGCCGGGGTCTTCACCAATACACCTCATGGACACCACACTTCGTGACCACGATGCCTTACTGCGCCTCATTCGTGAAAATTTGCAGCTCATTCAAGATCACATGCTTTACTATGCTAACAAGAAGCACTATGAGCACGAGTTCATAGTTGGTGATTGGGTTTTCCTCCGCTTCCAACCTTATCGCCAATCTTCTGTCCACCACACCAACTGTCCCAAGTTGGCACCTAGGTTTTACAACCCTTACAAAGTCCTTGCTCGTGTCGGGAAGGTCGCCTACACCTTAGACTTGCCTCCGGACTCCCACATCCATCCCACCTTCTATGTTTCCCTCCTCAAGCCTAAGCTAGGCTCTATTGTGGTTGCTTCCTCCTATGTCCAACAAATGACTGATGGCTTGGACACCGAAAACAATTCTGCAGCGCGACATGTTCAAGTGGGGAAACCATGTTGTCACGCGTTGGCTAACATAATGGTTGGGTTTACCAGAATATGATGCTACTTGGAAGGATGCTGATGCCATTCTCGAACGCTTTTTGGATTTCAACGCTTGAGGGCAAGCTCCTTCTTATGGGGCAAGATTGTTAGGACATTGGATTATTAGGCAGCTGCTAGTTTATCCTTTATGGTATTTTGTTTTATACTTGTAAGTGTTAGTTTCATCCAACGGTATGGAATATGGTGATGTGTTCCCATCATGAGCATTTTCCCCTCTAGGGTTGTATATAAGCTTCAGCCTTGACCTATATCACTAGCCCTTTGGGCTTTGGTGATAACCCGACCCGAGAACCAGTTGAGCCCTTCTAGGCTTCTGCCATTTCTCTCATGAACCCGTGTATGCATCACAGTTGATCCATGCCCTTCATGGGCCCCTCTATTTTGTGCTTGCACATGCCGCCCATTTATTTCGTGATGCTAGGCTTGCCTACATGCTAGGCTTGAGCCTAACCTTACCCAATATTTGGGCCTAGGCCGCATGGCTTCTATTTGATTAGCTCACCCGTTGGCTTTGGCCCCTTAATTTGGACCCCGAATTTAATTGCCTAATTATTTTAGGCCCTATGGGTTTTATATTTTTTCACCTCACTTTAAATTTGGCTCGAAGTCCAAATAATTAATTCAATTATAAGTATAGACCTGAAGTTCTATTTGCATATTTTCTTGTTGCATATTTTTGTATATATATTTGTGTTTGTCTGCAGGAACATATGAACCTGAAGTTCATAATTATTTCGAAACCTAATGTTTCTAGAAACATGCTTTGTCTGAAAACCTGAAGTTTTCCTTAAAAACATCAACCATGAAAACCCGAAGTTTTTCATGCAAATTTAAACCAATACATGTCTATTAGAACCTGAATGTTCTACTCCTATGTGAATGGATTGATTTTTCCTCCATTACACTAACCAACTATATCTTGTTCATCTATTTTGTGATAGGAACATGTCGAATTTGAACAAACTCGACTTTACCGCTTTGGAGGTCTTTGGAAGGAACTACCTCAAGTGGGTCCAAGATGTGAAGCTTCACCTCATTGCAAAGAATTTGCGTCCCGCCATTGAAGATGAGACGAACAACCCCCGGTTGGCGAAGCTGAGAAAGCCACTGCCATGATCCTCATCCGAAGACATATTCATAACGCCTTGCAAACCGAGTATCTTGCTGAGGAGGATCCACGAGCACTATGGGTCACTTTGGCTGATCGTTTTGATCACCAAAAGGACATCTTCTTGCCTGAAGCAAGACATGACTGGCATCATTTGTGCTTCCAAGACTTTAAGTCTGTGAATGAATATAATTATGAAGTTTGTCGAATCCGATCACTTCTCAAGTTTTGTAACGAGAATTTGACCGAAGATGATCTCTTGGAGAAAACCTATTCGACCTTTTTTTCTACTAATATTGTCCTGCAGCAATAATATAGGGCTAAAAAGTTCACTAAGTTTTCAGATTTGATCTCTGTTTTACTTCTTGTGAAAAACAGAATCAGTTGTGGATGAAAAATCATCAAGCTCGACCTACTGGGGCAACTGATGTGCCTGAAGCACACTATAACACAAACCAACACCCAAAATGCATAAAAGGCATGGTAGGGGCGGCCAAAAGCCACCCCGTCAAGGTCAGCAAAGTCAAGGCCCATTTAAGGGAAGAAACAAAGCCCAGAAGCGCCCTAACCTCGCTCCCAAGGCCTCAAACTTCAAGAATAAAGGCAAACCATGGATGCGGACATGTGTTATCGCCGTGGTTCAAAGGACCATTGGTCCCATGTTTGCCGAGCTCTCCAAAAGGTTGTAACTAAATATCATTGTCGTCATAAGAAGTTTGAATCAAACTTTGTGCAAGTGGACGAACTGGAGAGTACCAAGATGGAGGTTTCTGACTTTCAAGAGGTCGTTACCCCTATGGAAGATTAGAATCTTAGACATAAACTATTTTTCTAGTTGAAATTTAGACATTGGGGCTGAATTCCACCTAGTGGCCAAACCCCCCTTGTGTTTTTGGTTAAATTTTGAACAATTTTCCTTTATGTTTGGATTATTTGTTGGTGATTTATTTTTTGGATATTAAGTTTTAATTAATTACCATCCTTGAATACTTAAATTATTTTGAATGGATATTTGTTTAAGAACTTTTACGCATGTGACCGATTCAAATTAATTTTTCATTCTAGGTATAACTAGTGAGGAAGTTAGTTGTCTGGCAGATAGTGTAACCATGCACACCGTTTTGCGGGAACGCATCTATTTCATTAACTTTATACCTAAGAATGCACCTCTGACAAACCTTTCAGGCCCATCCAACCTGATCGAATGATACAATAAGACAGTATAATGTTGTCCAATGGTACAATTTTGACCATTGATGAAGCATTTTATTCTCCACGTTCCAGAAGAACGTTGTTGAGTTTCAAGTACATTAGAGATAATAATTACCACGCTGAAACCTATGTAGAAAACGGAGTTGAATTTTGTGCATAACTTCCTACGAATATGGCCATAATCGTATTTTAAAGAAGATGAAGCGTATCCCGAGTGGTCTGTATACTACGACCATACGCCCTATAAAAAACCACTATGTGGCCGGCCCTACCTTTAGGACCTAGCATTAAATTACACTTTGGCATGATCGTTTAGGACACCCTGGATGAACAGCGATGCGCCTTATCCTCAAATCATCACACGAGCATCCACCAGGCCTGGCCCAGGTCCAGTGCTGCCAGGGCGACCGTCCGGGGCCCAAAATAATTGGGGGCACCAAAATTATTAGGGTGGTATATTTATATATGTTTTCATAAGAGTATAAATTTAAAAAATTTGGTTCAATGAGTAGGTCTTGGGTTCAAAACACCATGTGTGCTTATTTACCTTTCAATTATTACAAATTTCTTTTCATAAGAGTATAAATATATAAAATTTGGATAAATGATCAAGAAGTTTATTTAGAATCAATGGTTTTTGTTGTTTAAAATTAACGAGAGGTCGTAAGTTCAAAATGCTAAGTGCATGTTTATTCTTTTCAATTTTTACGAAATTTTGTTTGGTTGTTAATTTATTTTTAATTAGTAGCTAGTAGCTATGTGGGTTTTTATTTTTAAACATTTGTTCCAATTCAAGTCTAATCTTCAACAAAGAGTAATGCGTTGAGAATTTTTAGACCAAATTGCAAATCATATGATGTGTCATCAAAAAATTTATTTTAGTACCCATTTATTACTTATACATATCAATTAAAGACTCAAAAATATCATTATTTTTTTTAATCCCATATTAAAAAGGTTAGTAAATAAGAAAAAACACCTCATGATTTATACAAAAACACTTTAAAAGTTCAGATGGAAAACAAACCTCATATCTATCTACTTGTAAACTCGGAGTTTTTTTTGTTTCCTTCTCACAATACAAAATAAATTAGTTTTTCCGTGTTTCTAAATTATTAAGTTTGAATTGATTTTCTAAGTATAATTTTATCGATGTCTTACTTGTGAAAACAAATAATTTTTTTTATAAAGTGAGGGCACATTTTTTGGCTTCGCCCCAGGTCTCAAAAATCTCTAGACCGGTCATGGCATCCACTAACGCGAAGTTTAGGTTCAATTCAAGGAATCACATGTCAAACCTGCTCTATGGGAAAGCTTATTATTAAGCCCTCTTATGACAAGATTTGTTCAAATTCTCCTATTTTTTCTACAAAGGAGTCAGGGGGACATTTGTGGACCGATTCACCCTCAATGCGGACCATTTTGATATTTTATGGTTTTGGTTGACACTTCCACATGTTGGTCACACGTGTGCTTGTTGTCAACAAGGAACACTGCATTCTTCAAACTATTGGCTCAGGTTATCAAGCTCAGGGCTTACCACATTTATTATCCAACCAAATCTATTGGATAATGCTGGAGAATTCACATCTAAAGCTTTTGATGACTATTGCATTCGGTTGGGGTTGAAGTTGAACATCCAGTACCCCTTGTCCACACCCATAACGGCCTGGCAGAGGCATTCATTAAGCACTTACAAATGATTACTCGATCGTTGGTCATACATACGAAGCTCCTGATCGTTGCTTGGGGCCATGCAATATTGCATGTAGCCATGTTGGTCCGCCTGAGGCCTTTTACTACCCAACCATATAGCAACATTCAGTTGGTTACTGGATACGAACCTGACATATCGCATATGTGCGTTTTTGGTTATGCAGTCTATGTGTCGATTTCGCCGCTCTTACGTACAAAATAGGGCCTCAATGAAGGATATGAATTTATGTCGGATATGATTCTCCTTCGATTATTCATTGCTTAGAACCTTTGACAGGTGATTTGTTTACCACTCGTTTCACAAATTGTCACTTCTATAAGACAGTCTTCTCTTCGTTAGAGGGAGATAAGAACGTCAACGTTCATGAAAAACGACGTGAATTATCATGGACGACTCCCACTTTGTCTCATTTAGATCCCCGCACAGCTCAGTCTAAAACTGAAGTGCAGTACGTATTAGATCTCCATAGCATAACTCAAAGCATGCTAGATGCTTTCACCGATTTAGTGCGAGTGATAAAATCACATATTCCAGCTGCGAATGTGCCTGTAAAGATGAATGTACCAAATGTACGACAGACTTCCCTCCTAGAGGCCCAGGACATCACTTTAGCCGATCCACGTACATTAGCGACTAGCCAATCATCTGTCCCTACACACAAGCGTGGCAAACCACTTGGTTCCAAGGATTCGCACTCCTGAAAGAGGAAACCCACTACACAGGCACCTGAAAAGCCTATTGTGAATCCGACTGTCACTTACTCATTCTATCCAACTCATGAGGAAATTCTAGATTACGGAAGCGTCATTGAAGAGACGAATCCACCTCCCGAGAATCGTGAGATTTCGGTCTATTATGCTACCTTAGATGATGTTTGGTGTAGAAATGAGATTATCGTTAATGATGCATTAGCATATGCAGTAGCTACTAAGATTATGTTAAACGATGACATTGAACCCCGTTCTATTGATGAATGTCGACGTTGAACCGATTGGTCAAACTTGAAACAAGCAATCCAAGTCGAACTCGATTTGCTTGCGAAACGTAAAGTGTTTGGACCTGTAGCTCCTACTCCTCTACATGTGAAGCCCGTTGGCTACAAGTGGGGTTTCATTCAGAAGCGTAATGCGAAGAACGAAATTGTGAGTTACAAAGCTCGTCGTGTTGCGCAATGCTTCTTACAACGTCCCGGGATTGACTATGACTAAACTTATTCACCCGTTATGGATGTGATTACTTTTCGCAACCTTAACAGTTTGGTAGTTTTCGAAAAACTGAGTATGCAACTGATGGACGTAGTAAATGTGTATCTCTATAGGGATCTTGATACGAAAATTTATATGAAAGTTCCCGAAGGTCTTACATTGATTGGATTAAATATTTCCAAACCTCAGAACACGTTCTCAATTTGGTTGAGGCGTTCACTCTACGTTTTGAAGCAATCCGGAATAATGTGGTATAACCATCTGAGTAAGTATTTGACTAGCCAGGGATACGTGAACAACGAATTATGCCCTTGTGTGTTCATTAAGAAGTCACATTCTGGTTTTGCGATTGTTGCAGTATATGTCGATGACATGAATTTTACGGCGTACAATCGGTACGTCCATCCTTACAGGTGCGTTTGTAGCAGGTATATGTGATCTCGTCACCTTTGCTAGATCAATAAAATCATCCGGCATACTTTGAGCAATGCTCTGAAGGTCTAGAATGC
The DNA here is from genome assembly GCA_035220775.1 of Malus fusca. Lineage (NCBI taxonomy): Eukaryota > Viridiplantae > Streptophyta > Magnoliopsida > Rosales > Rosaceae > Malus > Malus fusca. Next base: position 23,693,556 of record CM069062.1, read on the forward strand.
GTCGTACTTCAGTTTCAAACTGAGGTGTGCGGGGATCGAAATGAGACATAGTGGGAGTAATTCACGACAATTTGCAGCATTCTACAGGAACGTTAGTGATCTTATCTCCCCCTAACGACGGATAGACTCTCTCATCAAAGTGATAATCCACAAAACGTGCGGTAAATAGATCTTCTGTCAAGGGCTCTAAGTAGCGAATAATGGATGGCGAATCATAACCAACATAGATTCCCATTTTTCTCTAAGGACCCAATTTGGTACATAGTGGCAGCGCTACTGGCATATAGACTGCGCACCCAAACACACGTAAATGCGAGACGTCAGGCTCGTATCCAGTAAACAACTGTAACGGTTTACAAGGTTGGGTAGCAGTGGGCATCAGGTGGACCAATATAGCTGCGTACAATATTGCATAACCCCAGGCAGATACCGGTAAATTGGTTCTCATAACCAAAGTCCGAGCTATCATTTGAAAACACTTTATGAAAGCTTCTGCCATGCCATTTTGGGTATAAACATGGGGTACAGGATGTTCAACTTCAATCCCAACAGACATGCAATAATCGTCAAAGGTCTGTGACGTAAACTCTTCAGCATTATCCAGTCGAATTGACTTGATCGGATAATCAGGGTGGTGAGCCATAAGCTTAATAATTTATGCTAGAAGTTTCTTAAATGCAGCATTATGTGTGGACAATAAGCAGACATGTGACCATCGTGTCGATGCATCAACCAACACCATAAAGTATCTAAATGGTCCGCATGTTGGTTGGATAGGTCCACAAATATCCCTTTTAATCCTCTGAAGAAATTTAGGGGGTCGTGAATAATCTTTGTAATTAAAGGTTGAATATTCAACTTCCCCAAGCAACATGCTTTGCAAAGCGGATGGCCGGACTAAAATTTGAAATGATGCCTATGAGATGCTTTGAGGATACGGCGCATCATATCTCGTCCGGGGTGTCCCATTTGATCATGCGAAATCAGCAAAGTGTCCTAGAACCCAGCACTAGGGCCGGCCACATAGTGTGTCTTTACGGCTCGAATGGTTGTTATGTACAAACCACTTGGGAGACATTCCAGCTTCTCGTGAATACGCTTCTGGTCATATTCGTAAGAAGTGATACAAAGAAATCCAGAACCATTCTCTTTAGTGGTTTCAACATGATATTGATTATCTCGAATGTCTTTAAAACTCAGCAACGTTTTTGCCGAAACATAGAGAATAGAGTGCCTCTTTAATGGTTAATTTAGTACCATTGGACAACATTATACGAGCCTTTATGTATCCTTCTATTAGGTTGGATGGGCCTGAGAGGGTTGTTAGAGGTGCATTATTAGGTACGAATTTAGTAAAATAGTTTTTCTCACTCAATATGGTGTGTGTAGTTACATTATCAGTCAGACAATTAGCTTCCCCACTAGTCATACCTAGAAATAGATTAATTGAATCTGTCACATGCATAAATATAATTCCATTCATTCAATTAATCAATTAGAGAAATAATATCCATAAAATAATATCCAAAGTTCAAAACAAACCAAACCAAACAAATAATTCCAAAGACTTAGAAAAATTGTTCAAAATTAAACCACAAGCCTAGAAAATTTAGAGGGGGGTTCGGCCACTAGGGGTTAAACAAACATATCTAAAATATATTCTTCCATAGGAGCGGATGCCTCCTGAAAATCTGAAACCTCCAAAGTTGTAGTAGCCGCTTCAGGGATTTCTACATGCGCAAAGTTAGACTCACGATGGGAATGATACTTGGCAATGGCCTCAGGGGTAGCTTGGCATATAGGTGACCAATGATCTCTTGATCCACAGTGGTAGCACATGTCCAATTCAGTGGAATTCGATTGAACGATAAATTTTCCCTTGTTCTTGAAGTTTGGGACTTTCGGGGCAAGGGGTTGGCGCTTCTGGGTCAAATTTCCTCCCTTCGATAGGCCTCTGTTCGGTGGACCTTGGGCCCGTGATGGGGCTTGCTGCCCTTTCCCACGCCCATGACGGGATCTCCGTCAGTTGTGGCTGCTAAAAGTTGTCGCGGCGTTCGAGCCGATAGGTCGAGCTTGATGATTCTTCATCAAAAGCTAGTTCTGCTTTTCAGCAAGAAGTAGAACATATATCAAATTTGAAAATTTGGTGAACTTTTGTGCTCTATATTGTTGCTGCAGGAAAATATTTGTGGCATTGAAGGTCGAATAGGTCTTCTCCAGGAGATCCTGTTCGGTTAAGTCCTCGTTACATAACTTAAGCAATGATCGGATTCTACAAACTTCATAGTTGTATTCATTCACAGACTTAAAGTCTTGGAAGCGTAAATGCTGCCAGTCATGTCTTGCTTCAGGCAAGAAGATGTCTTTCTGGTGATCAAAGCAATCCGCCAGGGCAAGCCAGTGGGTACGTGGATCCTCCTCTATGAGGTACTCGGTCTGTAATGCATCATGGATGTGTCTTCAGATGAAGATCATAGCAATAGCTTTTTGAGCTTCGTTGATAAGTGCATCATCGGTTGGTTCCTCAATGGTAGCTCTAAGACTCTTTGCAGTAAAATGAAGCTTCACGTCTTGAACCAACTTTAAGTAGTTTCTTCCAGAGACTTCCAAAGCGATTAAATCGAGTTTGTTCAAGTTTGACATGACCCTAAACAAAGGGTACACCAAAATGTGGTTAGTCATATGGAAAGCCATAGACATACATTGTAGAACATTCGAGGTTCTATAGACATATATTGGTTTAATTTATGCATGAAAGCTACAGGTTTCATGTGGTAGGTTTTGAATGAAAACTTCAGGTTTCAAAAGCACTAAATTCGAAAATAGAAGTTCGATTTAGTTATGAATCTTTTAGTTCATATATATAGGGGTACATGCGATAACACATAATACAATATACAATAAAGTGTAGTGGATTTGTGGATTGCTTCAGGAACCCAAGTGTGAGTGCTTCGGGACTACGAAAGATAGTGAACGGTTCAAAGAGACGAAATAATTTATTGAATCGTTAATGCCAAAAAGTGAGCTTCAGGCCAATTATTTTGGATTAATTGTCAACATTAGTGGACTGCTGGTCATTTTAATTAATTCAATAAATTGAGACCATTCGTGGTCGATCGTAGAAGCAAAAATAATTATAACATGCGGGTTAAAATGATTTAGAATGCCAAAAATTAGCATTGGGTTCGAAAAACCATAGCCCAAACATGGTGGGCATGGGTGATGTGAGTAGGGCAAGGCCCTATGGAGTTTAATGGGCTCGGGTGGCTGCTAGGAGCAGCCCTAATCATGGTTGCAGGCTATGGGTCTAGGCCCAAAGGGCATGCAAGTGTGCAAAGAAACCCTAGTCGCAGTTGGGTTTCAAATGTGGGTCACATGGGCTCAGTGGCGAAGCCAGGAATTGTAGAGAGGAGGGGCGAATGTAAAAGAGTGCAAAGTTAAAAAAAAATGGCAGCAACCAAATCCTATTGTATAGTAATGGCGTCCATAATTCAATCCTCTACATTTAAAAACCCTTTCTAAGTGGAGACATCGCTGCCAATATTTCTTGCTTTATAAAAATCACATTAGAAAATATAGCAATAATAGCAAAATGCAACATTTTTTGCTATACTACACTCCAACCACTCATAAATATCAAACCTACTACCCGAAAATTTTGTTTGAGGATTAAAGCACTGTTTCTTATAATATCGCTCTATTACATAACTGTATAATAAGAAAGAAAAAATGACTTAGACTATTAATTCTAAAGTCTACTATGACTAATAACTAATTAAACTAACAATTGAATTAATCAATGATCAATAATCATATAAGTTATCACTAATCAACAATAATTATGTTGATGATCAACAATTAAATTATCAGTAATAACAATTCCAATAACCAAGAAACAATAATTCAATTCATTCAAAATTACAATGTGGTGAATTACTTTAATTCCTTTTGGTTCAATGTAATTTTTAAAATTTTTGAACTACAATTTATAGCATTTTGAATGTTGTACCATTTTGAGGTGTTCTCTTTTATATATAGTATAATAAAACATTACAACAAAAATAAAAAAGAATAAAAAGTGATATTGGGGTTAATACAAAATAAAAGGAAATAAAAAGAAGTAGAAAGAAGATGGGGGACTATTTAAAGGAAAACGTGTAGCAATTAAAAAGATGGTGGGACCATCTCCAATGAACCGTGCAATAATGAGACCAAAGTCATCTGCTTCCTCGCAGCCGGCTCTGCAAAAAAAAAATATTCAGATTCCCGCAATTCAGATTCCGCATAGCTCTACCTAATCCCTTCTAGTCCCACCTAGGCGTCCTCCTATTGTGCTTTTCAATTTTGTGACTGATTAGGAAGGGGCAGGTTTTTGAACGAGAACAAAGGGGCGAATTGTTCCTCCTGGGCTTCAGTTCCGGCAAGAGAAGGGGCTGACCCAGATATCCAGTCCAGTTTTCCGGCGAGGGGAGTGGCGGCCACCACTCCTTGCCCTCACTTGGCTTCGCCACTGCATGGGCTAACTTCTGGTTTCGCAGGCCACGGCTAAGACAAAGCCCAACAAGCATGAAAGCTTGCTAGTGTGGGCCGATACAGGGAACCGGTCCAACAAGCCAAGAAGGCTGTTACAGACGGGCCGTGTCAGGGACAGGCCCAGCATGCTTCTGGCATGCGGGTTCGGTCGGGTTTGGACTAGGGCTTCCGGCCCATGTATCAAGCAACCCAAGTCGAGGCTTGGTTAGGTCCGAGAAAAAGAAGCAAGCCCAGAGGGCTACGCATGAGGTACAAGGCATCAGAGACGCCGTCCCGAGGTCTGTCGCCATACAGCTAGGCTTCAGGCCAGCACGGTGGTGCTATGAAAAATTACCTAATTTTGGTTTTTTTTTTCTTTTTCGAATTTTAGGGTTAAAAACCCTTAACCCTAATTGCTTCTAAATTAATTTCAATTTTTTTGACTCACAATTCCACATAGCATATATGCGTAATTGTTTGGGCCCAAAATACTGGTTTGGGCCAAGTTTAGAATTGTTCTCGGCCTGGAAGCCTTGCTTAGGGGTCGCTAGGGGTCATCCGGTTCATAGGCCACATAGCCAAGGCCGGCCGTGTCCTATCAGGAAGTGGAATACTCCAGATAAAGAGGAAGTGGGTGAGTCCCATTACGAGACGGACAGATGAGGTAGTTGAATCCTGATACAAGAATGAGTCTCGGTAGGATGAGAATGCTGAAACTTGGGAATGAATGCAGCCTGATAAATGGTTGAGTTTAAAGTCCTAATAGGAGTAGAACTGGTCGAGATAAGATTGGATCTGGGTAAGGAGTCCTAATCCGAATATAGTTTTGATTCGATCAAAAGCAGGGTTGTTACTATAAATAGAAGGAGGAGTGCATCGTTCAAGGGTCTTCAATTAAACACACAACTGCCCTGCGCAAACTCTCGCTCTACACGAAACCTCTCAACAACCTTGAGATTTTTTTTATTTTCTTTTTCGCCGACACATCTTTAGTTTGGATAAACAGCAATGTGAAGGCAACCGGCGAACATCTTCAGTTTGGATAAACAACATTGTTGCCGTAGAATCAGCCGACCGCGGAGCACCTTCAGTTTGGATAAACAGCACTACATCAAGGCCGACTGGTTATTCATCCAAGTCTCGGTCGAGAAAGACTTTCGAGTCTTTATTGGCAGAGGTCATCTCATTAGCATTCTCGGCGAAGTGAGGTGTTACAGTTTACTAGGGCTCGGCACATTGAACGCCAAGTTGTTTTATGATTGGATACTCACAAGTAAACTTCAGAGTTCGACATTCCGACGGCCGAACTACATTCACAATTAAGACATATATTTGTTTTGAGTATTTGTGCCCCTATACTTCGGTGTCGATTCGGCGTGCTTATACCCTTACGAATATAATCACCGTGACCGAATCCGGCGCCTACGATCCGTGAACTTTGCATAACTAGCAGCCTCATCTTCAGGCTCCAGAACTTGAAGGTCAAGAGGTATTCCTTCCTCAGCCGCAGTCGCAAGATCAAGAAGTCAGCAGCGCACCCAACGCCGCATCAATATATTTTACTCCCCGGCCAAGCTCTGCCGACGAGTTGGCACGCCCCGCGCACAACTGAATGACGTAGTTAGCTCATTAGTTACTCGGCCTGCGTGCCACCTAGACTTGGTAGTTTTTAGGGTCAACAGTAATGCACGAACAATTATATATATTGACAAAATATATGAACATATATACGATATATATAATTGGAAGGAAAATATAAATATAGGGGGTTCATGCATCATGGGGAATGTTTTCATGCTTCAAGGTTTTTTCAAATATCTTAATTTATTTTAGAAGAACCTGATTGGCAGAAAAACAATTGAGAGCCTTTGAATTTGTGGAAGATAGCCTCCTCCTACGATCCTTCAGTTCCTTATCTTCTGGCAAGAGCGTGTTGATAACGTGTTGTAGGCCTAATTAACTGAGCGATCTAAGGAATAAAGAGAGAGGCAGCTGGCGGCAACAAGAGAGAAAGAGAGAGATTTAATTCTGAGGTGTGTTTTGTATCACCTCCTTATGCCTTTATGCCTTTATTTATAGTAGTATGAAGGGTAGAATCCTTACCCTTATAGGATTACATCTCTTAATAGATAATCAACTCCTAATAGATAACTACAAGATACTCCTAAATATACTAAGATTTACGCAATCACATTCTTAATCCGATAGGACTACAACAAAATACTATTTATTATACGTATAAAAGCATATGAAACTGTTAAACTGACATAAAGAAGATAATAACAACATATTAACAACAACAGACAACAGACAAATTTTATGAAGTCATTAGGAGGAATGGCTTCTACCACTCGGTTCAGGCCGATCACTACGATGCCATTTTCTTGTTACATTAGAAAAGTAGAGTCTGCACATAGCCTTATTATGCTTGTCTAATTGGGTCGGGTATGGGTTTGCAATCACAACCCACTTCTCTTTTACGGCCAATCCAATTCTTGATTAAAAATAATAAAAACTAGAGAGAATACTAACATAAATTAAGGCAATGTGAAGACTGGCAATGGGAAATGCTTTGAATAAGTTTTTTCTTTGTTTAGGTAAAATGTGAGGCTAGAAGCCCAATAACAAGTCAACAACTAAATAAATGATAATCACATGTTTACTTATTCGTAATCAGAATCTAAATAAAAATTAGAGTTTTAACGCAAACTAACAATACGAAAATGAAAACATAGGTGGGGCAATAGAATATGAGGAATTCAACTCTTTTTAACACATGAGAGTGAGAGGTCTTGATATTCTTCTTTAGTTGTGAGTGATAGGTCTTAGCTGCGGACAGTATTCTAATTACTGGAGAAATAACTCATCAAGAATCCATTTCTTTACCCGTTATGCCCTCACGCTAATTTTAAACTTCCAAGTTTGATCATTTCTAACTTCTTTAAAACGCTACATTTTAGTAACCAAAAAAGGTTCGACTCTCGTTCAGGTACGTCCCAAGGGTGGTCTGAGGGTCTCGAGGCTCGGGCTGTATCCACGGTCGAACATGAAAGTCAAGCAACCGTGTTCAAGGCAGGATTGAAGTGCCAGACGTTACTAGCATGGAATTTGGGGATGAAGAGGTTTTAAATTTGGGCTTGATTTTAATTTTAGATCCCATTTGTTTGAAAATATAAAAATAGTTACCAAACAAGTTTTCAGTATTCCGTAAAAGCGAAGGAAAACGTGACTTATTCAGCAAGTCACCCGATTACGGATTAGTGCTTATAAATGAAAGGAAATTCCAAAGGTTTAGGATTTAGTTGAGTTGTGACTTTATTCAGCTAGTCCTTGGAGAAATGGATTTAATTGGGAAGGCCTTTTAGCCAAACAATGAGGTACTCGTGTTGTCCAGAAAACGCACACTACACAGCAACGATGTAGTTCAATCCAATATGATCATGCAAAATACAGCTACAAAACGTTGGAGCGTACAAGATTAACAGAGAAAAACCATACATACATGCTGTGTCGTTGCTACGGGGTACCGTGTTTTTACACCATTAGACGATTGCAGGGACAAACGAACATACCCATCCCCCCTCCATGATCCAACTTGTATGGCACCCAAGCAAAAAGGAGCCCCGTCTAAATCAAGGGACCCTTACAATAATCACAAATGAAAGCAAAGAAGCTGATGTGCCGAAAAGACCGAATTACTTCGCTGATGTGTCGAAAATACCGAATTACTTCTTTTGCATCAACAATCCATTTACCAAACTTGTCTATGCTTTCACTCATTCCCCAAATTTATGGAACCATCCTTCATCAGCTTTATGCTTAGACTGTTGAATCTCCCTCTTGAGTAATGACGAGAAGCCTTTCTCCAATCTGTCCCGGTTTTCATCATGGCGACAAATTCTTCATAGCTGATACGCCCATCCTGCATCACCAAAACAATAACATCAGTTTTCATCACAAGTTGGGAAAAATAAAATAAACAAAAATTAAAAAATAAAAAAGAAGGGAAGTTCGTCATCGCAATATCATAGTAAGAGTGTAAGAAGCAATTGCTCCTCGAGTCCTCACCTTGTCTGTGTCCACTTCTTGGAATATGTCATTTGCTACATCTGTACAATCATCCGCCCCATCTTCCATCAATGCATCCCTGAGCTCGTCTGGTTCAATATAGCCGTTGTTATTCTTGTCAAAGTAGGAAAATGCCTTGTGAAGATGCTCATCATTTGCCATTCTCTGTAGGTGGAGGGTAACGGCAATAAATTCTCCACAGTCCAGAGTACCCTTCCCATTAGTATCAACCTGTTACCAACAAACTAATCAAATTAAAACCAGAAAATACTGATATACCTATGGAAATTATGTTTCTCATTCAGTAATTTCGAAAAAGTGGCCATGCTGCGGGAACAAAGGTCATTGAGAATCGATGACACAGAGCCAGTAGTAAACTACCAAACACGACATGAAAACAGAAAATCCATATAAATTACAAGAAGATATGTATGCTTTATCATCAGCTTCACCGAATTGTTCCTTTTCCCTACACCTACATTACCTTTTCCATCAAAACTTAAAATTTGCATTCAAAGTGAAAAAAATTTGGTTTTAGAGGTCTGGGCCCAAATGGGTAAGAATGTCTCAATCTAAGAATGTATCCACGAAGGAATAATCTTACAATTTGGACCTACAGATGACTTAGTCATATTCCTTAGAATGCATCTTTACAGTATTATTTCCTACTGTACACAGGACTAGAAGAAAATTTTGTTTCCTAGGTCTGTCCTTGATCTTATCAAGTGCATAGGTTGAATTTGTTAAATACGTAATAAATGAATATCTAACCCAAAAAATTTAAGCATTAGGTGCGGATATTTGACAACTAACAAATGTTGTATCTAAATCTAACTAATGTGTATTTGCTTTAACACCAACACCCTAAGAACATGTCTAATTAATATAAGATTAATCCCTTTGAACAGAATGGATTGGAGGATAAGTATTGGTCTATTAAACAAAGTGAGAACCATGTAAAGCTCAATATCAATATATAACTTAATTGCTTAATGCATACTAGATTATGTAATAGTTGGTGCGATGCTAGAACTAATTTTGATAAGAGTTAACAATGAAGCAATACTCACTGCTTCAATAAGCAACTGAATGTCAGAATCGGCAAGCTGGGATCCAAAATTCCGAAGTCCAGATTTCAATTCTTCAATTGAAACAATTCCATCATTATCAGTGTCTATCTTCTTAAACATCTCCTTACTGTCTTCAACTTCATCAACGGAAAAGAAATCTGCAATAACCTGTTTGAAGTTCCACATAAATTATTACTTGCATTGAAACATAGTACAATACACCAAACATATTAGAAAATTTGTAAGAGCAGTCAACCAACCCTCAAGGCCTTTCTTTTGAATCTGTTCATCATTGAAAACTGCTTGAGCCTTGACTTGACAACATCTCCAAGGGGAATGTTCGGTGCTTTCTTAGCATTTTGGAGCCAAGGATGCTCTGAAAAAGGAGAAAGTATGACACATTAGGTACTAACTTAAAGCAAGCAAGACACAACTATACGTTCTTCCTATACAGGATAAACAATACAAAATTCCTCTAGTTCTTCAGTGGGAATCTAGGGGAAAACCAAAGCTTTCCTCCATTTGGAGACTGTCATATTGTCATCCTTAAAGATCAGAAATGTAGCTGTCCACACCATTGCATTGTTTACGCATGTCAAAATTTCTTTCTCATGTACCAAGATACCTATCTAGAGTTTTGTTAAATGCAATACTTGATATATATTTCAAATCATATGAAGAATACATTAACCTTTTTAACAGCATAATCTCTTCATAATATGAACAAGGGAGCTTGCTCAATTGCCACATTAAAATTGTGCAATGGATCCTATCACAAAGTATATGAATATCACAAAAAGATGCAATACCAAGAACTTGCTTCGCAGTCAATCGTAGCTTTGGGTCTGGCTCCAACATTTGCCTAACTAAACTCTTGGCACTCTCCGAAATATTGGGCCATGGATCACGCTTGAAATCTATCAGCCCACGTAGAATTGCCTGTGCAACCCCTTGTTCAGACTCTGCATAGAAGTACACAATGTAAAATGCAAAGCTCTTTACAGAACAAACTCCCCTCCCCAAGGGGGTGAGGAAGATATTTGAGAGAGAGAGAGAGAGAGTAATGGAAGATATAATTACCAGCCCAAAAAGGGGGCACCCCACACAACAAAATATACAGTATAACTCCTGCACTCCATATATCTATTTCTGGCCCGTAATTCCTCTTGAGCACCTCAGGAGCCATGTAGTATGGGCTTCCAACAATTTCTGAGAACCTCTCACCTAAATTTTTTGTAGAAGTTAATAAGAAGATAGCAACATCCATGCATATGACAAGAAAATGTACCTCAATTAGCATAATTAAGAAAAAAACAGCAGAAATTCATGCTTGCAATGTTGTAGTTACCAATAACAGTAACAATACTTGGGAATTTCCTGCTTACCACACCCAATAGGTATTAGGAGAAATCTACTTATTTGGACTTCTTGTTCACAGTTAGATGTTATTGTTGTAACTCATAGCCTTTTCCACTTTATAAAGTCTTTATTTCATATCAGAAAAAGAAAATTTTATTTCTTCAAATACCCATGTTCTGGTTCTCGAGTATCCATCTCTTCAAATATCTCAAAAACCCATATTCTGGTTCTCGAGTATCCATCTCTTCATATATCTCAAAAACCCATGTTCTGGTTCTTGAGTATCCATTTCCTCCATTTCTTCAAACCCTCACGTTCTGCCTTTGAAAAAACTTATTTCATTCAATGTCTGTTTAACGCTGTTAACCTGCTTACTCTGTTGGCAGCTAATTGAAGAACTATTTCAAGCTTTGTCATTACTTGAATGAAGGAGTGAGATCAGATTTTTTTTCCTAACTCATTTCAAAAGAGAACTTTAACTTCCAGCCTCAGGTACCTAAGGTTTGTTTAGCATTATTTGCTGACACACACAAGGAATCTACAAGATTCGAGCATCAAAGACAAAAACAATCTTTGGAAAGGATGTAAGTGCGTGACAAGTCCAGACACAAGTGTAAAACAAAAGAGCGAACATTGATTGCAACAACAATGCAACTTCTCTAATATGAAACTGGGATAACAAGATTACAAGTTTATTATTAAGTTAATTATCAAAGTCTTCATCTCTTAAACTCCCATACTTTGTTTTAAGTTGGTCATTCCCTTAATTCCATGGTGCATTACAGCAAACCCAGCCAATACATTTTTTCACATATCAACCCTTTAAACTCGCATATCAAAGTAACAAATAAAGCTAATCGTAGTTCATATATTGTAACTTTAACTTGTACAAAGCTGAAATGAACGCTTTCGCTACATATTTAAACCTTCGATAGTAACTTAACAATGTCAATTTTGAAATGTAACTATTTTAACTAAGAGCCGAATAGGCAGTCACTTGTGCATGGTATTGGACAACTGAATAAACAACAACAATGCAAGTGCTCTACTGGCTAACTACTATAAATTATGGTCAAACTCAGTCCAAGCATTACGAATCGCACTACATTCTACATAGCAGGCAATTCATTGAAGATAAATACCATAGAATTCATTAACCAATTATAGTAAGCCAACTAAATCGCAAGCGTAGTCACAATCAAAACATTCGAGGAAGATACTATATATATCAGTGAATACTTCAATTTGAAGCTTAGCATCATAATTTCAAAACCCCTAAATTCGAAATTGGAAGCGTACCTGGTTTGAAGAATATAGACAAGCCGAAATCAATGGCCTTGAGAGGCGAATTCTCCTTCTTGTTGGCGAACAAAAAGTTCTCTGGCTTCAAGTCCCTATGAATCACTCCATGCTTGTGGCAGAGCTGCACAACCTCAACAATGGTCCTGGTTACGGCCGCCGCAGCCCGCTCCGTATAATGCCCCCTCGCCACAATCCGATCGAAGAGCTCACCGCCCTCGCACAACTCCATCACCAAATGCACGGCGTTCTCGTCCTCGCAAGCCTCCTTCAAGCTCACAATGCTCGAATTCTTCGGCAAGTGCTGCATTATCGCCACCTCGCGCCGCACATCCTCGACGTCCACGGCAGTCCTGAGCTTCCGCTTCGAAATGCTCTTGCAGGCCAAGAGCTCACGACTATGGCGGTCAATACAGAGGTAAGTAACGCCGAACTCCCCCCGGCCGAGCTCCCGATCCACCAAATACTTCTCCTCTATATTCTCCTTCGGCACGCCAGTCAAGACCGTCGTCGGAGCCTTCTTCCCGGCGTTGGAGTCCCTCCGGCCGTGATCGTACCCGGAAAAGTTCGATTTCACGTCCTCTCTGGCGACAGCGGCCGGAGATCTGCAGCAATTTCCCATTGCAACGCCCTCTGTCGGTAGCTCTGCACGGATCTCGCCAAAACCCTAACTAGCCCTGGGCGAGCTAGGGTTTCACATGATAATGCAGAAACCCTAAGCCTGGAGGTAGAGAGATAAAGTAGCAGAGAACTCCTGAAACTGTGAAATCAAAGCGAGTTTAGAGAGAGAAAGAGAGAAATTGGTCTACAAAAAGTGATAGTGAGGGTGTACGGTGGACCGTTGCTGTAGAGTGAGAAGAAGTGAGGAGAGTGATAGTTTTTTGGAGATTTATTTATTTTATGAGTTCAAATATTAAATGTTTGGAGAATATTTTCCGTTCTTCTTTGGTTCTGCGATTTTTGTCGGCTAATCGAGCATGAGGGTTTAAACGGTCGGGAACGGGACGGAGAGAGTGGGAACCGGGAACAACAAAAAAGACAATGTTCGAGAATGACTTATATGTAACAAGTTTTATAATATATAACATATAGCGTTTGAATATTTTTCTTTTGGTAGACTGTAACGCTATATGATTGCACGGGTTTATAAATTTGTCTCCATACTTTGGAAGTTGAGGCTATCTACAATCGAAATGGTTAAATATAGCTCTGTTTAGAATTATAGCCTTACAAAATATTATTTTTAAATAAATAATGTCAAGTCATACTCATTACCATATCTAACCGAAGAGACTAAACATAACCACTTTAATAATTTATCATTTTTAAGTTTACTTTACATTTATTAGTTAATTTAATTAAACTACATTTGGATGTTTTCAAATCTAGTTGTTGATTTTGGACAAAATATTGCAACTGAGTAGCTCAGTCCCTAAAAAATGCTAAGAGGGGGGCTACATTTGGTCACGCCGAAGCCCATTTGGCCAAATAATGCTGGTGGGCTTCATAGAATTATAGTCCAATCTTCGATTATAGATGAATTTTTAAAAAAATTAGACCATTTTTTAGCTTGTGGACTTTTAGCCCTCTCCAGAGTGTCGTCTATAGTTGTTCATTTACTTGGTCTGGAATTTAGGGGTGTATTCAATTGAGAATGTGAGATATTTTAATAGATTTATAAATCCATGGATTTTTATGGAGTTTAATTATTTGTAGAGATTCCACATAAAATTTTGATTCAATTCCCTCGAAATCTCATGAGAATATATAAGATTTGTGGATGCTTAAAATACACTACGAAATCTCTCCAATTCCCTCTAATTCCTCAACTTTCTCAAATTCTTTAAAATCAATTTCTAATTGAATACACCTGAAATGTTATAAACTTCTTTAAAATCATAATTGAATACACCCGGATTTCTAAGGATTTTATTAAACTATCTTAAAATTCTAATTGAATACACCTAGAATTTCAGATAATCACTTAAAATCCTGATTGAATGCCCCTAAATTCATTAAAAAAATTAAAATCCTTTAAAATCCTAATTGAATACACCCTCTTAATTAATTTTTGTTATATTTAATTCAACACCTGTAGCTAGTGGCACGGTAGAGCCAGACAATATGATAGGGTTAATTACAATTTAAATAATCAACTTTATTTTTGTGCCCCTCAACTTTTGGCTATTAATTATTCTGCCTTAATTAATTTATTAATTTGCATTTCTATCTCAATTCTCAAATTTTGATCTTTTTGTGTAATATCTCGACCCTATTCCCTCCACCCTCTTATGATGTTCTTCTCAAAATGTACAAACAAGAGTGATCTTTTGGGTTTCTTATTTTGTTGTTGTCTGTAGAGTAGAATAAGAAAGAATTTTAAAGTGCTAAATTGAATATTACATTTCTTGCTACATGTTACATGTTGACAACGTCATCAGTTATTGCAAAAGAGACGTAAAAAAGTGAGCTAACTACTTCAAGTGTTTCGTAGGAGTTTTGTTCTCTCACCGTATACAACATAGGTTTTTTGTTTTGATACAAGCAGTAGTAAGGGAAATGAAATTTGAACATAGGACTTCGAACGCGGTTGTAAATGTTTTTAAGCATTTGAACTACAAGTGTATTGAGTTTTATCGTAAAAAGAATGGAAGTGTGGTGGGTTCAGATTATAATAACAAAGTTTTTGAGTGTTTAAAGGAGAATAAGGAGAATAATTGGAGCAGCCTGAGAAAAAGCCAAACACAAAAGAAAGTGAGTGCGATAATTAAGAAGAGAAGATGCTGATTGTTGTCTGTAAATTAGATATTAAAGGGGACCTTGTTGTCTCTCTCCCTTAGAGTGGATCTCATTTGACACTCTACCAACCAGCTTTCAACTTTTTTTCTGCTTTTGCTTCCAATTATTGCTTAGTGCTTATTGCTTATTGCTTCTTGCTTCTTGCTTCTTGCTTCCCCAGAAGAAGAACTTGATTTGTGGGGGCTTAAATCAATGATGTTCAATGACTAGTTTGAATGTTATGGGCTTTATGTGAATTGCTGGGTCCAATATGCTGTATAAAACAAGGTTACATTTTCCAACTTTGATTTTCACTGAAATTGCTGGTAATTATTTGTTCAAAGATAATTATAACCAAACAGGATTATTGAGTGTGGAGGAAAAGCGATTATGACATAAGTGCTTCTGTAATTAACGTTGGAACAAAAGCATCATTCAAATGTCACAGAAAGCACATAATGTAGTTGAAAAAAACAGATAACATGAAACTTAACTCCTTCTCAATCTTAAGAAGTCAAATCCCTCTTCTAAATAGTTCAATAGGGAGTGGAAGAAAAATTGAGCTGTCTCAGTTGCATGCACCGCTCGTGTGAATTGTACCTCTAACATTTTTCAACTAAACTTTAGACGAAATGTGCACAAGGCACGAACTTATATATCTCATGTCCACTAAACTTGATAACTTCTATGCAGTCAGTGTATACATATCAGCCCACCATCATTTTGCTTATCTTTCTCCTCACGCGCTATCTCATGCTCATAACACTCACTTCGTGTCATTTCTCAGTTACGTGAAAAAAAACATACGTAAGAAAAGAAAAGAAAATGCTATAACATGACAAATGCAGCCCCTACACCGTACCTAAATATTGTTGTGTAAGGATATGCAACAACATAGTGTGTGGCATGTGCTTTAGTAGGTCAAATCACCATGGTCATTCCTTTTAAGTTTATAGGGAAGTTCCCCAGTAGAAAACTCGATCTTTATGCAGTTGCCCTAATGACTTGGACTACTTACAACAGAAAACTCGATCAACTTTGTGGTGTTGCCAAAATTCTTTGTTGACTGGAAAACAAGGCACGAGGGCTTCTGTGAAGTTGGACAAAGGCAGCATGCAATGTCACCAAGGATGTACACAATGCATTATTGCAGCTAAAAACTAAGAAAAACTCATGCAACTCGCGGTTAATTACTCTCTAAGTCTTGTCATTTGACGCATTTTTCTATGAAAAAAAAAAAGAATTATATATGTACATGTACACCAGTTAATTATAAACGCAAATGATACCCTTAAAAAATATCTCCAAGGAAACTCATAAAATATCTATGTAATATGATCAGAAATGGAAGATATCCCATATCAAATAACAATATTTACGTAATTAACTTGTCAGTGAAGACAGATGCATGCACAATGTTTTCAACTAAGTTTTTATCGAAGAGTGGAGAGGTAACTAATATTTGAATGCGTATAAGGCATAAACTTATATTATGTCCAATGTCATGGAAAATAACTTTCATAGTGCGTCGGTGCATATGAACCATCACTTCACTTCTCTCTTATTTCATGTGAACTCTAGTGTCCACAACACCGATTTCATGCTGTACATCAATTACGCGAAAAAAGCATAGGTAAGAAAAGAAGAGAGAAAAAGTTACTAAGGTTATGCCATAACAAATGCAATCCATATGCTCCCTACCTAAGTGTTGTTGTGTGAGTGTACAGAAACATGGTGCATTGTGTTATAGTCGCTCAATTCACCATGGTCAAATTCCACACACTTTTGAGCATTGAATCGGATGAGTTTAAGAAAAATCAATGGACAGAAATATTGCAAAACAAAAGAAATGTGTGAAAATCATTTCCGTTTCTCTAATGACTTTGAGACTTAACAATGTGAAAATAAAACTGGGTTGAGGCTTACTTTTTTCGATGGAACACATCAAATATGTACAGAACAGTTGAAAACCATGTCTAGGTTGTACTTGTACCACAAGAATCCGCACCTTATTTTGTGGTGAAAAAGAAAAATTGATAACAATGATTGTTGAGATATAGACGATTTGCCTATGACTTGTTTTTTCAAGGGATCACCGGGTCATGGTTTGTTTTTTTCCATCGCAAAATGATATCAAGTTGAAGGCGTTTTGCGACTCACAATGGGTTACTTGTCCTATCATTAGACGATCGGTTACGGGCAACTGTAGATTTTTTGGGACCGAAAGCCAAAAACACAAAGTACTGTTGCTACTGAAAGCCAAAAAACAAAGTACTGTTGCACGCTTCTCCACTGAAGCGGAGTACTGAGCCATGTCAAATATACGCTGTGCACTCATATGGCTTCGATACATACTTAAGGAGTTACGAGTTAAACATCTTGAAGCAGCAACTTTGCATTGTGTGACAACCAACCTGCTTTACATATTGTGAAGAACCCTGTTTTTTATGAGAGAACGAAGCACATAGAGCGTGACTTCTGTCTAGTACAACAACATCTCACATCAGGTTTAATTTCCACTACCTCCACACCAATAAGCTGGAACTTGGCTGACCTGTTTAAAAAGCCATTAGGAAAGGTTATTTTCGCAACCCTACTTGGCAAGTTGGGAGTGTACAATATCCGCTCGCCAACTTGAGGAGTCGCGTTGAGATACGATTTGCCTATGATTGTGTCGAGACATAATTTCCTTAAAGGCTAACAGCAAGAAACTAGCTAGGATCTCCTTGTACCATTCTGATTCATTGAAAACTATTTACCATTTTCACAAATGATATGGAAAAATTCAAATAATAATAAGCTTCTGCATCTTTAGAGCTAAATATTTTGGCTTGACTTATAAACCTATTGGACTTTTAAGCCTATTGGACTTTCGGATGATGAGAGGTTAAAAACGTAATTTCAGAAAATGATGAGACCATATACCATCCCTTGTCAATTGAGGAAGCAACAAAGTCAAAGTGTAGAATTGATTAAGATCAAAGTATCGTAATCAACCCAAGTAAAACTTCTAATGTTGTGCGTATGCTAATTCGTCATATTTTGTGTTTTTTTTCAAAGAAGCAAAACCTTCCCAAGTTTGCTCTCCTAAGGCATTAGGATGATAGAAACGGGTATTTTTTGCCAAACTTCTCTTAAGATATTTGTCCATTTGCCCCCAGATGAAAAACTACATAATAGTATATGAAAAACTAGCCTTTGAGGGCCTATCTATATATTATCATAGAAACAAGGGAAGGGCGCTACTCGATCAGACTTGGGTGCGTGTCGTATATATAAATATAAACCATTTACAAGTTCATCATAGTGTGTGTGTGTGTGTTTTTTTTTTAGAAAGCCTCAACAGTATGAGGAGAATTTTATTGATATCGAAAAAAAAGGTACACCTAGTCACACGGTGGAGGGGGTACATGAACCTAACCATAATGCAATAACAAAGAAACATGAGAAAGAACGGGGGACATAAACATTACCCTTTTAGAAACAAAAATAAGATACAAAGAAGAGAAGAGGGGGTACATGAAACCTAACCCCTCTAAAGCCGAACATAAAGGTATAATTCTACAAAACAGAACGAGCAACATCAATTTTATCGTGGCTTGTTATTTAAATATCTCCCTTTTTTTCCTCTTATCGAATACCCAACTATGAAATGTATTATCATAATTATAATTTACAACGTAATGAAAACACCTTGGAATACCATACAATTATTCCAAATACATTATACAACTTTGTTTTTTGTGGCTTATATTAATCTTCTAAGTTAATAAGTTGATGCACGAGGTTGTCACATATTTTGTAAGGTCTCATGTTTAAATGTGTAAGATATTACTTGCATCACTCACTTATAATTTTATAATCAAAACCTTTTAATTTTTAATCTTCAATTGAAGATCATTCTTACAAAATAATTATTTTAATCAAAAATCATTTAGTTATCTAAATGTATCAAATAAATGAATAGTTCATCACACATATGTACTTGGTACTCACACCGTCGATTTGTTTGAATCCCCTCATAAGAAAAATATCATCCAAATGTGAATACCAACCAATTTTTTTCTTGAGGGTTTCTAAACGGGTCAGGGTAATACTTTGGATTGGACTTTTTTTCTTGGGTCATTTTGGTTCCGGTCCCTAATCAACTCAATTGTTAGATTAAAATCTTATTGTTTTTTATTTTTTGATCAAAGTCTTTTGACTTTATACACCTCAACATTTTAATTAGTATTACTATATTTCCATGTCATATTTTTGATATCTTAAATAAAAAAACAGTAATTTAAAATATTGATTGCAGTCCAACATTTAAGGGATTTAAATCCAAGAATTTTTGTACTTCAAAATCCTAGTATTATGAGATTCAATCAATCGATCAAGTCTAAAAGAAATTTAAAAATTTAAAAATTCAAAAATTTATGGGATCATATATGTACAAATCTCACGAATTATGAGACTTAAAAATAAAAATAAAAACAATTTCTACAATAAAAATTCATGCACACTGCACATATTTTTGTGAATTTCATTGAGTAGTATTAAGGGAAATAATGTACCCCATGAATTCATACATACAAAAGCAATGTACCCACGAACTTAGACCAAAAATAATGTATGTACCCATCATATGGGTACATACCGAATTTACAAGAAAACTCATGGGTACATTTAAAAACTCAAGGAAAAGAATGTACATCATACCACATTGTTTTATAGACATGCAAGTGTAAAATGCAGCAACCTTAAAAACCATTTTACATAATATTCTCCAAAAACTTTGTACCCATATATTTATGTAAAACGAATTTGAACCAACCAAAACATATTATAGCAATAGATATATTCAAACGAAACATGTAGATTACAAATGTACCCATGGATATGAGTGTAGCCAACCAGATATTGAATAATCAAGACTAATATATAATAATAAAAGGAAAAGAAAATATATAAAGAACAAAAGAAGATGACTTCAGAATGGTACAATTTTCACATAGCCCGCTCACTCTACAGTCTCTGCATGTTTGAATCAACCAGATTCCTTGAGAAAGCGATGCCTGCATTGCCTTGCCTATGCCGCACAAATCTCACAAGCTGAAAAAACCATTGATGCTAATTTGTATTTTAATCACAATAGGTTTATTCAACATATATGCATTGGATCAATTCATGAATGGAGAAAAAAATGGAGAAAATTGGATTTGGGAAGTTGTAGATTCCGGATGTGCATAAGGGAAGAAGAAGAATGGAGGAGTTCAAATGGATTTTCCTTTTTTCAAACTTACTCATAGTTTATTTTGCCTTAAATGCACAAAGGGATAAGATTTCATTTATGTTGATGTGTAATATTTTAAATACTAAAATGATGACATGGAATAAGTCAAGGGACCTTGATCTAAAATAGAAAAATAATAAGATTTCAATCAATGTAATATGAAAATAAGGAACGAGAACCCAATTTTTCTTTTTTTTTTTCTTCCTCACTGTACGGAAAACCAAATTGACGCCAATATCCTTGATTAACTATTCACTGCGTGTCATGCATGCACACCTCGACCAACGCTTAATTTGGTGGACAATTTGACGACACCAACTGAGCCCACGAGGTCGCGCTCCCCATTTCAGATAATACATATGGAAGCCAACCATCGGTTTCTTGCTGCACACCCTTTGAATTTGACTTGTTCACCTTCATCACTTATAATATATATTTTTCAACCAAACACAAGTCTTGGAATTTTGAATTAAAAACTTTGAATTTGAAAGAGTAAAATTATATATTTAGTCCGATTTGCTTTAGTCAAAGTCGTTTCAATTTCCAACTACAAATATTGACGTTTGCTAAATGAAAAAAGCTAAAAATATTGTCAATCTTTTGTTAATTTTCTTTTCATTTTCCACTATTATGTAATATAGTAGGTGAAGTGTGTAAACCAAGTTAATTTTCTTTACAATTTTTTTGTGGGAAAATCTTAAACATCGGACTTCTAGATTTGAGAATATATAACGTATGAGAAAATTACCAATCAATTACTGGTATTTGCGGGGATGTTACTGATCTTCTTAGCCAAACCTCTTGTTTCCACCATTTAGGTTTTTATTCTCGTCTTTTAATGTTGCACAATGATTAAAATTGTTTTCTAGTCCACTTTTAAAGATCAACTCTGCAAAAACTTACCTAATAAGAAATCGTGTAATTGTCAATTAATGTTGTCAATTTTAAGTGTTTAACTGAAGAACATATAGTTCGTCTATTTATTAGATAACTGTTAGATACTTATATTTGCAGAAGAACATATAGTTCGTCTATTTATTAGATAACTGTTAGATACTTATATTTGCAGTATTTTTGGCAATCTTTAAAGGGTGAACTATACAATAGAAGTCTCATATCATCTTGAAATATGCATGATGAGAAAGACAATCGAAAAAGTTAAGCGAGAAAGTTTCAATGAGAAAATTTTTAGCGTCATTCAACATCTCATACTTACGAAACAATATGACAAAGAAAACATTAACTGATCATCTCGACTCATAAAAATTAAACAAATTAGGTAAAATTAGGTTTGATGACAAGTTAAACTTGATTAAGGTACCCTTGACGTCAATGCAAAGAAATTGGCTTCACCCTGGTCTCACCATAGAAATACACAATTACAACACCATCTCCTTCAACAAACGACGTTTTACCACTTTTACCTCCCAATTCAAACTTGTGAAATTCCACAAAATCCACGTAAGTCCGTCCGTCCATCCCTCTCCTTCCCTCCACTTCTGCGCCAAGTGTCCATGACCATTTTGGTAATCTTACCGACCAAGAATATGACGTGGCGTGCTGGGCCACAGCAGCCACAGGTGTGAACCATGAGACTGGTGGGTCCAAGGTATTCTCGTTTATCGTATCTGCATGCAGGCCACGTGGAAGGAGGTGGTAGGGGTCGACACGCGAGACATTGCAGAATAACGCGTAGCTGATTAAAATAATAACGGCCCACAAAGAGTGTCTAGAGAGAGTAAAATTTTCTTTTGGAAAAGGATGGTAAATTTTTTTTCCAATTTTATGCTATTATTATATAGTTGGAAAAATGAAATCCTTTTTATAATCAAAATTGTACATATATTTTAGTGGACAGTGTGTTGCTTGTTGAGATTCTGCCCATATGTTTCGGGTTTGAAATTTCATCGTCTCCTAAATTATTTTAATACTTTTGAACTATCCTTTCCTAATAATAATAATTTTTTTTAAAATAGTGTACATAATTGAAAAATTACAGAAATATATACAAAAAGCTTATAAATTGATTTATAAAAGTAGTCAGTGCCGTTTCTGAGAATTTAGCAGCTATATATGTGCAAAAATTATAAATAGAGCACTCTTGATAGTCTTTCAAGAAAATACTAATACGTACTAATCACATATATATTCACACTATGGAACATGAGATAGGTGAGCCATAATAATTTAGTTTGAACATATTTTTAACGAGAATCTAACTTAAATCCTCTAATTTACAAGTAAAAAGAAAACCGTAGTATCAATATGTATTTGTCAAATACTATTTTGCATTTGATAGAAACAGTTACTAATATTTTTTTTTTTAAACATTGTACAAATATTCAATAAGAAAATTTAATTACTAAAACTAACATAAACTTTTAAACCTAAAAACTAATTATCAATTAAGAGACAATTGTCAAATTCATAAAACCAGTAAAAACATAAATTATACGGACTTCAATCGAAATTGTTAGCATCTCTCATTCCAAATAATTGAGTGATCTCACTTATTTCGAGATCTTCTTAGAATAGGAATATGATTATAGGATTATGTGAGAGAATTAATCTAATATTCTTTTTTTATTATTGGATATATTATGAGGTGCAAAAAACTTTGGCGGCCTCTTCAGTTGAGCCCTGTGCAATGGCTCACGTAGCTCGGGAGTATTTGCTCACTACCATAATTATGGTGTATGCTTATCATACACCTAATTATATGTTACGTGTTTTTTTACCTAATTCTAATTAACTTTCACATTCAATGTTACTTTTTCAATTTTGAAAAAAAAATTACTAAAATGCTAGTCGGGCAGTGGGTATGGATCAAGCGTCTAGGCGGTGGGCTGGGGCCTAACGTTTAGGCGACTAAGCGCCCTGCCTAGACGGATTAAGTAAATTTATCATATATTGTATAAATAAGTGCTTATTTTATACTTACAAAAATACATAATTGCATTGAGATATATAAATTGAAAACTAAAATGCCTTATAGATTAAAGCATTATAACATATTAAAAATATGGGGACCAAAGCATATAATGAGTGTTCATCCAAGTATTCAACAAGTCTATTTTAATTTATTGAACAAAAATAAAATGCAAAATGAAAGTTAACAATTTTCTATCTAAGTGAGAAACGCAACCTAGGCGGGTTAGGCGGACGCCTAAGGAGGTCTAGGTGCCCCTTCTTAATTTACAAAAGCCCCGGGATTAATCAGGGCGTTGGCCAGCCGCCTAGCGCCTAAATGGCGTTTGGCGGCACTAGACAGGGATTTTTAAAACAGTGAGATTAGGTGAAAGGACACGTAACAGATAATTATGTGTATGTTAAGCATACACTATAGTTGAAGGTGGTGAGCAAATATGCTTCCATATAGCTCTTTCCTAAATCCGCCACGGGGACTGGGAGTAGTTTACATATATTGGATTTGTTTCACTTATCAAAGAAAACCCCCAAAACAATTGATGCTAATTAGTAATTAGGGTTCTTTAGATATAGACCCTTGCAACTCTTATTTCCTAGACAAAAATCCACCTAGTTATAAACATCTAAATAAAACCCAAATTTAAAAATGGCTATCAAGTATAGAAGTAATTGACATATTATTACAAAATATTTACAACTTGTAACACAATATTTAAAATAAAATCATTAAATGTTATTACTCACCTTAATTACAATGAAAATATAATTATTGCACATATTATTACCCCTAACACACACATATATACGTTACTACCATAAGCTCAATATGTGTGTGTGTGTGTACACATATATAGTTTACCTATATATATATATATAGTACTACTATACGTTCACATATATATATACATACACAGTGCTACATATATGATCAAACATATTAAACTAATTAATCTACCTATATTTAAATTTATGATGAACAAATAACATATATTTTGTAGGTAAATTAATATTGAATCAAATAACATTCTTTTATTTTGTAGGTAATTTCTTTTCCATGTATTATTACATATATTTGACACATTTTATTATTATAAGATATATGTAGAAATAATAGGTAAATTAATTTTGAACAAAATACAATTGCTGTATTTTGTAAGTAAATTAATTTTGAATCAAATAACATTTCTTCATTATGTAGGTATATTATTTGGCATGTATTTTGTATATATTGGGTTTGCTTTATTATGTAGGTAAACTATTTTGCATGAATTTTTTTGTATATCAGGCATGTTTTTTTGTTGTTGTTATATATATGTGTGTGTGAAATAATTTACCTACATTTATATTTAAAATATAATTTTATTGACTTAACTAAGCATGTATTACTACATTTATTAGGCATGTTTTATTGGTATTATATATTAGGCAATGAATTTTTTTTTTTTTTTGTATTAATTAGCCCTTACAATTTGTATGGAATTAATTGTGTAAATCAAACATTCAAATAGGGGTGTTTTGGGCATCGAAAATTTTTAAATGTGTAAAGTCAAATATAATTAATGAGTTTGCTGATATGGAATCTAGTCAATGAGTTTTACTCGAGAAAAAAACTTATATCGGGTTTTATGTGGAGAAAATTAAGTTTTAAGGACTAAAGTCATATTTTCAGTAGTAATTATACATCGAAAGCTCACTCTTTTTTTTATTAAAATAATAAGAAAGGCAAAGTTTCAAGAGTACAAGGGTATAAGCGTTCTAACTATTCAACTAAATAACTTTTAACTTCTCATACACTTTTTTTTTTTAAATTTCTGAACAACTAAAAGCCGTTTCTTTTTAGTAAAACTCAGCATATTAACATGAAAATACAACATCACAAAAAGAAAGTCCGATCAAGATATACATAGAAGCCTTTTGCACCTTTAGATTTAAAAGTTCATGCAAAAGCTTGCAAATCAAGGCCCTTTGCCGCCTTGCGAGTTGCGACACACACAGTATCTGGAAGCCTCCCCTTATCTTTGTTGTCACCTCACACGCATCAAAAAGCAAATACCAGAAACTTGAAGAACTAAAATTAAATTAAATTAAATTAACTAAAAGGCTTGGAGTGCAAGATTCAACGAAAAACAGGGTGCAGAGAATTTGAAAATTTTCATTATGACCATAACAAGGTGGTACATTATATCTTTTTATATAAATAGTGGAATTTTTTTTTAAATTATTAACTTTTCAACACACAAATTTTACTATTTATATAATGATACATGATGTACTATTCAGTATTTTGGACCCATTGAAAATCTCTCGCAGAGAATAAGACTTTTCTCGTAAGCCTGACGACACGTAAACGCAATGGGAACAAATGGGATCATGTATGTACACAAAAACAAGAGATAGAGAGAGAAAGTAGAGAGAGAAACGGAAAAGGGCAATGAGTTTCCGCGTAGACAGATGAGAAGCTCACAGCAAGAAGCAATAAAGATTTTCTTTTCCTTCCTTCCTTCCTTGTCTTTCTTACTTTCTTTTTGTTTTAATTCAATTTTTTTTTCAGAAATCTATCAAATCTGAACGAAGAATAATTAAACTACACTTTCTTTGAAGCGATTAAAGGAAGAGATGATCAAATTCTCTCTCTTTTTTTTTTTCGTCCTTATGGATTCACACCTTCCATTCACACCATCCTTCATATAATCAAAGCTTTATCCTTCTCTTTCTTTGAATCCCATCGGCTTTTCCGAACCCCAAAAGCTTAATCTTCACGAAAGCACTTTTGTTTTTTAAGATTGCGTTTGTGGTCATGGAACATCATCCTCATCATTATCAACGTCATCAGCAGCAACACCATCAGCAGCTTCAGCTTCAACAACAACAGCAGCAGCTTCAGCAGCAACATCTTAGTACTGTGACTGTACACGTGGACACGAGTGATAGGTTCCCTCAATGGAGCGTTCAGGAGACGAAGGACTTGCTTCTGATCAGAGCCGAGCTAGATCAGACTTTCATGGAGACGAAGAGAAACAAGCTTCTGTGGGAAGTGATTTCTACGAAGATGAAGGAAAAAGGTCACCATCGCAGCGCCGAACAGTGCAAGTGCAAGTGGAAAAACCTCGTTACTCGTTACAAGGTAAACATGTTATTAAACCCAAATGAATACTAGATTAATAAAGTTAAACGAATCTAATCAAGCTAATTAATCTTCCATCTAATCAACATACACTTTGAAGAACACACTGATTCATTTAAGGATTTGCTTTTCCTTATTTCCTCAACCCAAATCTTCAAGACTTAAGGAGAATCAAACTGAAGACCCTAGGTGTAGGAGTGAATGTTCTTTATAAGCTGATATACAAGCCTATTGCAAATATTCAACACATACCCTTCATGTGTTTGATAAATATACAGTAGTATTATGTAGGTATTTATTTCTTGCTTTATGATTATTTAGGGTTTTGAGACAATGGAGCCGGAAGCTATGAGGCAGCAATTCCCGTTTTACAACGAGCTACAAGAGATTTTCGCTGCACGGATGCAGAGAATGCTGTGGGCAGAAGAAAGCGGAGCTGCAAGCGGGTCGAAGAAGAAAACGCTTTCTTCAGACGACGAGGAAGATAACGAGGATAGCGAGGCAGAGAATAAGGGAAGCACGGGGAAGAACAAGAAGAAGAAGATGAAGATGAGCAATATAGGAAGCAGCAGCGCAAGTGGAAATAATGTAAGGGAGTTATTGGAAGAGTTCATGAAGCAACAAATGCAAATGGAGATGCAATGGAGAGAGGAGTTTCAAGCGAGGGAGAATGAGAGGCGGTTGAAGGAGATGGAGTGGAGGCAGAAGATGGAAGCATTAGAGAACGAGAGGATAATGATGGAGACGAGATGGAGGGAGAGGGAGGAGCAAAGGAGGATGAGGGAGGAGGCTAGGGCTGAGAAAAGGGATGCTCTTATTACTGCTTTGCTAAACAAGCTTAGAAGAGAGGATATGTAGCAAGCGTTATCTCAAGACATGGTTTGAGAGCTAGGTTTGTTTATTAATTAATTCTCAATTAGCTAGAAACTGAACTGATCATTTTGGACATGTCCATTACGACGATATACTGGTCCATCTTCTTCTGTTTTGCCCACTGGGGCTTTTCATTAATTTATTGCATAATATCCATTCTTTCGTTTCCATATATAATTTTATGTTTTACCCTAGTAATTGTGATCTTTAATGCACATCTATTAACTTTCACCCCAAGTGCATGCTTGAAACTTTCACCTAGAGAATATAAACAATCTGAACAAGTAAAATTCTTGGATTATTTGATTGCTACATGCATGAAGATCGAAGCACGCGAAGTTGAAATTTCAATCATGCAAGTCACTGAGTCCTACTGCTTCTACTTGTAGTAAGGGTAGATGCATGCATGAAATACATCCGGTTCTTATATTTATAGGTTTGTCACGTGCATGTAGCATGTGTAAGTGGCTGAAGAAAAACGCATACCATGTGGAAAATCGAAACATCTAGATATCATCTCCATGAATTATGCTGTGTTTGAAATTGTATTGAGAGGTATAGTTTTGTTTCCTCCATCCCTGTTTTGTGATATATTCAAGTACTGTAGTACTGCATATACATATGCAGGTGGGGCTACCGTGGATGAGTTACGAAGATTTTAATGCATTAATACATGTTGTTCTAGCTATTTTAGACAATTTAGCATATTATGTTGTTATTATTGTATCATTCTAGTCATTTTTTATTTACGTCACATTTCTCTTTGTTAAGTTCTCAATCATGTTGCATAATCGTACTTCCAACCGGGAATGTGCTTTTGCTTCAGTAAACTTTCTCGAGCATATTGGGAATTTCTCGTGGGGTATAAAGTGGAGCAATTTTGTATGATCTTAACGTAATAGTTTCAGTTTGACGGTGTTCATAATCATTGTTATTATCTTCTTCTATTTTTCATGTGGTGTTGTACATGTGACAATTCCGCTTATATCTCATGAAACGTGATGAGAAATCCCGCTTATATCTCATGAAATGTAATAGATAACGTGATGACAGATATAAACACAGTAACAAATGATATATAGCTATATGTCTCTGAAAGTTTCACTTCTCTTAGAAAGTATATATACACACGAGTGTGAAACTCCAAGACACATTTCCAAGACCCTTTTAAGAGATTCTCAAGCTTTGGTTCCTTTTTGACATTCTATATTCTGGCGTTTTACACGGTTTACACCGCTCGGTTTCAAGCTATCAAATCTATACATGTATCACAACTTTAGCTACAAATTAAATATATACGCGCGGCACATATCATATGGGCTGTCTAGTCGAATTTAAACTATTTATAAATCCCTACTTTGACATCTTACATTCCATGACAATGTCCCACTTTGTCTTGTAATACAAATTCAACGGAAGCCAGCTACTCTATAATCATTTAATTTTTTATTAACGAAACAACCATTTCACTGCAATTTGGGGAATCCCTACATTTCTTTGTCACATTCCGACTGGCATAAGTTAAACTGAGAATGCTAAAATCACTACCCCAACAAATAAACTATCTAAGAATTCTTGGAATAACGTGGTTTGCGAATGTAATTGAAGAATTCTTGGAATAACGTTGTTTTCGAATGTAATTGCTCCAAATATTCCTCTTGCAATTCAAGGTCCAAGCTCCCATTGCAAATTTTACAGCAAATACAAGAACTAGTCATGTGCGATGTGTCATAACCTAGATTCTTCCATCTGCTATAGCAGCAAACAAAAGCGTTAGCCAGTAGGCTTGTCGGTTTGGGGACATATCAAATAATGCTAATAACAATCTTCATCTCCAAGTTTCATATTGAATCTTTTCAATTGAGGTCCAGCTATTTTCAAACGTACGGTTACCGTGTTTTTCCCTTTCACTGGCTCTGCTTCTCTATCTCTAGCTGTCACATATGTTACAAGTCATGACTTTTTGTATTTTTCACCGACGCATATATGTGCGTGTGTGTGTGTATATACACATATATAATAATAATGTATGTGCGTACATGTGTGTGGGTATATAGTCTTTTGTGCCAAATAATTTGGTGGTCCAAATATGCATGCATGCATGTTTGCTCCGTGCAGAACCTTATTTCTGGTTGCAGATATGTGCACATCTCGATCGGATAGAGACCCAAAGATGTAATGACAGTACCATTTCTGTTGGACCACTGATCTCTTTCACCAGTCAATTGGAGCCTACTATTACCTTTTATTTTGTCTTCCATTTTTGCTAGGACAGTACTCATCGATTAACAACATTGCTTGTCGAAAAAGAAAAAAAAAAAAGTTCTCACAAGAGTCTTCGACGGGAGAAGTTAAATTCGGCGAGTAAAGTTGGTTTTAGCTTCTTCTTCGTACTTCCAGATAGAAGGATGGCGATGAAAGGAGTTTTAAATATGCTCCGACATTGGAACTGTTAAATGGGTTTAATTTCAAGATGTGGAATCTAAATCTACACATTTTTCGGACAACAACCCTATGTATTTACAGACAGTTGAAGCATGAACAGTAACAAAAGATGCTAAAAGAGATGATATAGAAGTTCTCATTACATTCCTGGATATGCTCTAAGTTCAAACTTTTATCGTTTTGGAACATTTAATCTGCAGAACTTGTCAATAATAATTTGGTATAACGATCCACTTCGCTGCGATGAACTTCTAAGTTTGTGAATTTGTGAGTGAGTACGTAAGAATTTTCCTACAGAACATTAGAAAAATTAATTTTATAATGTCTGCAACTATGCAGGCAACTTCTAAATTTGACCAGCTTCTATCTTGAGGTAATTAATTACGAGTCCGGATCTTCGCCAGTTCTTGATCCGGAGATCCACAAATCGTGTCCGTTTATCGTGCATCGTGTAGCTAAAAATTATTTTAAATAATTTTATTTAAAATAAACATAAACGGTACTTGACAAAAGCTGACCGCACGATGTACGATAAATTGACATGATTCACGGATTTCCAGAATCCTCACCAAAATGATCCGGAGAGGATCCTGTTGGATTAATCAGGAACCGGATCCCCTCCTGAGCATGGGGACCAGAGCCTACTGGGCAGCCCATCTGGGCCCTTGAAAGTTGATCTAACGGCTGTAATTATTATAATTTTTAAAGAAACCCCTTATTTGTAATCATTGGATCAAATTTCAAAAGCTCAGATGGACTGCTCAGTAGGCTTCGGTCCCTGTGCTCAAGAGGGGATCCGGTTCCGATTAATCACATGGTTACTGTCCTCTTGTTCTATATAATAATATTCAAAATAAAAGAAAAAATTGGTATCGTATCATCCATTGGTCTTTCTACGAATCTGGACAGTGTACGTTAAATGGAAAATGGGAATGGACTTTTCTTGATGTGCCCCTACTTTTGTCCAGCATAGGAAAAATTCATCAATTTCTTGGATATTATGTGTTTATTACTAATTAAGGGGAAATTTTATTCAAATTCATCTTCTGTATTTCTACACTAAACTTAAATTTTAAACATGTATTGTCTTTTTTATTATATTATATATACAACCATCGGGTTCCACCATAAATATAAGATTCATTCTCAATATGCCCCTCACTTGTGTCGAATTTTCAAGACTAACACGTGGACAACATAAACGGAATGACTTGAAGTACGTGTGGCCATTGATTTTCATATGTGGAACAACCTACTCTGTTACCATGAAGAAGTTGAGGTCTACCATAAAACCTTTTGACGATATGGAGAGTAGCCAAACTTACTTATATGCTTTTGCAAGGTCTCTTCTCCTATCATTGTAAGATTCATTCTCAACACTCTCCTCTAACCCCTTCCGGCCAAAGCCTTCCATCGTCTTTGTTGAGTAAATTCAAAAGGTTTTGTTTGGTCTGGAGTTATGTATTTTTCAATGTTTTTGTTTTTTGTTTTTTGTTGATTTTCATAGATGATTTTTTATTTTTTATTTTACGTTTGGTTCAGGGTTTCTTTTAAGAGAGAAAGAGAGAGATTGATGCAGCTAGCATGATCGTAATATCAATTATGTAGAAGAGAGTAAATTGTAGCAATGGTCCCTTAACTTTAACTTAATTGGAGCAATGATTCTTCAACTAAAAATTCATTACCATTGGTCCCTCAACTCATCAAAACGTGCAACTATGGTCCCTCAACTAAAAATCCATTACCATTGGTCCCTCAACTTTAATCCAACTAGAGAAATGATCCCTCAACTTTAATCCCAATTGGAGCAATGGTCCCTCAACTTTAACCCAATTGTAGAAATGGTCCTTCCAACATAACTCATTTTGACAAAATTCTGACGAAGTTGACGAAAATGACCATAGCTACATGTTTTGACGAGTTAAGGGATCCCAATTGTAGCAATGGTCCCTCAAACATAACTTATTTTGACAAAATTTTGATGAAGTTGATGAAAATGACCATAGCTACACATTTTGATAAGTTGAGGGACTAGTGGTAATTGATTTTTAGTTGATGGACCATTGCTCCAATTTGATTAAAGTTGAGGGACCATTGCTATGACAATGACATACAATGGAAATACATTACTTTTGAAACTTATGTTGGGCTAAAGATATAATAGTAGACAAACCAAGTAGAATGTGGGTGTTGACAGTAAGTGGGTGTAGAGATACATACTACGGGTTTTGAGGTTTTTCAATAGATTTTGTGGATTGGATTCGTTCTATTGTAGCTTCAACTCATCTCTCTATCCTTACCAATGATTCAACTGAAGGTTTTTTCACATATTCTCGTGGTGTTCGGCAAGCGCATCTTTTTATCTCCGAACCACCATAGTTATATATGTAATAACCTATCATTATAAATGAGAGCTAATTGCTCAAATCAAGGTGTTTATATATTAGGTTAACATTCCAAGTCGACTCATTTCGGGCAATTGGCAATAATTTTTCTGTGGACTTCCGGAAATCTGTTTCATGCAGCCACTACCGTTGACCTAATCGGAAGAAGAGCAGACAGTGATGTGCCTCAAGGGATTCGCCACTTCATTTCTACCGGCATGCTCGACAAATTTAGTAGAAGAGTGAAAAAAGCCATGGCAACACACAAAAAATGCTTACTTGGCCATCCCGGGTATACAATATCCCTTCAATATGTCTCCCGCATGCTCCAGAGGTTCTCACTAACCATGTCATTTGCAACAGTTAAGCAGTATTTTCATTGGAAAGTTTGACCCTCTTTGAGGGGTGTTCTATTGCATTTGTGAATGGCAGACATGTTTTGATATCCTCATGAGAGGGAAATGTCGCATCACTTCTTTCTCCTGCATAGAATTAAATCAAAATCTTTGAAGAATAATGTACAATATAAGAAAACTATATGGAATTAAATACCTCCGAAGCAAGTTGAATTGTTTATACTAATCTTCTTCAACAACACGCGTGTGAAACATCCTAAAAGTTTGAAAAAATCACAAAACTGATCTATTGAAAAATGATGAGTCAGAAGATAATTTAAGAGAGACGAGGAAGAGATCGAATTTTGAAAAGAACACATTCAATCAACCTTATTCCTTTTACCCTCTCCTCAGTCCATTTGCTCCCATGCCACTCATTCTTATAGAGAAGTAAGTTCTCGTTAGTTTTTCCAAGTCTCTTTCAATCTCAATTGCACTAATTTTCACTTCCATCCCTATTCTTCGCCCCTTCCTCCTCCCTCTTAAATGTTAAAACGCACCTCAGTTTACCTTCGATTTCTAAGTTGATAACCATTATAAAATGAAAAAAACTAATTGTGAATAATAACTATATTATTAACTTCATGTACTCATAAAAAAGTAGGAAGGTATTACTGGACGATGAAACCTATGATGCGAGTTAGTAATTGTTTAGCTATGAACTAAGTATTCATTTGCTTCACATGAACACAAAAAAATGGCAGACTGCATTACATAAAAGAAAAGAACAATGTATGACACGAATTACCTTTGTAGATCACATGATAGGAATATCTAGCTAGAAGAAGATTTCTTTATATATATTTTTTAAATAGAAAATTCCAAAGCTTAGGACAAACTACCATAAGAAAAATAAAAAGAATTAGATTGCTGGTTTGCAAACTTGGGTTGGGCTGCGACTATATCCTTGAAAACTAAACTTGAAAATATACAACATTTACGGAAAGTTTGAATCCCATTAGGCCCAACTAATTTGTTTAGAAATTAGAACTACAAAAGTGCAATCTAATTGGCACGATTCATGACGTCCACTTCTTCTTCTTCTTTATTTATTTATTTTATTTTTACACCAATGCTATTTTATTATGTGAAACGATAGATTTGTTAGATTAAATATTATATTAGAGAGTTGACGTGGGGATTTTTAGGTATATAAACTAATATGCATGGATTAATGATCTTGACAATTTAAATTACAAGCCCATTAATACACCACTGACTTGTAATTCTTACGTCATGTGCTAGATATATTTAATCTTTAAAAACAAATAATTTTGTTTTACAGAAAACTCTACAATTAATTTTTCTAGTTAACAATAACAAACTTGGCCACATAACGATGGCAAGGTTCGAGTTGATTGAAAAACTGACAACATAGACAAACAAAATCATGCTTAAGCTAATTTCACGTGGGGATACTAATAAAATTTGTGGCAATTGTTAAAGGGAAAGTAAACCTGCTTATGGTGCACGTCTCAATAATTTTCAAGACATTTCAATTGATCAATCTTAAAAAGAAAAATAGATCTTTCCAACTAGTTAAGTTTTACCTTAAGATTGGATTGGATTTGGTTTGAATCTAGATAAAGTTCTTATATCTGAACGAATCTGTAAAATTAAGGAAGATTTGTATCTTTTCCTTTTCAAATGATAGAAATTCATTAAATTCAGCGGAAATGTTTACATCAAAGGCCAAAGTATTAATCAACTGCTCTGGCTCAAACGGATCCCAGCCATGAAATCCCTTGAAACAAAAGAAGCCACTAAATATGGTGCCTTATTACAAACGATGAGCAAAAAGAACTTCTAATGACCTCTTTCACCAGTCAATTGGAGCCTACTATTGCCTTTTATTTTGTCTTCCATTTTTGCTAGGACAGTGCTCATCGATTAACAACATTGCTTGTCGAAAAAGAAAAGAAAAAAGTTCTCACAAGAGTTATCTTCGACGGGAGAAGTTAAATTCGGCAAGTAAAATTGGTTTTAGCTTCTTCTTCGTACTTCCAGATAGAAGGATGGCGATGAAATGAGTTTTTAATATGCTCCGACATTGGAACTGTTAAATGGGTTTAATTTCAAGATGTGGAATCTAAATCTACACATTTTTCGGACAACAACCCTAAGTATTTACAGACAGTTGAAGCATGAACAGTAACAAAAGATGCTAAAAGAGATGATATAGAAGTTCTCATTACATTCCTGGATATGCTCTTAAGTTCAAACTTTTATCGTTTTGGAACATTTAATCTGCAGAACTTGTCAATAATAATTTGGTATAACGATCCACTTCGCTGCGATGAACTTCTAAGTTTGTGAATTTGTAAGTGAGTACGTAAAAATTTAGGAAAACTAATGAAAAAGGTTTTGAAAACTTTGAGTTTTAACGATAAGGACAAAATGGAGGGTAAAGTGAATAGTATCATGATTGATTTTTTAGTGTAAAAATGTGGTTTTTCGTTAAAGTGAACAGTACCGAGTGCTTTTCGTTAAAGTTCCCTAAAAATTTTCCAACTATAATGTCTGCAACTATGCAGGCAACTTCTAAATTTGACCAGCTTCTATGTTGAGGTAATTAATCACATGGTTACTGTCCTCTTGTTCTATATACTAATATTAAAAATAAAAGAAAAAATTGGTATCTTATCATCCATTGGACTTTCTACGAATCTGGATAGTGTTCGTTAAAATTTTAAATGGAAAATGCGAATGAACTTTTCTTGACGTGCCCCTACTTTTGTCAAGCATAGGAAAAATTCATCAATTTCTTAGATATTATATGTGTTTATTACTAATTAAAGGGAAATTTTATTCAATACATCTTTCGTATTTTTACACCAAACTTAAATTTTTAACCTGTATGGTCTTTTCTATTATATTATATATACAATCATCAGGTTCCACCATAAATGTGAGATTCATTCTCAATACGCCTCCTCACGTATGTCGAAGTTTTAAGACTAACACATAGACAACACAAACAGAATGACATGAAGTACGTGTGGCTGTTGGTTTTTACATATGGGACAACCTACTCTATTATCATGAAGAAGTTGAGGTCTACCATAAAACCATTTAGTGATATGGAGAGTAGCCCAACTTAATATGCCTTTGCGAGGTCTCTTCTCCTATCATTGTGAGATTCATTCTCAACACTCTCCTCCAACCCCTCCCGGCCATAGCCTTCCATCGTCTTCGTTGAGTAAATTCAAAAGGTTTTGTTTGGTCCGGAGTTATGTATTTTTCAACGCTTTTGTATTTCGTCTTTTGTTGATTTTCATAGATGATTTACCAAGTAGAATGTGGGTGTAGATAGTAAGTGGGTGTAGAGATACATACTACGGGTTTTGAGGGCTTTTGATTTTTCAATAGATTTTGTAGATTGGATTCGTTATGTTCTAGCTTTAGCTCATCTCTCTATCCTCACCAATGGTTCAATTGAAGGTTTTTTCACATATTCTCGTGGTGTTCGGCAAACGGATCTTTTTATCTCCCAACCACCACACTTATATATATAATAACCTATCATTATAAATGAGAGCTAATTGCTCAAATCAAGGTGTTTATATATAAGGTTAACATTCCAAGTCGACATAGCCACTGCCGTTGACCTAATCGGAAGAAGAGCAGACAATGATGTGCCTCAAGGGATTCGCCACTTCATTTCTACCGGCATGCTCCACAAATTTAGTAGGAGAGTGAAAAAAAATCCATGGCAACACACAAAAAAAATACTTACTTGGCCATCCCGGGTATACAATGTCCCTTCAATATGTCTCCCGCATGCTCCAGAGGTTCTCACTAACCATGTCATTTGCAACAGTTACAGCAATATTTTCATTGGAAAGTTTGACCCTCTTTGAGGGGCTCTCTATTGCATTTGTGAATGGCAGACATGTTTTGATGTCCTCATGAGAGGGAAATGTCACATCACTTCTTTCTCCTGCATAGAATTAAGTCAAAATCTTTGAAGAATAATGTACAATATAAGAAAACTATATGGAATTAAATATCTCCAAAACAAGTTGAATTTTGTATACTAGTCTTCTTCTATAACACACATTTGAAACATCCTAAAAGTTAGAATAAATCACAAAACTGATCTATCAAAAAATGATGAGTCATAAAATAATTTAAGAGAGACAAGAAAGAGATCGAATTTTGAAAAGAACACATTCAATCAACCTTATTCCTTGTACCCTCTCCTCAGTCCATTTACTCCCATGCCACTAATTCTTATAGAGAAGTAAGTTTTCATTAGTTTTTCCAAGTCTCTTTCAATCTCAATTACACTACTTTTCACTTCCCTCCCTATTCTTCTCCCCTTCTTCCTCCCTCTTAAATGTTAAAACGCACCTCAGTTTACCCTCGATTTCTAAGTTGATAACCATGATAAAATGAAAAAAAAACTAATTGTGAAGAATAAATATATTATTAACTTCATGTACTCATAAAAAAGTTGGGAGGTACTACTAGACGATAAAACCTATGATGCGAGTTAGTAATTTTTTAGCTATGAATTAATCATTCATTTGTTTCACATGAACACAAAAAAAATGACAAACTGCATTATATAAAAGAAAAGAACAATGTATAACACGAATTACCTTTTGAGATCGCATGATAGGAATATCTGGCTAGAAAAAGATTTCTTTATATATATTTTTTAAATAGAAAATTCCAAAGCTTAGCACAAACTACCATAAGAAAAATAAAAAGAATTAGATTGCTGGTTTGCAAACTTGGGTTGGGCTGCGACTATATCCTTGAAAACTTGAAAATATAAAACATTTACGGAAAGTTTGAGTCCCATTAGGCCCAACTAATTTGTTTAGAAATTAGAACTACAAAAGTGCAATCTAATTGGCACGATTTATGACGAACAATTTTTTGTTTTTACACCAATGCTATTTTTTTATATGAAACGATAGATCAATTAAATTAAATATTATATTAGAGAGTTGACGTGGAGGGGGATTTTTAGGTAAATAACCTAATATGCATGGATAAATAATCTTAACAATTTAAATTACAAGCCCATTAGTACTTGTAATTCTTACGGCATGTGCTAGATATATTTAATCTTCAAAAACAAATCATTTTGGTTTACAGAAAACTCTACAATTAACATAACGATGGCAAAGTTCGAGTTGATCGAAAAACTGACGATATAGTTCGGCAAACAAAATCATGCTTAAGCTAATTTCACATGATGAGGATACTAATACAATTTGTGGCAATTGTTAAAAGGAAAGTAAACCTGCTTATGGTGCACGTCTCAATAATTTTCAAGACATTTCAATTGATCAATCTTAAAAAGAAAAATAGATCTTTCCAACTAGTTAATTTTTACCTTAACTATATATTGGGGTTGGATTGGATTGGATTTGGTTTGAATCTAGATAAAGTTCATATATTTGAACGGATTTGTAAAATTAAGGAAGGTTTGTATCTTTTCTTATTCAAATGATAGGAATTCATTAAATTCAGCAGAAACGTTTACATCAAAGGCCAAAGTATTAACCAACCACTCTGGCTCAAACGGATCTCAGCTATGAAATCCCTTGAAACAAAAGAAGCCACTAAATGTAGTGCCTTATTACAAACGAGGAGCAAAAAGAACTTCTAATGACCTCAAATGCTTTTGTAAACTCTCTATGTCATATAAGAGATCTTCAAGCATAGCGTCAGGATGCATTGCACCCTTAATTCCAACTGACCTCCAGAAAACCTTTCTCTACACATGCCAAAATTAAGGAAGGTTTGAATCTGTTCAGGAACTCTTTTATGTCGACTCCCATTCACGATATCACTGTGGTTGAATCATACAACTTTTTTGTTGTCCTTTCTTATTTGAGTTATGTGTAGAAAACAAGAACTTCTTCCATTTCGAAAAAAAGAACT
This sequence comes from Malus fusca, assembly GCA_035220775.1. Lineage (NCBI taxonomy): Eukaryota > Viridiplantae > Streptophyta > Magnoliopsida > Rosales > Rosaceae > Malus > Malus fusca. Next base: position 23,731,970 of record CM069062.1, read on the forward strand.
AAGGTTGGAGTCGACAATGGTTCAAATTTATATTTCTTTGAAATTCTCTTTTGAAGCTTTTAGCTAAAGTGTATATGCTCTTTTAGATTTCTGTAAGATTAAAAACCTCTGCGATATTACCTCAAGTAATTTTTACTTTCAAACTCCCAAGTGGTAAATCACGATCCACAAAGAAAGGTGCGGATCAGTCATCAAGTATTGGAGAATGGAAGATATAGCAGAACTACGAGAAGATTATTAGCCACAGTTCAAGGGAGCAGACATTTTGATGTTTCCAATTTCTGTCACGGTTCATACATCGTTTCTATTTTTATTTATGTGGTAACTTTTTACTCTAGAAATGGTGTAAATTTCTTTACTAACAAGTACATGAGCAATATCCATTGTCGCATTTGTTAGCGAGATGGGCATGTTGCCATGTACTTGCACTGCCAGTCCCAATAACAGAAGTGGTGAGGGTCATCAGGTCCACGTCTACGTCGACGTTCAACTCCTGGATGAGAACCTGTTAAAAATTCAGAAAAAAGATTAATATCATCAAATAATTAAGCAGGATAGTATAGTTAAGTACTCTTAATTAGTTACTATTAAGAATTTATAAAAAATTAATCTTTTACTGTTTCATACCAGTGATTGCTTCTGCAATGGCGTTGTTGTTTGCACAGCCACAAACACATCGACCAGTTTTGCACTTGTTGGCTAGGCACCCATAACACAAGCTTATACAATCAACAGGGCGTTCACATTGCACTGCTGTGTCCTCCTTTATTGTGTCTCTTGCTTCAATTTCTTTTGAAAAACCTGCATTCGATTAACATTTTTCATCTATCTTTAGATATTCATTGAGTTTCTAAGCGTTATGATTTCAAACTTTGTGTGCATGTATAATGGTAAGGGCAGGGGTCATGGACTCATGGGCTAAAGATAAAATCTCGCCCCTCAAACTAACATCATTCATGAAATTTAGCCTTGTGTTGTTCTAATGGCAATTGAGGCTAGAGGATAAAAAGTGTTAGGTGACTCGTTTTCATTGGTTACATGTATTGTCCTAAACATGAAGTCTTGGGCATAACCTGAAGGAGCCTTAATTGGGCTCCAACTAACCTAGGCTGATTAGGTGCGTTAGAAAGCTTTCTTTGCACCTTGGGACTAGATCTTCTTGTCTGGGCTAAAAGCCATGTGTTAGATATGCTCTTATTGTTTAAAAACACTATTCAAACTAAACTATAGAAAGAAAAAAAGAAGGCAGGTAGTGGTTTGCAGTAGTGGATAGGGCCTTTCTCCTCAATTTACTTGTAGCAGTAACTGTACATTTTTTACAATGTTCATTTACTGATCGCACTCGATCCCAAATGATCAAATGTTTCAAGTACCAATGCCATTTACTTTCTAAGAAGGTTGGTGAATATTAGGAGCCTAAGGGGCTTTCCATTTCAATGAATGTTCTTTTTCTTGGTTGTTTATTTTCTTTTCCATTTCTCTTTCATGTTCGGGGCTGTGTTCTTGGGTTTCTTGGAAAGTGGAAGCACTCTGTTCTATAAGATAAAAGATGTCACACGAGTTAACATTTATGATCCATATGATTCTCTTCATAGTTTATACAGTTCTCATTTCTCATTTACAATCGAGCACTTGGCATGCATGATTTGATGTCAATTTGCCGAACACATGTGGAGACACGCTCGTCGTGTGCTGCATGTGTTTTTGAGGGGAAATATTTGAGTAGGAGAGATTCTTTATCGCAACTAGAACATAGTTTTAGTGACGTCACTTGCCACATAAATGTTTGATATGTGTTTAAAAAATAAATCATTTGTCCAATGACCATTTGCCACTTGATGAGAAGAGAGTATCTCTCCTTATGTAAGTACAACCTCCAGTACTCACAGTCCTACACGTTTGTGAGAGTGGCTAGTCAAGCTACCATATGGATATTTTTCTTGTTATTAGAATTGCCAAAGTGCTAAGGTGGCTTACGGGTAGGGCTTCAGCTTCCGATAATCCCTTCCCGTTATGTGAGAAATAGAGAGAATTACCACATATCTCTAATAAATAATTGCTACCATTGGTCGTTTACAGTTATAACTCACAATCTCACATACCGTAAAACCGATGCTATCATAATTCGATTCTCATTATAATTATGAGTGACGACTTATATCGATCGGACGTTAGCTTTCATAATCTCATGATGGAATTTGCAATAAAGTGTACAGATTACTCACATGCAAGATGGCCAAGGTTTCTCTAGGATTGTTGACTTCTTGGACCTATGAAATACGACTACAAAAGTCATCAAAATTTTCACAAAAAATAATGAAACATTCTTCTTTTCACCAGTGGATTCTTATGCATAAAGCTTTGTTTTTATTTGGGTGATTATAATAGTTTGCTGTGATTTACTAGTGTAGATGTGACATAATATTGTAGTATTAACACTCTTTACCTTCAACACTATTTTTTTGGACCAGTTAGTAGTTTACTCTTTTAAGGTCTACCTGCAATCTTATTACGATTTGTTCATAGGTATATTTTAATTGACTTCGACTAAATTGGATGATCAACATTTTCAAAAGACAAGCATATAAAATTATTGAAATTAAATTAAATTTTCGTTGCTGATATACTTGCAGGCAATGCCTCAGTTGTCGCTAAAAGTCTCAAACTCTTTTCACACCAAAATAGAAGAGTTGAAGCTTCAACCAAAAGTCTAGGGTTTCAAAGTTCTAGACGGAGAAACTTGAAGAATATTTACAACATTTCAGAAGTTTCCTAGTCCTTCAACTAGCAGCATTGCAAGTCCACAGATTTCCCCACACATTTTCATAAGAAATCTCAATAAATTCATCAATGGCCTGGTGCAATAGCGTGTCAAGGATCCGCCCTTCAAATTCCTCGCAGATTTCTTCGAAACCTTCGAACCCGACCACATTCTTGGCCACCCAGTTTGATTCTTTCAAATCCACCTCCGTCCAATTTTGGATTTTGGAAGCCAGCAGCTTTGCGTAGTCTCTGGTTTCCTCTTCGTTAATCTGCTCAAAATCTTTCCTTTTTGCTGCCTTCACTTCTGAGCTGTCACTAAAAGGAGCTTTTGGTGACAGTTTCACAGTGGAGTTCAAATCCATGGGAATTGAATATCCTATAAGAAAAATTAAGGGAGTTTTAACGAAAAGTTCACGGTAGTGTTCACTTTAACGAAAAATCACATTTTTATACTAAAAAGTCAATCCTGGTACTATTTACTTTACCCTTTATTTTGTTCTTATCATTAAAACTCAAAGTTTTCAAAACCTTTTCATTAGTTTTCTTAAAAATTAACTCGCAAAAATGAATTGGTTAGACAATGTGCTAAATGAAATTACTTAGCATTTTGCAATCAAAACTGAGGAAACAAAAGCAGACATGCGCTTAGTAAAGTTGATCAGCAACCAGTATCGAACTCATTTTTCGCAATTTAGATTAGAGTGATTAGAATATTTGTAATCAGAAATAAAAATTTGTTGGAAACAGAACAAACCTGATAACCAAGCTTCATGCTCGATCAACATGTCATCAATGTCAAGAACTGAAACAGGGCTTGCATCGCTCTCTGAGGAGCCATGAAATTCAGAAGCCTCTTTTCCCTTGTCAGCTTCATTTTTATGGTTTCTCTTCTTGATTTTTGGTTCCACCACAACTTTCTTCTTCTGGGTTGCTTTTTTCAATGCAAGATTTCCACTCTCCCCCTTCGAATTTGCACCAACATTTTTGTAACTCTTTGAAGATTTTGCACCAAATTCCCTTCTGGGCTCATCTTTCAAACTAGAAATCTTCTTGTTTTGCTTTATCATTACAGTTTTTTCCTTCTTCTCCTTCATAATCTCATCATTCTTCACCTTGTTCTTCTTACTCCTCTGTTCCTTCTTCCCCTGCCTCAGTTCCCCAAACCCCACCTCAGATTTCTTCTCCATCGACCCAACTCCCTTCGATTTCTCACCCACATTGTCCAAACACACAACCATAAAATCATGGCTTTTCTTCTGACGATGCATAACCTCCGGAACTTCACGAAAAGAAACCGAGGTTCGAACCCTACGATGCGGATGATCCTGCCGATCATTCGAGTCAAAACCCATCAAGTAATCTGCAAAACTCAACGACCTACTTCGACTGACCAACTCCGGGGCTCTTGAAACCCAATTTGTTTCCGGCAACGAGTCCAAACCCATCAGCCTTGCCACGATTCCAGGCGTGACAGAAGCTGAAGTTTGAATTTTGGGATCAGGGTTTTGTTTTATGGGGGATTTTGCGAGTTGGGTAGTGTTAGATTCTGGAATTTGATCTGATGGGTGTGTTGGAACGCTTCCATTGCACAAAAGCCGGCGCAGGATGCCGTTGAAACAGCCAGAGGTCTGATGAACTGAGTTACCACTCATGACTAACTTTTTTGAGAAAGAAAGAGACTGAGAGAGATTTGATGTTGTGTTTTTGGAGTGAGAGAGGGGTTCTTTTTGGGTGATTTGAATATGGTGGTGGTGTTAGTGGTTTATCAAGGAAGGATTGAAGACTTTGGTCGTTGAGTTCACATGGGAACTAGAAATTTATAAAAATATGGGAAAATTGGTGGTCAGACGCGCACTTTGGTCGCGTAAAGAATGTATAGTTAAACACAAAATGGTCTGTCACCGTGTTGTTGTTGTCAGCCATGTTAAATAATATTTATAATTCATAATTTTTTAGTCACTGTACCTCGTCATTGTATGTATTCTTCTGTAATTTTCAATTATATAACCATACGAAATGCTAGTTTGGTATTGATGTGCTTTAAATAAAAATTGTTTATGTTGTGCTTTTTATAAAAACTGTTTTTGTTGTACTGTAGAAATAAATAACTGTAAAATAAAGTTGCTAAGTGTTTGGTACACCTTTTTTTTTAAGTTCTTTTAATAAATAAAAAGTGTCTGAGTATTTGGTAAATTTTTATATAAATTGTTTTGAATATGTTAAATGACTAAAAATGATATAGTATTTAATGTGATATAATAATTGTCAAAGACAATAATGTAAGGGCAAAAATTGTAATTTTGTAAAACATATGGAGATATACTTGTTATTTGAAACGTTCATTAAATGAGCATTGATTACTATGCTTTGAAAAAGCATGGTAGACCATGCTTCTGTTTTTCTATATTTTTCTACTTTCATTGACAGCAGTTAAAAAAATTTTATTTTTTTTGTTTTACCAAACAAATTTAATGTTCTAGATTTTTTAATAAGCAGTATTTTTTTTAAAACACCACAATTCCAAACCAACCCGAAGAGACATTGTACGTCTTTACATTGTACTCTTTACACAAATGAAATCTTGGAAAGCCAGGGTACCAGCCTTCTTAAATCCTAGGGTTTCAAGTTTCTTGCCTGTGATCATGTTCTTCTTCTTGCTCTGTCCTTCTTCTGTCTATCTCATATGGCTTCGTCAAATTACCTATTTTCTTCATGGACATGAATTTTGGTCTCATATTGATGGCTCGTCTCCCCCACCACGCACAATCATAACCGATCCCAACCCCACGGACACCAACACAACTTCTATTGAAATTGACAACCCGGAATACGCCACTTAGGAAGATCAACTTTCATCTCCTACCTCACACAAGCACCATCTCCGGAGCCATTCTCCCGGTCACAATTGGCTGTCCCATCGCATTTGAAATTTGGACCGCTCTGGCACACTGCATTTTCTTATTTATTAATGTGTGTCACTCTATTAAATATTATAACCTATTTGATTGGTTTTTTTATTTTTTCAAACAAACGGTAGTATCTACATTAAGAGAGTATGAGAGTGTGCCAAATCTTACAATGAGTTTGCCATAATAATATGATTCAAGTTCGCTTTTGGCAAAAATCGAACCTAAGACCCCTCACTTACAACTGAAGAGGAAGACCATTAGACCGTATTATTAAGTAACATTTGATTGGTTTATTATGTGCCTTATAACATGAGAAATTTATGGGTAATCATGATGCTAAGGCATCTCAAGCGTATCACGCAATGACATATTTTTGCACGTAGCATCACAAAATTGATTTGAAGTATTGTTATCCTTTTTCTTCTCTTTTTTTTTAAAAATAAAAATAATAATAAATGTTAGACAATATTTACACCAATTCATCTAAATTAAGAAGAAATGTGATGGTTACAAACCAAACATAATGAGTTAAAAAAAAGAGAGGGTAAATTACATAATACCTCTTCAGGTTTGAAGTCTATTACAACCTCATACAATATCTTTAAAACATTTCACTTTCATACCTTACGTACTATTTTATTTCAAAATAATACCTCCGTTAGATTTTCCATCCATTGGTCTGTTAAATGTTGATGTAGTTGCCACATTTGTGCTTATATGGCTACCACGTGGCAAAAAAAAATAATTTTTATACATTAAAAATATTATAATATTAACCCTATTAAAAAAAAAAAAAAAAAAAACCTAAACCCAAAAATCCTTCCCCGCAACCTCACATCCCACCCCCTTACCCATCTCTTCCTTCCCGTTCGTCCATCCCCTCCACCCAAGCACCCCTCAGTGCGGGTCCCACCTCTCTCTCTCTCTCTCTCTATCTCCTCTATAAAATGTGGAATTTGAGATGCGGTTGTGGTTTTTGAGGTTTAGTGCCTTGCCTACACCGTCCTCCGCCAAGTGACTGAGTCGTTCTCTTTGACGCTCAGCCTGGGCCAAGGCGACTCCAAGTCTATGTTCTTCGCCATTATCCCACACACCTGCAAGATCTCTCTTTTTAGCCTCCAAGCCCGATTCCCGTCTCGTCGTCTCGGTGCTCGGATTCTCCTCCGACCCAAAACAGTGCCGAAGAAGGAACTGGAGGGCAAGCCCTCAGGTGGAGAAGAAGATGTGGGAGTGAGAGAGATGAAGGGAGGAAGAAGGAGGAGAGGCATGTGAGAGTGAGAGAGCGCTCAACAGCGGAAGAAGAACATGTAGGGGGTGTACTGTCCGACGACTCCTTAGGGGGCCAACCACTCAACCCCTTCTTCTCTACCCCCAAGCTCACCGCTTCCTCCGGCTCCACCACCACCGCTGCCTACCTCCGGAGCCTCTCCTTCGAATCTGACTTTTTCAACGGCCTGGGCAAGACTCTCTACGAGTTTGGGGGTTAGGTTATTAGGGTTTCCGAGTGGGGATTTTGTAAATGGATTGGTTGGTGGGTAGAATTAGGTATGGAAGTGCATCAATGGGGATGAACCGTGGGCTGAGCGGTGAATTTTGTAAATGGGAGTTGCCGAGAGGTGAGGGGGAAGGAAGGGGATCTGTGTTCGGGTTTTTATTTTATTTTATTTAATAGGGTTAATATTATAATATTTTTAATGTATAACTTTTTTTGCCACGTGGCAACCACATCAGCAAAAATGTGGCAGCCACGTCAACATTTAACAGATCAATGGATGAAAAATCTAACGGAGATATTATTTTGAAATAAAATAGTACGTGAGGTATGAAAGTGAAATGTTTTATAGATGCTGTATGAGGTTGTAATAGACCTCAAACCTGATGGGGTATTATATAATTTACCCAAAAAAAAAAAGACGATATAGACAATTTACGAATTATGCTATCTTGAAGTCCAATTGCATGTAGGAGATTGCCTTTAAGTATCAACTAGCCAGCAAGCATGAAGAATAATTAAAACATGGAGTTGAAAAATGGAAGAAACGCGTGGGTGGCATTTGGGTCCTTCATCTCTATTTGTTTTGCCATTTCGGGGATATTCTTTACTTTTTTCCACGAGGAGAACGAGAAAAGATGCCGAAGTTGTTGACCATTTTTCCCTCTGAAGTTTGAGACACCGTGGTACGAATTCCCACTCACCGACTTTGCTGACTCCTTATGTAGGAGCTTATCGGGCTCAATCGGTTCGAAGCTCTGATGGGTTTATAGTCTTCAGAAAACAATTATTTTTTCTTTTCGATATCATAGGTCTTGGGGCAACCAAGCCATCTCCAACAGCGGCGCTCTATCTAGTCAACAACAACAACCAAGCAACATAACCATTAGCCACCTCCACCACCCTCCGGCACAGAAAACTCCATCACCGCTTCATTATGAACCCCACCGCCAAAACCAATTGCCAATTCATCCTCTAGATCTTCATCATTGTCCTACTTTTTGTTTCTTATTGTTTTTTTTTTTTTTTGTCAAATAATAGATTTTGTTAGATTAGATGTCAGGTTAGCCACCGACGAATTTTGACCCGTGTCATCATGTAAGGGCTCAACACATTTCCACCGCTGTGGTAAATAACCCCTTGCCCTTTTTCTTTCTCATTTAATTGATTGGTTTTCATATATTAGATAATTAAGAGACGGAGTGAAATCTAAATGCTAAGCGCAGTAGTAAAATTTCAATTTGATATAACATAACCTTGTCTCCAAGCAATCCATAACCAGCGCTTTATATTAATACGAGAAAAATGGGTGTTCAGAGAAAAATAAATTCACGAAAATTAAAAGAAGGATGTCTTAAGAGCAAGTCCACCCCTAAAGACTTTGCGCTAGCACCCAACCCATTTATCCACTCAAGTGAACAGTGATAGACTCTAATAAACAGTAATAGACCAATACATCTTCATCCCTAAAACTAAATAGCCTAGTCATTTTATTAAAATATTATTAATTTTTATTATAAAATAATAATTTGGTTTTTGACTTTCTGACTTCTTCCCTTCTTCTTCTTCTGGAAATGGACCTCCTCCTCACCACACCAAAGCTCCCCCAAAAATGGACCTCATCCTCACCACACCAATGCTCTGTACACCCACCAAACTACTCACCACACCAACGCTCCCCAAAAAATGGACCTCCTCCTGGAAAAGAACCTTCTGGGTCTCTCCGTGGCAAGAAATTCAAGCTCCCGCCTGGTCTCCTCGTCGTCGTCTTGCCGGAGCTCGCAAGGGGAAAGGGGGATATGGTGTTGAATATATGGATTTATCAGGGGAAGGGGGTTGATGGGGTTCCAGGGATCGGGTTCCAAGCGTCGGATGGGGTTCCAGATGAGAGAGACGGTAGCCATGACGTCAACATGGCGTCAAATGAGCCGTCTCCTTCCTCTGTCGATTTTAGGCCGGCCTGTGGACTGGCTTGGGCTGGGTGCCAGTCTATTCCACGGGCTGGAGTGAATTGGCTGAGTCCCAGCTTGTTTTTTCCACTGAGTGCCGGGCTATTCCACCTCCGGTGGAACTGCTCTAATAACTTGGGTGCCAACATAACCACTCTAATTATATATTTTGCACACATGCGGATTATGGCATGTAGCAATTTGATCCTTATTATTTTCATAACATTGAAAAATATAATCATTAAAAGCTATTGTTACAATAATAGAGAACAACTTACATGAAATTATCTTACTGTTACATGACATCTTAATCTAATAATACAATATTATGTGTTGAAAAATTTACACATACCATTATTTTATTAGAATAGGAACTTACAATGCATCGTAAACCCATTTTATATAAGTTCCTTCCTACATAATGGATCATGCGGCAGTCTAACCATGAAGTCAAGTTGACAAAAAAAATGTTAATTTGATCTGAGTTGGTCCTTTTATTTCTTACATGAATGGTAGATCAGTCACAGGCAGATTAACAGATCCCCTATAAACGAAACGTAAGAATTTTTTAAAATGAAAATTATTTTTAATCTTCTTGATACAAACAGATGAAAAATAACATGTGTAGCTGCATCCATGTAAGCAAAAGAACAGGTCATGTAAAATAGAGTAGAAAATCAATTAAATGATAGGATCTAGAGTCGAGACTAGAGAGGTGTAGATATCGACAAAAGCGACAAAGACTTAGATGCGTATAAGACTCCGACGTTGTTTAAGACAATGACTTGGGCATTTGCCTACAGTTAGGGTTTTGATTTGTCTCCTGCCTCCTAGTCCACAATTTTTGGTGTCCAACGCTACTGAAATCTTTAAACTTTGTGATATTTTCTTGTAGTTTTCAGAATGGTCTCATGCCTACTAATGGAGGAAATTGGTTCGAAGCTTGAATGGACTTATACAGTGAAGACATGTTTACGAACCCGTAATCGGAATGAAAATAAGAAGTCCAATTTTGATTACAGATCATTTTTGTGTTCACTAATATTTGAGGAATCAACCGTATGTGGGGCCCACACGAAAAATGGAATCCAATTCTTGAATTCCGGAACGGTGAGAAAATTGGGAATGTATTTTTTTACCAATTATGCCCTCACTTGGTTCATATTATTCCAACGATGCCCTTCGTCTCCCTCACCTATGCTGCTCATAATTTTCCTAGTGTCCTTCTTGCGCTGCTCATTGTTTGCACACTCCCTCCTTGTCGAACTAGGATTGAGAAAAATAATGTCCTTCCTTGCCCATTTGTGTATGCAAGTAATGTCCTCCATACAAGTAAGAAGGAAGCCATGGAGCCATGGAGAGATTGAGCAGAGCCACGACTCAGGAAGCCCATGTGATGTAACTAGAATCACACGAAAGAAATAAATATAGAATGAAATAAAACCAAAAGCACATGACACTTTAGTAATCATATTGATTTCTATTCTGATTGAGGTGAATTAGTAAACAGCTTATATGAACTTAGTTTCATTTTTACTTTGATTCCAGATCATTTAGGTAAACAACTTCAACAGAAATTCAATTCTAACTCTTCTTCATTCCAATTCGTCATCCTCAATTCAATTTTTCCTATTTTGATTACGGTTACTTACGTAAACGAGCCATCATAAGTGTAGTGGTGCCCCCACATCGGGATAAATGTTGGGTTTGGTTCCTTAATTATCAATCATAGGTACTCTTACATTCATATATAAGTTTATCAAAAGGAGCTTAGTAATTTTTTTTAAATAATTATTATCTCCTCTTTAATATTATAGAAAAGAGAGCTTTATATATAAAGACAAAAACTTTCACTATATTTCAAAGAACTCCACTAATTTTAAAACATGTGAAGGAGAGACGCAAACATAAAAAGCAATTGAAGCCTAACCTAAAAATATGGAAACAATGTTTAAAATACCAGTTATACCCCTAAGGCTTTAGGGCGGTTAATAGAACATAGCCCTCACAACTCCAACAAAATTAATGTGTCATAAGCTCAACCCTTATTCGACCATTTTTGTAGAATCAGTTCAACCCTTATTCGACCATTTTTGTATATTATGTTCAATTAGTCCTCAACCATTTTTGCAGAATCAGTTCAACCCGTCCTCCACGATTTTTGCATAATCAGTTCAACTTGTCTTCGTGCATTTTTGCAAAATCAGTTCAAACCGTCATTGACTATTTTTGCAAAACCAATTCAACCTGTCCTCGACCGTTTTTGCAGAATCAGTTCAACCTGTCCTCAACCATTTTGCAGAATCAGTTCAATTAGTCATTGACCATTTTTGTAAAATCAATTCAATCAGACCTCGACTATTTTTGCATAATCAGTTCAATATGTCCTCGACCATTTTTGCATAATCAGTTCAACCCGTCCTCGATAATTTTTGCTGAATCAGTTCAACCCGTCATCAATCATTGGACGGTCATTTTTTTTCATAATGAGTTCAACCCGTCCTCGACCATTTTTGAAGAATCAGTTCAAATATATGCAAAATTAATTTTGGTATGCTTTTTAGTACAACCAATTTGTAAATGCATATATTTACATTCAGTTCCCTATTACTGTAGGATCATCTCATTCTAAGTAACTACAAGTCTATTATGCCCAAGCATGAACCTACGATCCAAAATTGGGGTGGGCAGAACTTTGAAGCCAAATTTCAATGGTGAAACTATTTGAAACTATTTTATAAAAAAATTAAATAAAAAAAATCACATTTAACAACCAACAACCAACAACTAACAATTTTCAGAATTGCGACATGCCAATCAGCTACAACAGCTACATGGGCCAAAAAAAGAGAGAAACAAGTGAGTAGAGGTGGTCACCAAGAATTGCCCAGATTGGCTCATTAAGCTATTTCACTGATTAATGATTAAACAAAATTATTCATATTATCATACCCAAAATTGCCTAGATTGGCTCATCAAGGCACACATGATTAATGTTATATTAAGACAAAAAGCAAGAAAGACTCGGAAGGAAAATGGAGATGAAGAGGGTTAGAGAAGAGCTGCTGCATTAGCAAGCCAAAGAAAGGGAGACTCAGCATGACCGACTAATATTTATCTTCTTGTACCTTTGTATTCCTTTATTTCATCTACTTCTAATTTTGTCTGAGCATTGCTCTCTTGAACACAATCACAATCCTGGAATAATTTAACTTGGCATTCACATAATAGCTAAGTTCTATCTTATTGATGACTTCATATAAGCTTTTGAAAATACATGTCGTGTTTTTCAATGATAAAAAAAAAAAAACAACACTTTGAAATGTTGATGATATATGTCGAGGCACAGTCAGGAATGCATTATCTAAACATTGTTCATATAAAAAAAATATAAAAATATAATCAAAAGGACCCTTCCTTTTTATATACCCATTACTTATTAAAAAAACCCCAAATCTCGTAAACCTCAATCACCTATGATGAATGTTTATGTACATATGGAAAGGAGTATGGCTGCGTGGGCATGGTGTTTGATGAATGTTTATGTTATTGTCACAGCCCGTCCCAAATATATATTTATCGACTGCGTGAATTGATGAAAATACCCTTGGACGTTAGTTGTTTAATGTGGTTTAAGTGTAGCTTTGGGTTAATATTCTTAAATCCTAATTGTTTGGAACCAATTAGGATTAAGTTATGGTATTTTTGGTGGTTGACAAATCCTAGGCCACACACACACACTCTCTCTCTTATCTCTCCCGTACCCTCTCATCTCTCTCGGACTCTCACTCTCTCTCTCCTTCGAACTCGTACGGACAAACATCCAAAGCCCTTGAAACTTCATGGATCGAAGCTTTAAAGGGCATTCTAAAGACATAGGAAGCTTAAGGAGGTCCTCACGAGTCTAGGGGTACTTCGTTGGAAGGATTTGGACGTCGGAGGACTGAGATCGACGTGTTTCTAGGTGAGACTTATCCCGAGGACGAGCGTATTCACGGGCGACTCGGGGGCGACGACCCTTTGACATACCAGTGAGTGGGCTTTTGTTTTTAGTATATATTTATATACTTGATATATTTCCCAGAAATGCATTTTAAGGAAAGTATGCTTTGAAATAATATGCCAAATGCTTTTATATTCTGAATATGCATTTCATGGTTGTATATATATAAATGTGGTGCTGTGGAGGCACAAGGAAGTTCAGGTAAGTTATGTTTGGTTATGTAACTCATCGATGATGTGATATGTGAAATGATGTTGAGCTCATAAAACTGCACATAGGGTGATTGAGATTTAGCCAGAGATATAAAGTATAGGCCTGTTTATTTACGTCACATCCCGCACTATATGCTCATATTGGATCCAACTTAAGTACACAGTCTTGTCGTACAGACCTTATTCATGGTTCCGACTCGTAGGTGACTAGCGATTTATCGCCCGGCTATTATGAGAGAGTAAAATTGAGCATAACTATATTACACCCAATCTTGTCGTACATACCCTTTTTAGTGGTTCCGACTTATGTGCAGTATATTATCGTATAGGTCATTGTAGTGACTCCGACTAGATTGAATTTTGAGCTATGAATTCAGTTGTACAGACCACCTCAGGAGTTCCGGCTAACATATCATATTTCTATGAAATCATTCTTACCTGGATTGTTTACTTTGTTATATTTTGGCATGGCATACATATGAATATGATTATGTGAAGCATGAATTGAATTGTTATGATTTCATATATATATATATATATATATATATATATATATATATATGCTTATATCTTAATTCTGGGAAAATTTTACATGTTTTACAGCGAGGGGTTAGTATGTTGATAAATGAAATGGTTTTGTAAAACATTTGTTTTTGCCCACTCACGTTTTCTGTTTTGCGCCCCTTTAGGTTTTAAGTAAGCTTGTTGTTGGTGGCTTGAGGACGTCGGCAGTTCTGACTTATCTAAATAATAGAAGGACATTCCTGATACTGTATAACTAGTACTTGTCCTACTGGACTGCACCTAGACTTTATGCTCTGATTAGGAGTGTTCACTGTTGTAACTAACTCCTATCACTTTCTGTTTAGTAGTGCACTCTAGTAATTTGGTTTTTAATTATTCGTATATTTCTTATCTTTATTGCTTCCGCACTGTGCACATGGCTACGTCACTCTCACGTGATGGCCAGCATGCCTTGATCTCGGTCGGGGTGTGTCATTATTTTGTGGGGTGTTGGCTTTTGGGTTTAGGTAGAAAATGTAGGTTAGAATCTGAATGATTATAATGTTAAAACCTATGTTAATAAAGAGTATTTTTGTAACTTAAAAAATAGCTAATGATGTCATATTTTACATGTTTTAATTTTTGTCTCTCCTTGAAATGTTTAAAAAGTGTTGTCTTAATATAAAATTAAGTATTAAAAGTATACTCTATGTATAATTTTTCCTATAGAAAACTTCATTTTAATCCTTAAAAAAGATGAGTTTTAGACTATAACCTTGTGTAAGAATAAAATCCAATTTTAATCCCTAGTACATTTAATCATCTCATTTATTAGTTATATTTTGATATTTTATTTATCTTTTTCTTCCTTTTTAACGTATTAATTACATTTAAATTTCATTTTCATGAATCATAATATATTTTAGGGAGATTATATTCACATACCTCAAATTACTTCTCCCACAACTTTTTAATTTTTTAATATTTTTCTATCAAGTGTTAGTGGTGTGTAGAAAATATAAAAAAATTAAAAGGATGTGGAAGAAGTGATTTGAGGTTTGTGAATATAATCTCTCTATATTTTAATGTCTACATTTAGGCAAGCTAATTTTTTTTTATAATATATATTCCGATAACAATTTTGTATGTTCTTCATTTACGTACAATAATACATTTGAATATTTCAGTATATCCATCGATACAAACATATAGGTACATTAATTCAATATAATGCATTTCATTACACACATTTTGGTACACACATTTGGGTATTGACTTTTAGGTACATTGATTCAATGTACTATATTTCGGTACATATATTTTTGGTGCATACATTTTGGTATTTACATTTAGGTACATTAATTCAATATAATCCATTTTTGTACATACATTTAGGTTCATTATAATATATTTCGGTATATATATTTAGGTACAAACATTTCGGTACAAAGAAGTCAATTTTATATATTTCGGTACAGTCATTTTTTGTACACTTATGTGTCACATCCCAGTCCGCATAGTAAGATGTTGTCCACTTTGGGCTACGCCCTCACAAATTTGGGGCTTCCACCCAAAACACATCTCACTATAGGGAGGTGGGCATGTACATATAAGGCACATCACCTCCTTTCCCATGAGCGATGTGGGATCTTACAATCCACCCCCCTTAGGGGCCCAAATGACTTGTCTGCACACTTCCAACCGGGGAGTGGCTCTGATACCAAATTGTCACATCCTAGTCCGCATAGTAAGATATTGTCCGTTTTGGGCCACACCCTCATGGATTTGTTCTTGGGCTTCCACCCAAAACGCATCTCACTGTAGGGAGGTGGGCATGTACATATAAGGCACATCACCTCCTCTCCCCCGGACGATGTGGGATCTTACATATGTATTTACATATTTTTATATCACAAATTTCTTTTAATATTTTCTCATTTATTTTTATTTATAATTAAAGAACTAAATATATGCATACTAATAAAATTAAAATTTTGTAACGACCCGTCCCCAAAAGTTACAGTCTTTATAATTTTTAAATGTGAAATTTCGAAAATGCCCTTCGAGGCAAATGCATTGACTTTTGTTGACCACCTTGTCAAGTTATGTAAGATTCATTTTCTTGGCGTATCCTCTTAGTACTCGTCGCTACGGACGCGTGGGTGCAAACGAAATGCAATTTGGAGTTATAACGAAGGAGATATTAACGTTTAAAGTTGCGGCCATTTTAGTAAATTGATTATTTTCTGGAATGCTCCATATTTTTGGAGCATAATCTGATGGAGCCACATGTGACACACCCCGACCGAGATCGAGGCATGTTGGCCGTCACGTGAGGGTGACGTAGCCATGTGCATAGTGCAGAAGCAATAATTATAGCAAGGAATACGAATAAATGAAAACCAACTCATAAGAGTACTAGTTAAGATAAGTGCTGGAATATGTGTGAAAACACAATCAGAGCGTAAGTAGCCTAAGTTCAGTCCAGAAAACAAGTACTAATTAAACGACACCCAAAGTGCCCTACATTTGTGATAGTCTGTCAGAACCTCCACTAATCCCGTGAGCCACGAACGAACAAGCTTATCTAAAATCTGGAGGGGCGCAAAACAGAAAGTGTGAGTGGGCAAAAATAAAGCTTTTCAAAACCATTTCATTTATCAAATGCTCTAACCCCTCGCCGTAAAACATGTATAACTTTCCCAAAAATGGAATATAAACATATATATATATATATATTCAAATCATGCTTCACATATCCATATTCATAAGTATGCCATGCCCAAAATATAAAACAGAATAAGTAACTCAGGTGAAAATAAATTCATGGATAAATAACAAATTAGTTGGAACCCCTGCAGAAGTCTGTACGGCTGAATTCATAGCTCATTAGTCAATCTAGCCGGAGTCACTGCAAGTGACCTATACGGCACTACACTGCACACAAGTCGGAACCATTGTAAAGGTTTGTACGACAAGACTGGTTGTAATATAATTATGCTCATTACTACGTTCTCATTATAACTGTGTGATAAATCGATAGTCACCTACGAGTCGGAACCACCTATAATGGTCTGTACGACAAGACTGTGCACCTAAATTGGATCCAATGTGAGCATATGGTGCGAGATGTGACATTATAAACAGGCATGTGCCATATCTCTGGCTAAATCACAATCACCCGGGCTGCAGGTTTATGAGCTCTCAATCACGTCTCACATTATCAATATCTCATATAACAGAACATAACTCACCTGGTACTTACCTGAGCGTCCACAACACCAATTCATATTATGCATCATATACTAATTCATATGCGGAATATAAATTTATATGCATGGCATTTCAAAGCATACTTTCATAAACACATTTTCTGGGAAAATATCAAGTATATAATTATCTACTGAAAACCAAAAGCCCACTCACTGGTATGTCGAAGGGTCGTAGCCCCCGAGTCGTCCTTGATTGCGCTCGTCCTCGGGATAAGTCTCCCCTATATGCGAAACAACTATAAAAACGTTAATTTAAAGCACATAACCAATACTAGCTAATAACTTCTCATACAATGCTCAAATGGGATGTTTGAACATACCAACGTGATCTACACAACCTCACGAACATCCCCATATTTTTAGAAAATTTTTCCGACGTCCCACGTGCCGGCAAGTGCATGGCAACACGGCCGGCCACGCGCATGGAAGCCTAACGGAATCCTTAACCGCTATTAGGAATATTCCGTCCAAATTACCTGACGTCGTTACCCTTTGTCAAGAATATTCCGTCAACTTGACGGAATATTCTCCTTTCTTCTCCGACGAATCACCGGTCGCCGTTGTCGGAAACTGGACAAAACTTCAAATAGTTATATCTTCTTCAATTCTCAACCAAAATTCATGAAATTTTCACCAAAATGAAGCTCTAAACATGAAGAACAAAACCTTACCGATTTTAAGCTCCAAAAATCACGGAATCTCGTCGAAGAAATCTTGAAATTCCGGTCATCTCTGCAACTCGTTGAAATTGGGATTCCTGACGTCCAATTCACCTTGTTTTTCTTCTCCGAGCTTCGTGGAGAAGTCCTAAAGCTTCCTAGAAGCTCAAAAGCCACTGAAACCTTCACATTCACGTGTGCATGAACAGTGCACCAAAACTGAGTATCTCGGGTTCTCGGGTTTCGAAGGTTTCATGACCAGAAAAGGGTATAGGTGGGTTCGTATGGACACAAGGAAGACAATGATGATGTCCACAAGCTCAATCCGTGACTGGTTGGAGTTTAGAGAGAGTAACCGTACAAATTGTACGGACGAAGGAAGAAAAACCGAGGGAAGAGAGATAATGTACACGGGAGAGAGAGAGTGTGTGTGGTGTAAATTTGGTCCCCAATCAAAACCAAAAATATCTAAGTTCCAGTTGGGTCCCAAAACTCAGGAAAATACATAATTTGTCCATAACCAAAGCTTAAACCACACCATTCCACATACGTTCAAGATTATATAAGTAATTTCACGATGTAAAAAATAATTACTTCGGGACGGGCTGTCACAACATGTGTGGTCTAGATTGAAGAAAAATAGAGATGGGCGGTGGAGATAGGAAATAAATGAGAGAATGAGGGTGAGGTGAAGGCTAATCGGAAAATGAGAGAGGAATGAGTGACCAATTAGAAGGGAGAGCAAGGAGGGAAGAAAAGGCCCAGCCAATCGGACCCAACCAGTTTCCATGTTGCGACCCGGTGCTTGACCCGGTGTTCCACGGCATTTCTGATTCCTTTCATGGCGTTTTCTCAGCTTTTCACGGCTAGCCACCACCTGTAAACATCACCCCGATATCTTTCCTATGATTTCCACCCTAATCCCTACGTGAATTGGTCACATTATGTGGTGCATCGTACCTACGGGTTCGAAAACCCTTTTGCCACCAATCGACCACCTTTGAAGCTTATCTCTTCCTCCACCACCACTAAATGACTTCTTTAAACCTTAGGATCAAGCCACTAACACTATTGGGGGCGTCGGAGTTCGAATTGAGGTCGAATCAAAGCACACCCAAATTTAGGGTTCCGGTGGGTTTTTGTGAAATTGGGACATTTCTTGGCTAAATTGGTTTTAGTCACACGTATGAAAGTTGCTCTATTCACTGAGATCTTCATTTCTGTGAAGTTTGAGAATTTTTAGGAATAGTTGAATTTTCCGGCGAGTCGAGGCGGCCAACCGCTACCTGCGGCGGCGCTTGGGCCGAGTCATTCCCTGACCGTCCTAGGTTAAATTTGAATACCCTGATTCCATTTGTAAGGTCCGATTGACGAGTTTCTGTCGTTTGAACCTAGTTCCATTAATATCCGCCACTTGATTATTATAGCAATCGACGATCCGACAGTTGGATCGTCACTAAACTTTGATACATTATAATACTTAATATTTGAGGATATTAGAAACTTACGCATTGGGAATCCGATATACGGATCTTCCTGAATAGGATATGTTAGTTATATGTTCTATTGATAAGAATTCTAAGACATGATTTGATAATTGTTCTAGGCGTCGATCGTTCGTGACGCCTTGATGTTTGTGCTAGGGAGTTGTAGCATGGACTCCAGGTGAGTGGGCTTTTGGTTTTCTATATATATGTATATATGCTTTACATTTTCCCAGAAACTATTTTAAACGAGTGTATTCTTGTAAATGTCATGTCATGCTTGCATTTCATTTTATTATATGCATTGGTATGTATATGCATACTATTGTATGACGCTGCGGAGGCCAGGTAAGTTTCAGGTGAGTGATGTATGATGTTATTGGTTACATTGGTTATGGTTATACGTAGAGGCATGTAGAGCTCATTATCCTACACCCCGGTGTTAGTGCTCCTGCCCGTGGCCAGGGCACAGTCATTCATGTGATGTTCACCTCCCGCACTGCACGCTCACCTTGGATCCAAGTTTGGTGCATAACCCTGTCGAACAGACCACATTAGGTGGTTCCAACTCGTAGGTGACCCACGATTATTCGCATAACCTTCACGTGATTGTAACACTTGAGCGTACTTATTTACACCCATCCTTGTCGTACAGACGACAATAGGTGGTTCCGACTCGTGTGCAGGAATTGGTTAATGAGTTATAGGTTCAGCCGTACAGGTCACTTATTTCATTGCTGAGACTCTCGAGCACAATTTCTATATACGTATGTATTATTATTTTTTGGGAAGTTATACGGGTTTTACGGCGAGGGGTTATAACGTTTTCAAAAGGTTTTTATTAAAAACTTTATTTTCAAGCCCACTCACCCTTGTTTTTGCCCCCCTCCCAGTTTTAGCTACTGAAAGTTCGTATCGACGAGGATTCTTGGCAAATCTCAGTATAAGTGGCTACCTCCAAGGGTATGATCATTATCCACACTACTATACTTTACTTATGCTCTGACGTCGTGTGTGAAATAGGTTCATTCCCGCTCACAGCACACTCTTGTCTTTAGGTACTTTTAAGTTTAAATTTATTCACATTTTCCACATCATTATACTTTATGGCTTCATCACCTTCCAGGTGTCGACCAGCACAGCTCGAATTGGAGTCCTAGTGGATATTTTGGTTTGGGGTGTGTCAAATTTAATATGGAGAGATTAAATAAAAATACACATTAAATAACAAAAATTGAATATAAATTTTAATAAAGGTACACTTCAAGTTATTAAATTGAATATGTAATCTAGTACCAAGTTTTTAAATTTTTTTAATCTTTTGCAATGACTAATGTTCAAAAACCCCTTAATATTATTCTTCACCATTGAAGCCATTTTCGACAGCGACGCTCCATCTAGTCAACAAACAACTACTAAGCAACATAACCATTAGCCGGCACCACCCTCCCTTCATCTAAACAAGGCCTTTTCTACAACCAAAACCACCCATTTATTCACAGCCGACACAGAAAACACCATCGCCGCCTCCATTACGAACCCCATCGCCAAAACCGATTGCCTATTCATCATCTGGATCTTCTACCATTGCCCCACTTTTTGTTTCCTATCTTTTGTTAAGCAATATGCAGAAGGAGAAACAGAGAGATTGCAGAGGAAAAAGAAGAAGGAATCAGAGAGAATTTAGAGAGGAACAAAGAAAGAATTGCACTGATATTTTCTTGATTAATTCGATGGTTACAATGGTATGCTTACTATATAGATGAGTGCTAGGCTAACTACCTTAACTGACTCACTCCCTTACCAACAATCCTAACTAATTATTCTAACAGTCACATTCCTAACTGCCTTATATACTCTAACATCCCCCCGCAAGCTCATGGTGGTTCAAGCATGAGATTGTTACAATTGGAGAGTATAGGATCTGGTCACTGCTGCACACATACCCTGCAATAAGAAACCTCCTAGCATCTGGAGCTTGTATGTTACCATTATACCGTGTATACCATAGTACCCAAATCAGCGTAGACTCAGTGCCCCCACCCTTATCAGAAATTCGCATATGGTAGCCTAACTGAATATCAAATATACTTCCACCATTGCATAACTGAAGTACATAAAATCCCCAGAACTCATGTACAACAATTTGAGTAGGAACACCAATTTTCGTCTTGTTGTCAGCATCAAAATGATATTTCTGCGAACAAATGGTATGTGATCTGCTAATTTGTGAACTTTCTGCACCAACAGAACTAGGTAGCTGCTCCTCGGTTGCAAAGGATCTTAAATGACTCAAACCTAATAGTGCATAGTGATCTTGTTATTTACCTTCGCCACCAGATTTCTTCTTACCCTTGCTGCTGGACGAATCAAATGATGATACAGAAGTCTGTTCCTTGTTATTAACCACCTTCTCATCTTCAACTGCTGTCTTTTCCTCCACATACCTTGTTCGGGACAAACTGTGATAGTTCTTCCAATCCAACTGTTGTTCTTGTTCTTGGTCCAGTTCTTCTTCTTGTTCTTGTTCCTTGAAGCTTCTTTCTGAGAAGTTTCTGTAATAATTGTCTGAAGGCTGGCACAAGAAGTTTGGAGGATCAAGAAAGCTTGACTGAGATTGTTTGCCGTGTTGGGCAAAATCTGGAGGCTCGAGAAAACTTAACTGAGGTTGTGTACCATGTTGACCAGTTCTAGCCCACCAATGACTCCGCATTGGATATGCAGAAGTACCAGGGTCATGATGCTGAAGTACACTCTCTTGGTGGAAATGTGCTGATGTATAAGCCCCCATATTAGACTGTGAACGATCATCATAGCGTTGAGCCCAAAGATCTTCAAATTTCAGTTGATTATCTACAAAGTTGGTTGGATTCCAATCAGCAGAACAATCCACAATGGCTTCCTCAGCAAACAATTGTGCACGAAAGTCCTTGAGTGAAATGATACTCTTACGCCCTCTGAGTACACATTTAAATGTGTTGTATTTTGGAGGGAGTCCATTCAGCGCAAAGACCACAAAGTCTTCATCAGGAAATGTAACACCAAGAATAGAAAGTCCATCCCTTGCTTCTTTAAGCCTTCGAAGATATTGGGAAACAGAATCGAATCCTTTCTTCATGTTGTACATATTAGTCTTTAACTTGATGATACTAGTTCTTGTGACTGGTAAGAAAAATTCGTCTTGAAGACGAACCCACATCTCTTGAGAACTCTTGCTACCAATCACACAAGAAATTGCAGATGAAGAAAGGGTTGCAGTAAGTAACAACATCAAAGCATGATCATGCATTTTCCACACTTTAAATTCATCTAATTATGGTCTGGCAGATGATTCATATGTGATTACAGAATGTGTTGATGTTGCCGCATCCTGAGGAGGACAAGGATTCGATCCATCAATGAATCCCATAATGCCATGACCTTGTAGCATCATCTTCATCAGAAAATTCCACTGCAAGTAGTTAGTCTCATCTAATTTTACACAAGTAGAGGAAGAAACTGACGGAATCAACGATACAATTGGGGAGTGCAAAAGTTGCAATTGTGCAACGGTAACCATAACTTTTGTTGTAGAAATGAATAACCCAGATAGAGATTTAGAAGAGAAACCCCAAATTTGTTACTGACAAATCAAACTGGTTGATCAGTTTTCTTTGAGAACAAAGAGCAAACACCTTGTGTGCACAACTTTGTTGAATGTAGAATGCAGAAATGGGCAATCGGAGATGCCCAGAAAAAGAGAGAAGACATAACCAATATCTTCTGGTCAATCAGAAACTGAAACAATCGTAGATAGCAGAAGCAAAGAACAAAGGATTGAAGAAATTTTGTGATTAAGCTTCTTTGGCAAAAAAAAAAATTTCGTGTAGCGGAAGCAAAAGAAAGGATCGAAGAAGCTGATCAAGCTTTAACGGCTCTTGATACCATGTTAAGCAATATGCAGAAGGAGAAACAGAGAGATTGCAAAGGAAAAAGAAGAAGGAATCAGAGAGAATTTAGAGAGGAACAAAGAAAGAATTGCACTGATATTTTCTTGATTAATTCGATGGTTACAATGGTATGCTTACTATATAGATGAGTGCTAGGCTAACTACCTTAACCGACTCACTCCCTTACCAACAATCCTAACTAATTATTCTAACAGTCACATTCCTAACTGCCTTATATACTCTAACATGAAATCCAAATGCTAAGCCCAGTCGTAAAATTTCAGTTTGATATAAACATCCTTGTCTCCAACCAATCCATAACAAGTGTTTTAAATTATTACAAATAAAATGGCTGTCCAAAGTAAATAAAAAGAAATGTGTCCGCAGAAAAATAAATTCACAAAAAATAAAAAAAGAGTATTCTTGAAAGTTTAATAAATTATATTTTAGTTGTCCAAAAATAAGTGTGAAAATAAATTGGGTGTCCAAAAGACAAAACTTGGGAGTTCACATAACCACTCTAATTATAATTCGCACACCTGCGGACTGTGGCAATGCAACAATTTGATCCTTATTATTTTGACTAACATTTTAAAAATATAATCTTTAAAATAATGAACAACGACAATGAACGAACTCACTATCATGTGACTTTCCAATTGTTGTAAACTGAAATAGAAAGGAATGAAGTTACCCGAAAAATGTAGAAGCCTTGAGTGATAAATGATTCTTGGGATGAGTCGCGGACTAAGTCGCTCTCTATAAGACGTTTCACGACTCTGCCCAAAGTGTGCAAGCAGTTCACAAACACCACATTGTCCCCAGGATAAAACAGCCCAGAACCTTCTTCTGATAAGGTTCTTCCTTGCACAATGGAAGAACCTTCAAACTTGCACCCTTTCAATATGTTGCTATCAATCTATGTAAAACTTCTAATTTTTCCTTATTTACTTTTTGCAAATCGCATAACCTACACATATATATATATATATATAAGAAAATAGACGTTGGGGGTGCTAAATGATCAGAAATCAAGAGACTTATTATGAGGATGCAAAACCATAGGAAATTAAAAGGAAGATTAAAAAACGGACGAGACCAAACCGTACAAATCACAACGGACAAAGTTATGTATATAAACTTGATCTTGGGATCCCATCTTTAATAACAGTTTACGTTTTATATTTAATGTTTGTAATAAACCAAAATATAAATATATTTTAAATAAAAACATATTTACTCCAACACCAATAATATAATATCATGTTATATATCCTTGCAAGGAAAATAATAGGTTCATATTGCCGTGTAAATTAGAAAATCAATTAAATTATAGGCTCTAGAGTCATGACTAGAGAGGTGTAAGATGTGGTTGAGATTAGTCACAATTTAGTCGATAAAAGGTGCCGATATCGACAAAAGCGACGAAGACTTGGATGTGTATAAGACTCCGACGTTGTTTTGAGACAATGACTCGGGCATTTGCCCACGGTTAGCGATTTGATTTGTCTCCGGCCTCCTAGTCCACATTTTTTGTGTGTCTGAAATCTGTAGATGTTGTGATATATTCTTTTAATTTTTGTTGCGCGTTTGGCCATGGGCGGAGCTATGTAAGAACCAAAATAGTCTCAGGCATATCGTGATATGTTCTTCACATAGAAAAAACTCGAGTTACTTTTTTTATTTTTAAAGATTTTTCATGGTATTAGATCCCCAACCAAAGTTTTTTTCTTATTTCCTTCATTGGGTTCAATTTTAAGACCGGGGGCTGTTATGCAATTAACTAGCGTAAGTGTGAATTTGAGAGACTAAGGTGATGAGAAGAGGGAGAGAGTGGAAGTAGGCGAGAGAGTTGGTTTTTATTTTTATTTTTGCTTATCGTTTTTGTTTATCCTTTTATTTTATTCGTTGAAGTCTTTTAATACTATTACTTTTGTTTTCTCTTTTTTCTTATTTTTTTATTCCTCTCCACCTTCGTTCCTTCTTCCGCTTAAAAATACTTTTATTTTGAATAGGAGTCGTGATACTGGAAATGAGATTGAGTTGAGAAAGAAGATAACAAAAACAATGTCATGCCAAACTCAAATGAAGGTGGTTGGTAACTTAGAACACGTAAAATCTTTATTTTTCTTAAATAAGAAGATTGTTTTAGAGTGAGACTTTTGGACCCTTTTGGAGCTAAAATCTGACTCTGCCCCTGCTGTTTACCAACAATTTTCGTTTAGTCGTTTTAACTAAATATATGGAGAATGATTTAAAGGTAGTGACGGGCAAAATTTGTTTTCATAATGAAAAAAACTACGTGGTCCATTAACACAAAAAGAATGATCAAGCCCCACTGGATCCACTAATTTGAATCAGAAGCAAATGATTGTTACTTTTTTACCATTTATCTGGAAAAATGATAACTGTACATTATTTTTCTCTCTTACCCCTTCTTTTTTTGTCTGATTCGAAGGGTTCCCGTTGAGTTCTTTACTTTCAAATCTACAACTCAATTCATCTGATTATTATAGGAATGAACCTAATCCGGAATATAAACCCTACAAAAAAAAGGACTCTACACACATGTTTAATCTTATTATACCGTTTGATTTATTCAATTTGATAACCATAAATAAATTGATCATAATTTCCTTTTATTTTCTCACAATTGCAGAAAGAGAGCTCTTTTCTCTCTCCATAAAGAATAAAATACATTTTTTTTTGTTGTGTCAAGAACCAGTTGAAAACGCAGACGCCGATGCAGAGAGATTGAAAGGTTTTCTTGTGGTCCAAGAAACTATGAAGCGAAGCTTTAATTCGATGCAGGATTCCTGCCACCAAAGTTAGGGTCGGTTTGGTAGTACACAACATCGCCAGTGTCACTCACATAGTGGTCTTTTTTCAAGCTTCTTATAAAACTTCCAAGCAAGTGAAATGGTAGAGGTCCTGCTTTCTTTGGTTCTCTGTAGTATTTCCCGAATACTGGCTTTGCTGCCTCGGTCTGCAAGTTGAAGAACATTAAAACATCATCACGACTCACGAGCGCTATTAGTTATCTGAAAGCGTTTTAATCGTTTAGAAGTATTCCCAAACAAGCCCTTCCATAGGTATTAAGTTGGTACTTACTGCTTTAACTAAATGGTAGTGGGGGATCTGAGGAAAAAGATGATGAACCACATGGGTTCCAATGTCATGGTGGATGTTATTAATCAATCCATAGTCACGATCCAGTGTCGTAAGCCCTCCTCTCAGATAACTCCATTCCTGTATAAGTTTTGAGGAAGAAAGTTATAAGATTTTGCGAGAAGTTCAGCCACAAACTTAAAACTAGACGTGATAAGATGATGATATCCGTGGAATTCTCTTTGTCGTGGCATCATAAGGAAATAATGCCTAACTTGATTCGAAATCCACCCACCTTTCCTCGATACCAGGGTAGTTTGTCTTCATGACCATGGTGATGCAAGTACGTTACCAAATCCAGCCACATGACAAAAACCTATCAATGAAAGCAGAGTCAAATGTGGATTCTTGTTCGATTTAGATGCAAACCTATAGGAAAATTAAAGATGCAAAATTTACCCAATAGGGAATGCCGTAGAGCTTAAGAACTTGAACAGGACCCATTACAAAGGACAATCCCACAAGTAGCGCGGCCATTGCTGTCCAACATACACTGGAAGTGATCACATCTTTCCACTCTTTCTTGACAAACAGATCGCTGTCCGGGTGAAAGTGGGAACCAGTCTTTCCTGGACTTCTATTCCACTATAGGAGACAAATCACAATAAGTAATTGTTTTCATAGTTTCATACATTATGCAGTTAAAATCATCAATCGATCAAGGAACTACAAACTTACAAGGTAGAAAGGGTATGCAAGCATGGGAAAAGGCATGGTGAAGCGCAAAATTCGTGTCATGTTATCCAAGTTCTTGTAGATTTTCTCAGACAACTGCAAGCATACAATTTATCACCCTCAAACATCAGAAAAATCTGGACGCGTCAAGAGAATGAAGAACACAGAAGTGATACAGAGGAATGTAAAAAAGACTAACTGGCTGCCACGACTCGTCATTCTCAACATGGCCATGGTTCTGATGATGAGTCCTATGGCTAATTCTCCTGCAAAGTTCAATCACCATTTTAACCATACTTTTGAATGTTCGATTACATACGAAACCAATACTCAAATCAAAATGCATTATATTGTACTAATCTATCGTCAAGAACATACCATCCATGATAGGGTACAAGAATTGATGAATGCAAGAGATGCCCCACCACACTGTTTAGCTTCGGATTATTCGAAAAGCTTCCATGGCCACTGCACAATCACAAACCAGACAAACAATTCACACCAGAAAACACAAATTGACATATAGCATGCAACTGAGTTCAAATTCTCTCCCCGCAGTTTAGAGCAAGTCTAGATTAGTCTAAAGTAGAATATCGCTGGTATAAGAAACACACAAAAATATAAGAAGGGAACATAGGGAATCATTAGTATTTACCAATCATGGCCGAGGACAAATAGAGCCCAAAACATTGTCCCCTGAGCAGCCCAATACAGAGGCCAAACAAACCACTTGTTTACATAAACCGCGGCCGCAGCTAACCCAAAAACCACCGCCACATCCCTCACAACATAGCTCATTGACCTCCAGGGGTCCTTAACCCAACAATGCTTCGGAATGGCAGCTTTAACGTCAGCCAATTTAAACGGCGGCGGCGCACCCGGATCAAATCCCACCTCCTCTTCTCCATCTCCGCCACCATTAACGCCGTTAACCCTCTCCTCCTCCTCTTCAAATGAAGCAACTCTCAACGGAGCGCTCACGTTTAGTCCCCATCTTCTCTCTCTGAACAGCCCACCTGGGATTTTGGTCGAATCCAATCTCAGATCCGTCGAGCTCTGGTTGGACCGAAAAATTCGAACTTTTGACGGGTGGCTACAGCTAATTGCGGTTCCGGGTCCGCGCCAAACTTGGGGGAGAGGTTTTAGTCCGCATTCTGAGAGGACCCGACTCGCCATTGGAGACCCAGATAGAGCAGAAACACCAGCACCAGGGTTTTAGTTCCGGGGTCTCCCTCAGGCTAGAGAGAGAAAGCGAGGAGAGAGAATTTGAAGCTGGAGCAAAAACCAAAACAAGAAAGTTCTAATGCAAAAATATTTGGATTTTAAAATTGAGAAATATATATAGGATAACAGATTGGTCTTTGATTTCTTTTCCTTCAACCACAACCACACAAATACAATCTATGTTGTCTCAGGGTTTTAGGCACTGTTTCTTGTTGGGTTTCTGGGTTAAAAAGCTAAAAGAAATCTGTATTATTTTATAGTTTTTGTTTCTCTTCTCTCTCTCTCTCTCTCTCTCTCTCAAAGTTTGAACATTGAATGTTTCCGATCCCTTGTGATGAGGAGGAAGATGGGCATACGAGTGGGTTAAATATAGGACCGAAGACACAGTGCGAAAGTCTGAAGCTTTCCGCCATGGCAACTCGGTCAGTGGACTTCAACTTTTTCTGTTTGTTTTGGGGAGACTTCCACTATGTTTTACGCGTGTCCAACACGCCGATTTTTTTATATTTAGATTATGGGAGAACTAATAAAAAAATGTTTTACGCGTGTCACTCACAATACATGTTTTTTATTAAAAAAATATTTAGACATTTTTTTTTAATTATTAAGAACATATTTTTATTAGAAAGAGAAAATACTAAACGAAAAGTCACACTTTTTGACCAAAAAAAAAAAGTTTTGAGAGGGACATTTTTTTTTTCTCACAGGAAGTGATTCAAGCTAGAATTATAGCGAATATCGTGTAGCGATCATTAGAGACATATAGCAATAGGACATGCACCTTGCAATGGAAAATACAATTATGATCTTAATGGTGTTCAAATTTCTTTATTGCACGTACTGTCATGTGACTTTTGACCAACGATGGAATGATATATTAGAGTAATATTATTGTTACCACAATTTTTATACCATATTTATACTATCTTTTAAATAAAGGTACGCCCACTAAAACATAAAAGTCTCATTTTTATTAAAAAAATAATACAAATATAACATAAAATTGTAATAAAAGTAGATTATTTGTGTACGAAACTAAGAATTTTGCTAAACTTTGATAGTAGTGGTTTTGTTGGTTTGACCTAATGAGAGAATTTTGTTGGTGGGATCATGACATCATGTCACACATGATTTTTTATTTTTGGTAAACTCATGATCAAGGTATAAAATATCGATGATATCGGAAATATCGGTAGTTCAAAAACACGGAAATTTCGATGGAAATATCGGGATATTATCGATATCGATAAAAATTGAATAAAAACCACGGAAATTGTAAGAAAAACTTGGAAATTTTTATGGAAACTTTGTAGGATGTTTATTTAGTCAATTATCTATTAGTTTATCACAAAAAATTGGAAGGAAATGCATTGCATGATAGATATAACTGATTTAAGTTGATTATATAGCGAGCTGGCAAACATTATGAGTGTAGAAAATATGTAGTAATTAATGAAAGAAGTTTAAACACACCATAATCATTTATATATAATGAATTAGTACAATATTTTACACTTTATACATTGCATGGTAACATACATGAGTGACTTAGTAAGGTCTAAAATATCGATGATATCGGAAATATCAGTAGTCCAAAAAAATATCGGTAGTCCAAAAACACGGAAATTTCGATGGAAATATCGGGATATTATGGATATTTTAGACCACGCTCATGACACATTATTTAATTTCTGTTTTCGTTAATCATCATTGGAAGGTTGACAACAATAAGCCTGTAAATAAGAAAGAAGGATAGACTGCATGAAAAGCAGCCCATGAGGAGTTTCATTCTCCGTGTTCTCGCCATGCATTTAATTATTATTTCTCCAATGCCGCCGTCCAAGTAATTTTATGACTCACTTTACTTCTACAAGTTGACGAGAAATTTTTTAGTTTGCTAAAAATATAGTTTGGTAAATTAAATGTTATAATACATTGGTTGAAAATTTGAAGAATAAAAATTTTCAACTAATCGTATTATGATATTTGGTATTCTAGACCGTGTTTTCGACACATTAAAAAATCTCTCCATGTTGACACTTATCACAAAATTTAGTATTTGTCTCAATCTTTCTAACCAAAATGTTAAAAAAAAAATGCTTAAATATCAAAACGGTCTCTGTGTTTCATAAATTTGGTTAATTTGGTCTCTGTGGTTTCAATTTGACCAAATTAATCATCGCGTTTGCCTTCGTTGGCCAATTCAAGACAAAATGACCGTTAAAATTGACACATGTCTTGTATGTGAAAGGACAAAAATGTAATGCCATGAAACCCGGCAACTCCCTCTTCAGTAATCTTTCTAATCCTTTGTTTATTTTCCAAGAGAATTGTATTCCTAAAAAATTATCGTGCAGTTGATTTGCAATCCAGATAGATGTCCACAAGATTATCCTACACGAAAATATTTTGAGCCGTTGTCATTAATCATGTGATTTTGCATGCATGTAATCAGTTTACAATGGAATTACATTTTTTTTGTCTTAATTTTAACTGTCAGTCTAAAGTTGGCTAACAAAGATAAATATGAAGACCAAATTGACTGATAGAGTAAAACACAGTAACCATTTTAACACTTTAGCCTAAAAACATCATCTTTTGTGGCTCGACTTACAATCTTCTTATTGAAAAATTAAAAGAGGTTTTGAGTTTGAATTTTCTTTGGTCACAAAAAAGAATATTCATATCTCATTTCAAACCATCACTTATCTTTGACATTCTCGTATTCCACATAATACAAATAATAAAGGGAAACTGTTATATTTTTTTTTTTAAATATAAAAAGTTTAGAGTGCAAAATAAAATTTTTGAAGTACCAATAATAATTTTTTAATATTTATCCTAAATTATGTTTTATAGTACGAATAACGCTCCATTTATTGTTTCTATTGCCTTATGATTCGGCCTAACCAATGAGGAATCTTTTCAATGTGCACAAAATACTGTGCATCATATCATATGTAATTATGCAATTTGATGAACATTTGAAAAGAAAACTTTCCAACCACTCCACGTTCAGGCGACACTAAAAAATCTCACCTAACCAGCCTAATAAACTATTAAACACATAAGTCTGCCTTTTTTCTTTGACTGATCATCTTCCTTTTATTATACTAAATTAATATATTAATTATAGTGACACAGAAAAATCCGAACTTAAATGTAAACAGAGAAGTACATTTCTATAGTCAACTTAAAATAAAGAAAAACAAAATCATGGAACTTTTATGTTCACTCATGCATTTGATTGGGCCAAAACCCTAGTGGGTCTTAGACAACAAAGAAATTTTTTATTGTGACAAGAACATGGGTGGTATACCACGTGTTTTTATATAAGTGGTAGGAAATTGTAATTTTTAAGTTATTAAGATTTTAGCACATATATTTCACTATTGTTATAGTGACACGTGGTGTACCATCCCGTGTTACAGAGAAAAATCTCTTCAGCATGAAGCAGAAGATCCTACAAATCTGCATGCTTGTAATACAAGGCACGTGTCAGTCCGAATGAACCTGGGCCTTGGAACTAATTAGTTTCACATTTTTGTAAATCATAAAAATCAATTATATCCCCCCATGGAAGCATGATCACTTTCTTTTCCAATGGATCGATCGAGCTCAGTTAGTTCTGGTAGGGTTACCGATCTTTCTGTTCTGGACAGATATTTTTAATTAACCTTTTTCCAAAACTACCGCTCATTATCCTCTTCATGACGCCGATGATCCTCACCATCCAGACCCCCAGCAAGAACAGCTTCACCAAGATCCCCTCAAATTCCCTACCCAGAAGGTCTGACAATTTATTTCCATTGTTTATATGCATACATTGCACAGAAACTCTCTGTGCAAGACGTCTATTCTTTTACGCACAGATATATTGTATTGATAACATAAAGAGCGAACGCCTGTTTGATATTTGGAGTGTTCATTACATTAGTGATAGATGATCGTTATATGCTGAAATTCTCATTTGTTTGTTCAACTGCAGAAATCTAGTGGCAGTGGGGGAGTTGGCATTGGATGCACCATCAATATTGATTTTTGTACATCTTGTTCTTACAGGTTTCTATATATATATATATATATATACACACACCATTTCTTTGATGACATTTTCCCATTCTTTGACTGCTAATTTTTTTTTTTCCCTTTTTTGAAGTTCTTTGTTTAATTGGTATTAGCACCAAAAAGTCATTCTACACGTGTCATCGGGAAACAAATAAGGGAGAAATTGCACTCCGTGATGATTATTTTGGAGCGTCAAACACAGTTTTCTAATTTAATCATGTACCCACTTCCCAGTTAGATATGTTTGGATGATCTTAAACTATGTCTGGCAGAGGAACTGCAATAACAATGTAAAACATGCTGTTAACGTCATTTCCCCGGATCGATGTAACCCTTCCCTTCCAACTTCCAAGGCGCCTGCTGTGCAAACTGGTACCGGTTGTTCAGGTAGGAATCATCGGGACGATAATGGTCCGCAAACATGTGTTCTCGAGGCTGGGAATAACGACGCCACCTCCTTGGTACCAGGCCTTGCAAGCAAATAGGTTTGGAAGTATGGCAAGCACTTGACTTTTTGGAAACTTCATCCCATCCTTCCCTTAAAGCACAGGAGCTTTTTAAGTGTGTTGTAATGGTGAACTGGTATAACCGTACCCTCTTCTTCTCGATTGAGTTAAATGTTGAAATTTCTCCATTTCTGTCTCCGCTAGCTGCTCATCGTTATGAATCTTGTCGGATGTACTCTTCTCGAAGCTGAAGGAGCAGAGGTTCCCTAATGAAATTGAGTTGAGGGATCTCGTCGGAAAGAGCTTGGAGGAGGGGTATGGTCTTAGTGCGCTGGAGGAGACGTTTTTACCTCTACACGATCGACATAAACCTGATCTTTTGTTTGATATGAACGCAAGATTGCCTTGCGGTTTATATGCTTTAACATGCATGAATCGCCACACGATTGAAAAACCACAGTTGTTCATAATATTTTCTTTTTCTTGTTAATATTTTTGTACAATCATCAATGTAAAGAAAAGTGTGGCCGGTAATGTTTCTGAAGCCTAGCAACATAAATTACTTTGTATCAAGGATTACAACGACACGCGGTGGCAATTATATACACTGTAGAAGAACAAGAACGACCTCTTGGATATCTTCCGGATCACAAGCTGCAGGTGGTGTTCTTAATTGAATGGCATTGCCTTTCGGGTACTGCAGAAGGATTCTCACTCCTGGACATGGAAATTCAAATCTAATGCATAAAGCGGAACCTTTTTTTTTTAAATATGCCACCATTTTCGACCTTCCAATCTCTTGACAAGCTCGTTTGCCATTGATGAGAAGTCTTCAGCCCCGTTCTGCAGATCTTCAGTACGCCGGCTGATTTTCTGATAAATGTTTAATTTTGGGATTAGACAGAGAAAAGGAAACTAGAAAGTTTAAGAGATTTAAACATTTGCTAGTTGAAGGTATGCAACCTAGAAGAACAAACTGAGATTAGAAATGAAATATTGTTCACATAATTGGCTTTGATCATGATAGCAATCTTTTATCACAAAACATATGAACTCTTTTTCGGACGCAAATAAAGAAAGAAAAATTAGTTTGTGAGGTTGTGCTACGATCTTATATGCAAGCAAATTGTACATCCGGACGTAATAGTTTGTGAACCCGCCCAAATACATTTTCACAACATTCTCCAACAAAAAATAAAATGAGAAGCAGTTAGTCCAAGGAAGAAAATTCCTTTGTGAACCAACATAGTAGAAATCCTACCTCAAGTTTTTCCTGCCTCTCCATGAGCTTATTTCGTGCTTCAGAAGCCGCAGAAGAAGCACCCTGAAATGAGTTCTTATCAGATCAGAGAAGACATTTCATTTCTAAAGTAACTTATGTATCATCTGAACCATCATCGTCAATTGATATTACCTCAGTCTTTCTATATTTAGCTCTAATTTCTTCGGCAGTTCTAACTCTGGGCTTTGTATCACCAGTCCCACCTTGAAATAACTTTTCCCTTTCTGATTGCCCTTCTTCATACAACAATTAAATGACACTATTATTGCATTTACTAACATTTACAGAAAAGAAAAAAGCAGGTCGAATATCACAAAATGTTTACCTCTCTTTTCATCTTTGACATCATGTGGTGATAAAGTAGATGCTACTGATAGAGGTTCATCTATTTCAATGTCATCTATATCAAAGGAGAACTGAGTTAACAAGGAGAAAGATGTAGAAAAGATTGAATACAAAGAAACAGGATAGCACAAAACCTATATTAAGCTCCAAAACTTCTTGATGATCTACAGGCGGAGATGGTTCTGACAGTTGAGACTTCCAAAACATGCCCTCTAAATGATCGAAAGTTGATTTAGGAGTTGCAGTATGATCTCCACTCTGGACCATTTTCCCCCCTTTAAAGCCTTTAACAATACCACCTAATATTCCAGGTGCAGTACCCTGTAGTCGAAAGATACGTTATTACCGGAAAATAATTCTCCCTTCATCACAATGAAATAACAGTTTGTTTTTGTCTAAACCTGTTTTTTCTTCTGATTCAAAGAGACACTGAGTGCAGCGTCTGCAGCAGCTGCAACAACTTTATCATGGAGACACGGCAAAGACTCCGGAATCCTACAAACAGATAAAAAAAATTCTGAAATTATCTAACAGCAAGTTCATGACCAAACCGTAATGCAACTATCACATTTCCCTCACAGCGTTTTAGGTAAACGAACATAAACAATACCTGAAATCATTCTCAACAGCTAATATAGAGATGAATGCCGATTCATACCCATTTACCTATAAAATCCACATCATAGACTCTAATGAATTCACGTGCTATTTTTCAAGAGATTTAAGTGCAAATCCAACATTCTTGAAAAATTAAAGGCAATGATACCAGTGTAATATGTGCATCATCGGCACTCATTGTCTTATCCATGTTTGCCTTACAATTCCACCTTAGAATTGACATCAAGGAGCTTTCTTTCACCAATTCTAAATCAGGAATGGATCTGCCCACGAACAGGTATGAACAACTCATCAGACAATCAATAATGCACATATATCTACAGCGTCAGTCAATAAACAAGTAGTGGTAGCTTGATATGCTATCATTACATGTTTTAATCCCCACTAGAAACATTGATAAGGTACTTGCTGCTACATAATCTGTATCATTTCCTTGACTACTGGGGAAAAGAATGGTACCTGATCTCAATTTCTCCAGTCTGAAACAGCAAAACCAATCCCGAAACCTTTTCAACTCTCTTAAAAGTTGCTGTCCAAATGCAAGGTCTTGCATGTTTCACTTTTCGGATGGGTTTATTGTTTCCCTGATAAGATGACACAGTCTCAGCATGCTTTCCGAATAAATGAAATAGCAAACAAAAATAAAGAAGGCAAGAGGCACCTGAATCACAGATTTTGTTGAGTACAACCGCAGTGAATCCACACAACAAAGCAAAATGAACGAATTCAACAATCTCTCTTCAGAGTATGTACTTTCTGAGCTGAAGTCATGCTCAGTTTCATGTGAATTTGTAACAATTGGAGTATCGCCTGGCATAGGCTCATTCTTTGTTGAAGAATCCTTGGAGGCCTCTTGGGGTGGATTATCATCAGACACATTTTCGGACATAGATACTCTGCCATCTGGAGTACCAACAGAAAAATTATTAGAGTTCTCTAATTATGAAGTGAAAAAGAAACTAAAAGTATTTTATTCTCTGGTAGATGATATCTGTACTTGCCTATAACATACATTGAAAGTGCAATTGACTCCTTTTTCAAGTGCCATGGCTGAGGGATGATCAGGTTACCAGCATTTCCATCAATTACATGTATATTTGCATCCTTGGTTAAGACAAACATTACCTCCTCTGCTGGGTTAGCTGTTGATTTTGTTTCGGAAACCTTTGGGCTCTTCAGGAGCCGTTGAGAATTTGTAAGTTCTTTCCAAGTTATTGAAATGACTGGAGAGCTGGAGAAAGATGCATCTTTTATAAAGAACAATACAGAAAAGGAACTTGTGTCCAGCACCGCAACCTGAAATGGATGCATTAAATTCAAAAGTCTTTCTAACTATAGCAACTTAAATTTTATGGGCCAATATTCAATCTATTGAAAACAACAAAGTTGTGTTATAAATTCAGATGCAGAAAAAGAATACTTACATGACCACACTTAAATCCCACAGCAAGTTTAGCACCATGCTTTACAAACTGAAGTGCTTGAACTGGGGAATTTGTAAGACTAAATACAGCTCTGCATTGCGATCCTTTTGCTTGAGGCGAATCGTGAACTATTAAACAGAGTGATAAAATTGTTAGCTTCGTAAACAAATGTTCCATAAAAACTACTTCAAGATAAGTTTAACAGTATGATCTGATGAGCTTGCATCTGATGGACTGTGTATGGAAAAATGAAAGCAACATTTTTATGAAGTCAAAGAAATTGACACTTAAAAACCTACCTTCACATTTGGTTTCTGTGACATATGTGAATTTTACCCCATCCGAACAGCCTTTCAGATTATAAATTCGAACCTATACACGCTAGTAGAAAGACAATCAGCACAGTAAAAGTTAAAGTAAAAAATGGTATCGATAGAGATAGATATCTGACCAGACCACATTCACTGCCAACAGCCAGATTTAAAGTGAAGGCACAGAAATCCATTTGTGATACGGGAGCACTTGAACCAGCAACTTTTATACCTTGCACCTGCCAGTTATAAGGTATCACACCATGCACATATCTTCTTTATAAGGACAAAGTTTATAAGATTTAAGTGACGTACTCTAACCTCGCTTTCTACAAGGCAGATAAAAGAGAAGAGTGGATATGTTGCATTCCATATCCGAACAGATCCATCTGAATATCCTGTTAGGTACAGTCTCTCAATACCATTATTCTCAGAAATAGACAGTTGACTGGGAACACCCCCAGTCAAGGGCCATTTTGTACCAGCTGATGGGGTTTGTGCTGAGCCAAGGTTCACAACTGAGGATATCTAAGATATACAAAAAGTAAATAATTATGTGATGTAGAAGCATTAAAACGAAGATGTATGAGCCACTCATCTATAAAAGAAATATCCAATACTCCTATAGAACCTTAATGGAATATAGAAACGGGAAAAATATAAAAGATATATGCACTCATACATGGATGAAGTACAATACCTCTGATAGAGCTTTGAATAAGTTCTCCCCAGTGGGTACCCTAATAAGTTTGGCAACAGTCATGGTTGGATCAGTTGTAGGTATCACCACTGGAAACTCCAAAGCAGAGACAGATGGACTCCTTTCTTTCTGGGACATTAAGGTAGAGAGGCAAGCATCATCATAAAGATGCAGTTGCCCAGGGTTGGTTAAAACAAAAACATCAGCTTTATGATTATCCCCGGTTGTCCCAGAACTTGGTAACAAAATCATGTCTGCAAAAGAGCCAGTAAGGGTGAGGTCCGTACGACAAACACATCTTAAATTCCCCATTCCAGGTGACCATTCAAGAGTTAGAACCTGAAACATGGAGAATCTTGTCAGCTCCTATTTTTTGTGGCAGTAAATAAACAAGAAAAGCACCAATTCAATTGTTGTACAGAAATTGCTTTGTTTCTAGCAATGTTATACTGTTTTCGAAAAGTAAAGCCTTTATCTCTTTAAACTGAAGTCTTTACTATTTATAGGCATGTTATACTGTTTTAAAAAAATGCACTGTTTTGGTATAATATTAACCATTTTTCCGAAACAGCTGTGTAACTTTTCAGTAACTACAGCTATCCAACTAAAAGTATAAATGAAATGTCAAACAACTACAAATGGACAACACACCGTCAAAACTTCTTCTGATCCAATTTCATCGCCACCATAGATAAATAGTTGGCCATCACAACCATTATGGGATTTATAATCTGTGGACCACTGTAAAACTATGACAGGAAGTCTCCTTTCAGCAGATGATAATTGTAACTTCACAACATTATTAGATGGCGATAAAGATTTTTGACCCTTGACGGAAGCAGGAGATGACATGTTCCAGAATAAAATGTCTCCATCTATGTATCCCACAGCCAGAATGGAGCCATTCGAAGATGCCCAACAAAGAGCACTTATCTCTTTGTCTCCCAATTGATGTTCCAATGTATCTTCTGGAGAATCAACATTGACTTCATTTGTAGATTTAACTACTCCATCCTTTAGTTGGAGATCCTTACCACCTCCAATAAAAACTATTTTAGCTTCAGATACATCCCAAAGAATAACCAACCCATTTTGATATGCAATCAATACTCTGCCAATAGAAAAACCTCATCATTCAGTGAAGTGAACATATAAACTATACGTTCCTAATCAATAATACTTAGTCTTGAATAAGACAATGTAACCTCAGTAAAAAGTCGCATGCTATCAGGAAATCATAAATAGAACAAACTGAATTGAAATTGGATTCGTTAACGGGATAGCAATGAACTTTATTTAGAGACTCAAGAATGGCAGGGAGCTAAAGTGATATACCCCTCATATATAGTGCCATCAGTCCAAGTTCCTAACTGTAACTGTCTCATCTAATCTTCCACCATGTCCATGTTTTTTGACATCCTTCATGACTATAGGACAAGTTAGATTTGTGTTCTCCTTATGGTAAAAATATAGCACTCTACTCTTTATTGGTATGAGTAGTTGTGGGTATGAAATAACTTTATTACTTCATTGTTAAGCCACTCTAAGAGAAAAAGAAACAAAAGAATATCAAAACAAAAGTAACCAAGGTTTAGCCATGATTAAACACGACTACTTATTAACTTTTAACTGATATACTACCTTAATTTAACAAGAAATACCTGCAAAGTTATAAACACACGAAGGAGACAAGAAAACAATTATAAATTAGGCCCATTCTTGTTCCACACTAAAAGCAGATATGGAAAGTGAGAAACTTCAAGTTTATAACTCGCCTATTTCCAGATGAACAGAGTTGGGGAAGAATTCCAACTATAGGTTGGTCAATTGGAAATGGAAATGCAGCAGCTTCTGCAGAATATAGAAAAAGAACGATTGCATTACATTACTACAAAAGCAAATAAAATTCACACATTCCATAATTAAATTTTATTGATGTTGACTTCACCGTGAAAAGAAGACATTTAATCATACAATTCTTCATGGAGGATATAAATATCACAAATATCTTTCAAATTGTACCGTACAACTTCTAAAACCAAAGTCCAAGTCTTCTTAGAACAGATTTAACAGAAAAGGGAGAGAAACAATTTCGTGGCACAAATCCATAGATAGAAATAGCATCATCATGAACAATATTTAGGATCCTTCAGTAAAATGAGGTTCACATGAAACATATTTCTGATCAAATAAATTTTGGGTTTTAAAAAAAAACCCTCCTCTTTGGATGAAGCCCTTGCAACTTTATATTTAGCTTCTTCTGTGACAAGAATTGCAACATTAACTAGAAAAATCATAAACTACAGGAGCAAAGAAATGATAAAATTGTAAGCTACAGTTATTAACCACCAAACTGAAGAAACTATTCTTCATATATTACCATATAAAGAATTTGCAGAAATATGATATGGCAATCGAAAAAGTTTTCCCTCCTCTGCATCATACTTCACCACAGCCACTAGAGCATACTCATCACCAACATACCTGCAAGTTTTAATACAGCAAGCAAGTTATGAACTAAGCCACTCCAGCCAATTAGTAGCTGACTCAAAATAGTTGTAACAATTTTTTCGATCAGTAGTGTACATTAAATTGGAGCCATGGATTACAGAAAATGCGGTTATATTTGTTTCCCACTCTAGACAATAAACTAGGGACCTGCTCTCGAGATTCCAAACCTGCCAAAATTGAGAAGTTATTGATCACTTGTTTAAATAAAAGATAGTTTCATGCTTAATCACTTCAACGAATTTAAATTCTGGCACTCGATTATCCACTGCAATTTCCAAGTCAACAGCCTTGCTACCAACTGTCATCTGCTTCTATCTATGCGTATTCCCTCCTTATGATATTCAACCTTATTCAGGTGTTCGTACGGTACATTTTTGTTATAATGGTAAACTTATTGAATCCAAAAGGACCACTAATGCATATCATGAATATTTAAAATGACAAAGACACTGATGTTTGTAATCGCCTATAACTTAATGAAGATGCATACGATGCAGAAGTTATATGGAGTTCTCATGTTTCGCAAGGACAGAGTTGAGTTTTACACGAGAAACAAAAACTGCAAAGTGGTTAAAGAATCAATACCTGAATATCATTATCATTTAAGATGCTCACCAAATAACCCTGGTTTTGTAGAAACTGCCAGATACAGTAAGAAGATTAGTTGCTAACTCGCTTAAGGATAGAAAAGACAGGAGAACAGTATTCAAGGACGTTTTGGAGTGTTTTACCGCAAAAGTTTTATAAATATAACATTCAAACCTATGTTACTTTTGTTTTAATAAGTTGTTGCATGAAAAAACAAGATGTGTTTCATATTTTATTCTTTTAACTAAACAAGAGGAGTAAAAAATAATTCACTGGGAAACTTAAGAATCAGTGGTGCACATAGATACCTCAATGTATTTGTAAGGCAGTTGCTTCGGGGATATAAAAAGTCCTTCAATACCATCATCACCGATTACTTTAATCCTCCCATCCCTGCCCAAAAAACAAAACAACAAAGTGAAATTGTAGTATAACTTGTGTGAAGCGGGAATCTCATACGTCATGATAGATGTTTGGCAGTAGTGCCAATATTCTTTCAAAAATTTTGGTATCCCTGTCTCATAGAAATGAATAGCGATTCCGATTAATGTGGAACATCAATGCTTAGTACCAATCTATCTTACTAACCACATGACCGAGCACCATGCTAGGTAGATTGGCTGTCATTCTATCAATTCCCACACAGAAAACAGCAGACACTAAATAAGAAAGTAGGTGCATTTTAACTCACAATGTTCCAATGGCCAATAGGCGCTGAATCGGGTCGAAAGCAAGAATGGACGCCGTGGATGGGATGCCATAGTGAACTGCAACTCGCAGGTCCAAGTCTTCCGCCGTCAAACCCCCGTGTGGCAAATTATGCTGAAACCAACAATTTCCACAACACAAAATCCAAATTTAAAAACGGCAAGTATCAATCCAAACGCCGATGCTAAATGGTATCTCAAATTAAATTAATCCAGGTATTTCAGAAAAAAATACACAGAAATGAATAAAAAAAAATTATGAAAAATTAATGCAAATTTCCAATTTCCCAGGATACGAACAAGCTAAAGCATCGAAATTTAATGCAACCCAACAAAAAGGGAAGTAATTTTGTAAGTAAAAACGAAAATTACAAGAAAACAGTGGCGGCGATCGATTGCTTGGGAATACGATTACCTGAGAATCGTTTATGGATTTCTGCAAAAGCCGCTTGGCGAGCATCGCGAATTCGAATTTGCAGCTGAAAGATTTGAGCTTCTGAGAATGTTTGAAGTTAGAGAGTTGGAAGTTTTCGTCGGCTGCTCGATTCGACAGACTATCGGAGGAGACTTTCTGGATTTGTTTCAGTGATCATACCAATGGCGTTCCTAGTCTTTTGAGCCGTAAGTTTCCGAATCAGTCAATGACAGAAATTAAACATTAAAAGATAAAAAAAAAATTGATAAAAAAAAAGGCGCTTAGCCGCTTTTAATGGGCTAGGATCTTATACGGTCGTTTGAGCATATTAGGCCATCTTGGAAGGTGGTGCTC
The DNA here is from genome assembly GCA_035220775.1 of Malus fusca. Lineage (NCBI taxonomy): Eukaryota > Viridiplantae > Streptophyta > Magnoliopsida > Rosales > Rosaceae > Malus > Malus fusca. The sequence goes on from CM069062.1 coordinate 23,773,982, forward strand.
ATATGATCGAAAATAGTTAGATCATCTCTAATCGAAGGGTGGTCTAAAGGGTCAGAGGACCGAAAATAACTTGAAACCGAAGGCCAGGCCAAATGGCTCGTAGGTCTCACTGGATAAAAAAGGGCCAATCAACTGGCCCAAACCAACCAGCCAAGCCGCATGCTAACGTCATGATGATGTCATATTTTATTTTTTTTACATTTTTCTTTTTTTGGGGGCCAAACTTTTCTAAAAAAATATTTAATTATAGGTTTAGTTTTTTTGGGCCGAGAAAGGTGATTTGGTCAAAGTTTGGATGTTCATTTTTATAAGCATATTTCCTTGCTCATTCATCTCCCACTGACGATGTGGGACAATTATAATGGGTGTAGTTATAGTTGTAGTTCCTTTCATAATATATTCATTTCACAATTTATTTTAAATATTTAATTATATTACATTTAATTTGTTGTAGTTGTAGTTTTTAAATTTAAGTTGTTGTAGTTTTTATATTTAAATAATAAATTATGTATGGCCCTATAATACTTTGACTCTCGGTTGGAGACGGTTTTTTTTGACAGAGCTAAAACGAGTCATATGGCCCTTTGGCCCTCGGTTGGAGATGATAAGAAATATGGCCCTGCACCGTTCATTAAAATATTAATTTCTTGAAGGACCAGAAGGCTAAAACGAGCTCTCTGATCAGCCTTCGGTTGGAGATGACCTTAGCTAACTTCTTTTTGCATCATTTGGTTGACACAATGCATTTGCCAATGGAGTAAATGAAAGTAGACGTCACGTGAAGGAAAGCAAAAGAAAACATTATCAATGTTATAAAAGTGTTATTTATACACATATTTTTACTTCATACACATCATTGTTAACTTTTTATCATTAATCTTCTTCAATTCATTTTACACATGATAACAATACCCTATTATAAAATAATAAAAAAGGTCTTTTTTTCTTCTTTTCATACAGCCAATTTTTTTTATGTTGAATTTTAAATTAATTTGATTTGCAAGGAAGCACTCGATTGCACATGAAGAGCAAATCTATCGGATTCGAAGTGGCTATGACCATGTTTACAAAACTCAATTGCATATGAGGAGCACATCTACCAATCCAAAGTGGTTATGCCCGTATCTACAAAACATAACTCGTCATGTATTTCACTAGAGCAAAATTTATAAATAAAACCGAACCAAATCAATCACCTGATTTGGTCCCAACAGGAAGACTATTCAAGTATAAGGTCATAACGCTAGTTGTTTTATTTGGGTGTCATACTTTTTCTAAAAAAATCTTGTCATTCTAACAACCCACGAACTATAACAATGGGAAGCCTTATATTGTGCGAGGAAAATGTTGATATTGAACGCACTGCTACATGTCATTGGCAATGTGCATAGGTAGCCATAGCCTCGCTTGTAGTCAGTATAAAGCGAGGCTCGAGCACCTTTTGACATGTCATAGCAAACTCACATGAACCTTTTGACATGTCATAGCAAATCACAAAAGGTTGTACTAGTCTCGCTTGTTGTCGACATAAAACAAGGTTATATGTCAAAATCAAGGTCTTAAATGCCGATAATATCGCCGATATTATCGGTTTTTCGCGTTACCGATATTTTAATAGGTATCTAATTAGTTTTCGTCAAAATATCGCAATATTATCAATATTATCGATAATATCGCTCTCTCTCCGTCTTCGGAACGGCAGCCGAGCTCTGTCGTCGCAGCTGCCAAGATCTGCGCCTCTCACAGGTGGTGATGGTGCTCGCTGGAGTGTGCGCCATTGTGGTGGAGGTCACGGTGGGGTGGGTGTGGTGTGTCTCCCCTCCGCTCGCTCGCTCCATGTCTGTTCTTTTTGCGGTGGTGAACGAAGGGCAGTGCAGCAGATCGAACTAATTTGAGCTTCACACTAATACGGAGAGAGAGATCCGAGACTTACCTAACCGGAAAATCAAAGAAGACTCGCTGGAAAGTTATGGGCTCCGCCATTCTCGCAGAGGCGGGAGAGAGAAGACTGATGATGTGTTCCTCGATCTGCTCGAGTCGAGCAGATGGTACTGCTGCGTGTGTGTGTGGTCACGGCAAGAGAGGGAGAGAGGTAAGAGGGTTTCGAGAGAGAGACAGTGCAGAGAAGAGAGAGAGAGAGTCGAAGTGAGTGAGAAGGAAATGGGGTCTCGGGGTAGGGGAGAGACCCACGTAGTGGGTTCTTTGTATTTTAAAAAGTTGTGGTCATGTTTTAATTATGAAAACCCACGTAGTGGGTTCTTTATATTTAAAAAAGTTGTCCAAGTTTGAGATCCACCCACACTACGTGGGTGTTTTATAATTTTAAAAGTTTGAGATATATTATATATATATATATATATAAAGGTTTTATGAATTATTTAGTTGAAAGGCAGGAGAAAACAAAAGAAAAAAAGGAAAAGGAAAAGAAAATAAGAAAAAAAAAAAAACACCAAGGGGATTCAAATCCCTCCCTTTGTCAACCACACACATAGACTTTATCCAACTCGCTATAGATGTGTTTGTAATTACATATTCAGCCTGTAATATTTATATGGTTGTTAAGATATCTGCAAGGCTTGCAAGCTAATATTTATTATCTAGGAAAAATTTCTATATTTAAAAAAACACCAAGGGGATTCAAACACCTCCCATTTTACTCCTTCAATACCTTGACCACCATATCACTTATGTTTTTGTGAAAATATGCTAAAATACACTTACTCTACACATAGAGATGACGAGGATAGTGAAAATTTTGAACCTCATAGGAACTCTATGTGGTACTAAGTCACTCATGTATCTTACCATGCAATGTATAAAGTGTAAAATATTGTACTAATTCATTATATATAAATGATTATGGTGTGTTTAAACTTCTTTCATTAATTACTACATATTTTCTACACTCACAATGTTTGTCAGCTCGCTATATAATCAACTTAAATCAGTTAAATTCATCATGCAATGCATTTCCTTCCAATTTTTTGTGATAAACTAATAGATAATTGACTAAATAAACATCCTGCAAAGTTTCAATAAAAATTTTCAAGTTTTTCTTACAATTTCCTTGGTTTCCATACTATTTTTATCGATATCAATAATATCCCGATATTTCCGATATCATCGATATTTAATACATTGGTCAAAATTCACGACAAAGCTAAAGTCCCGATATGATTTGAAAAAAAAAAGGCAGAGTTAAAAGCTGATGGGTTATTTTATCCACTTAATAGTATAAATATAAAAAAAATCTTTGCCTGGAGTTGCGTGCCAACTCGTCTCCCTCATCGCTGATCCGCAAATATCCTTACGTATTATCTCTCCAACTTCATCACCATCCTAAATATTTCCCTCCTCTCCCAACGGAAAAAGGAAAAGAAAATTCCCCCGAACGCCAACAGTTCGAGCTCCCAGCTCCCAATTTTCCTCCTTGTCGCCATGACAGTTCCTCCGAATCAAGGTGAAATATTCAGCTCAATCGTATTTCCAGCCATTTCATTAATTTTTGTTAGCTTTTTGTTAGATTTCTTTTTTATTTTTATTTATATGGATTTTTAACGATCAGAAATGATGGATTAAACAATTCTATATTTACAAATTGCAATCATATGGAGTCTCCTAGAAGTGTTAAAGATCACAACTTTGATGGAAATTATACTGAAATTCCGATTTTTTATTTTGTGGGTTAATTTTTGAGTTTAGCGAGTGAAGTTATTGGATTGAACTTGAAGCTTCTGGTGTTGATTTGGTTTATTCTGCAATTGTTATAAGCTGACCATGTGGCTGTGATTTCGAATTTTCGATTCGGTTTGACCGTAGCTATTGCTTTGCTGATTTCTGCAGATGATGTTAAGAAGAATGAAAGGACGAATTACTTCAATTCCCCTGCATTGGATGTCTCACTTGCTTTTCCACAAGCAACGCCGGCATCCACCTTTCCTCCCTGCGGTAAGAACATTAACCATCATTATATATACATATGGTATACATAAACTCGAATATGTGTGTATGGAGAAGTTCTCTTTTGTAGAACAGTTTAGGATTTCCGCGTGTTATGTGAATCCAGACTATTGATTTGATGGAATCGGTCGGATTTGCGTATTCATCATGTCTTATTTTTTGCATTGTAGTTTGTTTTTACTTAGTTTATTTGTGAATATTTTGTACATTTCTCGTGCACCGCTTTAGTTGATTGTGAGTTGGATTTGTAATTTGAAGTGAACTAGGCAGCTTTAGTTATTAACTTCCGTATTCTTATCTCTTGGCCTTAAAAATTCACAGCCTCGGATTATTACCAGTTTGATGATCTATTGACTCCTGAGGAGCAGGCTATGAGATTGAGAGTTAGAAAGTGTATGGAGAAAGACGTCGCTCCAATTATGGCAGAGGTGTCCCTCTTGCTCTATCCATTTGTGCATTTCATATTAATGCTAAAACAGTAAGTATGTAATAATCTAACTATAAACAATGAGATTGATATGCGAATTCGTTTTTTCAGTACTGGGAGAAGGCAGAGTTTCCATTTCAAATTATTCCAAAGCTTGGTGCATTGCGCATTGCTGGTGGCACAATCAAGGTGCTTAATACATATCTTAATATGTTATTTTTAAATCTTGCGTTCGAAAATTTGGTGGATGGTTTGCTAAACTCGCTTTTGGCCTTCTTGCTATCAGGGTTATGGGTGTCCTGGTCTTTCCATTACGGCAAGTGCTTTTGCTACAGCTGAACTTGCTAGAGTTGATGCAAGCTGTTCTACTTTCGTCTTGGTTCATTCCTCATTAGCAATGCTTACTATTGGTTAGATTTGGATAATTTTACTTTTGACATTTTGATTTTAAATAACCAAACCTTCACTGAAAAATGATGCTGTTGACAAGTCAAGACTCACAAATAGTGTAACTTTTCTGGACTGTCAAGAACAGCATTATGTGGTTCAGAAGCTCAAAAGCAGAAATATCTACCTTCATTGGCTGAATTTAAGACTGTAGCCTGCTGGGTAAGCTGCTTTTTTATGATATGTGTCTGATATCTTTTTATGCTAATGTCAAGATACTGAAATCTGTTCATCTGCATGTTAAAGGGTTTGACTGAGCCTGACTACGGAAGTGATGCGAGTGCCTTGAGAACGACAGCAACAAAGGTCAAGGATTTCAACATTCCCATTTGCTTCTTTATTTCTGTTGTTAAATGGTATTTGTCATGGCTCTGATCTCATGCTATATCACGTATTATTTGTGTTGTTGGGATCATCAGGTGGAAGGAGGTTGGATACTTGAGGGCCAAAAGCGATGGATAGGAAACAGTACATTTGCTGATGTCTTGGTTATTTTTGCTAGGAATACAACAACAAATCAGATTAATGGGTATGTAAAACAGAAACATGCGAACAACCTCTTAGTATGTGTTCGGAACTTGTTAGTTAAGCTTCAAACTTATGCAAAATTTTATGAATATTTCTTTAGCTTCAAAGTTATGCAAATTCTATGAATATTTCTTTCTGATTATGTTTCCCCTTATATCCACATTGCGTTGGTGTTTAGATGCTCTAGATTAATCCAAAAGTCAGCATGATGGTTTTCTGTAGCAGCACTCTCATGTTGAATGCCTTTTTTCTCCTTCTATTTCAGATTTATAATAAAGAAGAATGCCCCTGGACTGGCAGCTACAAAAATAGAAAATAAAATTGGTCTGCGCATTGTTCAAAATGGAGATATTCTCTTAAATAAAGTATTTGTTCCTGATGAGGAAAGGCTGCCTGGTGTTAATTCTTTTCAGGATACTAGCAAGGTAAGCTGCAAAGCCGTGTTGGTGGAATTTGTTTAATCTTCTCCCTTTAGAGTAATTTAGGCATAAATTCTACTTCTTATTCGACCATATGTTTAATAAACAAGACATGAGAGGTATTACTTTCTGTACTGTGATTTGGAGATCATGTTGAAGCTTGACTAAAGATTCATCTTTGTTCTTGCTTAGCTCTTTCTTCACCTTTTGAGAGATAAGGCTTGATACTGCGATGACATTATCCCAAAGTTATAACTCTGAATCTTCTTTCTACATAGCATAGAGCAAATTTTTTCGTTCTGTTGCCCTAACATAAAGCAGATGTGAATCAATTGATTCATTTGTTAAGGAATCTTCAAATAGTTTACATTGTTATGGTCTCTCATTTCTCACACGTTAGAATGACACATATAATGCTGTCTTCATGAGTATTTATTGATTTGATGTTGATTTAAACTACTGAAAACAGGTTCTTGCTGTTTCGCGTGTCATGGTTGCCTGGCAACCTATTGGTTTATCTATGGGAGTCTATGATATGTGTCACAGGTATTAAAAAGTGCCTAAGCCTCTCTCTCTCTCTCTCTCTCTCTCTCTCTCACACACACACATCTTCAATTCAGCGTATTTTCAAGTTTCCTTGGTACCGAGTCTGAATTATAAGGAATTGGAAGGTATCTGAAGGAGAGGAAACAATTTGGAGCCCCCCTTGCAGCTTTCCAAATCAACCAAGAGAAACTTGTTCGTATGCTTGGTAATGTTCAAGCTATGGTTCTTATAGGCTGGCGCCTCTGCAAGCTGTATGAGGCAGGTAAAATGACTCCAGGTCATGCTAGCATGGGGAAGGTAAGAAAAAATGACGCCCTGATGCATTTGGTTATCCTATTGCTTATCCATTCAAAATATTCAGAATAATAAATGTGTGCAATTTTCAGGCATGGATCACTCTGAGAGCAAGGGAAACTGTTGCTCTGGGGAGGGAATTGCTAGGTGGCAACGGAATCTTATCTGATTTTCTTGTTGCAAAGGTAATTTGCTTATTTGTGGATTTAAAATTTTACGTTTTAGAATCTATAGAAGGATTGGAACGTTTTTTATTAGATGAATTTTCAAGCTAGGACTCGAAAGCAATGATAGGATTGAGTTTGAACTTTTGCTCTGTTTGATTGACTTGCATACCCATTCCTTTGTCCTACCTTTGTCTGCAGTAAAAGAATTTGCAACGTTCGCTATGTACATCTTTAATTAGGAATCCGATTGCATTGATTTGTAAACGTGCAATTGAGAGGCTGTTTCTTTTGACACGGGCGTTTGTTATACATGTCCACCTTTTGAGCCCTTTTCATTTTTGGGGTCACCTTGCAGGCTTTCGGTGATCTGGAACCCATCTACACATTCGAAGGCACGTATGACATCAACTCCTTGGTCACCGGCAGGGAAGTCACTGGCATTGCCAGCTTCAAGCCACCTGCGTCAAGCCAACGGAGCCGCCTGTAGCAGTGTAACTTCTCCGAATCTCAGCTCCCTCCGCAAGTTTTCATTAACAAGGTTGTCTAATGTCAAATGGGATGAAGTAAACTTATCCATTGACAACCAAAATTAAGGACGCCTTATAAGTTCTGGTTTTTGAACATTGTATGGTCATAGTTCTGAAAGACAAATAAACGATCTCGGCAGATCGCCGCATTCGACTTTTCATAGTTCTGTAAGACAAATAAACGATCTCACTTTTCAGTGAGTAGTAAACTGAGTTATTCGCCAAAAAAGCACCATACCTGGGGAAGCGCCGGCGGCATAACTGGAGTGACGAAAAGAAATGAACCTTTTGAAACTTACGACCAGAGACTGCTAAACTTGGTGGTTGGGTCAACAGAAAGCTGCCAAGGCGTCTGTATTGACCAAACGTTATCTTACACAACAGAAGCAAAATTCCCATCAAAAGCTATTGTGTCAAACGATAGATTTTTGTTAGATTAATGCAAGGGTTTAATACATTTTCACCACTATGGTAAATCGCGACTTGCCAAAAGATGTTGGGTTCAAGAAGATGAGATTTTAAGTAACGGGTAGCTAAACGTCATAAGCAGTTACATCTTTGATTGTAACTTGTAGGCTTGTAACCTTCCAAAATGTTGTTTTCTCCCCCATCAAGGCCAAGGGAGCCGATATATATATCTATAATTTTCGAAAACATATTTTTGATTAACAGCTATTGTCCATGAGATAAAAAGCTGCTACTGAACGCTTGGAGTCTGGTCTAATTGACCTCCAAGTGGAAGAAAAGCTAACTTACAATTTGATTTAGTCTCGTTTTCTTGGTCACTTGACACTCATACATCTTAAGGATTACATTTGTTAAGCGCTTGAAATTTGGTCTAATTGGCCCCTAGTAGGAGAAAATTTGAGTAGAAGTCTGATCAAGTCTTGTTCTCTCGACCACATTCCAAAAATCATAAAATTCTCAGTAATATTTGTGATTCATTCCCTCCATTCCAATATTCATTTAACAACTTACCAATATTCACAAATACTTGGACATTTACATCATAATTCTAATCAAGTTACAATTTGTTTGAACCTTGTTAAAATACAAATTGCATCACCCCTCCCCAACTACGTAGCTCTATTAAAACTTATTGTGTTTCGAATTTAAACCGTCCCTGAGCCTTATAATAAATTAAAATAAAAATGTCACTTGTATTAAAAAAAAATATACATCATCCAAGCTCCATTGCTAAATACAATCATATTAAATATAATATAGTATACATCCCAAAATTAGCATACCATAATCTAAATTATTAGCCTAACCCACCATACATTTTCCTCCGAAATAAAAACTCAAAATTAACAATAAGCCACAAAATTCTAGAAAATTCTACCACCTACTAGTACTACCAATTGGACTCCCGCCGCCGCCGCTCCTTCCGCTCAATTCCCTCCGCTTCTCGGCGTCCCTCTCCAACCCCAAACTCCTAATCTTCAGCTGAAACTGCGCCACCGCCGTCAAAAACCTCACCGCCTGCCTCGAGCTCAGTATCTCCACCAGCTTCGTCACCATCGTCGTCCTCAGCAAGTTGGCATTCACCAGCACGGACTCCAATGCCGGCTTCAGCGACTCGATCACCGCGATGTCCTCCACGATCTCCCCGTCCCTGGCCCTCCCGTACCGCCGCAGCACGTCCACGAACGGCGGCGCCGCCACGCTCTCGTGAATATTGGCAAGCTTGTCGTTGAGCGCGCGCTCCTCGACCCGGGTCTCCTCCCTCAGCCGGGCTATATTGACCCGCTGCCGGTCGCTGAAATCGGGCACCGACTTCGTCACTATCCGGAATACGAGACCTGGTTTGTACCCGGCGATCCAAAGGAGGGTCCTTTCGTAGGAACTAAACCACGTCGGGGAGAAAACCAGGAAAACATCCCGCTGGGCAAGTCGCGATTTCTCGTCGTAGTACTGCTGGTAATGGAGGAGAACCCGAGATATCAAATCTTGGAGGTCTTCATCTCGGGCCTCGTCGACCGTCTGCTGGGCCGATAGGAGCTCGTCGAGGAAGTGTTCTTGCCGGACCAGCCAGCCCTCGAAGAATGCCACGAATGTGTTCGATGTATTGCCGCTGTGAGAGCCGGTTGACATAACCAAAACAAAAACAGAGACGATTTCTGGGATTTCAACGGGGACGAAATACAGAGAGATGGGCGTGATTAAATAGGAGATTGGATTTGAAAGGTGGGTTCTTTTGGTTTTTGATTTCGCTTTGTGGGCAAGTAATGCTAATGGATGGGGATACTTCGAGAGCAAGGTTCATACATTTTGTTTCTTTATTAGGAAGAGAAAGAGGAGGGGAGAAAACAGAGGAGGTGGTGGTCAGACGGAGACGCGTGTGCAGGTGGATGCCATTATATATATGTATGTATATATATATATATATATATAGAGAGAGAGAGAGAGAGAGAGAGAGAGATAATAGTTAAACGGTGGCTCCAACTGCTGTCATTAAAAGACACCGACTGATGAGAGAGAGAGAGAGAGAGAGAGAGAGAGGGGAGGGGGATGATATATAACTGAAAGGTCTCGGTGGGTTCCGTCGTGTAGTGAAGCCAGAGGAGTATGAAGGTGTTCAATTCAAAGTGGTGGGAGTGGAAGGAAGAAAGGGGAAAGACTCACTAACAAGAAGGGTTTTTTAATTTGTGATTCTTTTGGGGGTGTGTATTTTTTTCACAATTGTTTTTGTCAGAAGGGGATTTCGATTTGACAAGGAAGGGAAGGGGGTTTTGTGTTAGCTTAATGGGGGATTTAGGGGTTGGCCGGATGACTGGGCAACACGTCTCAAGGCGGCGAAGTGGAGGGATTGTGTGAAGCCAAGTCATCGTTTTGGGTTTGTTGGGGAGTGGGGAGGGTTAAACCCTCGGGGGAGGGTGTCTTTCTCAACAGGCAATGTCTTGCATTGATTAAAGGGGTGAGTTTTTTATTTAAATGATTAAAGGGGACGAGAAAGTTCGAAATTATTACAATAATGAGTAGATAGGGTTTTAAACTCATGACGCCTTGGAGGTTGTTGGTGGCGGGTGGGGGTGGGAGGACACATGCAAGTTGGAGAAATGGCGATGTACAAAAAAAAGTGAAGGTCAGTTTGGTAGCTCGACTTGTACATGACTATTTCGATTGAAAAGGGAACTAGTGTTCTGGTTGTTGTAATTTAGGGCATGTATAGAGTAGAGGAACTTATTAGTGTACTATATTGTATCTTCAAGTCCTGTATAGAGGAGAGAAACTTATCCACAACGGAATGCACCTGTGACGTTATTGTGAAACAATTACACACTGTTATGTGTCTTATCTCTTTTAGTGGCAGTACATAATTAATTTGAGGTACCATTTCCATTGCATGAAAGCCTTTTTTTGATACAACAATGTTCTACATTTAAGCAGGAGAGATGATATACTCTTAAGGGAGGGAGGCTGAGTTAGGCCATACAATGTGTTAGTCACTGACTAGGTATTAAACTCAACACAAATTTAATACATTATCGTCATTCATGTGAGTCAAACTAAAAAGATCTCACTTATACATTAAGAACAATACTACTAAACCGTAGTTTTAAACTTTTAAGTGATTGATGATTGTAGTGAAGTTGAAGGGTAGGTGACAAATTTTCATTGACTTTTACTGAGGACAGAAATTGGTTGCCATGAGATATATTCAGCAACAAGCTGCTGCTGAATAGATCTTTTTGTTAAAATTGGTTCATGACGTGTTCCGGTTGCTGGAAGTGATGATCCTTTAAGAGATGCTGGTGTTGCCAATTGGCAGTTTTGACCAGCCAATGATTGTACTGGGGACTGCTACGTGGCATGAGACATAAAATTTGGTTGTTCTTATCCGACGGATCCATTTCCATCTAATTCGCCTAGTCCGGAATCTGAACCGTTGAAATTTGATTCAACCACTACAAATAAGAACCCCTTTAAAAGTGATAATAAATGTAGCCGTTAGATCAAATTTCAACCGGATTCCTTTCCGTTCATATCACCTCAACAGGTCTCTATTTTTTATTTTTTTGTACATGAAGCGGGAAAACCAATGAGGTTTGATGTCACGACCAACAATATAACTATTTCTTAATTATTTATCCTCCGTTCGTAAATTTATGGGTGCTTCAATTTGTCGTACACGTCATAATGATTTTTATTTTACTATAGACGTAATATATGTATACGTACATATTGAAATATATGGTTTTTCAATAACCTTATAGAGCTTGATCGAAATCTGAATGGTTGGTATCAAAATCTGTATGGTTGGATCATCTACCAAAGGTGTACATCTGTAGAGCATAAGTTTCAAATCGCATTGTATACAGGTGTTTTTTCTTTTGACTACCCTAATCTACAGGAAAGGGATCGAATTCTGGAGCAAAAGGTCGGAAAAGACACGCTATCTGGCCAAAATCACTAAGCGGAATGAATTAAATTGAGATTTTGAAAGACCATTAACCAACAAGCAATCTTTAGCAGAATCCCTTCCCAACTTCAGTAGAAGATAAAAGGAAATGACAAGTTGAGATAATTAACATAAAATCACATATTTAAAATTGGATTAACAAAGCTCCAAGTATAATGAGGAGTTCAAACATCCATAGATGGATGCCACAGACTAACTACAAAGATTACGAGGGAGAATTACCGAATGAGAGTAGGTTGGAAATATATCGAACGAGAAAATAGAAGAGTCAAGCATACGAGCAGGAATAAGCAAGCTTCCTAAGAAAAATACCTGAATGTAATATAGCCTAAGCCTCAATGATGAACACAACAAAATGATTTCCGGAAGCTAAACGAAACTTGACCTGCTAAAGATCATCTTTTCTTGAAACCATACTTTTTCCGTTCATAGAACAGATCTGTTTTGGCACTTCCCAGATTCACAATTTTCGGACAGCCATCTCTATCTTTCTCCTGCTGAGTACACTCTTTGCAGTAATAAGCATCAGAAATTCCAACCCCTCCACAGATAACACACCTTCCCTGGAAAGATCCATAGTTGCACTCATCGCAAACCCGAACAAGCGTGCAAGGACGCACATAAGAGTCACAAATTACACACTTACCGTCGCACTTCTCACACAACCTTCCAATAGCTATTCCAGGTTGCTTCCGGCACATAATCAGGTCAGGATGATGCTTCGCCATGTTCCTGCAACAACAGGGTAAAGTAAGATGCTGTCCAACAGAGAGAATAGAGCCAAATCGCAGTAGAAACAGAATCCAAACAATAAAAAACAGATAAAAGAGCAAATATAATCGAAGTTGGAACGAAGATAATTGAGTCCTATGGAAAGAAACCCAAGATGAAACTCTGATTCTGAGAATATATTGATAAAATCTGAATACATCCATAGCCTATTGATACTAGAGGACAGCAGCCTAGAATTCCCAATCCTTTTTTTCCTAAGAAATCCTTATTCTACTAGGAACTACGAAATTAAAATTTAATCCTATTCCTACTAAATAAATCATAATCCTATGAATAAAGACTCCAAACATAAAGGAAAACATGAAAAACTCCCAAATTAACTAGAACCCTAGCCAGCTACGTAGATAGCGGACTCACTTAGCTTTCGGGAGCCCCTCAGAATATGCTCTTGCATCTTCTACAAATTCAAAATTTCAAGACTAACCCAATTTGCAAATCTGCATAATTTAAACAATTTCATGCCAAATTGCAAGGTGCTTATATTCACAAATCACGAAACTGACGCCAAATCGATCAGCTATGAATATTTGCAAACTCTTTTACAACTATACACAAAAATAATAAAAGCGGTTTACTTTTGTAACACCAATTCATGAGGGGTAAGGACTAACAAAGAATGTAAATTCAAGAAAATGTGCAATTTCATCATCAATGAAAAGCAGTTCATTGGCCCGTAAGTACAAAAACAGAAAACACCCACAAAAATCCAATTTTTTTTTAATTTCTAATTACTCGTTCAACTTCTGAGCGCTTGCGATATTGCCTAATTCCCATCACAGAAAACTAATTGTGGGATTTAAAAAGGCTGTGTAAATAGATGAAACGATTCATGAATTGAACAGAAAAGGAACCCTAAAACGGCTAAGCGAATGCGCATTCGGCTAGAAATTTAAATTTCAGATGGAAAAAATTCAAAATTAAGCAGCAGTTTCTACATACGCGAAAGCTAGAGAGGAAGAACGAGTAGCTAAAGGACCGATGCTTACCGAAGATAGCTGGGGAGGACTCGGACGAAGGGCTGCTACTGTATGAGAGATGAGAGCACAAATGACACAGAGAATCGAATAGGGCTAATGTTTTGTTTTCTTTTAAGTTTCAATTAAAAATTCATACAACAATTTCAATTTTTTTTTCTTATTTATTATTTGGTAGATGATTTTCACCTATCATGACTCTCACACTCGTTTTAATTTTGATAGTCAGATTAATGAATCAAACGAAAATAACTGACAAGTTTTAACAAGTTGTGTGAAAATTAAAAAGTGTTTATGTATATAACTTCACTTTTATCAAAATGGCTTTATATAATTTAATAAAAAAAAACGCTTAATGAATTACTATAAATAATAACCGGCATATGGGCACACACAAAGTGTGTGATAATTTTTTTTATTTTTGTTTTTGAAATAGAAGGAGAGAGGAAGATAGTGATAGAGAATGTGGGAGTAGAAAGTTTTTATTTTTATTTTTTTTTTAATTAGAGACATGTTATGATTACATATAGGTGAGGTTTTGAAAAGAAAAAAAAAAACAAATTTTGGTTGTGTGAAATTACATTTCTGCCCCATATTTCTTATTCATGTTCTGTTTTAATTAGAGAGTTAAACTAGTAATTTCATAGGATTTTGGTTGACAATGAGTGTTTTATTAATTAGTAAAGATGACAATGAGTATTTTCTTAATTAGTAGAGATGACAAAAACAAGAGAGCGGTGGTGATAGTATTGTATATGAGTTTAGTTTGAGCGTGGTAACTATATCGTAAATAAGTTAAAGCTATTTCTTCATAAAATTTGTAATTGTCCTTATGATTAAAAAACGTTCATTAGATATTTTTGGGTAAAAATAAGTTGGTGAGGCATTTTTCATTAGTCTTATAATATTTTATTTAGGAAAACTAATGAAAAAGGTTTGAAAACTTTGAGTTTTAACGATAAGGACAAAATAAAGGGTAAAGTGAACAGTATTATGATTGACTTTTTAGTGTAAAAATGTGGTTTTTCATTAAAGTGAACAGTACCGGGAGCTTTTCGTTAAAATTCCCTTTTTTATTTTTGTGGTGGGAGGGTAAATTGACACGATTAAATAGGACTCAAAACTAAAGTGAAAGTGGTAAAAATAAAAAGAAGGTCAAAAGTTAAGCATAATTAGTAAAAGGTATAGTATGTGAAGCACATGTATAATTTTACTAAAATAATAATTTGAAAATTTGGGCATTTTTTTATTTTAATATTTATTTAATCGATAATATGTTAAAAATATGGGTAAAAATTCGTGTATTTTATATGTATTATTGAAAGACATGTGAAAATAATATATTTTAATCGTGAAAAAAATATGTATTGTACTTGGAGTTTTAAAAAACATACAATTTAACGAATCATTAATACGTGTATAGAAAACAAAACTTGCTAAAATACGTATGTGCATTATATTAAGGATATTATATGTAAATTTACTGTGACAATGCTAACTATTTTGAGAATTGTTATTGATACTCACGTTCTTTTCTAATAAAACATATGGTAAGAAATGTTAGCAATTTTCATTTTTAATTTATTGTTTTGTTTTATACAAAAACGATTTTATGGAGTGGAAAATCGATCCTAGAACTTCAACTACAACGAAAAAAATGCTCTAACTTGAGCGTCCCCTTCACTCCAACCCTTTGTACTAAACCTTAATGTTAAGCTCTCACCATCACGTAACTTTCGGCTTCTTACTATTCACCTCTCTCGCACTCCTAACACCATTTGCAAATTCTATCAAAGCTGATAGCAGTTTGTGACTACTTTTTGCAGAGTTAGCCATTCAACAAAGAGCATAAAAAAAAAATTATCCAACAAAAACCACTAATGATTAAAATTCTAAAAAGCACCACACATTAAAATTCGAAAGCTTCAAGTCATATAAGTAAAACACACCACAAACATCAACGAGACAAAATTCAAAGCGATAGCAAGAGAAAGAAAGCAAAAATAGAAAGAAAATTTTGGTGAGTAGAGTGGAAAATATTATTGATGAGTGATCATGTCCTTTCTCCTTTGGGCAGCATGCTTTGTCCTTCTCAAGTCTTCTTAAACTTTAAGGTACGAGTCTCTGATTGCGCTCATTTTTCTGACAACCACGTCCATCAGCATCCGCTCCCTTGGTGACATTGCACAACAAGAGAGTCCTATCTGCATCACTGAAACCAAGCATTCCTTTAATTTCATTGCTTTCACCGAGCCACCATTGTTACGTCTGGATGGAGTTTGTTCTCGCACTATGTCATTGGTGACATCACCATCTGTTTCGAGGTCGAGGATAATTGAATGGTCAACAACGTCCATGACATGGTCAGGCAAAGCCATGGCTACAAATTGGTAAATGCTTAGACCACCTTTAAACATGTCATTGGTAGGTCTTTTTCTTGTGAACATTTCCAGCAATAGTATCCCATAGCTGTAAACATCTCCAAGTATGGAAACTTGGCCTCCTGTGCCGTACTCTGCTAGGACATACAATATGTCGTATGCAATTGACTATTAGAACAATATCTTCTTTATATTTATATGCTACTTATTTTCCAAGAAAAAAAAGGGCAGTAATGTATTTTTCATCAATAGAGATTAATTAGTTGATCTTTAGTGATAATTTACTAAGAACATAAAAAGGAATTTAGAATAATAGAAACTCATACCTGGAGGAATGTAGCCTATAGAACCCTTGAGCTGAGATGACATTGTTTGACTGAAGGAGGGGTCATCTGATGTTTCAAAGAGGAACCTTGCTAAACCAAAATCCCCAACATGAGCTACCATATCTTCATCAAGAAGTACATTGCTTGGCTTTAAATCACAATGAATAATGGTTGTTTCACAATGGTGGTGGAGATAATCTAACGCAGAAGCAACATCAATGGCAATGTTCAATCTTTGCATAAAACTCATTCTTTTACTTGGAGATTCCTCCTCATATCTTGGATACAACATTGAGTCTAGACTTCCATTTGTCATGAACTCGAAAACTAGACTTTTGAAGTCCTTGCCCTGGTTATCAATGCTTGAGCATGCAGTCATGATCTTGAGAAGATTACGGTGCCTTATACTCCTTAAAGCTTTGCATTCATCCATGAAACTCTTGGAAGCTCCTTGTTGTTGAAGGTTTAATACCTTAACAGCAACTACTGTTCCATCACTAGGAATTACCCCTTTATAAACAGAACCAAAACTTCCCAAACCAATAAGATTATCCACAGAGAACCCGTTAGTTGATTCAACAAGTTGTGAGTAGGAGACACCTAATTTCCAATCCTTATAAGAACGTGAAGTTGCAAGTCTATCTCTTGACCTTTTTAGCTTTGAACAAGCACCAAAGAAGCAAGATAAAGCAATTATGATTCCAAGTACACATGCTATGGGGATGACTACTTTTGGGGAATGTAATCCTCGAGATGAGTGGTGTTTTTTTGGGGGGCATGGAGGTAGATGTAATTGTGGGATGCCATCACAAAGCCTATGATTCCCAAGAACAGAGACACCACTTACATTTGCAAAAATACCTTCTTTAGGCAACTCGCCCTCAAAATCATTATATGAAAGATTGAGATACTTGAGAGCACCAAGCTTGCCTATGAATTCAGGAATTTGCCCAGACAAGTTGTTGCTTGAAAGATCAAGTTTTTCCAAGGCTTTTAAATCTTTAAGAGATTGAGGAATTGTTCCTTGAAACTTATTACCTTGCAAATACAAGTGCTCCAAACTAGCACAACTGCCGAGGCTGCTCGGGATTTCACCAGATAAATTGTTTCTTAATACATTTAGCTCCATGAGATGCACTAAATCACCCACTTCAAAGGGCAGTGGACCAGTCAAATAATTGTCAGACAGGTCTAAAGAAATTGAAAGGGTTGAAAGCTTCATAAGCATTTTAGGTATGGTGCCCGTAAGGTTGTTATTTGAAAGGTCAAGATCTAATAGGTTTTGGCAGTTTCCAAGACTTGGAGGTATACTTCCCTCAAACCCGTTAGACTCCATGTAGAGGTTTAACAATGAAGTCATGTTACCAAGGGAAGATGGGATTGACCCAGAAAATTGGTTAACATCCAAATACAGTTGCTTTAACTTCTTTAGCTTCCCAATTTCATCAGGGACAATACCGCCCAAATGGTTATGTTCTAATGCTAGAAAGGTCAAGTTTATAAGATTTCCAATGCCGTTAGGGAGGCTTCCATGTATAACATTTCCCCCCAGACTAAGATAATGAAGTTGGGTCGAAAGGTTGGCTATGGATCCCGGAATTCCTCCACCAAAATTATTAAAGCCAAGACCCAAATGCTCCAAACTAGTGCAATTAGCCAAGAAACTGAGAAAATTCAAGTCACCAACCTTCCTTTTTCCTAGTTGATTGCCTTCAACGCTTAACTTAACTAAGCTTCGCAAGCTTCCTAGACTTTCACCAGGGAGTGTCCCAGTAAGCCAATTCATACCAAGATCAAGCAATTGAAATCTAGAAGCATTGGAAAATGATGAAGGAATATTTCCTCTGAATTTGTTCATAAAGCAGTAAAATCCTACGAGATTAGGAAGCATAGTGCCGAGATTTGGTGGTAGCTCTCCATGCAACTGGTTGACAGAAACACTGATATAACGTATGGAAGAAATATTATAGATTCTAGATGGAACCATACCAGACAGATTATTCTCTGAAACTATGAGGCTATCCAAGCCTGTTACATGCGCAAGCTCAGTGGGTATGCTTCCTTGCAAATTATTGTCGCCAAGATGAAGTCTAGTCAAAGAAGAAAAGTTTCCTATCCAACCTGGGATGGTTCCGCTGAGATTGTTACTTGAAAGCCTCAGATGAGTTAAACGCAACAATGAAATGAGCTGGATTGGAATTGACCCAGTAATCCCATTGACTTCAAGATTAAGCATTCTTAGTTGTGCGCAGTGCGATATATTAGTTGGAATTTTCCCGCTGAAAGAATTGCTAGACAGGTTGAGGTATTGCAAGCTTCTTAGACGACCTATTTCTTGAGGAATTTCACCATGAAAGATGTTTTTTCCCAGGTTGAGTCCAGTGATGTAAGTAAGATTTCCAATGGAAGGTGGTAGGGAGCCTACCAATTTTTGAGCTTCTAGGTTCAACGTCAAGACTCTTTTGGTGGAAAGGTGACAAGAAACCCCAAACCAACTGCAGATATCGGTGGAATGATTCCATGAGCTCATGACATTGAGAGGATCTCCAGTTATTCTTTTCTTGAAATCAAGCAAAGCCAAGCGGTCAGATTCGTTTCCAAGCAGAGTAGGGCTGTGAAGTGCTGCAGATTCCGGACATGTGATCATCCATAAAAGAATGAAACCATGCAGGAATTTCAATAAAACAAGCTTTCCATTGGTACGTGAATGCTCCATGTTTGCTCTAAATTGCACAGAGAAAATTAATCAGAACCCTTTTTTTAATTGAGATAGCAGCTGTGTCGACCAAATAATAAAGCTCACGCCGTGTCTTATAACTAAGGAATAACATAAGAGTCAGATCTACATAGTTCACAAAAGATGATCATTTGAGAGAAAAAAGACATTGTTTTTTTTTTTCGAAACACGAGAAAAAAAAAAAAAAAGACACTGTTTGGTACTAATGCACCCACTTTTTCTCCACAACTGTTTATATAGTCTCTTCGAAATGAAAAGTTATTCCCCATAACATACTTTGAGTTTTATAAAAAGACGTTTTGATGTAAGTGCCTCAATTTTAAATATTTTGAATCAAACATGTATAGCTTTTAAAATTTTGATCAAACATTTTTCTACTAATTTTTAATTAAAAATTATGATTTTTATGAGATTTAATTTACCAATTAGTTCACAAATTAATATCACAAATCTCCTAAAACCACAACAAATATCCTATGTTATCTTATTATAATTCGTTTGAAAAGAATTTTTTTTAGCTCAACTAAACTTTTTTTTGTTTTGTTTTGTTTTTAATTCTCAAAATACATCAAATATCCTATTAACATACATTTATGAGATATAGCATGCACATATATTAAATATAACGTACCAATCATTTAGTACATTATTGGTACGTTATATAAATTTCATTCGGGTGCGTATTAGTATTTTGGTAAGTTATAAAATATTACTTTTGATACATTATGCAATTATTTATTTAGTACGCACCAAGTTATTAGTACTTTGTGTTATCCTTATTTGGTACGTACCAATACGTACCAAGTTATTGGTACATTTTGTTATCCTTATTTTAATTATAAAAGAACTCTTACTTTTTTATTAGGTTAATCTCAGTTTACTATCATGAAATTTCATGATTTTCAACATTTGGTACATAAAGTTTTTTTCATCCCAAAATCATAAGTCTTAATTTTGGGACAGTTTCGTACCTCTATTAAGTTGGTTATTAAGTCAGCCGTTAATTGATGACGTGACGTCAATATGGATAATGACTAGACGCCATGTGTCAATATGGGCCCAAGTAAATATTAAAAACATAAAAAAAAAAAATTTAAATCAATTCATCAATGATTTTGTTTTCCAATTTACCTAAACGAACCAATTTTCCAAAATTTACACAAAACTCATCAAAATTGACCCCGTATTGCTTGGCAATACTCCGAATCAAATCAGATGCAGAGGCATCAGCCGCCAAGATCAAGTCGTGCTCAACGTCAACAAAATCGAGCACAAACTGCACATCCAGAGCTCCTCCAAAACCTTAAATCCCAACCAAATCAAATCACATTTCAACGCAATTGGAGTAATGATCTCTTAACTTTAACCCAATTGTAACAATGGTCTTTCGAACATAACTCTTTTTGAAAAAATTCTAACAAAGTTGGAGAAAATGACCATAACAACACATTTTGATGAGTTGAGGGACCCCAATTGTAACAATGGTCCTTCCAACATAACTTATTTTGACAAAATTCTAACAAAGTTGAAGAAAAAGACCATAACTACACATTTTGATGAGTTGAGGGACTAATGGTAATAGATTTTTAGTTGAGGGACCATTGCTCCAATTTGATTAAAGTTGAGGGACCATTGCTACAATTTACTCATTAATTATATTTGTAGAACTCAATGAAGGAAAGAGCCGGATCCCTTCGACCAAATCCACCAAGTCCGGGGATCCAAGCCGTTGAAATTTGATCAAACGGTTATAGTTATTATACCTTTTAAAGGAGCTCCCTGTTTATAGTCGTTGGATCAAATTTCAACGATCCGGATTCTCAAACTTGGTGGAATTGATGGAAGGGATCCGAAGAGGATCCCTATCCCTCAATGAATACCTTTTATCTTAAACTTATATTTAATAATATCCATTTGATTTTTGGACTTCATTTTCTCAGAAAGAATCATATTTTGTTTATTTACTTACAAAATAGATTCATAAGGATCATATAAAGTTGAAGCTTAATGTATGAGAAAGAGAGAGGCAGATTACGTGCTGAATGGCATCATGAAAATCGTTCAAACAATATCGTGAAAGAGCACTCAACCTATGTTCAGAAGTTCTTCCAAATCATACATACTAAACAAAAATATCAAACAAAACAAAAACAAAACAAGCAGTAGTCACCTTTTTGTTTTTGTAACCTTCGGCCGCTACAGTAACGTTTGTGGGTGCCTACTCCGTCACTAATCGCTTTACTCACCGTGCAGTTACGAATAAAGGGATGCTGACATAACTGTTGACTCCATGTCTCGATTAATTGCAGTTCGTTACTTACAGAAAAAAAGATTGAGAAATTTTGAAGGAGAAGAAAAGGCTTTGAAGGCAAAAGCTAGAAATGGAGATGTGTGTGGACTGTGAACTATCAACTAGAATGGGAAAGCAAAAGAATATGCTGAAACAGAGAAAGAGAGATGGGATTTAAATATGAGGGCAGAGTAAGGAGAGGAAGCAAAAGCAAGAGTTGTAATCAATGGTAATTAGTGGAGAGAAAATGTCATTGTTGGAGGCAAACCCACTCACATTTTCTCTTAATCTTTGTTGGCGGAAAACAATAATGTGTATGCATCATGGTATAGATTCAATCCCCACCGACCCCCTTCTCCGTCTAATATTTAACAATTTAACCCACTAACACTATCGTTTGTCTTATACAACAATATATATACACACACACTAAAGGGGATCGAATAAATTGGTTGCGAACTCGTCATTCCTAAAATTCGAACCTAAGTCCTTTTGTAAGAAAAATATCAATGAACAGTATTAATATGTGACAAACATCTTTTCCTTTACCGCCGTGTCTTATACTTAAGGAAAAATGGAAGAGTTAGACCAACATATGTGCACAATATATGGGGTCTAGAGTGATAATAGGTGGAGACGAAAATGACATTGTTTGGTAATAATACACCAAATGCACTCACTTTTTCTTCGCTATTGTTTGTAGCCCTTTTAACACTATGAAGTTCTTGAGGGAGGGGCAAGTGGAAAGAGAATACGCAGAAAGAGAGAGAGAGAGAGATGTGGTAATCAATGGTAATTAGTGGAGAGAAAAATGTCATTGTTAGGGTCAAACGCACTCACATTTTCTCTTAATTTCATTGGCGGAAAGTAATAATACTTATACACCATGATGTGGATTTGATCTCCTCTCCCTCTAATATCGAACAATTTAACCCACTAAAACTATCGTTTCTCTAAAAACAAAAAAAAAATTATACAACAGTATATTAACACACTAGGGGGGAGAATAATTTGTTGTAAACTTGTCATCCTTGATATTCGAACTTAAGACATCTTGTAAGAGAAATATAACTAAACAGTATTACTAAATGGCAAACATCTTTTCCTTTATCGCCTGTCTTATATTTAAGAAAAAAAATGGAACAGTCAGACCAACATCATCCACAACTTAATGGGTCTAGAGTGATAATTTATGGAGACAAAAATGACCTTGTTTGGTACTAATACACCACCTGCACCCACTTTTTCTCCAATACTGCTTCAGTGCTTCTTGTCCTTTTAAAATAGGAAATCTTAATGAATCACTTTTGGTACTGTTTACTTTTAACATCAAAGATATTTTTACCTTGAAAAGTCACTTATGGTACTATTCACTTACACCTTTATTTTGTCATTTTCATTAAAATTAAAGTTTTTGAGGACTTTTTGTTAGTTTTCCTTTTAAAATACAAAACTTTTCTTTTCAATGTATCTTAAGTTTTATAATAAGTATATAATTCAATAAATTCTAGACACCAAACTAGCAATATGTAGAATAAGGATCCTCTTTGTGAGGATTCTGGAGATCCTCAAATCATGTGCGTTCGTCGTACAATGTGCAGCCAGAAATCATTTTAAATATGTTTTTTTTTAAATTAAATATGAACAGTAACTGACAAAAACTAGTCGCACGATATACGATGAACATACACGATTTAAGAATCCCCAGAATCCTCACAAAGAGGATCTGAAGAGAATCCTCGTTCCAATATGTATGTAGTATGTAGAAAAATGGTAGAGAGTTAACCGTCCATTAAACTCGTGGCATTTGAGATAAGTTAACACTGGAATTATGAGATTGGTTTATGAATTGACTTGTTAACTGAAAGTCTTCCCTGTACATCGTAGAAGAAAGCATGACAACGGGTCACATTCGCAGCCCACTAAATTGTTGAATTTGAAAATAAGAAAAAGGATAAGGTTGTTGCTGCCAAAGAGAAGCACTTGGCGATATCTGAAATGTAACTATGTAAAGTATCTCAAATAAATAAGGCCTTTTTTTTTTTAAAATGTGATAAAAACTTATACGTCTTTTTTACTTTGTTATATGATCTAAAATTTTAAGTAATTTGTTGTATTACGTTCTCACTAGATCCCCTTCAAGATTATTTCGGATATTTTAACTTCCCACTCGATCCCTTTCAAGATTATTTTGAACATTTTAAGGTTATTTCGGACATTTCAACTCTTTTTTTAATGGATATGATTGACCACATTGAATTAATTCTCAAAGCTTGTAATTAGTTAAACTCTACATTAGCGAGCCTAATATACCTTTTTAGTAGTCTACAAGTGGCATATTTTTTTTACTAGCCTAAAATTAGTCACTTATTCTTAATTATGAATTCATGTTCATGTTTTTCTCGGTTAAGTGTGGTTTGGTATGCAATACTTGCGGCAGTGGTAAGTGGAAAAACATAGCGAAGTGGAAGAAACCATTGTCAAAACATTCTCTGGTCGGGACTTTTTCGGGGCTGGTGGGCATCGAACATTCTCTGGTCGCATTAATCTAGCCTCTTTATCTGTGGGTGTTGTTGAAGTTGCTTCTTCCGATTTTTCTTCGCTTTTGGTTTTGATCAGCTTCACTGAGGTTAAATCCATCTTGATGACTAAAATCAGCTAAAATGTACACTACTGCACGACAAACAAACGCTCGGAGGCAATTGAAACGCAAAGTACGTTGCCAAGGAAATTAAAGGTGGTTTTGCCAAGGAAATTAAAGGTGTGTTCATCGGCTATTTCTAGCTTTTCTCACTTGCCAGCGGCTGTTTCTAGCTTTTCTCTCCCTTGCCAGCGGCTGTTTTTGGCTTTCAGTGGTTTTACCTAGCCTTGCCGCACCCTATTTATAAATATAGGGCGTGGTTTACATGCCTATTTTCTGATTAAGTTTCATGTTCTTATGGAATGGGAAAGTACACTTTCATTCATTTTCCAATATATGTTCGAGGATTCTCAATCTAATTGTACAAGGAAACTTTGATTCTTTCCTAGTCCTTTTAGGAGAAGAATCGGTGCTCCTTTAATTTCCCTAATACAATCCTAAACAAAATAAGACATTAACTATGACGAGCCAAAATCCTAACAGATTATTGGTCGGCCCTACCTATATTACAAAGATGATACAAATGTGGTAAGTGTAGCATTTCTCTATTAAGTTTAGAAAATCATGAATTTGTCATCTCATCCTAACTCCGTTAAGGTTTTCCATCCAAAATAAGTCATGTGCCTTGCACATGATTTATTTTCAAGTTTATTTTGGATATTTCAACTTCCCACTCGATCCCCTTCAAGATTATTTTGGACATTTTAAGGTTATTTCTTGACATTTCAACCCCTTTTTTTTAAGGGATATGATTGACCACATTGAATTTTCAAAACTTGTAATTAGTTAAACTCTATGTTAGTGGAGCCTAATGTACCTTTTTAGTAGTTCACCATAAGTTTTTCAAACGAGCATGGCATATTTTTTTACTAGCTAATTCACCCTTGAAATTCGAACGTAAGACATCTTGTAAGAGAAATATCTCTAAACAATATTACTAAGTAACAAAAAACTTTTCCTTTAATATACCTTTAGTTTTACGAGTTAACCAACCCAATCTAAGTCTAGGCACTAAACGAGCCATTTTCAAAGATTGGTAATAAAATTAGGGAAAATTGGACACTTATTATTCTTTAATTATGAATTCATGTTCATGTTTTTCTCGGTTAAGTGGAAGAAAGCAGAGACGATGGGTCGCATTCACTCGCACCCCACTAGGCCACTACCTTATTGCTCTTGGGTGCCTTTCCCATCCTAATACCTATGAGATATATAATACTTGATTAGGAAGTGTTATTAACCTCTGGCAATCACATAACTTTGCACAAAACACTCGAGTAACTTACACTAATGGTTGTTAGTATTACACAAAAAGAGACAAACACAGAAGAATAATTCAATAACTCTTTCTGAGAATATATTGATAAAATCTCAGTAGATGCTGTCCAACAGATAATCGCAGTAGAAACATAATCCAAACAATAAAAAACAGAAAAAAAGAGATAAAAGAGCAACATAATCGAAGTTGGAACGAAGATAATTGAGTCCTATGGCAAGAAACCCAAGAGGAAACTCTGATTCTGAGAATATATTGATAAAATCTGAATACATTCATAGCCTATTTATACCAGAGGACAGCAGCCTAGAATTCCTAATCCTTTTTTTTTCTTCTAAGAAATCCTTACTCTACTAGGAACTACCAAATTAAAATTTAATCCTATTCCTACTAAATAAATCCTAATCCTATAAATAAAGACTACACAAAACATAAAGGAAAACATGAAAAACTCCCAAATTAGCTTTCGGGAGCCCCTCAGAATATGCTCTGCATCTTCTACAAATTCAAAATTTCAAGACTAATCCAATTTGCAAATCTGCATAATTTCAACAATTTCATGCCAACTTGCAAGATGCTCATATTCACAAATCACGAAACTGACGCCAAATCAATCAGCTACGAATATTTGCAAACTCTTTTACAACTATGCACAAAAATAATAAAAGTGGTTTACTTTTTTAACACCAATTCATGAGAGTAAGGACTAACAAAGAATGTAAATTCAAGAAAATGTGCAATTTCATCATCAATGAAAAGCAGTTCATTGCCCCATACGTACAAAAACACAAAAAACCCACAAAAATCCGATTTTTTCCAATTTTCATTTCTAGTTACTCTTTCAACTTCTGGGCGCTTGCGATATTGCCTAATTCCCATCACAGAAAACAAATTGTGGGATTTAAAAAGGCTGTGTAAATAGATGAAACGATTCATGAATTGAACAGAAAAGGAACCCTAAAACTGGTAATCGAATGCGCATTCGGCTAGAAATTTATAGGAATTTCAGATGGAAAAAAAATTCAAAATTAAGCAGCAGTTTCTACATACGCGAAAGCTAGAGAGGAAGAACGAGTAGCTAAAGGACCAAAGCTTACCGAAGATAGCTGGAGAGGACTCGGATGAAGGGCTGCTACTGTATGAGAGATGAGAGCACAAATGGGGGATTGGCTGACAGAGAGAATCGGATACGGTTAATGTTTTGTTTTCTTATAAGTTTCAATTAAAAATTCACAACAATTTCAATTTTTTTCTTATTTATTATTGGGTGGATGATTTTCACCCAACTTCTCACTCTTTTTAATTTTGAGAGTCAGATTAATAAATCAAACGAAAACAACGTGTGAAAATTAAAAAGTGTTTATTTTTATAACTTCACTTTTATGAAAATGGCTTTATATAATTTAAAAAAAACACTTAATGAATTACTATAAGCGATAATGACAAAAATAAGAGAGCGTGATGATAGTATCATCAATGAGTTTAGTTTGGGTGCGGTAGCCTTATTGTAAATAAGTTATAGTTTAGGGTCATCAACAACTATTTCTTCATACCAATTTTAATTGTCTTTATGATTAAAAAAGGTTCATTAGATATTTTTGGATAAAAATAAGTTCGTGAGGCATTTTTCATTAATCTTATAATTTTTTATTTTTATGGTGGGAGGATAAATTGCCACGTTTTGATAGGACTCAAAAACTAAAATGAAAGTGGTAAAAATAGAAAGAAGATCAAAAGCTAAGCATAGTTAGTAAAATGCGTAGTATGTGAAAAATACAGACGTGTATAACTTTACTAAAATAATACTTCGCAAATTTGGGCTATTTTTTTTTTATAATTTTTTTGATATTTATTTAATCAATAATATGCTAAAAATATAGGTAAAATGCGTGAATTTTATATGTATTATTGAAAAAAGTGTAAAAATAACGTGTTTTAAACGTGAAAAATAGGTATCGTATGTTGGAGCTTTAAAAAGCGTACAATTTAACGAATCATTGATACGTGTACGGAAAATAAAACTTGTTAAAATATGTACATACATATATAATAAGGATATTATACGCAAATTTATTAACTATGAAGTTAAGTGACAATGCTACATATTTTGAGAATTGTTATTGACACTTCAGAAAAAATCATTATATTCTTTTTTAATAAAACATATTGTAAGAAATGTTAGCAATTTTCATATTAAATTTAATGTTTTGTTTTATACAAGCGATTTTATGGAGTTGGAAATTGAACCTAGAACTTCAACTACAACAAAAAAATGCTCCTAACTTGAGCGTCTCTTTCGTTCCAGACCTTTTGCACTAAACCTTAATGTTAATCTCTCACCATCATGCAACTTTCTCTCATTTACAAGTGAAAATCTGTTTTATGTTTTTACTTATGAATATGGCAAAATAACACTTTTAGAGCAACGATAACAATAAATACCGAGACTAAAGAAAAATGTAACTAGCAATGTTCTTACCATCCACATTCTCTCTCACACTCCTTGCACCATTTGCAAATTCTATCAAACCTGATAGCAGTTTGTGACTACTTTTTGCAGTCTTAGCCATTGATCAACAAAGAACATAAGAAAAAAAATTTATCCAACAAAAACCACTAATCAATAAAATTCTAAAAAGTACCACACAAATCAAAATTCGAAAGCTCTAAGTCATATAAGTAAAACACACCGCAAACATCAACAAGACAAAATTAAACGTGATAGCAAGAGAAAGAAAACAAAAACAGAAAGAAAATTTTGGTGAGTAGAGAGTGGAAAATATTATTGATGAATGATCATGTCCTTTCTCCTTTGAGCAGCATGCTTTGTCCTTCTCAAGTCTTCTTAAACTTTGAGGTACGAGTCTTTGATTGTGCTCATTTTTCTAACAACCGAGTCCATTAGCATCCGCTCCTTTGGTGACATTGCACAGCAAGAGAGTCCTATCTGCATTACTGAAACCAAACATTCCTTTAATTTTTTTTCTTTCACTGGGCCACGATTGTTACGTCTGGATGGAGTTCGTTCTCGCACTATGTCATTGTTGACATTACCATCTGCTTCGAGGTCGAGGATAATTGAATGGTCAACGACGTCCATAACATGGTCAGGCAAAGACATGGCTACGAATTGGTAAATGCTTAGACCGTCTTTGAACATGTCATCGGTAGGTCTTTTTCCTATGAACATTTCCAACAATAGTATCCCATAGCTGTAAACATCTCCAAGTATGGAAACTTGGCCTCCTGTGCCATATTCTGCCAAGACATACATACAATATGTTGTATGCAATTGACTATTAGAACAATATCTTCTTTAGATTTATATGTTACTTATTTTCAAGAAAAAAAGAGGCAGTAATGTATTTTTCATAAATAGAGATTAATCAGTTGGTTTTTTGTAATAATTTACTAAGAACATAAAAAGGAAGTTAGAATGACAGAAACTCATACCTGGAGGAATGTAGCCTATAGAACCCTTTAGTTGAGATGACATTGTTTGACTGCAGGTGGGATCATTTGATGTTTCGAAGAGGAACCTTGCTAAACCAAAATCCCCAACATGGGCTACCATATCTTCATCAAGAAGTACGTTGCTCGGCTTTAGATCACAATGAACAATGGCCGTTTCACAATGGTGGTGGAGATAATCTAACGCAGAAGCAACATCAATGGCGATGTTCAATCTTTGCATAAAACTCATTCTTTTGCTTGGAGATTCCTCCTCACATCTTGGATACAACATTGAGTCTAGACTTCCATTTGCCATGAACTAAAAAACTAGACTTTTGAAGTCCTTGCCCTGATTATCAAAGCTCGAGCATGCAGTTATGATCTTGAGAAGATTACGATGCCTTATACTCCTTAAAGCTTTGCATTCATCTATGAAACTCTTGGAAGCTCCTTGTTGTTGAAGGTTGAGTACCTTAACAGCAACTATTGTTCCATCATTAGGAATTACCCCTTTATAAACATAACCAAAACTTCCTGAACCAATAAGATTATCCGCAGAGAACCCCTTAGTTGATTGAACGAGTTGTGAGTAGGAGACACCTGATTTCCAATCCTTATAAGAACGTGAAGTTGCAAGTCTATCTCTTGACTTTTTCAGCATTGAACAAGCACCACAGAAGCATGATAGAGCAATTATGATTCCAAATACACAGGCTATGGGGATGACTACTTTTGGGGAATGTAGTCTGCGAGATGAATGGTGTTTTTTTGGGGGGCATGAAGGTAGATGTAATTGTGGGATGCCACCACAGAGCCTATGATTTCCAAGAACAGAAACACCACTAGCATTTGCAAAAATGCCATCTTTAGGCAGTTCGCCCTCAAAATCATTATACGAAAGATTGAGATACTTGAGAGCACCAAGCTTGCCTACGAATTCAGGAATCGGCCCAGACAAGTTGTTGCTTGAAATATCAAGTTTTTCCAAGCCTTTCAAATTCTCAAGAGATTGAGGAATTGTTCCTTCAAACTTATTACCTTGCAAACACAAGCGCTCCAAACTAGTACAACTGCCGAGGGTGCTCGGGATTTCACCTAATAAATGGTTTCTTAATACATATAGCTCCGTGAGATGCACTAAATCACCCACCTCAAGGGGCATCGGACCAGTCAAATCATTATCAGACAGGTCTAGAGAACTTGAAAGGGTTGAAAGCTCCATAAGCATTTTAGGTATGGTGCCGATAAGGTTGTTACTGGAAAGGTTAAGATCTAATAGGTATTGGCAGTTTCCAAGACTTGGAGGTATACTGCCCTCAAACCTGTTTGAGTCCATGTACAAGTATAACAATGAAGTCATATTACCAAAGGTTGACGGGATTGAACCAGAAAATTGGTTAAAATCCAAATACAGTTCCTCTAACTTATCTAGCTTCCCAATTTCATGCGGGACACTGCCACTCAACTGGTTATCTTCTAATACTAAAGAGGTCAAGTTTATAAGGTTTCCAGTTCCCTTAGGAAGGTTTCCATGTATAAAATTTTTCCCCAGACTAAGAACATTAAGTTGGGTCGAAAGGTTGGCTATGGATCCCGGAATTTCTCCTCCAAAATTATTATCGACAAGACTCAAATGCTCCAAACTAGTGCAGTTAGCCAAGAAACTAAGAAAATTCAGGTCACCAACTTTTCTATTTCCTAACTGATTGCCATAAAAGTTTAGCCAAACTAAGCTATGCAAGTTTCGTAGACTCTCACCAGGGACTGTCCCAGAGAAGCCATTTTGAGAAAGTTCAAGCATCTGAAGTCTTGAAGCATTTGACAACGATATGGGAATATTTCCTCCGAATTTGTTCACAGCGCAGTAAAGGTCTACGAGATTAGGAAGCATAGTGCCGAGATTTGGTGGTAGCTCTCCATTCAACTGGTTGACAGCAACACTAAAAGTGGATATGGAAGAAATATTATAGATTGGGGATGGGATCATACCAGATAGATCATTCTTCTGAACTACGAACACCTCCAAGCCTGCTATATGCCCAAGCTCATTGGGTATGCTTCCTTGAAAATTGTTCTTGCCAAGTATTAGACTACTCAACAAAGAAAAGTTTCCTATCCAAGGTGGGATAGTTCCAGTGAGATTGTTACCATCAAGCCGTAGATATTTTAAATTCAACAATGAACTGAGTTGGTTTGGAATGGACCCCATCATCCGATTGGCTTGCAGATTAAGCAATTTTAGTTGTACGCATTGCGACAAATTAGTTGGAATTTTCCCACCAAAGGAATTATGAGAGAGGTTGAGATATTGTAGGCTTTGTAGACGACCCATTTCTGGAGGAATTTCCCCATGAAAGTTGTTGTCTCCCAAATTGATTCCAGTGAGATAAGTAAGATTTCCAACTGAAGGTGAAATGGAGCCTACCAACTTTTTTGATTTCAGGTTCAACATCAAGACTCTTTTGGTGGAATGGTGGCATGAAACTCCAACCCAATTGCAGAAATGGATGGAATGATTCCACGAGCTCATGACATTGAAAGGATCAACTGTTATTATTTTCTTGAAGTCTAGCAGTGCCAAGCGATCAGATTCATTTCCAAGGAGAGTAAGGCTGCCAAGTGTTGTAGATTCGAGGCATGTGCTCATGCATAAAAGAATGAACCCATGCAGGAATTTGAACAAAACCAGCTTACGGTTGGTACGTGAATGCTCCATCATTGTTCTAAGACAGAGAGCAAAACAGGTTAATTAACGAAATTGAATTTGCACAAATGCATAAAAGAGAAGAAATGAGACCACATAGAAGAAAAACTTGATTCAATATTTTTACCAAAAATGAGATAGCAACTGTAACGACAAAAAATAATGGAGCTCCGTCATGCCGCACATCTTACAAGGAATGGAGGAGATTTTTCAAATGGGAGGAGAACCATGTCAATTCTTAATTAATCTTTTGACCACACAAGAGTCTGATCGATGCGATCGCTTACAAGTAATATTTAGAAAGAAATGTTTAAAGGATATTTTGATTATTAACCAGAGAGTTTTGACAAAGTCTCACTTCCATTGGTTTCTACTTTTGCCAAGGCATGAACTGCTGCTTAATTTGTAGTGCTCGGTAAAAAAAAAACAAAGAGAAAATCTTGAAAGAGAAATTTAGTATATACTAAAGCTGAAATACTTTGAAATTACTCTCCCAGTTTTCTACGGATATTACCCTCCCAGTTTTGCTCTAATTCCTATTATGTCCTGATATACCCATCATATAGGCCAAATTGGATTATTCATCCCCGTGGTCATAGGAAACTTGCATGATGACCCATGTGGTCAAGAATGTTAGCAAATTTAGTCCAAAAGTAAGATTTCTGTTAAATAACTGTTAAAAGTATGGGTAAAACTGTATTTTCAGTTCCAATTGACATTTAAAATAAATATTTTTTTTATAACAATTAACAAAAAAAAATAATGCTTAATTTTTTAAATAAAAAAAGTCCCAATTTAATGTCAATTGGAACTGAAAATACAGTTTTACCCCAACTTTTAACAGTCATTTAATAGAAATCTTATTTTTTAACTAAATTTGCTAACATTCTAGACCACAGGGGTTTAATTTCTAATTTTTTCACCACGGGGGTCATCATGTAAGTGTCATATGACCACGAGATGAACAATCCAATCTAGCCCATCATATATGTACTGTATTTATTTTATATTTTCTGTTTCTTCGTTCTCCCTTCTCCCTCTTTCGAAAATTCCTCTCCTCTGCTCTCTCCTTGATGGTTCAATTCGGGTTTTCTTAAGTCCTATGACGAGTAAGTACCTCCGATCTGTGATTCTTAGTGTTCTGGAAAGTTTGTCGGCTCAGAATAATTTGAAATTTTGGGAGTTAAATGTTTTGAGGAACAGCTCTCAATTTCCGGATTTTGTTTTTGCTGATTTTTGAAGTGGTTGTGAGAACCGGTTCTTTTGAACCAATTTAATCGGTCTTAGTGATTGCATGTGGAGGGTTTTTGAATTTGTAGAGTCGATCTGAAAATATGGTGGGATTTTAGGGGATTGAGAGTGTTTACAGACTGTTTGTGCTGAGTTTGAATTTGAATTTTACAGACTGTTTGTTTTCTAAAATTTGGTTTTGGATGAGAAAATGATGATAAACAAAGAGAAGTCCCAGACTTGCAGTAGGGCTTAAAAGTGTAAGTCATCTATTCTTCTGTTTTGCTGATTTTGTCTCTGGGTTTCTTACAAAGCTAGCATCTTGTAATATATAAATAATATAATGTATTGTAATATATAAATAATATAATGTATATAAGTATGTTGGAATGCATGTTTATGTTGGTTAATTTTCTGACTATGGTTTCTTGTGCTCATATTGTATTATAATATAGGGTAAAAGATTGTTTACTACTCTCATGTTTCGTGGTTTTTAACATTTAGTACATCAAGTTTTTTTCGTCTCAGAGTCATACTTAAAGTGTAAATTTTGGGACAGTTTCATACATCTGTTAGTCAAACTGTTAAGTTTTCTGTTAACTGTGACGTGGCGCACTGACTGGGCGCCACGTGTCATCCACTTTTTTTTTTCCTTCCTTCTTCTCCTTCTTCCTTCCTTCTTCTCCTTCCTTCCATTTCTTCCCATTCTTCCTTCTTCTTCCTTCTCATTCTCCTTCTTCTTCCCGAATTTGGGGAAGTTTTTTTTTTTGTTTTTTTTTTCTTCTTCTTTCTCTTTCCTCCTTCCTTCTTCTTCTTCTTCTTCTTCTTCTTCTTCTTCTTCTTCTTCCTCCGAATCTACCCAGATTCAGTTTTTTCATTTTTATTTCTTTTTTTTTTCTTCTTTTTTCTTCTTCTTCTTCTTTTTCTTCCTCTGAATCTGCCCAGATTAAGTTTTTTTTTTCTTCCTCCTTATTCTCCTTTTTCCTTCCCCTTATTCTCCTTCTTCCTTCCCTTTCTTTGTTCTTCTTCTTCTTCCTCCGAATTTGGGGGAAGATGAAAGTTTTTTTTTTTTTTTTTTGTTTTTTTTTTTTTAAGGAAGAAGAAGAAGAAGAATGAGGAAGAAGGGGAAGGAAGAAGGAGAATGAGGAAGAAAAAATTGCAGTCGGAGGAAGAAGAAGAAGAAGAAGAAGAAGAAGAAGAAGAAGAAGAAGAAGAAGAAGAAGAAGAAGAAGGAAGAAGGAGGAAGAAGAAGAAAGAAAGAAAAAAAAAAAAACAAACTTCCCCAGATTTCAGAGGAAGAAGAAGAAGAAGAAGGAGAAGGAAGAAGAAGGAAGAAGGAGAAGGAAGAAGAAGGAAGAAGGAAGAAGGGGAATGAGGAAGAAAGGGAAGGAAGAAGGAGGAAGAAGAAGAAAGAAAAAAAAAAAAAAAACAAACTTCTCCAGATTTCGGAGGAAGAAGAAAGAGAAAGAGAATGAGAAGGAAGAAGAAGGAAGAAGGGGAAGGAAGGAAGAAGGAGAAGGAAGAAGAAAAAAAGAAAAAAAAGAAAGTTGCAGTCGGAGGAAGAAGAAGAAGAAGAAGGAAGAAGAAAAGAAAAGAAAGAAAAAAGAAAAAAGAAAAAAAACGTGGATGACACGTGGCACCCAGTCAGTGCGCCACGTCACAGTTAACGAAAAACTTAACAGTTTGACTAACGGATGTATGAGACTGTCCCAAAATTTACACTTTAGGTATGACTCTGAGACGAAAAAAATTTGATGTACTAAATGTTGAAAACCACGAAACATGAGGGTAGTAAACAGTCTTTTACCCTATAATATAAATAATATGATGTATATAAGTATATTAATGGGTTATAGTATAATGCATGTTTATGTTGGTAAAAGTAATATTGGAATGATATTTCATGTCTCCTCATTTTCTATGTCAGAAAAGACTTTCCTTAAATATCATTATCATATATATATGGAGTCTTTTTTTTTCTAGGAAAACTAATGAAAATGACTTGAAAACTTTGAGTTTTAACGAAAAAGAAAAAAATGTGTTGTAAGTGTCTAGTACCATGATTGACTTTTTAGAGTAAAAATATGGTTTTTCTTTATAGTGAACAGTACCAGGAGCTTTTCATTAAAGTTCATTTTTTTTTGGTCGAAGTGAATTTTTATAACAAAGTGAAGGACAAATTGCAAAGACTCCGCAGGTGAAAGCGAGAAATAAAAACAGCCCAAAAAAAGGGTTGGTACAGACAGGACGCCTCATATGCACACAATAATGAGTAAAAGTTCCTATCTATACCTAAAGCAAAAATTACATAGGAGCCCAAAAGCTAAGGATCAAAAGTGACCACAAAAAAAAAATATGATAACCCTAAACATAGCTTCACCAGCCGTGTACGAGGCCGAATCGGTGAAGACGGCCAGTGGACAAAACAACCAAGAAAAACCACCACATGGAACACAGCTCGAACCCATCATAATCACAATGCCTGGGAAAAGTGCCAAATCTGCAGATCCAATGAAACTACACCAATACCGATCGCCACGTTTCTATTCCTCAACCGATACCAAGCACACAATGGGCAACTAAATGCCTAGAACGAAGCAATAACAAAAAAGGTCAGGTGGTGTAAACACCATTCTAAAGAGATATCGGACCGTTGTAGGGGTGACAACATATAGTTGTCTTTGACCAGAGAGAAGCATGAAATAAGCAGCAAGCAAGTGTTGAGGTGAGATCTACCAAATTTGGAATTTGATTCGAAGTTTTGGAAGATCTTGAGCGCAGGGCCCCAAATCATAGCCTAAAGGCTCCAAATCATAGCCTAAAGGCTCCAAATCAGATTACCATGATACATGGGCAAACAGCCCGGAGATAGTACTCCATCCACACCACCCATAGATGGTGGGTTGCTCCATCGTTCCTTGACGGGAAACAAGGCCACCGCAAGTGCGGGGAAAGACAAAAGGCCGAGAGATCGTGCTCCATCCACTCATTCCGGGGAAGGTGTGTAAATCCCCAAATTCTAGACAGGAAAAGGGTAAGGAAGAGAAGGGTAGAGAGAAGGAGAAGGAAAACAAGTTTGAAAAGTTGGCTGCCACCGACCCCAAGTAGAAGCTAGAGGCCGGGGGTAGGAATAGTGATGAAGTTTAGGGTTTCTTCTGAAGCGACGCTCTTTAGAGAGAGACTTTTGAGAGCACTGAGCTCTTTCGTTTTATGTATGAAGTCAGGGGTGGAGCCAATTACATGATTATAGTTCCTCTTTTTGTTCAACTCTAAACCCCTCCCCCTGGTAATTATTGAATTCCATACTAATGTTGTTTTGGCTTTTAGTTAAATTAGGTCAGGAAAAGTTCTATACTTACTAACTTTTGGAATGATAATTATCAGTCTACTACATAGATATATTGAATTTATTATAAACAGTTATGTAAAATAGTGAAACATCAAAAAGAAAAACAATAGAGATATGCACAATTAAAATGAATCAGGGATTATATATTAGTATTTAAGCTATATAACGTTTATGGATGTGTATCTCACCTCATTGTGTAAAATTAAATATCGTTGTATAACAAAATGGATCATATACTCATGTAAAATTTGAATCTACTTCAAATTTGTTATTAAATATAATTGGGTTTTTGTAAAATTTTCATCATTTTGTAGATTTTTGCCTTTAACTTTCTGGGTTTTGGAAAAAAAATTTCCTTTATCTGAACTTAGTAGTTTTTTAGTATGTTTTGTACTCATTTTACATTTTTTTTAATATTAGAGATAAATTAAAATATTCTAATTTCATGCATCTTCTAATTCCAACAAATCTACTTAATTTCTTCGAACTAGAAAACTAATATTCTAACATAAATCCATCTAAAGAACATATGACCCTAACTCAAGTAACAAATACATTAATGTATATTATACCTATAAGCGAGATATGAAACCTAACTAAAATATATGTATAAAAACATAATATACCTACAAGCAAGAGATATGAATCTGTGATATAGGTTGATTACAAAAAAGAATCTATCTCATAAGTAGATAAATACAATTAGCCTATAATATAGATTGATTATAAAAATTAAAAATTAAATCTATATATGTGGTTTAGAGCAGGAAGAAGAAGAACAAGATATAATAAAAAGAAAAAGAAATATGAAGAAATAATTAAAGATATAATTAAAAAGAAATTTAATTTTATTAATAAAATAATCCTAAGCTCAAAGATTAGACTTATTTTAATAAACTGAACTATTCCTAATATTAGCTTAAAAAATTAGACTTATATCAAGAATTCCCTATTTAGTAAGATCCATTTGATTTGGGGACTTCATTTTCTCAGAAAAAATCGTATTTTATTGGGTGCGTGGTAGCAAAGGCTCCTGAACTTTATTCCATATTTAGTTTTCGTCCTTAAAATCTCATATTAGTTTTTCCTGCCCTCCAATGTAACTCTGCGTTGCATGAGTGGTCATTCCGTCAAATCTATCTTATTTTCCATCAAATGTGAGGGTATGTGGTATTTTCATACAAAAAAAAAAAAACAGGAGCTTGGCTACTTAATGTTACGGAGGAGTTTCTCCTCAAAAAAAAAAATTGTGGTCCTTATACCCTATCATAGAATTTCTTGCTTATTTTCAGAACTATTTATATTATAAATCACTATGTAAATATTATCTCTGTAAAGAATCAATTAAAACTATTATCGTTTTGACAATCCTTAAGGCGTTCCGATCATGACCACGAAGTTCTATGAATAGGTCACAAGATATTTTAAGGAGGAGTTCTTCCTCAATCCTTGAGGAGCCAAGTCTTTCTTTTAAAAAAAAAATTCATTTTCTTATTTTTTTGGATGAAAATCCTGTTTTATCTCTCAACTTAACAGAAAAGTTAACAGAGTTAACAAAAATGACTATTAGTGCAACAAATGACATAATTTGAGGACAGAAGAAATTATTAGTAGAATTCAGGGACGAAAATTAAACTCGTGGTATAAATAAGAGAATTGCTACAATTTAGCCTATTTTATTTAATTACTTACAAAAAAAATTCATATAAAGTTGAAACTTGATGTTTGAAAAAGAGAGAGGCAGATTACGTGCCGAATGACATCATGAAAATCGTTCAAATGATACATACAAAACAAAAATATCAAACAAGCAAAACAAGCAGTAGTCACCTTTTTGTTTTCGTAACCTTCGGCCGCTACAGTGAGTCTGTGACGTTTGTGGGTGCCTAGTCCGTCACTAATCGCTTTAGTCACCGGGCAGTTATGAATATGGGGTTGGTGATATAACTTTTGCCTCCTTCTCACGATTAATTGCAGTTCGTTACATACAGAAGAAAAAAAAAAGGATTGAGAAATTTTGGAGAAGAAAAGGCTGTGAAGGCAAAAGCTAGAAATGGTGTGGGGACTGTGAACTATCAACTGGAAAGGGAAAGCAAATGAATACGCAGAGAGAGAGAGAGAGAGATGAGGTTTAAATATAAGGGCAGAGTAAGGAGAGGAAGCAAAAGCAAGAGTGGTAATCAATAGTAATTAGTGGAGTGAAAAGTGTCACTGTTGGGGTCAAATGCACTCACATTTTCTCTTAATTTCAGTGGCAGAAAATAATAATGTTTATCTATCATGGTATGAGTTTGATCTTCACCGATCCCCTTCTCCTTCTAATATTTAACATTTAATCCGCTAACTCTATCGTTTGTCTAAAAAAAATATTTTATGCAGTATATTTACACACTAAAGGGGAGCGAATAAATGGTTGCAAACTCATCACTCCTAAAATTCAAACCCAAGACTTCTTGTAAAAAAAAAATCATTGAACAATATTACTAAGCGATAAACATCTTTTCCTTTACCGGCGTGTCTTATACTTAAGGAATAATAGAAGAGTCGGACCATCCACAATATATGGGGTCTAGAGTGATAAATGGTGGAGACGAAAATGACATTGATGGGTACTAAATACAGCAAATGCACTCACTTTTCTCCGCTACTGTTTCTAGTCCTTTAAACACTCTGGAGTACTTGAGGTTGAGGGAGGGGAAGTGGAAAACGGTTCGCGTTTGAGATAATTCAAACACTTCGGAATTTTGAGATTGCTTTATTGATAAATGATCTTGAAACGAAGATTAAGAAATTGAATGGTTTTAATTAAGAAATTTATACGGTAAATATATGTTATAAGCAAATTGGGTAATATGTGCATTCCCCATCGGAAAAAATATATATATATATAACTCTCGTTTTCTCTTTTTACGTTTATTTATTTATTCTAACGTTTTGATGGTGTAAATTAAAAGAGAATAAATGTATAAAGACATGGCTTAGTACTATGGTAACTTGAAATGCAGATATTTGTGGTTCCATACAAACAATTTTGCAAAACTACAAGGCTTAAAAATCATTGCAATCAAACTTGTGGAGAAAGCCACAAGGCTTAAAAGTCAGATAGTATTAGAATCCCTTTCCATTTGGCTTTTACCAAAATTAGGACTAAAAAGAATGTAAGCATTTTTGCTCACCACTATAAACTATACTGTATGCTTACCATTCTATTTATCACTGTTAGATGTTGAATTTCAAGATTCGTGTTGTGGATAGACACGATTCTCGAAATTAATACTCATCTAACGGTGATAAATAAGGTGATGAACGTTACCACCACTTGAGGGTAATGAGCAAAAATGCACCAAAAAAGAATTCATGTCTTCGTGAATAGCGAATAGAACTAACAATTAAATGCTATGCTAATTTCACCTTTCCTTCTTGGTTAATATATAAATATATACACACACATATATATAGCCGGTAAAGTTCGTATATGTCAAAATATACGAAATTTCTAACACATGAACGAATATTAGAATTATTTTGATTTGTGACTTCTCCTTCCCAGTTACTGTTGTGAGACTCTGAGTAAGAGATTAAAGAGATTAAGGCCGGCTTTACATAATTCAATTGATGTAGAAAAGTCTTATCAAAAGAGGAATGCCGGTCCTTGTTATATTAAGATTGTATTATGGCATTGGAATTGATTTCTCACTAGACAAGGAAACATAATCAGTGAAAGCTAGAAATGGAGGGTGTGTGTGGACCGTGGTCTATGAATTGCAAAAGGGAAAGCAAAGAAAATACGCAGAGAGAACGAGAGTATAGAACGGGTGCAAATGAGAGGTCAGAGTAAGGAGAGAGTAACTGTCACATTGTGGAAATTGTTTTGGGTTGGCTGGTTGACGTGCTTGACTTTAAAGTTTTTGCCTTATTTATCGAAAAAGGCTAGTGATATTCATACATTTTTTTTACATCTCACATACTTTTGTTAATTTTTTTTATTGATCTTCTTCAATTAATTTGATATGACGACGGTCGAAAATTAAGAAGTAAAAATAGATGTGTGGATATTAAACAATTTGCAAATGAAGGATGTGTGTGGATACGTGGACTATTAATTGGAAAGGGAAAGCAAAGAAAATAGGGAGTTTTAACGAAAAGCCCACGGTACTGTTCACTTTAACGAAAAACCACATTTTTACACTAAAAAGTCAAATCTGATACTATTCATTTTACCCTTTATTTTGTCCTTATCATTAAAACTCAAAGTTTTCAAGCCCTTTTCATTAGTTTTCCTAAGAAAATATGCAGAGAGAGAGAAGGATAGACAGGGTGCAAATGAGAGGTCAGAGCGAGGAGAGAGTAACTGTCACATTGTGGAAATTGGAATTGTGAGATATCTTTGTAGTTTGGCTGGTTGACGTGTTGACTTCAAAGTTTTTGCCCTACTTATGGAGAATTGGTACTGATATTCATATATTCCTTTTTAGCTCTCACATACTTTTATTAGTTTTTTCTGATGATCTTCTTCAATTCATTTGATCCCAACGCTCGAAAATTAAGAAGTAAAAATAGATGTGTGAACATTAAATAGTTGGATAAATTACAAAAAACTACCTCAACTATTGGTGTTACGACACTTTCATACCTCATCTTTTTAAAATGATAATGTCATTCCTCATCTTACGAATTTGTGTCAATGTCGTACCTCCGTCAGTTTTTCTGTTAATTTTTCTGTTTAGTGCCGACGTGGCTAGATAAGGGGGCCACTCACTAATCCAACTGGATTAAAATATAATATTTTAATAATTAAAAATTAAAAAATTAAATTTGTTTTATTAAATCTCTCTCTCAGCCACTAGTACTACGGTCTAGTGGTATTCCTCCTCACTGATTAGTGAGAGGTCTTAGGTTCAACTCTCGCCAAAGGCGACTTTTGAACCAATTTATGCTAGCCCATTGTGAGGCTAAACCCACCCCCTCCCCTTAGTGTAGATAATATCGATTTGTTCACAAAAAAAAAAAAAAAAAATCTCTCTCTTTCCCCCATCTCTCTCGCCTCTCTCTATTCTCTGCATCCCCAAAACCCCTTCCCACCCGACCCCCCATCGAACCTTTTCCCACCCGTCCCCCCAACCTTCCTCCACCACCCTCTCTTTCTATCTCTCTCTCTCTCGCCTCTCTCTCTCTGGACACCCACCTGCATCCCCAAAACCTTCCCACCCTTCTCACCCGTCCCCCCCAACCTTCCTCCCCCTCACCCTTTCCTCCCCCCGCTCCCATCTTCTATGCGCAACCTCTCATTCCAAAAACTCTCCCCTCTAGAGCCCCTCGACCTCTCCGTCTCCCACCTCTGCTTCGCCACTCTCCCGCCCCGCCGCCCTTCCCTCTCAATCACCTGCCTCGCAGTCAACCACAACCTCTTCTACGCCTCATCGGGCCACGAGAAATGCCTCTGGATCTTCGTTGCGTTGAGCCTGAAGATTTGGCGGGACTCGGATCTCTGCTGCGTCGAGTCGGTCAAGGCGCATGAGGACGCCGTGCATGCGTTGGCAGTGTCGAACAATGGGACGATGTACACCGGGTCAACGGATTGTCGGATCTGGGTGTGGTCCAAACCGTTCGGGGAGGACAGAGAAGACAGAAGCGGGGTGGGATCTGGGTTGGGTGGTTCTAGTTTTGAGTTTGGAGCGGGGTAGGATCTGGGTTGGGTGGTTCTGGTTTTAAGTTTGGGGAAGAATGAAGGAGGGGAAGAAAGGGTGAGGGGGATGAAGGTTGGGGGGCGATGTGTGGGAAGGGTTTGAAGGATGCAGGTGGGTGTCCAGAGAGAGAA
This sequence comes from Malus fusca, assembly GCA_035220775.1. Taxonomy (NCBI): domain Eukaryota; kingdom Viridiplantae; phylum Streptophyta; class Magnoliopsida; order Rosales; family Rosaceae; genus Malus; species Malus fusca. Next base: position 23,815,694 of record CM069062.1, read on the forward strand.
GAGAGAGAGGGTGGTGGAGGAAGGTTGGGGGGGGGAAGGTGGGAAGGGGTCGGGTGGGAAAAGGTTTTGGGGATGCAGAGATGAGAGAGAGGCGAGAGAGATAGGGGAGAGAGAGAGAGGAGAGAGAGATTTAATTAAAAAAATTAATTTTTTAATTTTTAATTACTAAAATATTATATTTTAATCCAGTTGAATTAGTGAGTGGCCCCCGTATCTAGCCACGTCAGCACTTAACAGAAAAACTGACGGAGGTACGACATTGACACAAATTCGTAAGATGAGGTATGACATTGTCATTTTAAAAAGATGAGGTATGAAAGTGTCGTGACACTAATAGTTGAGGTAGTTTTTTGTACTTTACCCAAAATAGTTTTGCAAATTGAGGGTGTGTGTGGACTGTGGACTATTAATTGGAAATGGAAAACAAAGAAAATACACACAGAAATGGTGATAGACTAGGTGCAAATGAGAGGTGAAAGTAATGAAAGAGTAACTGATGTCGAGCCAAAAATAATCACAAGGCGACACATGGATCTTTGGATAGAAAATGACAAGAATACCCTCGAGACACATCAGGATTCCTACACGCGAGCAGCGGGTAATCATCTTTCAACCAAGTCAAAAGTGCCCAAAATAGGTAATAATTCAAAACTTATTTCATCCATCCTCATCAAATCCTTTCTAGAAGGTGTTTGGACCCAAAATATCGGTTTGGACAGAGTTTAGAGTTGTTCTCGGCCCAGAGGCCATACTTAGGAGTCATTGGGGGTCATCCGGTTTATAGGCCACATAGCCAAGGCCGGCCGTTTCTATTAAGAATCCATGGGCCGTTGAATCTTGATACGAGAAAGAGTTTCGACAAGATAAGGATGTTGGAGTTTGGGATTGAATTCGGCCTGGTAAGGGGGTTGAGTTCAAAGTTCTAGTAGGAGTAGGACTGACTGAGATAAGGTTGGATCGGGGGAAGGAGTTCTAATCCGAGTATGGTTGTGATTCAATTGGAAGCAAGTTGACTACTATAAATAGAGGGAGGATGGCATCATTAAGCCCCCTCTAATTCAACACACAAACTGCCCTGCGCAAACCCTCGCTTTCGCGAAACCTCTCAACAACCTTGAGATTTTTATTTTCCTTTTCCGCCGACACGTCTTCAGTTTGGATAAACAGCACTGTGAAGGCAACCCGTGGCATCTTCAGTTTGGATAAACAGCACTGGAGCAGTAGAATCAGTTAACCGTGGAGCACCTTCAGTTTGGATAAACAACACTGCGTCGAGGCCGACTGGTTATCTATCCAAGTCTCGGTCGAGAAAGATTTTCGAATCCTTATTGGCAGAGGTCATCTCATTAGCCTTCTCGGCGAAGTGATGTGTTACGAATTACTGGGCTCAGCACATTGAACGCCGAGTTATTTATGATTGGTTATTCTCAAATAGGTTTTAGAGTTCGGCATTCTGACGCCCGAACCACTTTCACAATCAAGACGCACATTTGTTTTGAGTACTTGTGCCCATATAGTCTAGTGTCGATTCGGCGTGCTTATACTTGAATGAATATAATCATTATGGCCGAATCCAGCGCCGACGATTTATGAACTTCGCAGAACTAGTAGCCTTGTCTTCAGGCTTTAGAACTCGAAGGTCGAGACGTGTTCTTTCCTCGGTCGTAGTCGCGAGATCAAGAAATCAACAGCGTTTAACGCCACATCAATACATTTTATTCCCTGGTCGAGCTCGGCCGACGAGTTGGCATGCCCTGCACACAACCGAAGGACATAGTTAGCCCATTAGTTACTCGACATGCACGCCACGTAGGCTTGGTAGTTTTTAGGGTCAACACAAGGTAACTCCCAAAACATTCTTATTATTAGAATTTTTAATTTGCAAAAATTCTTTGATAAAACATAAAAGAGAAGTACAATGGCTAGAAATTTAGAAAATTCAACAAGTGAAAATTTCAATATTCAAAAGATGGGACCGTGACGATCCACAAGGCTAAATGTGACAATAAGTGGAGTGGCACCACCACCACCACAAGTTTCCACCACGATAGTCACCCGTGACGAGGTCCATGGTATTACCACCACGGCCCGAGCCGTGCCATCTAAGCAAACCCAAGCTGTGCCATCCAAGGCTCACTGCACCAAGGCCACGGCCTAAGCCATGTCACTTCACACCCAACGCGAGCCCAACGAGTTGCCAAGCCAAGCCCAAGCCTTGTACCCGCGAGTATCACGAGCTGAGCAGCCTATTCCAGCGGCCTAGCCTGCTCCTACAACTTAACCTACTCTCGTGATCTCCTAAGCAGCCTAAGTCGGCTCGAGACTATCTCAACCATTTCAGACCAACCATCGAGTCGGGGGCATTTTCACAACATTTCTCCGCAGATTTGACATTTCCTAACTCAAATCTCGCACCCGGAGTCTACCATCATTCCCTTGCTCAATGAGGCACATTCCTTCCAAGCTCTTCCAATCCGAATGACGAACAACATTTGTCCCGACAAGTCATGGAGTTGACTAGCCCCTTTGCACAACAGACAACCTTGGTGAATCAGCTTTTGCAACGCACCGAGATCCAACATGCCCCAGAGGAGGTGTCTTGAAGTAGGACAAGGGCAGACGAAGAACCTCTCCAGCAGCATCTCGGCAAACAGCCATTCAACCAGCCACGAACTGAGCATTCGGGCAGCGTACATTCCCGATTGGCCCTCGAGATAGCATATACTCCTGTCTTAGCGTATGAAGGAGCGTGCACTCTTGACTAGGCCCACATGCAAGTACACATTCACGGTTGGGGCCACGCTCAAATAATCAACATGAGCAACCTTCTAGGCAAAGCGTTCATTCGCGGCTAGGCTCGCAAGGAGCATTCTCCACATCACATCAGAGCAGGCAGTATGAAGAACGGAAAGAAGTATTCACTCAATCCAACTCAAGTTCAACCAGCAGCCTGCGAAGAAACCCCTCGCCTGCTAGAAATCTATCTCATGCACCTCAGCCGTAACATAGACGAGCTGAGCATGTAGAATAGTAGCCTAGACCAGCAGGTCGAGACCGAGGGCAGCCGAGAGCTCTACTACCCTAACGAAGGCAAATCTAAGAAGAGGTAGAGATCCTTAACGAACGATTACAGGATTTCCAACTCAATGAAGTGGCCAATGAAATCGAGCAAGCAAAGCCTCCACGCAAGTTTAGCATGCCACACTTCACATCTTTCAAAAGAGATGGATATCCGAAGAGGCACTTGAAGCACTACCGAAGCATGATGGGCATTTATCTGAATAACAATGCCTTTATGTGCAAAATATTCGCCACAACTCTACAAGGCGAAGCGCAAGATTGGTTTCACACCTTGCCATCACGATCCATCCGGAATTTTGATGATATTTCCTTGGTTTTCACCAAAGAATACTCATCTTATTGCTCGATCAAGAACAAGTCTGACCACTTGTTCAAAGTGAAGAAAAACCCAAAGGAGAAAAGCAGAAAAGACAAAGATCGTCGGATGTGATGACTCAATAGCAAGTGCCCTTCTAAAAATGACTCCCAGCAGACCACCTACTGTTTGGAGAAATAATCATGAAAGATTAACTCTAGCATATTCATTTGCCCTTGTAGAGAAGCATGCACTTTGGGACGAGGCTCGATGAGTAGAAAAGGCGCTCGAGCAGCCTCGAAAAGAGTCGGCAGTGGCTCAAAGGAAAGAGGACAAGAAGCAGTCCAACAAGAGCAGGCATGAGGCTAAGCGTAGGGATCGACCCACCACCAAAGAAGGCCCGATGACTAAGAACTATTCTAAGTTCTCAATTTTGATCCATAAAAAACAAGCCATGGTTCAAGCTGCCGAAACAATCAAAGGGAGATACTTCCAAGTTGGACCACACCAAGTATTGCGCATTCCACCAAGGTCCTGGTCACACGACTGACGACTGCTACACTTAGAAGAACTACCTAGAGAAGCTCGTGAAATAAGGCAAGGTCGACAAACACTTGGACAAGCCAATTGTGCAGCCAAGAAGGAATGCAGACGACGACGAAGAGCCACAAACTAAGATGATTCGAATCAATGGTATTTTCGCCGAGTTCGAACACTTGGGGGTCACCAGTAACTCTAAGAAGATGAATATCTAGTAGGCTCTACTAGTCTCACAAGTCCAAGCAGTTGACACCCAACCTGGACCCATTATTGGCTTTACCAAGCAAGATGCAGAAGGTGTCGATTTCCCACATGACGACGCACTAGTAGTATCTGTCCAACTAGCCCATGCTATAGTTGATAGAATGATGATGTACAATGGAAGTGCAGTCAACCTACTTCAGTTGTCAGGCATTCAAAACATGGGCCTAGAAAGCACAATCATACGTCGAGCATAGGTATTTACCAGATTCAACGGGCACACCTCAACTGCCATCAGCCACATCACACTTGACGTGAAAACACCGCCAGTTGCCTCAAAGCAGACGTTCACGATCGTAAGTAACCCATCTCCCTACAATGGGATTCTTGGGAGACATTGGTTGATCAAGCTGGATGCCGTCACTTCTGTTAAGTATCAAAAAATTTTATTCTACATCATGGGAGGAGGAGTCGGGGATATCAAGTCTGATCAGGCCGCATCCCGACGATGCACTGTGCAAGTTTGAAGGAGTAAAAAAAGAAGACCTTTACCCCCTTGGAGGCTACCGAAGTCCAAATGGACGAAGACGCTACCAAATAGCAATTACAGCAGGCAAATCGAGAAGATGGAGCCCAAGCAGACGAGATAGGATGGAAACCTGAAGAGAATGCCGAAGACATCATTCTTGATCCTCAGCAACCGGAAAAGACGATTAGAATTGGCTCATGTCTAAGCCCAGCCGAGAAGGAATGACCCACGTCTTTCCTTAGGCAAAACCGAGACGTTTTTGTGTGGTCACAGTCTGACATGCCTAGCATCAACCTCGAGGTAGCCTACCACAAGCTGCACGTCGACCCTGTTGCCAAACCAGGTAACCAAAAGAGAAGACATTTTGCACCCAAACAAGTAGCGATCATCGAGGCAAAAATTGACAAGCTACTGGAGGCCATATTCATAGAAGAGGTAGCACACTTATCATGGCTTGCCAACATTGTGCTAGTCATGAAGAAAGAGAATGGTAAATGAAGGGTTTGTGTAGACTACATCGACCTCAATAAGGCATGCCCAAAAGATCATTATCTTATCCTTCAGATTGATCTATTGGTAGATTTAACTTTTGGGAACCAGCTGCTCAGCTTCTTGGATGCATACTCCGGCTATAACCAAATAGCCATGTACGAGCCCGACAAGGAGAAAACCACGTCTGTAATCGAGCGAGGCACCTACTGCTACAAGGTCATGCCCTTTGGCCTCAAGAACGCGGAAGCCACTTACCAAAGGTTAGTAAACATGATGTTGAAGAAACAAATTGGGGTAACCATGGAAGTCTATGTAGACGACATCATGGTAAAGGGCAAACAGCGGTTAAGCCACATTCGCAACTTGGCGAAAACTTTCAACATCCTCAGAAAGTATAAGGTGAAGCTCAACCCTACCAAATGCACGTTTGGAGTATCTTCAGGCTGATTCACAGGGTACTTAGTAACCCAACGAGGAATTGAAGCACATCCCAAGAAAATCCGAGCGATCCTAGAAATGAAGTCTCCAACTACCTTGAAGGTGATCCAAAGCTTGACCAGACAAGCAGCTGCCCTCAACCGCTTTCTCTCGCGGTCCACCGATTGATGCAAGCCCTTTTTAAGGCTATCAAGAGGGCATAACGAGGCAAATGTGATGAAGAGTGCGAAAGTGCCTTCCAAGACCTAAAGAAATATCTTACATCTCCTCATTTACTATCCAAGTTGGAAGCAGCGGATGGCCTATATATCTATCTGGCAATCTCCGAAGTAGCAGTGAGCTCTGCCCTTATACAAGAAGAGGTGGGGGCCCAACTGCCAGTATTCTACACTTCTAAAACTCTTCTCGATGTGGAAACAAGATACCCGAAGATCGTAAAATTAATTTTGGTGCTAGTTGTTGCGGCTCGAAAGCTCAGACCATAGTTTCAAGCCCATACAGTCATCGTCATGACTCAGTATCCTCTACGATTAATCCTACATGGTCTGGATGCTTCTCAACGAGTGATGAAGTGGGCGTTGGAGCTTGGCTAATACGGTTTAGTTTTCTGACCCTGCATGGCGATAAAGGCCCAAACATTGACGAACTTTATAGCAAAATTCATGCCTAGCCTAGGCGACGTAACAGAGCAGCCCATCAACGCCCCTGAAGCAGCTGAGCACACCTTAGCCTCTCCTTCTCCCCCAACGGAGATTTCTGGCATTTGCATGTCAACGGCTCATCCAACTACAAAGGCTCAGGAGCAGGTGTGGTCCTTGAAGCCTAGAGTGATTGCCTGCTCGAGTATTGAGCCGTTTGGGGTGACAAGGACCACGCATGCTCCCGAGCCTTTGTAGTTGGATGCGTTGTCGACATAGAAATGCCAGAAATCTATGTTGGGGGAGCAGAAGAGGCTGAGGTGTGCTTGGCTGCTTCTGGGTGTTGCTGGGCTGCTATACTGCGTCGCCTAGGCTAGGCGTGAATTCTGCTATGATGTCCACCAATGCTTAGGCCTTTATCGCCGTGTGGGGTCGAAAAACTAAACCGTGTTGGCCAAGCTCCAACGTCCACTTCATCACTAGTGGAGAAACATCTGGACCATGTAGGATTGATTGTAGAGGATGCTGAGTCATGAAGATGGTTGTATGAGCTTGAAAGTATAGCTTGAGCTTTCGAGCTGCAACATCTAGCGCTAAAATTAAATTTTCGATCTTCGGATATCTTGTTTCCGCATCGAGAAGGGCTTTAGAAGTGTAGAATACTGGTAGTTGGGCCCTCAACTCTTATCGTATGAAGGCAGAGCTCACTGCTACTTCGGAGACTACCAGGTAGATATATAGGTCATCCGCTGCTTCCAGCTTGGATAGTAAGGGAAGAGATGTGAGATACTTTTTCAGGTTTTGGAAGGCTCTTTCACACTTTTCATCCCATTTGTCTCGTTGTGCCCTCTTGACAACCTTAAAAAGGGCTTGCATTGATCGGTGAACCACGAGAGAAAGCGGTTGAGGGCAGCTGCTCATCCGGTCAAGCTTTGGATCTCATTTAGGGTAGTTGGAGACTTCATTTCTAGGATCGCTTGGATTTGCTTGGGATGTGCTTCAATTCCTCGTTAGGTTACTAAGTACCCTAGGAATTGGTGTGAAGATACTTCAAACGTGCATTTGGTGGGGTTGAGCTTCATCTTATACTTTCTGAGGATGCTGAAAGTTTCGGCCAAGTTGCGAATGTGGTTTGACAACTGCTTGCCCTTTACCATGTTGTCGTCGACATAGACTTCAATGGTTACCCCAATTTACTTCTTGAACATCATGTTTACTAACATTTGGTAAGTGGCTCTCGCGTTCTTGAGGCCAAAATGCATGACCTTGTAGCAGTAGGTGCCTCGCTCGATTACGAACGCGGTTTTCTCCTTGTCGGTCTCGTACATGGCTATTTGGTTGTAGCCGGAGTATGCGTCCAAGAAGCTGAGTAGCTGGTTCCCAGAAGTTGAATCTACCAATAGATCGATCCTAGAGACAGGATAATGATCTTTTGGGCATGCCTTGTTGAGGTCAATGTAGTCTACGTAAACCCTATTTGCCATTCTCTTTTTTCACGACTAGCACAATGTTGGTAAGCCATGCTAAATGTGCTACCTATTCTACGAATCCGACCTCCAGTAGCTTGTCAATTTCTGCCTCGATGATAGCTGCTCGTTCGGGTGCAAAATGTCTTCTCTTTTGGTTACCGATTTGGTAGCAGGGTCGACGTGCAGCTTGTGGCAGGTTACCTGGGATCGATGCCGGGCATGTCAGACTGTGACCATACAAAAACGTCTCGATTTTCCCTAAAGAAAGTCGTGAGTTCTTCCTTCTCGGCTGGGCTTAGACGTGAGCCAATTTTAACTGTCTTTTTTGGCTGCTTGGGATCAAGAATGATGTATTCGGTGTCCTCTTCGGGTTTCCATTTTATCTCGTCTGCTTGGGCGCCATCTTCTCGATCTGCCTGTTGTAATTGCTATTTGGTAGCATCTTAGTCCATTTGGACTTAAATAGCCTCCATGGGGGTAAAGGTCTTCTTTTTTTACTCATTCAAACTTGCACAGTGCATCGTCGGGATGCGGCCTAGTCAAACTTGATCTCTCATCCTCCTCCTCCTGAGATGCAGAATCGATTTTTTTTATACTTGACAGAAGTGACGGCATTCATCTTGATCAACCAATGTCTCCCAAGAATCCCATTGTAGGGAGATGGGTCGCTTACGATCATGAACATCTGCTTTGAGACAACTGTCGGTGTTTTCACGTCAAGTGTGATATGGCTGATGGTAGTTGAGGTGTGCCCGTTAAATCCGATAAGTACCTTTCTTTGGCTTATGATTGTGCTTTCTAGGCCCATCTTCTGAATGACTGACAGCTGAAGTAGATTGACTGCACTTCCATTGTCCACCATCATTCTATCAACTATAACATGGATTAGTTGGACATATACTACTAGTGCGTCGTTGTGTGGGAAATCGACGCGTTATGTATCCTGCTTGGTAAAGCCAATAATGGGTACATGTTGGGTGTCGACTGCTTGGACTTGTGAGACTAGTAGAGCATGCTGGATCTTCCTCTTCTTAGAGTTACTAGTGGCCCCCAAGTGTTCGAACTCGGCGAAAATACCATTGATTTGAATCATCTTAGTTGGTGGCCCTTCATCATCGTTTGCATTCATTCTTGGCTGCCCAGCTGGCTTGTCCAAGTGTTTGTCGACCTTGCCTTCTTTCACGAGTTTCTCTAAGTAGTTCTTCCAAGTGTAGCAGTCGTCAGTTGTGTGACCAGGACCTCGGTGGAATGCGCAATACTTGGTGTGGTCCAACTTGGAAGTATCTCCATTTGATTGTTTCGGCAGCTTGAACCATGGCTTGTTCTTGATGTCACGAAAGATTTGATGGATCGAAATTGAGAACTTAGAATAGTTCTTAGTCATCGGGCCTTCTTTGGTGGTGGGTCGATCCCTACGCTTAGCCTCCTGCCTGTTCTTGTTGGACTGCTTCTTGTCCTCTTTCCTTTGAGCCACTGCTGACTTTTTTCAAGGCTGCTCGAGCACATTTTCTACTTGTCGAGCCTCGTCCCAAAGTGCATGCTTCTCTGCAAGGGCAAATGAATATGCTAGAGTTATTTCTCCAAACAGTGGGTGGTCTGCTGGGAGTCATTTTTAGAAGGGCACTTGCTATTGAGTCATCACATCCGACGATCTTTGCCTTCTCTGCTTTGAACATCTTCACGTAATCGAGCAGCGATTCCTTTGGGTTTTTCTTCATGTTGAACAAGTGGTTGGACTTTTTCTTAATCGAGCGGTAAGATGAGTATTCTTTGGTGAAAACCAAGGAAAGATCATCAAAATTCCAGATGGATCATGGTGGCAAGGTGTGAAACCAATCCTGCACCTCACCTTTTAGAGTGGTGGTGAATATTTTGCACATAAGGGCATCGTTGTTTCGATAAAGGACCATCGCACTTCGATAGTGCTTCAAGTGCCTCTCCGGATTTCCATCTCCTTTGAAAGATGTGAAGTGTGGCATGCTAAACTCGCCGTAGTGCTTCATCAGCCGCTTCATTGCATTGGAAATCTCGCAATCGTTCATTAAGGAATCCCTCTACCTCTTCTTGGATTTACCTTTGTTGGGGTAGCAGAGCTCTCGATTGCCCCCGGTCTCGACCTGCTGGTGGCGGTGCATGTGGTCCATTCCTAGCAGGCAAGGGAATTCTTTGCATAATGCTGGTTGAACTTGAGCTGAATTGAGTGACTGCTACTCTCCGTCCGCTGTGCTGCCTACTCCGATGAGATGTGGAAGTTGCTCCTTGCGGGCTTAGCCGCAAATGAACGCTTTGCCTAGAAGGCTGCTTATGTTGATCATGGGTGTGTGGTCCCAACCATAAGTGTATACTTGCCTGTGGGCCTAGTCAAGAGTGCACGCTCATCTGCGCGCCAAGACAAGAGTATACGCTATCTCGGGGGCTCCAATCGGGAGTGTACGCTGCCCGAATGCTCGATTCGTGGCTGGTTGAGTGGCTGCTTGTCGGGACGCTGCTGGAGAGGTTCCTCGTCTGCCCTTGTCCTACTTCGTGACTCCTCGTCTGGGGCACATTGGATCTCGGTGCGTTGCAAGAGCTGATTCACCAAGGTCGTCTGTTGTACAAAAGCGCTCGTTAACTCTATGACTTGTCGGGACTACTGTTGTTTGCCATTCGGATTGGAAAAGTTTGGAAGGAATGTGCCTCATTGAGCAGTGTAATGGTGGTAGACTCCGGGCGCACGATTTGAGTTGGGAAATGTCAAAACCACCGAGAAATGTGGTGAAAATACCCCCGACTTGATGGTTGGTCTGGATGGTTGAGATAGTCTCGTGCCAACTTGGGCTGCTTGGGAGACCACGAGAGCAGGCTGGGCCACGGGAATGGGATGCTCGGCGTGTGATGCAAGCAGGTGCGAGGCTTGGGCTCGGCTTGGCAACGTGTTGGGCTCGCATTGGGCGTGGAGTGACATGGCTTGGGTTGTGGCCTTGGTGCCGTGAGCCGCCTTAGATGGCACGACTCGGGCAGTGGTGGGGACACCATGGACCTCACCGCGGGTGGCTACCGTGGTGGCCACCGCGATGGTTCCCGTGGTGGAAACTCGTGGTGGTGGTGCCGCTCCACCTATTGTCACATTTAGCCTTCTGGATCGCTGTAGTCCCATCTCTTGAATGTTGAAATTTTCACTTGTTGAATTTTCTAAATTTCTAGCCATTGGACTTCTCTTTTACGTTTTTATCAAAGAATTTTTGCAAATAAAAAATTCTAATAATAAGAACGTACGAAAAATCTGCAAATGGAGAAGAAAATAGAAAACCTTGGATGCAAGAGTCTTCTACGAGTGTGGGACTCAACTCTCAATGAAAGCACCAATTTGTCAATGCAAATTTCTTCCTTGATTTTTGACAAAATTGCACCTACAAAACAATTAACACCTTTGGTCAAGGCCAAGAGCCTCACGCATCCACGATGAATTGGGAGGGGGGGGCTTTGGCCAAAGAACCTCTGATGCCAAAGTTAGAATTTAGAGAGAAAGTGTTTGAGAATTTTAGTAAGAGAATTGGAAGTGTGTTTTGGAGAGAATGTAAGGCCTTTTATAGGGGTGTGGCCGGCCTCCTTAAGTGAGAGAGGACCGGCCACTTGGCTCTCTTTGTGGACTAGGTTCTTGATTTGTGTTCAATTGGGAATAGTTGAATAATTAACTAATTAATTAGTCAATTAATAGAATAATTGCCTAATTGATTAGCTAATAAAAGGGGAAAATGAGGTAGAAAATATAAGGCATGGCCGGTTCCCTTGGGAGAGAGGGTGACAGGCCTCTTATGTGTTTTTTGGGTGTAATTGGAAGTTTAATTAGCCATTAATAGATTAATTAGGTAATAAATCTATTAATTATCCAATTAACATAATTTAAAAGGAAGGTTTTGGGAGTTACCTTGTAAAAAAGATTTGATGAGGATGGATGAAATAGGTTTTGAATTGTTACATATTTTGGGAACTTTTGACTTGGTTGAAAGATGATTGTCCGCTGCTCGTGTGTAGGAATCTTGATGTGCCTCAAGGGTATTCTTATCATTTTTTATCCAAAGATCCACGTGTCGTCTTGTGATTAATTTTGGCTCCACAGGATGGGTGAGGAATTGGAATAAAGCAATCATCAACTCGGAAATTTTCATGAGAAGTAGTGGAAGTGGATGCATAATAAAATTGGTCACTTATTCTCCATTAATTATGAATTCATGTTCATGTTCATGTTTTTCTCGGTAAAGTGTGGTTTGGTATGCAGCACTTGCGGCAGGGGCAAGTGGAAAAACATAGCGAAGTGGAAGAAAGCGGAGACAATGGGTCGCTTCACTCACACCCCACAGGCCACTACCTTTGTGCTCTTGGGTGCCTTTCCCATCCTAATACCTATGAGATATATTACTTGATTTGGGACGCTGCTGTGTGCAGTATTTCAAATTAATAATGCTCTGTCATGTAAGTATTTTGCTCAAATTAAAATATATGCGAAAGTTTAAATTCTTGTCATTCGTTGTTCAGAAAATGGGAATCGTGTAAAGGATATTGTTGAAATTTTTTTTTAACACATGATATTATCTACACTAAGAGAAGTGAAGTGGGCTAAGCCTCACAATGAGCTAGAAATAAAGTGGTTCAAATTCGCTTTTGGCTAGAATCGAACATAAGACCTCAAACTTACAAATGAAGGAGAATACCACTAGACTGTAGTACTAAATGGGTGGACACTGTTGAATTGGTAAACACTAAATAAAAGAAATAGTCAAGGCCATCGTGAGGACCTGAAACTTGAGAAAATATATGTAAAAACCGATGTTTAAAACCTTTCTTAAGTCACATTGTGGAAATTGAAATTTTGAGATTTCATATTGGCTGAACTGATTGACGTGTTGACTTTGAAGTCTTTTCCCTACTTATTGAGAAATTGTCGTTTCATTTAAATGTTTAATCCTGAGTCATTTCTAAAAAGTTTAGAGACTTTGTTGATCATGCGTATAATGACTCCAAGTCCAAGATATAAGATACCTTCAATATCTCCACCATTTCCATATACATAATACATCTAGTTTAATGCTTGCATTCCTCCTGAGGAATGAACTCATTCTTCCACTTTCAAATAATGTATCTTCGCCAAAAAAGTTTTATGATCGAAACCATTCAATCTCTTAATCTTCTTGTGAAGATCATCCCAATTAAAAATCAAACAAATCAGTGACACATTTGGATGACTAAGCGTCCACCGATTCAAATAAATTTTTGTAGGGATTATCTTCAAATGAAGATTAAGAAATTGAACGATTCCGATTATGAAATTACTACCTTGCGTTATTTGCAATTGGAAAAACGAGTTCATCCCCACCATAGGAGAGTGCAAGTATTATCCTTATAGAGGGGGATTAATCTATAATTGATAAAGCCTATTGTTAGAGATGATGGTGTTTGACCCGAGCCTTCCTCTTCTGTTGTAACTGATTTCATAATGTGTAATTTTTAATCCGTTTATATTTCAAATGTGTTATCATTGCACATAGACTGGCAAGGTATGGTCTTTTAGTGGAGCAAGATTTGATTTGGTTCTAGGAACCTTTGGATATAATTGTTGACTTGTTACTAGTGGATAGAGTTTATTTGTAAATGGTGTGGAACACTCTTTTCCTTTGACCATGTTGAAATTTCCGGCCAGATTTTTACAAGTAGCTCCACACTACACAAACAATAATTTGAAAGCTTTAAGTCATGTAAACGAGGCAAAGTTCAAAGCGAAGACAGAGAGAGAGGCAAAGAAACAAGAAAAGAAAAACCACAAGCAGCATATCTTTATCCTTCTTTAGTCCTCTAAAACCTTGAGGTACGAGTCTCTAATTGCACTCGTTTTCCGACAACCACATTCATAAGCTTCCGCTCCCTTGGTGATATTGCACAGCAGGAGAGTCCAATCTACATCACTGAAACCAAGCATTCCTTTAATTTCTTTGCTTTCACCATCACGTTCGGAGTCCAGACCAATTACATATGAGAAATGGGGAAAACTCAACGTAAGGGAACATCATCATACCAAAAGAAAGGATAGAAAAACATGCTCATTAGTTATACCCAGTAAAATCAACGCTACAAATTATTAGCCAATTGTAGACAAACTGTAAAACAAAAACTCATTATAATCACACTGCTGTGGTATAAAGGAGCGCAAGTAAGAGCAGTGTCCTTTAACCGATGTCCACATTTTTTTTTTACGGAGAACTGAATTCAAATGAAGAGAAAGAAAAGACTATCAAGTTATCAACTCATTCCAATTATTTCTAGTAAATTGTGAAAGATAACAGCTTTAACAAATACTTGAGCATAATTGTTATAGCATTATAAAACTTTGTCGATATAAAACTGATAAGAGCCTAGGAGGGTCTCAACGCTCAATTATCTAACCAACAATCGAAAGAAAGCACAAGAAAACATATAAAATTGCACTCACACTTGGTTGTATTATTTTGCATGCCATCGTCAGCGTTGAGACATCCAGCTTCAACATACAACTTGACCCCACTGGTAGCATTAACCATTTCTCTCTTGCTCTCCCGAAGAGCCTCGTGATTAAAAATGCAAACCCATATGAACAAATTAAGAAAATACGAATTAAACCCGTAATTTAATCTAATGAAAATCAAGAGAGCTTGAATAATTGAATGTCAGCTTAATCCCTAAACAAGATTAATTAAAAACAAAATCGAGCAACAGATTAAGAACGGGCAAATCTTCATTGATGGGTTTCTTACAGAAGATGTTCATGGCGACTACAATGAGGGCCTGATCGACAAAACATGGCAACGTGAGCAGCGACGGAGCCAGAAATTTCTTCTAGTAGGGGCAACAAAAAAACAACTAAGAAAACCTTATTATAGTATGGTTATACGCAATATGATATTAAAGATGGTTTCAAATGATGATGTATTACAATTTCAATGTTACAAAAATTTCAATATAGTAGTAGAAAGTGGCAAAGTGATGAGAAAAATATAAATACATGATAGGCGGGATAGGGTTTTTTCGGTTTGAATGACAGAACAAGAACATCATTGCTCATATAATATTTGATATAGAGTATAAGTAGAATGAATGTATGTTGGATATTAGATACATATATTTTCTTTAGAGATAACTCGTATATATTATATAATTGTAGTCTGCAACTAAACAAATGAATTACTTAAGTGGGGGTATGTGCCCCCAGTGAGCCTTCATTAGCTCCGTCCATGAACGTGAGGCTGCAACAGATTTGTGATGCGGCCAACATATCGTGAATCTAGATGTTGCATCGTCTTCCACTCCAGCAACGGCAACCTACACATCTAAATTCTGAGAGGAGTAGAATCTTAATTTAGTTGGAAAACAAAATTACCTGGTCAAAAAAAGGAAATTTTAGCTTACCTTTTTGGAACAGGTTGACGGGCCGAAGGCCCCACTTCAATAACAATAGTATTGTTTCCAACTTGGTAATTACCTCCTGCCTAATCCATCAATGTATGGGATTTTATCACAAAAGACCCCGATATTAGTTAGAGTGAGGTAATTATATTTAAACACATTCTTTTTTCCTTCCCCACCGATGTGGAATAGCCAATATACCTTTTACAACTCTTACAAATTTAACCATAAATCCATGTAAAATTTCTAAATTGCCTCCTCTCTTCTTCCTTGTCTCTTCCCCCTCTTTTCGACTCCCACCGGTCCACCACAGCGCCACCCCACCCTTTCTCTTCTCCCAAATCCAGTTAGGCACTCAAAACTGATGTAAAGAAATATATGTGGGGAATTTATCCTTCCAATTTATTGTGTTCCAAGTAAAGGGGCTCCAAACTATCACATCTGCCGAGGCTGGTGGAGATTTCACTGATAACTTGTTGTTTGATATATTTAGCATTGCGAGATGTACCAAATCACCTACTTCGCTTGGCAGTGAACCAGTCAAATAATTGTCGGCAATGTCCAAAGAAATTCAAAGATATGAAAGCTTAGTAAGGTATTCTTCTCGTAAGATTGTAACTAAAAAGTGTAAGTATTAACAAGTCTCGGCAGTCTCAATGACTTGGAGGTATACTTCCATCAACATCACCGGCGGTTACTCTCAGTCAAAGTTTGGTGTTGTTGGTCTCGACGCCAAGGTAACATACATTTATTGTTCTTAGATTTTAGGCTAGTTTTTGAGTTAATTTTTTGTTCAAGCTTCGCAAAACAGACTTACCAAAAGTTTTTGAGTTTAAAACCTTTGAATTCAAATAAAGTACTAAACGGGCTTTAAAACTCCAAATTAACTAGAACCCTAGCCAACTATCTGGCTAGCGGACTCACTTAGCTTCAAGAGACCCTTAGATGCTCCTGCATCAACTGATAACGCTACTACAAATTCAAAATTTTCAAGACCAACCCAATATGCAAATCTGCATAATTTCAACAATTTCATCAAATTGCAGGGTGTTTATATTCACAAATCATGAAAGTTACGCCAAATGATAAAAGTGGTTTACTTTTGTAAACAATTCATCAGATTACGAACAAAGAATGTAATTTCAAGAAAATGTGCAAGTTCATCATCAATGAAAAGCAGTTCATTGCCCCATAAATACAAAAACAGAAAAACCCACAAAAATCCACATTTTTTTCCTTTCTTAATTTCTAATTTCTCTTTCAACTTCTGGACGCTTGCGATTTTGCCCAATTTTGATCACAGAAAACAAATTGTGGGATTTAAAAAGGCCGTGTAAAAATAGATGAACAAAAAAGGAACCCTAAAACGGCTAATCGGATGCGCATTCGGCTAGAAATTTAAATTTCAGATGGAAAAGATTCAAAATTAAGCAGCAGTTTCTACATACGCGAAGGCTAAGAGAGGAAGAACGAGTAGCTAAAGGACCAATGCTTACCGAAGAAAGCTGGAGAGGACTCGGATGAAGGGCTGCTACTGTATGAGAGATGAGAGCACCAATGACACATAGAATCGAAAAGGGCTAATGTTTTGTTTTCGTTTCAATTAAAAATTCTTACAGCAATTTCAATATTTGTTTCTTATTTATTATTGGGTAGATGATTTTCACCTATCCTCACTTCTCACGCTCTTTTTAATTTTGATAGTTAAATTAATAAATCAAACGAAAATAACTGATAAGATTTAACAAGTTGTGCGAAAATTAAAAAGTGTTTATGTTTATAACTTCACTTTTATCAAAATGGCTTTATATAATTTAATAAAAAAATGCTTAATGAATTACTCTAAACAATAATGACAAAAACAAGAGAGCGGTGGTGATAGTATTGTTAATGAGTTTTACTTTGAGTGCGGTAATTATATCGTAAATAAGTTAAAGTTTATTATCATCGACAACTATTTCTTCATAAAATTTGTAATCGTCCTTATGATTAAAAAACATTCATTAGATATTTTTGGATAAAAATAAGTTGGTGAGGCATTTTTTTTTAGTCTTATAATTTTTTATTTTTGTGGTGGGAGGGTAAATTGGCACGTTTAAAGAGGACTCAAAACTAAAGTGAAAGTGGTAAAAATAAAAAGAAGGTCAAAAGTTAAGCATAGTTAGTAAAAGGTATAGTATGTGAAAAACACGCACTTGTAGTATTTTACTGAAATAATAATTTGAAAATTTTGGCCTTTTTTTTAAAATTTTAATATTTATTTAATCGATAATATATTAAAAATGTGGGTAAATTGCGTGAATTTTATATGTATTATTGAAAGACATGTGAAAATAACGTGTTTTAAACGTGAAAAAAAAATATGTATTGTAAATTCGAGTTTTAAAAAACATACAATTTAACAAATCATTAATACGTGTATAGAAAACAAAACTTGTTAAAATACGTATGTACATATATAATAAGGATATTATATGCAAATTTACCATGACAATGCTAAATATTTTAAGAATTGTTATTGACACTTCAAAAAAAATCATTACGTTCTTTTCTAATAAAACTTATGGTAAGAAATGTTAGCAATTTTCATATTAAATTTATTGTTTTGTTTATACAAAAACGATTTTATGGAGTGGAAAATCGATCCTAGAACTTCAACTACAACGAAAAAATGATCCTAACTTGAGCGTCCCTTTCACTCCAAACCCTTTGCACTAAACCTTAATGTTAAGCTCTCACCATCACGTAACTTTCTGCTTCTTACTATCCACCTTCTCTCTCATACTCCTAACACCATTTGCAAATTCTATCAAAGATGATAGCAATTTGTGAATATTTTTTGCAGAGTTAGCCATTCAACAAAGAACATAAAAAAAATTATCCACCAAAAACCACTAATCATTAAAATTCTAAAAAGCACCACACAAATTAAAGTTTGAAAGCTTCAAGTCATATTAGTAAAACACACCACAAACATCAACAAGACAAAATTCAAAGCAATAGCAAGAGAAAGAAAGCAAAAATAGAAAGAAAATTTTGGTCTGTATGGAGTGGAAAATATTATTGATGAGTGATCATGTCGTTTCTCCTTTGGGCAGCATGCTTTGTCCTTCTCAAGTCTTCTTAAACTTTGAGGTACGAGTCTCTGATTGCGCTCATTTTTCTGACAACCGTGTCCATCAACATCCGCTCCCTTGGTGACATTGCACAACAAGAGAGTCCTATCTGCATCACTGAAACCAAGCATTCCTTTAATTTCTTTGCTTTCACCGAGCCACCATTGTTACGTCTGGATGGAGTTCGTTCTCGCACTATGTCATTGTTGACATCACCATCTGTTTCGAGGTCCAGGATAATTGAATGGTCAACAACGTCCAAGACATGGTCAGGCAAAGCCATGGCTACAAATTGGTAAATGCTTAGACCACCTTTAAACATGTCATCGGTAGGTCTTTTTCTTGTGAACATTTCCAACAATAGTATCCCATAGCTGTAAACATCTCCAAGTATGGAAACTTGGCTTCCTGTGCCGTACTCTGCCAAGACATACATACAATATGTCATATGCAATTGACTATTAGAACAATATCTTCTTTAGATTTATATGCTACTTATTTTCCAAGAAAAAAAGAGGTAGTAATGTATTTTTCATCAATAGAGATTAATTAGTTGATCTTTAGTGATAATTTACTAAGAACATAAAAAAGAAGTTAGAATGATAGAAACTCATACCTGGAGGAATGTAGCCTATAGAACCCTTTAGCTGAGATGACATTGTTTGACTGAATGAGGGATCATCTAATGTTTCAAAGAGGAACCTTGCTAAACCAAAATCCCCAACATGAGCTACCATATCTTCATCAAGAAGTACGTTGCTCGACTTTAAATCACAATGAATAATGGTCGTTTCACAATGGTGGTGGAGATAATCTAGTGCAGAAGCAACATCAACGGCAATGTTCAATCTTTGCATAAAACTCATTCTTTTGCTTGGAGATTCCTCCTCACATATTGGATACAACATTGAGTCTAGACTTCCATTTGCCATGAACTCGAAAACTAGACTTTTGAAGTCCTTGCCTTGGTTATCAATGCTCGAGCATGCAGTTATGATCTTGAGAAGATTACGGTGCCTTATACTCCTTAAAGCTTTGCATTCATCTATGAAACTCTTGGAAGCTCTTTGTTGTTGAAGGTTTAATACCTTAACAGCAACTACTGTTCCATCACTAGGAATTACCCCTTTATATACAGAACCAAAACTTCCCAAACCAATAAGATTATCCACAGAGAACCCGTTAGTTGATTCAACGAGTTGTGAGTATGAGACACCTAATTTCCAATCCTTATAAGAACGTGAAGTTGCAAGTCCATCTCTTGACTTTTTTAGCTTTGAACAAGCACCAAAGAAGCAAGATAAGGCAATTATGATTCCAAGTACACAGGCTATGGGGATGACTGCTTTTGGGGAATGTAATCCTCGAGATGAGTGGTGTTTTTTTAGGGGGCATGGAGGTGGATGTAATTGTGGGATGCCACCACATAGCCTATGATTTCCAAGAATAGATACACCACTTCCATTTGTAAAAATACCTTCTTTAGGCAACTCGCCCTCAAAATCATTATACGAAAGATTGAGAAACTTGAGAACACCAAGCTTGCCTATGAATTGAGGAATCTGCCCAGACAAGTTATTGCTTGAAAGATCAAGTTTTTCCAAGGCTTTTAAATCTTTAAGAGATTGAGGAATTGTTCCTTCAAACTTATTACCTTGCAAATACAAGCGCTCCAAACTAGCACAACTGCCGAGGCTGCTCGGGATTTCACCAGATAAATTGTTTCTTGATACATTTAGCTCCGTTAGATGCACTAAATCACCTACCTCAAAGGGCAGTGTACCAGTCAAATAATTGTCAGACAGGTCTAAAGAAATTGAAAGGGTTGAAAGCTCCATAAGCATTTTAGGTATGGTGCCGATAAGGTTGTTACCGGAAAGGGAAAGATCTAATAGGTTTTGGTAATTTCCAAGACTTGGAGGTATACTGCCCTCAAACCTGTTAAGCCCCATGTAGAGGTATAACAATGAAGTCAAGTTGCCAAGAGAAGACGGAATTGACCCAAAAAATTGGTTAGCATTCAAATACAGTTCCTCTAACTTCTCTAACTTCCCAATTTCATGTGGGACACTGCCACCCAAATTGTTATATTCTAATGCAAGAGTCGTCAAGTTGATAAGGTTTCCAATTCCCTTAGGGAGCTTTCCATGTATAAAATTTTCCCCCAGTGCAAAATATTTAAGTTGGTCCGAAAGGTTGGCTATGGATCCCGGGATTCCTCCTCCAAAATCATTACTGTCAATAGCCAAAGTCTCCAAACTAGTGCAATTAGCCAAGAAACCGAGGAAACTCAAGTCACCAACTTTTCTATTTCCTAGTTGATTTCTGGCAATGTTTAGATAAACTAAGCTTCGCAAGCTCCCTAGACTTTCACCAGGGACTATCCCAGAGAGGCCATTTTGAGAAAGTTCAAGCACCAGAAGTCTAGAAGCATTTGACAATGAGATAGGAATATTTCCTCTGAATTTGTTACTAGCGTAGTAGAGTTGTACGAGATTAGGAAGCATAGTGCCGAGATTTGGTGGTAGCTCTCCATGCAACTGGTTGTTAGCAACACTAAAATTGCATATGGAAGAAATATTATAGATTGTGGAAGGGATCGTACCAGACAAATTATTCAGCTCAACTGAGAATTCCACCAAGCCTGTTATATGCCCGAGCTCATTTGGTATGCTTCCATGAAAATTGTTTCTCCCAAGACTAAGAATCCTCAAAGAAGAAAAGTTTCCTATCCAAGCTGGGATGGTTCCAGTGAGATTGTTATCATAAAGCCATAGATATTTTACATTCAACAATGAACTGAGTTGGTTTGGAATGGACCCCTTAATCCGATTGAATTGTAGATTAAGCAATCTTAATTGTGTGCATTGCGACAAATTAGTTGGAATTTTCCCACGGAAGGAATTATGAGAAAGGTTGAGATATTGTAGGCTTTGTAGACGACCCATTTCAGGAGGAATTTTCCCATGAAAATTGTTGTCTATCAAATTGATTCCAGTAAGATAAGTAAGATTTCCAACGGAAGGTGGAATGGAGCCGACCAACTTTTTAGATTTCAAGTTCAACATCAAGACTCTTTTGGTGAAACGGTGGCAAGAAACCCCAACCCAACTGCAGAAATGGATGGAATGATTCCACGAGCTCATGACATCGAAAGGATCTGCAGTAATTCTTTTCTTGAAGTCTAGCAGAGCCAAGCCATCAGGTTCATTTCCAAGCAGAGTAAGGCTGCGAAGTGCTGCAGATTCGAGGCATGTGCTCATGCATAAAAGAATGATCCCATGCAGGAGTTTGAACAAAACCAGCTTACGATTGGTACGTGAATGCTCCATCATTGTTCTAAGATAGAGAGCAAAATAGGTTAATTAACTACGTTGAATTTGCACAAATGCATAAAAGAGAAGAAATGCTATCACATAGAAGAAAAACTTGATTCAATACGTTTACAAAACATGAGATAGCAACTATAAGTACTAAAAATAATAGAGCTCAGTCCTGCCGTACATCTTACAAGGAATGGTGGAGATGTTTCAAATTGAAGGGGAACCTTGTCAGATTTTAATTAATCTTTTGGCCACACAAGAGTCTGATCGATGCGATCGCTCACAAGTAACATTTAAAAGAAAAAGTTTGTAAGAAATTTGGATTATTAACCATAGAGCTTTTGACAGTTTAAGTCTCACTTGCAATGACTTCTAATTTTACCAAGTGATGAACTGCTACTTAATTACTTCTAATTTTACCAAGTCATGAACTGCTACTTAATTTGTATTGCTTGATAAAATAAAATAAAAAATAAAAAATAAATAAAAAATAAATAAAAAATAAAAAATAAATAAAAAATAAATAAAAAATAATAAATAAAAAAAATAAATAAAAATCTAGAAAGAGAAATTTAATATATACTAAAACTGATCGTACTCTGAAATTACCCTCCCAGTTTTCTACCGATATTACCGTCCCAGTTTTGGACTAATTCCTATTATGTCCTGATATACCCATATCATATATATGTATATATTGTGCATTATTTTATGGGATTTCCTATCCACACATCCCATTTTACTTCTCACACACCCTTTATTAATTTCTGTTCGTTAGTTTTCTTCAATTCATCTGATCTGACGGCCGAAAAATTAAAAGGGTGTGTGAGAAGCAAAAAAATGTGTGTGGATATCACATCCTATTTTATATTATCTTTTTCTTCGTTCTCCGTTCTCTCTCTTCTCCTCGACTCAGCTGGAGACGACTACCAAACCAACCAAAAAAAAGCCCCCGATTGGTTTTTTCGGTTCCTCTCTAAAAGTCCCCCTCTCTCCTTCGAAAAATTCCTCTCCGCTGCCCTCTCCTTGAGGGCTCAATTCGGATCTGCTTAAATCCTATGACGAGTAAGTACCTCTGATCTGTGATTTTTTAATCGTTTTAGTGATTGCATGTGGAGGGTTTTTGAATTTGTAGAGTCGATCTGAAAATATTGTGGGATTCTGGGGAATTGAGGGTTTTTCCTAATCTAAATTTGGTGTTTGCGTTGTGCTGTGTTTGAATTTGAATTTTACAGACTATTTGTTTTCTAAAATTTGGTTTTGGTTTTGTTGATTTTGTCTCTGGGTTTCTCACAAAGCTAGCATCTTGGTTAATTTTCTGACTATGGTTTCTTATAGGCTGGTGCTCATACTCTTAAATATCATTATCATATACGTGTGGAGTCAGGGGCAGAGCCAATTAAGGCTTAGAAGGGTTTCTCACCAACATTTTGCTAAGTTTGTTCAGCTCTAAACCCTTCTCGCCTTGTAATTATTGAATTCCTTACTAATGTTGTTTTGGGTTTTAGTTAAATTAGGTCAAGAAAGGTTGTTACTTAATGACTTTTGGAATGATAATTATCAGTCTACTACATAGATATATTGAATTTATTATAAACAGTCATGAAAAATAGTGAAACACCAAAAAGAAAAACAACAGAGATAATGCACAAGTAAAATGAATAAGGGATTATACATTAGTATTTAAGCTATATAATGTTTATGGATGTGTACCTTACCCTGTGTAAAATAAAATATCGTTGTGTAACAAAATGGATCTTATACTCATGTAAAATTTGGATCTACTTCAAATTTGTCATTAAATATAATTGGGGTTTTGGTAAATTTTTCATCATTTTGTAGATTTTTTCCCTTTAACTTTCTGGGTTTTTGGGAAATTTTCGTTAAATTTCTTGGTTTTTTTTTTGTGTGATTTTATCTGAACTTTGTAGATTTTTTGTATGTTTTGTACAATTCTTAGCTTAAATTTCTGATTTTGTTAGTGATAGGCCAAATCCGAATTCGAAAAAAAAAATATTACACCTGTGATTTGTTGTTTATGTGGTAAAAAATAGGATGTCTTTATACTCACAAAGAAGGGTGGCGGAATTTTGAGATTAGGGTAATGAACTGCTTCGGAGCTTAAGGTTGTTGGTTGAGAAATTAATACTCAAGTTAATTTAGGGGTTTGTGGGGGCTAATAAACTGAAGTCTATTTCATCTGCTTGATACAGGTTTTAGGGGTTTGTCGACAGTTTTCGGACAGAGTTTTCCCCATGACGAGCCCCACTGGACAACAGATACTGTGAATAGGGACTTTTGAGCACTGCTCTATTGGGTTGATGAGAAAGTGATTGAAACAGATTGTGTAAATAAATGTTGGTGGAGGTGTTGTTCCGCAGCCTCAAGAAGAACAGAGCAATGTGTTCGAAATGAGGTCTGACCGAAACTTTTCTATAAAATTTCGCGTGTTTTGAGTTTTAAGCCATTCAAAGGTTTGTTAAGTAGGAATAAAAATACCAGGTAAACAAAGATTACTAATTACTAACCAAATTCACATCTATCTACATTAATCTATTAAGTAGGTAACTTATCAAATTTTTTGCGGGGATTTGGTGTACAGAGTGATGTGTTGGAACCAGCGATGCAAGTGCAAGACCTGATTGGTGGCACTCGAACAGGGTTTGTTTCTCGAATCACGTTCATTAGTTATGTTATTAATCGGTAGGGGTTTTTAATATACTGGATAAACTTTGTTATGACAATCTTAATCGATGACGCATGTATTAGTTATATTTGTAGAACTCAATGCATACCTTTTATCGTAAACTTCTATCAAGTATTCGTATTTGGTAATGTCCATTTAATTTGGGGACTTCATTTTCTCAAAAAAATTATATTTTATTTTATTACTTACAAAAAAGATTCATATAAAGTTGAAGCTTAATGTATGAGAAGCAGAGAGGCAGATTACGTGTTGAATGGCATCATGAAAATCGTTCAAACAATATCATGAAAGAGCACTCAACCTGTCTTCTGAAGTTCTTCCAAATCATACGTGCAAAACAAAAATATCAAACAAACAAAACAAGCAGTAGTTACCTTTTTGTTTTCGTAACCTTCGGCCGCTGCAGTAACGTTTTTGGGTGACTACTTCGTCACTAATCGCTTTAGACACCGTGCAGTTACGAATAAGGGGATGGTGACACAACTGTTGCCTCCTTGTCACGATTAATTGCAGTTCGTTACATACAAAATAAAAAGATTGAGAAATTTTGAAGGAGATAAAAAGGCTTTGAAGGTCAAAGCTAGAGATGGAGGTGTGTGTGGACTGTGAACTATCAACTGGAAGGGGAAAGCAAAAGAATACGCAGAGACAGAGAGAGATGGGGTTTAAATAAGAGGGCAGAGTACGGAGAGGAAGCAAAAACAAGAGTGGTAATCACATTTTCTCTTAATTAGTGCAGTGAAAAACGTCATTGTTGGGGTCAAATGCACTCACATTTCTCTTAATTTTAGTGACAGAAAAAAATAATGTCTATGCATCATAGTACGGGTTCGATCTTCACCGATTCTTTTCTCCAACATTATATTTACATACTAAAAGGGAACGAATAAATTAGTTGCAAACTCGTCACTTCTAAAATTTGAACCGAAGACCTCTTATAAAAAAAATATCACTGAACAATATTACTGAGTGACAAACAACTTTTCCTTTACCGCCGTGTCTTATAGTTATACTTAAGGAATAATGGATTGCTCTCAGTTTTCCTCCGCTACTGTTTCTAGTCCTTATGTAGAGAGAGGGAGGGAGGGAGGGAGGGAGGGAGGTACTTAAGGAATAATGGACTGCTCTCAGTTTTCCCCCGCTACTGTTTCTAGTCCTTATGTAGAGGGAGGAGGGAGGGAGGAGGGAGGAGGGAGGAGGGAGGGAGGGAGAGGAGGGAGGGAGGGAGATAGAGAGAAAGGAGGGAGGGAGGGAGAGAGAGAGAGAAGGTGGCTTAACCGTGACCGTACAAATATGAGGGGATGAGAATGACACGGTAACAGGAGGGCATACAATCTGACTTCGAGAGAGAGATGGGGTTTACATGTCAGGGAGGGAGGGAGGGAGGGAGGGAGGGAGAGGGAGGGAGAGAGGTAGATTGTCTGCCCTTTGTTACCGTGCCCTTCCCATCCTCTCATATTTGTACAGTCATGGTTAAACCACGTCAATATTTTATATTCCTATTGTTTTTTGTCTTAGTATCTATATTAAAAAATCAATATAAAATGTTGATGTGGCTTAACCGTGACCGCACAAATAGAAGGGGATGAGAAGGGCATGGTAATAGGAGGGCAGACAATCTGCCTCCGAGAGAGAGAGATGGGGTTTAAATGTGAGGGCAGAGTACGGGGAGTAAGAAAAAAGAGCGGTAATCAATGGCAATTAATGGAGAGAAAGGGAGGGTCTTATTATCTCTATTAAAAAATCAATATAAAATGTTGATGTGGCTTAACCGTGACCGCACAAATAGAAGGGGATGAGCCGAGAGAGAGAGATGGGGTTTAAATGTGAGGGCAGAGTACGGGGAGTAAGAAAAAAGAGCGGTAATCAATGGCAATTAATGGAGAGGGAGGGAGGGAGGGAGGGAGGGAGGGGGAGGGAGGGAGAGGGAGGGAGAGAGGCAGATTATCTGCTAAATTGTCGAATTTGAAAGTAAGAAAAAGGATAAGGTTGTTGCTGCCAAAGAGAAGCACTTGGCGATATCTGAAATGTAACCATGTACAGTATCTAAAATAAATACGGAGTTTTAACGAAAAGTCCGCGATACTGTTCACTTTAACAAAAAACCACATTTTAACCCTAAAAAGTCAAACCTGGTACTATTCACTTTACCCTTTATTTTGTCATTATCGTTAAAACTCAAAGTTTTCAAGCCATTATTATTAGTTTTCCTAAATAAGGCCTTCTTTTTCAAATGTGATAAAAATTTATACGTCTTTTTTAATTTATTATATGAACTAAAATTTTAAGCAATTTGTTGTATTACGTTCCCACTCGATCCCCTTCAAGATTATTTTGGACATTTTAAGGCTATTTCGGACATTTCAAGGTTATTTTGGACATTTCAACACTTTTCTAATGGATATTATTGACCACATTGAATTAATTCTTAAGGCTTGTAATTAGTTAAACTCTACGTTAGTGAGCCTAATGTACCTTTTTAGTAGTCTACTAGTGGCATATTTTTTTACTAGCCTAAAATTAGTCACTTGTTCTTAATTATGAATTCATGTTCATGTTTTTCTCGGTTAAGTGTAGGGATGGGCAATAGTTATGGCGAGTGGGTAACCGCAGTTATTTACCCATAACCGTTTATATTCATACATGTATAACCGTTTACCCGTTGAGTAATTGCATAAACGGTTATTCTCATACCCATAACTGTTTATAAACGATTAATCATACTCATAACGTATACCCATTTAACCATAACTATTTACCCATTTAACTATAACCATTTACCCGTTTATGCTTTTTTTTACCCATTTACCCATTTTTCATTGGTCTACATGTTTTTTTTTTAACAACTTGAAAATTACAAAAGAAAAATTTGTCATAATTTTTGTTTTTTGACAATTAGACACCGTTATAGTTACATTTTAGCATGCATTTCCCTATTTTAATCAATTAAATCCTCGTACAATTCTAATAATTGAAATAATAGTTTACGAACGATATTTTTCTGCTACACCCAAGCAAGTCTTTAATTATAGCATTAATACATGATCACCATACTAAGGACGAGGAGCGATTCGTTTGGAGATTGGTTGGAATTGGTCGCGATTTGCAGTGTGGCTATATGAAAGGGCAGAATGAAAGAACGAAAGAGACGAAGAGGACTGGGGAGTCGAGGATGTGAGAGAGGAGGAGAAGTATGTGTGTTGTCCAGACTCGAATTGGTATCATCAACTCTTCAATAGTCTAGGCATGTAATAGTCTAGGCATGTTATGATATGGTTGAGTCTACACCATCAAATAACTAATTACCTCCAATACCTAATTAGCTATTAAACTAAACAAAATTATATTAAGCGTCTCAGTTCGGTTTCAAACATTAGGAAATTAAATCATTTAGTTTGCTGTTCAGTTCCTATTAGGAACTAAAGTCATTTAGTTTGCGGTTCGGTTTCAAAACCGTAAAAAACGAACCAATTAGTGCGGTCTAATTTAGTCCATTCCATTTCAATTTTCAATTTCAAGTGTCCACCGGTAATTAAAAGTGTTTACTTTTGCCATCGAGGTTCCAGTTAAAATTTTCCCTCCTTCAAAGTGTCCTTTGTCCTAAAGAGAGAGGGAAGTATTTGATTGGTTGTTGCAAAAATGTGGGTAAATGGATACTCGTTATAATCGCGGGTAATACCCATAACCGATAGATACCCGTTATAATCGCGGGTAATACCCATAACCGATAGATACCCGTTATAACAGCGGGTAATACCCATAACCGTCCATTTAAATTTCATGGATAATCGGTTATACCCATAACCGTTTGTTCGTCTAAACGGTTACCCATAACAATAACCGTGAACTTTAAATGGACGGATAACCGCGGTTACCCAAACCTATGGGTATTTTGCCCATCCCTAGTTAAGTGTGGTTTGGTATGCAACACTAGCGGCAGTGGTAAGTGGAAAAACATAGCGAAGTGGAAGAAAGCGGAGACAATGGTTCGCTTCAATCACACCCCTTGCCGACAGTGGTAAGTGGCTTTTCTCACTTGTCATCCATGGAAGGATAGCTAGTAATTAATTTAAAATGCAAACAAAACAAGTTAAAGCTCCTAATCTCTGCATAAATCTTTGCTACTTTGTTCTCTAAGTAGTCGTTGAAAGTTTTCTCCAAATCAACTAGCGGGGGAAAGCCAATTCCATTAATATATGCTGCTTTTGAAGGTCGGGATTTTTTTGGGGTTGGCGGGCATCGAACATTCTCTGGTCGCATTAATCTAGCCTCTTTATCTGTGGGTGTTGCTGAAGTTGCTTCTTCCGATTTTTCTTCGCTTTTGGTTTTGATCGGCTTCACTGAGGTTAAATCCATTTTGATGACTAAAATTAGCTAAAACGTACACTACTGAACGACAAACAAACGCACGGAGGCAATTGAAACGCAAAGTACGTAGCCAAGGAAATTAAAAGTGGTTTTGTTGAGATCAATATTAAGGCCTATATTTATACTAGTGTGTTCATCGGCTGTTTCTAGCTTTTCTCACTTGCCAGCGGCTGTTTCTAGCTTTTCTCTCCCTTGCCAGCGGCTGTTTTTGGCTTTCCAGTGGCCTTACCTAGCCTTGCCGCACCCTATTTATAAATATAGGGTGTGGTTTACATGCCTATTTTCTAATTAAGTTTCATGTTCTTATGGAATAGGAAAGTACACTTTCATTCCTTTTCCAATATATGTTCTAGGATTCCCAATGTAATTGTACAAGGAAACTTTGATTCTTTCCTAGTCCTTTTAGGAGAAGAATTTCTCTAATACAATCCTAAACAAAATACGACATTAACTTTGACGAGCCAAAATCCTAACACATGATCGGTCGGCCCTACTTATATTACAGAGATGATACAAATGTGGTATGCAAAATGTGGTAAGTGTAGCATTACTTTATTAAGTTTTGAAAATCATGAATTTGTCATCTCATCCTAACTCCGTTAAGGTCTTCCATCCAAAATAAGTCATGTGCCTTGCACATAACTTATTTTCAAGTTTATTTCGGATATTTCAACTTCCCACTCGATCCCCTTCAAGATTATTTTGGACATTTTAAGGTTATTTCTGGACATTTCAACCTTTTTTTTAATGGATAGGAATATGATTGACCATATTGAATTTTCAAAGCTTGTAACTAGTTAAACTCTATGTTAGTGGAGCCTAATGTACCTTATTAGTAGTTCACCATAAGTTTTTCAAACGAGCATGGCATATTTTTTTACAAGCTAAGTCACTCTTGAGATTCGAACGTAAGACCTCTTGTAAGAGAAATATCTCTAAACAATATTACTAAGTGACAAAAGACTTTTCCCTTAATATACCTTTAGTTTTACGAGTTAACAACCCAATCTAAGTCTAGGCACTAAACGAGCCATTTTCAAAGAGGGGTGGCCGAGGACTTGGAATAAAGCAATCATCAACTCGGAAATTTTCATGAGAAGTAGTGGAAGTGGATGCATAATAAAATTAGTCACTTATTCTTCTTTAATTATGAATTCATGTTCATGTTTTTCTCGGTTAAGTGGAAGAAAGCAGAGACGATGGGTCGCATTCACTCGCACCCCACCAGGCCACTACCTTAGTGCTCTTGGGTGCCTTTCCCATCCTAATACCTATGAGATATATAATACTTGATTAGGAAGTGTTATTGACCTCTAGCAATCACATAACTTTGCACAGAACACTCGGGTAACTTACACTAATGGTTGCCAATATTACATAAAAAGAGACAAACACAGAAGAATAATTCAATGAATCTCAGATGGGAAGCCAATAGATTCAAATGAAGTGAATGGTGGAGGCACATTATCACCCTAGCAAAAGATGTAAATCAAATGACTCTGTGAGCAGATCAAAACTGATATCAGACATCCAGAGAACAGAACATCATTTAGGACAAAGTTGAGTTTCAACATCATTAAGAACAAATCCCCTTGTTACCTTCATTTAGAACAAAAAATTTACAAAATTAAAGTTGGGTTCTGCAAATTCTCTATTGGGTATCGAAAGTCATGTGGAAAGCTTGAAAATAACCAAACCAACATCCAATTTAGTACACACCTAAGAAAAACATAAGCAAGAAACAAACAACGAAAGATCATAAACGGTTCAGCAATACTAAACTAAATTACACTTGGATTTAAAGATACATACTCAAGCAACTCCTTGTTGCTTTCAGATATGGCCAGTTCTTCTTCCTTGAGATTCAAGGATACTTTTAAGCCATCTCCGTCTCGTGTATCTATCAACACAATTAGATTCTTGAGACGGGGCTGCCTGGATGACGTGGCAACACGTCTCAAGGCGGCAAAGTGGAGGGATTGTGCGAAGCCAAGTTATAGTTTTTGCCAAGTCATCATTTTGGGTTTGTGGAGTGGGGAGGGTTAAACCCTCGGGGAGAGTGTCTTTCTCAATAGGCAATGTTTTGCATTGATTAAACGGGGCAATTTTTTATTTAAATGATTCAAGAGGGCGAGAAAGTTCGAAACTATTACAATAATGAGTAGATAGAGTTTTAAACTCATGATGCATAGGAGGTTGGTGGCAAGTGGGTGGCGGGTGGGGGTGGGGGGACTCATGCAAGTTGGAGAAATGGCTTAAGTACAAAAATGAGTGAAGGCAGATTGTCTGCCCTCCTGTTTGGATGTCATTCACATCCCCTCCTATTTGTGCGGTCATGGTTAAGCTACGTCAACATTTTATATTTTATTGTTTTTTGTCTTATTATCTCTATAAAAAAAATTAATATAAAATGTTAACGTGACTTAACCGTGACCGCACAAAATAGAAGAGGATGGGAATGACACCCAAACAGGAGGGCAGACAATCTGCCTCCTGCTAGTGTTGCCAATTGGCAATTTGACCAGCCAATGATTGTACAGGGGACTGCTACGTGGCATGGGATATAAAATTTGGTTGTCCTTATCACCTCAACAAAGTCTCTCTAATTTTTTTTTTTAGTACATAAAGCGGGAGGTCGAATGAGGTTTGATGTCACGACCAACAATATAACTATTTCTTAATTATTTATTCTCGTTCGTAAATTTACGAGTGCTTCAGTTTGCTGTGCACGTCAGAATGATTCATATTTTAACATAAACGTAATATACATATCCGTACATATTGAAATATACGGTTCTTCAATAACCGTATAGAACTTGATCGAAATCTGAATGGTTGGTATCGAAATCTGTATGGTTGGATCATCTACCAAAGGTGTTCACCTGCAGAGCATAAGTTTCGGATCGCATTGTATACTGGGGTTTTTTTTCTGTTAACGACCATAATAATGTACGGGAAGGGGATCGAATTCTGGAGCAAAAGGTTGGACAAGACACACTATCTGGCCAAAATCACTAAGCGGGATGAATTCAATTGAGATTTTGAAGGATTTTGAAAGAGTATGGCATTGACATACTGAACCATTAACCAACAAGCAATCTTTAGCAGAATCCCTGCGCAACTTCAGTAGAAGAAAAAAGGAAATGCCAAGTACAATGAGGACTTCAAACATGCATAGATGGATGCCACAGACAAACTACAAAGATTACGAGGGAGAATTACCGAAGTCATAAATTACTTCGCTAGACTAGCCACAGAATTAGAGTTGGTTGGAAACATATCGAACGAGAAAATACAACAGTCAAAACATACGAGCAGTAATAAGCAAGCTTCCTAAGAAAAAACACCTGATTGTAATATAGCCTAAGCCTCAATGATGAACACAACAAAATGATTTCCGGAAGCTAAACGAAACTTGACCTGCTAAAGATCATCTTTTCTTGAAACCGTGCTTTTTCCGTTCATAGAACAGATCTGTTTTGGCACTTCCCAAATTCACAATTTTCGGACAGCCATCTCTATCTTTCTCCTGCTGAGTACTCTTTGCAGTAATAAGCATCAGAAATTCCAACCCCTCCACAGATAACACACCTTCCCTGGAAAGATCCATAATTGCACTCATCGCAAACCCGAACAAGCGTGCAAGGACGCACATAAGAGTCACAAATTACACACTTACCGTCACTTCTCACACAACCTTCCAATAGCTATTCCAGGTTGCTTCCGGCACATAATCAGGTCAGGATGATGCTTCACCATGTTCCTACAACAACAGGGTAAAGTAAGATGCTGTCCAACAGATAGAATAGAGCCAAATTGCAGTAGAAACAGAATACAAACAATAAAAAACAGATAAAAGAGCAATATAATCGAAGTTGGAACGAAGATAATTGAGTCCTATGGCAAGAAACCCAAGAGGAAACTCTGATTCTGAGAATATATTGATAAAATCTGAATACATTCATAGCCTATTTATACTAGAGGACAGCAGCCTAGAATTCCCAATCCTTTTTTTTTTCTAAGAAATCCTTATCCTACTAGGAACTACCAAATTAAAATTTAATCCTATTCCTACTAAATACATCCTAATCCTATAAATAAAGACTACACAAAACATAAAGGAAAACATGAAAAACTACCAAATTAACTAGAACCCTAGCCAGGTACGTAGCTAGCGGACTCACTTGCTTTCAGGAGCCCCTCAGAATATGCTCTGCATCTTCTACAAATTCAAAATTTCAAGACTAATCCAATTTGCAAATCTGCATAATTTCAACAATTTCATGCCAACTTGCAAGGTGCTTATATTCACAAATCACGAAACTGACGCCAAATCAATCAGCTATGAATATTTGCAAACTCCTTTACAACTATGCACAAAAATAATAAAAGTGGTTTACTTTTTTAACACCAATTCATGAGAGTAAGGACTAACAAAGAATGTAAATTCAAGAAAATGTGCAATTTCATCATCAATGAAAAGCAGTTCATTGCCCCATACGTACAAAAACACAAAAAACCCACAAAAATCCAATTTTTTCCAATTTTCATTTCTAGTTACTCTTTCAACTTCTGGGCGCTTGCGATATTGCCTAATTCCCATCACAGAAAACAAATTGTGGGATTTAAAAAGGCTGTGTAAATACATGAAACGATTCATGAATTGAACAGAAAAGGAACCCTAAAACTGGTATCGAATGCGCATTCGGCTAGAAATTTAAAGGAATTTCAGATGGAAAAAAAATTCAAAATTAAGCAGCAGTTTCTACATACGCGAAAGCTAGAGAGGAAGAACGAGTAGCTAAAGGACCAATGCTTGCCGAAGATAGCTGGAGAGGACTCGGATGAAGGGCTGCTACTGTATGAGAGATGAGAGCACAAATGGGGGATTGGCTGACAGAGATAATCGGATACGGTAGGGGGCGTTTGTTTGGGCTCGTTAACCTTCACTGGATTGGACTGGACTACACTAGCGTGTAGTCCCGTGTTTGTTACTTACATGGATTAAGTTTAATGGGATAAACCGGGACTCGCGTGGACTATCTCCATCATTAGCATAGATGAAAATATCGATAATATCGGCGATATTCGCGAGATGAACCTAAAAATATTTGAAAATTTCTGAAAAATCTCAAACATGCACATAGAGGGATTCGAACCCCTCCCAACTAACTCCTTCAGCGCCTTGACCACTATACCACTTATGTTTTTGTGAAAACATGCTAAAATATTTATATATATGGTTTTGTTTTGAATTCTTTTTGCAAGAAACAAATTTGCACATATTCCAAATTTTTTGTGGTATTATATTTTAAATTGTGTCAATTAATTACTTAGTCAATGGCATGTGGTTTTTAATTTTTCTAATTTTTATTTGGTCACTTACATGTAGGGTTGGAAAAAATTCCCGAAAATCCCAAACCAAAACCATCCCGAAGTTCGGGAATCCCATCCCGAAAAATACCGAAATTTTCGATATGGGATTGGTTTCCAAATCCCATTTGTTTGGTAATCCCGAAATCCCGAAAAATACCGAAGTATTCGGTTTCCTATTGACTTTTGGGTTTCGGTTCTTGAAAGCCATTGTCATGGTTGCTGACTACTCTTCACAATACACTTACTCTACACATAGAGATGATGAAGATAGTGAAAATTTTGAACCTCATAGGAACTCTATGTGGTACTTAGTCACTCATATATCTTACCATGCAATGTATAAAGTGTAAAATATTGTACTAATTCATTATATATAAATGATTATGGTGTGTATAAACTTCTTTCATTAATTACTACATATTTTCTACACTCACAATGTTTGCCAGCTCGCTATATAATCAACTTAAATCAGTTAAATCCATCATGCAATGCATTTCCTTCTAATTTTTTGTGATAAACTAATAGATAATTGACTAAATAAACATCCTGCAAAGTTTCAATAAAAATTTCCAAGTTTTTCTTACAATTTCCGTGGTTTCCATGTAATTTTTATCGATATAGATATTATCCCGATATTTCCATCGATATTTCCGTGTTTTCGGACTACCGATATTTCCGATATTACCAATATTTTCTTCCTTGATCATTAGGAGGTCTTAACGAGACCCCCCCCAAAAACCATGGGATTGCTAAGACCTCGTCTGCTCGCTTCACCAACATCGCCTACACCCACCAACCCATCACCCAGAATCGCAGAGAACCCAGAATCTCCATCTCTTCGTTTGCTCGTTTTGAATCTCGAAGACCCTAGAATCAAGTCGTGCTCTCTCTCTCCTCTCTGCTTTCTCTGCTCTTGCCGTCGTCCGTTCACCTCCGAGTACGCCTGGGCCCTCGCCGGTAGACATAGACAGAAAACTTGGCATGCGAACAACCATGGCCGATGCCCACTTCTATCTGCAACCACAACTTCATCTCAATCTTCCACACATCTGCACAAATTTGATGGAATAAAAAAACCCAGATTCGGTGGAAGTGCAAAATCAACCTTCGAATCGTGAAACCCAGATTCGAATCGCAACTTGCAAATCCCAAAGAGAGAGATTTCTGAAAAACTAACCTATTGTCAATAGAGGGAGAGAGTGTTCAGGAGATAGAGTTTTGAAAAACTGAGAGAAAGGAAAGGGAAGAGTGTTCGAGAAAAAGGAAAAGGAAAAAGAAAAAGAAAAAGAAAAAGAAAATGGAAAAAAGAAAAGAAAAGAAAAATATTATTTAGTTTGTTAGTCCGACACTGCATCAAACGCTTCACTAAGATAGTCCAGCTTAGTCTAGTCCAAGCCAGTCCAGCTTAGTCCATGCAGCTAGTCCAGTCCAAGACAGTCCGATGCAACAAACGTTAATGTTTTGTTTTCTTAAAAGTTTCAATTAAAAATTCACAACAATTTCAATTTTTTTTTTATTTATTATTGGGTAAATGATTTTCACCTGACTTCTCACTCTTTTTAATTTTGATACTCAGATAAATAAATCAAACCAAAACAATTGACACTCGTGTGAAAATTAAAAAGTGTTTATTTTTATAACTTCACTTTTATGGTGGGAGGATAAATTGCCACGTTTTGATAGGACTCAAAAACTAAAATGAAAGTGGTAAAAATAGAAAGAAGATCAAAAGCTAAGCATAGTTAGTAAAATGCGTAGTATGTGAAAAATACGGACGTGTATAACTTTACTAAAATAATACTTCGCAAATTTGGGCTATTTTTTTTTATAAATTTTTTAATATTTATTTAATCAATAATATGCTAAAAATATAGGTAAAATGCGTGAATTTTATATGTATTATTGAAAAAAGTGTAAAAATAACGTGTTTTAAACGTGAAAAATAGGTATCGTATGTTGGAGCTTTAAAAAGCGTACAATTTAACGAATCATTGATACGTGTACGGAAAATAAAACTTGTTAAAATATGTACATACATATATAATAAGGATATTATACGCAAATTTA
Source organism: Malus fusca (assembly GCA_035220775.1). Taxonomy (NCBI): domain Eukaryota; kingdom Viridiplantae; phylum Streptophyta; class Magnoliopsida; order Rosales; family Rosaceae; genus Malus; species Malus fusca. The sequence goes on from CM069062.1 coordinate 23,851,747, forward strand.
TTAACTATGAAGTTAAGTGACAATGCTACATATTTTGAGAATTGTTATTGACACTTCAGAAAAAAATCATTATATTATTTTCTAATAAAACATATTGTAAGAAATGTTAGCAATTTTCATATTAAATTCAATGTTTTGTTTTATACAAGCGATTTTATGGAGTTGGAAATTGAACCTAGAACTTCAACTACAACAAAAAAATGCTCCTAACTTGAGCGTCTCTTTCATTCCAGACCTTTTGCACTAAACCTTAATGTTAAGCTCTCACCATCATGCAACTTTCTACTTCTCTCCTTTACAAGTGAAAATCTGTTTTATGTTTTTACTTATGAATATGGCAAAATAACACTTTTAGAGCAACGATAACAATAAATATCGAGATTAAAGAAAAATGTAACTAGCAATGTTCTTACTATCCACATTCTCTCTCATACTCCTTGCACCATTTGCAAATTCTATCAAACCTGATAGCAGTTTGTGACTACTTTTTGCAGTGTTAGCCATTGATCAACAAAGAACATAAGAAAAAAAATTTATCCAACAAAAACCACTAATCAATAAAATTCTAAAAAGTACCATACAAATCAAAATTCGAAAGCTCTAAGTCATATAAGTAAAACACACCGCAAACATCAACAAGACAAAATTAAACGAGATAGCAAGAGAAAGAAAACAAAAACAGAAAGAAAATTTTGGTGAGTAGAGAGTGGAAAATATTATTGATGAATGATCATGTCCTTTCTCCTTTGAGCAGCATGCTTTGTCCTTCTCAAGTCTTCTTAAACTTTGAGGTACGAGTCTTTGATTGTGCTCATTTTTCTAACAACCGAGTCCATTAGCATCCGCTCCTTTGGTGACATTGCACAACAAGAGAGTCCTATCTGCATTACTAAAACCAAACATTCCTTTAATTTTTTTTCTTTCACTAGGCCACGATTGTTACGTCTGGATGGAGTTCGTTCTCGCACTATGTCATTGTTGACATTACCACCTGCTTCGAGGTCGAGGATAATTGAATGGTCAACGACGTCCATAACATGGTCAGGCAAAGACATGGCTACGAATTGGTAAATGCTTAGACCGTCTTTGAACACGTCATCGGTAGGTCTTTTTCCTATGAACATTTCCAACAATAGTATCCCATAGCTGTAAACATCTCCAAGTATGGAAACTTGGCCTCCTGTGCCATATTCTGCCAAGACATACATACAATATGTTGTATGCAATTGACTATTAGAACAATATCTTCTTTAGATTTATATGTTACTTATTTTCAAGAAAAAAAAGAGGCAGTAATGTATTTTTCATAAATAGAGATTAATCAGTTGGTTTTTTGTAATAATTTACTAAGAACATAAAAAGGAAGTTAGAATGACAGAAACTCATACCTGGAGGAATGTAGCCTATAGAACCCTTTAGCTGAGATGACATTGTTTGACTGAAGGTGGGATCATTTGATGTTTCTAAGAGGAACCTTGCTAAACCAAAATCCCCAACATGGGCTACCATATCTTCATCAAGAAGTACGTTGCTCGGCTTTAGATCACAATGAACAATGGCTGTTTCACAATGGTGGTGGAGATAATCTAACGCAGAAGCAACATCAATGGCGATGTTCAATCTTTGCATAAAACTCATTCTTTTGCTTGGAGATTCATCCTCACATCTTGGATACAACATTGAGTCTAGACTTCCATTTGCCATGAACTCGAAAACTAGACTTTTGAAGTCCTTGCCCTGATTATCAAAGCTCGAGCATGCAGTTACGATCTTGAGAAGATTACGATGCCTTATACTCCTTAAAGCTTTGCATTCATCTATGAAACTCTTGGAAGCTCCTTGTTGTTGAAGGTTTAGTACCTTAACAGCAACTATTGTTCCATCACTAGGAATTACCCCTTTATAAACAGAACCAAAACTTCCCAAACCAATAAGATTATCCGCAGAGAACCCGTTCGTTGATTGAACGAGTTGTGAGTAGGAGACACCTGATTTCCAATCCTTATAAGAACGTGAAGTTGCAAGTCTATCTCTTGACTTTTTTAGCATTGAACAAGCACCACAGAAGCATGATAGAGCAATTATGATTCCAAATACACAGGCTATGGGGATGACTACTTTTGGGGAATGTAGTCCGCGAGATGAATGGTGTTTTTTTGGGGGGCATGAACGCAGATGTAATTGTGGGATGCCACCACAGAGCCTATGATTTCCAAGAACAGAAACACCACTAGCATTTGCAAAAATACCATCTTTAGGCAGCTCGCCCTCAAAATCATTATACGAAAGATTGAGATACTTGAGAGCACGAAGCTTGCCTATGAATTCAGGAATCGGCCCAGACAAGTTGTTGCTTGAAATATCAAGTTTTTCCAAGCCTTTCAATTTCTCAAGAGATTGAGGAATTGTTCCTTCAAACTTATTACCTTGCAAACACAAGCGCTGCAAACTAGTACAACTGCCGAGGGTGCTCGGGATTTCACCTAATAAATGGTTTCTTAATACATTTAGCTCCGTGAGATGCACTAAATCACCCACCTCAAGGGGCATCGGACCAGTCAAATAATTGTCAGACAGGTCTAGAGAACTTGAAAGGGTTGAAAGCTCCATAAGCATTTTAGGTATGGTGCCCGTAAGGTTGTTACTGGAAAGGTTAAGATCTAATAGGTATTGGCAGTTTCCAAGACTTGGAGGTATACTGCCCTCAAACCTGTTTGAGTCCATGTACAAGTATAACAATGAAGTCATATTACCAAAGGATGACGGGATTGAACCAGAAAATTGGTTAAAATCCAAATACAGTTCCACTAACTTATCTAGCTTCCCAATTTCGTGCGGGACACTGCCACTCAACTGGTTATCTTCTAATACTAAAGCGGTCAAGTTTATAAGGTTTCCAGTTCCCTTAGGAAGGTTTCCATGTATAAAATTTTCCCCCAGACTAAGAACATTAAGTTGGGTCGAAAGGTTGGCTATGGATCCCGGAATTTCTCCTCCAAAATTATTATCGAAAAGACTCAAATGCTCCAAACTAGTGCAGTTAGCCAAGAAACTAAGAAAATTCAGGTCACCAACTTTTCTATTTCCTAACTGATTGCCATAAAAGTTTAGCCAAACTAAGCTATGCAAGTTTCCTAGACTCTCACCAGGGACTGTCCCAGAGAAACCATTTTGAGAAAGTTCAAGCATCTGAAGTCTTGAAGCATTTGACAATGATATGGGAATATTTCCTGTGAATTTGTTCACATCGCAGTAAAGGTCTACGAGATTAGGAAGCATAGTGCCGAGATTTGGTGGTAGCTCTCCATTCAACTGGTTGACAGCAACACTAAACGTGGATATGGAAGAAATATTATAGATTGGGGATGGGATCATACCAGATAGATCATTCTTCTGAACTACGAACACCTCCAAGCCTGCTATATGCCCAAGCTCATTGGGTATGCTTCCTTGAAAATTGTTCTTGCCAAGTATTAGACTACTCAACAAAGAAAAGTTTCCTATCCAAGGTGGGATAGTTCCAGTGAGATTGTTACCATCAAGCCGTAGATATTTTAAATTCAACAATGAACTGAGTTGGTTTGGAATGGACCCCATCATCCGATTGGCTTGCAGATTAAGCAATTTTAGTTGTACGCATTGCGACAAATTAGTTGGAATTTTCCCACCAAAGGAATTATGAGAGAGGTTGAGATATTGTAGGCTTTGTAGACGACCCATTTCTGGAGGAATTTCCCCATGAAAGTTGTTGTCTCCCAAATTGATTCCAGTGAGATAAGTAAGATTTCCAACTGAAGGTGAAATGGAGCCTACCAACTTTTTTGATTTCAGGTTCAACATCAAGACTCTTTTGGTGGAATGGTGGCATGAAACTCCAACCCAATTGCAGAAATGGATGGAATGATTCCACGAGCTCATGACATTGAAAGGATCAACTGTTATTCTTTTCTTGAAGTCTAGCAGTGCCAAGCGATCAGATTCATTTCCAGGGAGAGTAAGGCTGCCAAGTGTTGTAGATTGGAGGCATGTGCTCATGCATAAAAGAATGAACCCATGCAGGAATTTGAACAAAACCAGCTTACGGTTGGTACGTGAATGCTCCATCATTGTTCTAAGACAGAGAGCAAAACAGGTTAATTAACGAAATTGAATTTGCACAAATGCATAAAAGAGAAGAAATGCGACCACATAGAAGAAAAACTTGATTCAATATTTTTACCAAAAATGAGATGGCAACTGTAACGACAAAAAATAATAGAGCTCCGTCATGCCGCACATCTTACAAGGAATGGAGGAGATTTTTCAAATGGGAGGAGAACCTTGTCAATTCTTAATTAATCTTTTGACCACACAAGAGTCTGATCGATGCGATCGTTTACAAGTAATATTTAGAAAGAAAAGTTTAAAGGATATTTTGATTATTAACCAGAGAGCTTTGACAAAGTCTCACTTCCATTGGTTTCTACTTTTGCCAAGGCATGAACTGCTGCTTAATTTGTAGTGCTCGGTAAAAAAAAAACAAAGAGAAAATCTTGAAAGAGAAATTTAGTTTTCTACGGATATTACCCTCCCAGTTTTGCTCTAATTCCTATTATGTCCTGATATACCCATCATATAGGCCAAATTGGATTATTCATCCCCGTGGTCATAGGAAACTTGCATGATGACCCATGTGGTGAAAAAATTAGGAATTAAACCCCTGTGGTCAAGAATATTAGCAAATTTAGTCCAAAAGTAAGATTTCTGTTAAATGACTGTTAAAAGTATGAGTAAAACTGTATTTTCAGTTCCAATTGACATTTAAAATAAATATTTTTTTTATAACAATTAACAAAAAAAAATAATGCTTAATTTTTTAAATAAAAAAAGCCCCAATTTAATGTCAATTGGAACTGAAAATACAGTTTTACTCCAACTTTTAACAGTCATTTAATAGAAATCTTACTTTTGGACTAAATTTGCTAACATTCTAGAGCACAGGGGTTTAATTCCTAGTTTTTTCACCACGGGATCATGATGCAAGTGTCCTATGACCACCACGGGATGAACAATCCAATTTAGCCCATCATATATGTACTGTATTTATTTTATATTTTCTGTTTCTTCGTTCTCCCTTCTCCCTCTTTCGAAAATTCCTCTCCTCTGCTCTCTCCTTGATGGTTCAATTCGGGTTTTCTTAAGTCCTATGACGAGTAAGTACCTCCGATCTGTGATTCTTAGTGTTCTGGAAAGTTTGTCGGCTCAGAATAATTTGAAATTTTGGGAGTTAATGTTTTGAGGAACAGCTCTCAATTTCCGGATTTTGCTTTTGCTGATTTTTGAAGTGGTTGTGAGAACCGGTTCTTTTGAACCAATTTAATCCGTCTTAGTGATTGCATGTGGAGGGTTTTTGAATTTGTAGAGTCGATCTGAAAATATGGTGGGATTTTAGGGGATTGAGAGTGTTTACAGACTGTTTGTGCTGAGTTTGAATTGAATTTTACAGACTGTTTGTTTTCTAAAATTTGGTTTTGGATGAGAAAATGATGATAAACAAAGGAGAAGTCCCAGACTTGCAGTAGGCCTTAAAAGTGTAAGTCATCTATTCTTCTGTTTTGCTGATTTTGTCTCTGGGTTTCTTACAAAGCTAGCATCTTGTAATATATAAATAATATAATGTATTGTAATATATAAATAATATAATGTATATAAGTATGTTGGAATGCATGTTTATGTTGGTTAATTTTCTGACTATGGTTTCTTGTGCTCATACTGTATTATAATATAAATAATATAATGTATATAAGTATATTAATGGGTTATAGTATAATGCATGTTTATGTTGGTAAAAGTAAATTGGAATGATATTTCATGTCTCCTCATTTTCTATGTCAGAAAAGACTTTCCTTAAATATCATTATCATATATATATGGAGTCTTTTTTTTCTAGGAAAACTAATGAAAATGACTTGAAAACTTTGAGTTTTAACGAAAAGGAAAAAAATGTGTTGTAAGTGTCTAGTACCATGATTGACTTTTTAGAGTAAAAATATGGTTTTTCTTTATAGTGAACAGTACCGGGTTCTTTTTTTTTTTGGTCGAAGGGAATTTTTATAACAAAGTGAAGGACAAATTGCAAAGACTCCGCAGGTGAAAGCGAGAAATAAAAACAGCCCAAAAAAAGGGTTGGTACAGACAGGATGCCTCATATGCACACAATACATGAGTAAAAGTTCCTATCTATACCTAAAGCAAAAATTACATAGGAGCCCAAAAGCTAAGGATCAAAAGTGACCACAAAAAAATAATATGATAACCCTAAACATAGCTTCACCAGCCGTGTACGAGGCCGAATCGGACAAATCAACCAAGAAAAACCACCACATGGAACACAGCTCGAACCCATCATAATCACAATGCCTGGGAAAAGTGCCAAATCTGCAGATCCAATGAAACTACACTAATACCAATCGCCACGTTTCTATTCCTCAACCGATACCAAGCACACAATGGGCAACTAAATGCCTAGAACGAAGCAATAACAAAAAAGGTCAGGTGGTGTAAACACCATTCTACAGAGATACCGGACCGTTGTAGGGGTGACAACATATAGTTGTCTTTGACCGGAGAGAAGCATGAAAGAAGCAGCAAGCAAGTGTTGAGGTGAGATCTACCAAATTTGGAATTTGATTCGAAGTTTTGGAAGATCTTGAGCGCAGGGCCCCAAATCATAGCCTAAAGGCTCCAAATCAGATTACCATGATACATGGGCAAACAGCCCGGAGATGGTACTCCATCCACACCACCCATAGATGGTGGGTTGCTCCATCGTTCCTTTACGGGAAACAAGGCCACCGCAAGTGCGGGGAAAGACAAAAGGCCGAGAGATCGTGCTCCATCCATTCCTTCCGGGGAAGGTGTGTAAATCCCCAAATTCTAGACAGGAAAGGGGTAATGAAGAGAAGGGTAGAGAGAAGGAGAAGGAAAACAAGTTTGAAAAGTTGGCTGCCACCGACCCCAAGTAGAAGCTAGAGGCCGGGGGTAGGAATAATGATGAAGTTTAGGGTTTCTTCTGAAGCGGCGCTCTTTAGAGAGAGACTTTTGAGAGCACTGAGCTCTTTCGTTTTATGTATGAAGTCAGGGGTGGAGCCAATTACATGATTATAGTTCCTCTTTTTGTTCAGCTCTAAACCCCTCTCCCCTGGTAATTATTGAATTCCTTACTAATGTTGTTTTGACTTTTAGAATGATAATTATCAGTCTACTACATAGATATATTGAATTTATTATAAACAGTTATGTAAAATAGTGAAACATCAAAAAGAAAAACAATAGAGATATGCACAATTAAAATGAATCAGGGATTATATATTAGTATTTAAGCTATATAACGTTTATGGATGTGTATCTCACCTCATTGTGTAAAATTAAATATCGTTGTATAACAAAATGGATCATATACTCATGTAAAATTTGAATCTACTTCAAATTTGTATTAAATATAATTGGGTTTTTGTAAAATTTTCATCATTTTGTAGATTTTTGCCTTTAACTTTCTGGGTTTTGGAGAAAAAATTTCCTTTATCTGAACTTAGTAGTTTTTTAGTATGTTTTGTACTCATTTTACATTTTTTTTAATATTAGAGATAAATTAAAATATTCTAATTTCATGCATCTTCTAATTCCAACAAATCTACTTAATTTCTTCGAACTAGAAAACTAATATTCTAACATAAATCCATCTAAAGAACATATGACCCTAACTCAAGTAACAAATACATTAATGTATATTATACCTATAAGCGAGATATGAAACCTAACTAAAATATATGTATAAAAACATAATATACCTACAGGCAAGAGATATGAATTTGTGATATAGGTTGATTACAAAAAAGAATCTATCTCATAAGTAGATAAATACAATTAGCCTATAATATAGATTGATTATAAAAATAAAAAATTAAATCTATATATGTGGTTTAGAGCAGGAAGAAGAAGAACAAGATATAATAAAAAGAAAAAGAAATATGAAGAAATAATTAAAGATATAATTAGAAAGAAATTTAATTTAATTAATAAAATAATCCTAAACTCAAAGATTAGACTTATTTTAATAAACTGAACTATTCCTAATATTAGCTTAAAAAATTAGACTTATATCAAGAATTCCCTATTTGGTAAGATCCATTTGATTTGGGGACTTCATTTTCTCAGAAAAAATCGTATTTTATTGGGTGCGTGGTAGCAAAGGCTCCTGAACTTTATTCCATATTTAGTTTTCGTCCTTAAAATCTCATATTAGTTTTTCCTGCCCTCCAATGTAACTCTGCGTTGCATGAGTGGTCATTCCGTCAAATCTATCTTATTTTCCGTCAAATGTGAGGGTATGTGGTATTTTCATACAAATAAAAAAATTAAAAAAAAAAAAAAACAGGAGCTTGGCTCCTTAATGTTAAGGAGGAGTTTCTCCTAAAAAAAAACTGTGGTCCTTATACCCTATCACAGAATTTCTTGCTTATTTTCAGAACTATTTATATTATAAATCACTATGTAAATATTATCTCTGTAAAGAATCAATTAAAACTATTATCGTTTTGACAATCCTTAAGGCGTTCCGATCATGACCACGAAGTTCTATGAATAGGTCACAAGATATTTTAAGGAGGAGTTCTTCCTCAATCCTTGAGGAGCCAAGTCTTTCTTTTAAAAAAAAAAAATCATTTTCTTATTTTTTTGGATGAAAATCCTGTTTTATCTCTCAACTTAACAGAAAAGTTAACAGAGTTAACAAAAAGGACTATTAGTGCAACAAATGGCATAATTTGAGGACAGAAGAAATTATTAGTAGAATTCAGGGACGAAAATTAAACTCGTGGTATAAATAAGAGAATTGCTACAATTTAGCCTATTTTATTTAATTACTTACAAAAAAAATTCATATAAAGTTGAAACTTGATGTTTGAAAAAGAAAGAGGCAGATTACGTGCCGAATGACATCATGAAAATCGTTCAAATGATACATACAAAACAAAAATATCAAACAAGCAAAACAAGCAGTAGTCACCTTTTTGTTTTCGTAACCTTCGGCCGCTACAGTGAGTCTGTGACGTTTGTGGGTGCCTAGTCCGTCACTAATCGCTTTAGTCACCGGGCAGTTATGAATATGGGGTTGGTGATATAACTTTTGAATCCTTCTCACGATTAATTGCAGTTCGTTACATACAGAAGAAAAAAAAAAGGATTGAGAAATTTTGGAGAAGAAAAGGCTGTGAAGGCAAAAGCTAGAAATGGTGTGTGGACTGTGAACTATCAACTGGAAAGGGAAAGCAAATGAATACGCAGAGAGAGAGAGAGAGAGATGAGGTTTAAATATAAGGGCAGAGTAAGGAGAGGAAGCAAAAGCAAGAGTGGTAATCAATAGTAATTAGTGGAGTGAAAAGTGTCACTGTTGGGGTCAAATGCACTCACATTTTCTCTTAATTTCAGTGGCAGAAAATAATAATGTTTATCTATCATGGTATGGGTTTGATCTTCACCGATCCCCTTCTCCTTCTAATATTTAACATTTAATCCGCTAACTCTATCGTTTGTCTAAAAAAAATATTTTATGCAGTATATTTACACACTAAAGGGGAGCGAATAAATGGTTGCAAACTCATCACTCCTAAAATTCAAACCCAAGAGTTCTTGTAAAAAAAAAAAATCATTGAACAATATTACTAAGCGATAAACATCTTTTCCTTTACCCGCGTGTCTTATACTTAAGGAATAATAGAAGAGTCGGACCATCCACAATATATGGGGTCTAGAGCACTGTTCTAAAAATCCCCGCCTAGTGCCGCCTAGGCCCCGCCTAGGCGCTAGGCGGCTGGTCACCGCCCCGATTAATGCCTAGGCGTTTGAAAATTAATAAAGGGCGCCTAGACCAGTTGAGGCGCCCGCCTAGACCGCCTAGGCACCTGCCTAAGTTGCGACTCACTTTGATAGAAAATAGATAACTTTCAATTTGCATTTAATTTTTTTTCAATAAATTGTAAGAGACTTGTTGAATACTTAAATGGGCACACACTATATGCTTGTTCCCCATGTTTTCATTATATTCCAATATTTTATAATACATATGTCATTCTATTTCGTAGTTTATGATGAAATTATATATTTTTGAAGTATAAACAGACATTTATTTACCCGAAATATAATGGATTTACTTAAATCCGCCTAGCCGCCTAACCGCCTAGGCGCTAGGCCCTAACCCGCCGCCCGACTAGCGCCTAGCGTCTTTTAGAACCTTGGTCTAGAGTGATAAATGGTGGAGACGAAAATGACATTGATGGGTACTAAATACAGCAAATGCACTCACTTTTCTCCGCTACTGTTTCTAGTCCTTTAAACACTCTGGAGTACTTGAGGTTGAGGGAGGGGAAGTGGAAAACGGTTCGCGTTTGAGATAATTCAAACACTTCGGAATTTTGAGATTGCTTTATTGATAAATGATCTTGAAACGAAGATTAAGAAATTGAATGGTTTTAATTAAGAAATTTATACGGTAAATATATGTTATAAGCAAATTGGGTAATATGTGCATTCCCCATCGGAATATATATATATATATATATATATATATATATATATATATATATATATAACTCTCGTTTTCTCTTTTTACGTTTATTTATTTATTCTCACGTTTTGATGGTGTAAATTAAAAGAGAATAAATGTATAAAGACATGGCTTAGTACTATGGTAACTTGAAATGCAGATATTTGTGGTTCCATACAAACAATTTTGCAAAACTACCAGGCTTAAAAATCATTGCAATCAAACTTGTGGAGAAAGCCACAAGGCTTAAAAGTCAGATAGTATTAGAATCCCTTTCCATTTGGCTTTTACCAAAATTAGGACTAAAAAGAATGGAAACATTTTTGCTCACCACTATAAACTATGTTGTATGCTTACCATTCTATTTATCACTGTTAGATGTTGAATTTCAAGGTTCGTGTTGTGGACAGACACGATTCTCGAAATTAATACTCATCTAACGGTGATAAATAAGGTGATGAACGTTACCACCACTTGAGGGTGATGAGCAAAAATGCACCAAAAAAGAATTCATGTCTTCGTGAATAGCGAATATAACTAACAATTAAATGCTATGCTAATTTCACCTTTCCTTCTTGGTTAATATATATATATATACACACACATATATATAGCCGGTAAAGTTCGTATATGTCAAAATATACGAAATTTCTAACACATGAACGAATATTAGAATTATTTTGATTTGTGACTTCTCCTTCCCAGTTACTGTTGTGAGACTCTGAGTAAGAGATTAAAGAGATTAAGGCCGGCTTTACATAATTCAATTGATGTAGAAAAGTCTTATCAAAAGAGGAATGCCGGTCCTTGTTATATTAAGATTGTATTATGGCATTGGAATTGATTTCTCACTAGACAAGGAAACATAATCAGTGAAAGCTAGAAATGGAGGGTGTGTGTGGACCGTGGTCTATGAATTGCAAAAGGGAAAGCAAAGAAAATACGCAGAGAGAACGAGAGTATAGAACGGGTGCAAATGAGAGGTCAGAGTAAGGAGAGAGTAACTGTCACATTGTGGAAATTGTTTTGGGTTGGCTGGTTGACGTGCTTGACTTTAAAGTTTTTGCCTTATTTATCGAAAAAGGCTAGTGATATTCATACATTTTTTTTACCTCTCATATACTTTTGTTAATTTTTTTCATTGATTTTCTTCAATTAATTTGATATGACGACGGTTGAAAATTAAGAAGTAAAAATAGATGTGTGGATATTAAATAATTTGCAAATAAAGGATGTGTGTGGATCCGTGGACTATTAATTGGAAAGGGAAAGCAAAGAAAATATGCAGAGAGAGAGAGAGAGAAGGATAGACAGGTTGCAAATGAGAGGTCAGAGCGAGGAGAGAGTAACTGTCACATTGTGGAAATTGGAATTGTGAGATATCTTTGTAGGTTGGCTGGTTGACGTGTTGACTTTAAAGTTTTTGCCATACTTATGGAGAAATGGTACTGATATTCATATATTCCTTTTTAGCTCTCACATACTTTTATTAGTTTTTTCTGATGATCTTCTTCAATTCATTTGATCCCAACGCTCGAAAATTAAGAAGTAAAAATAGATGTGTGAACATTAAATAGTTTTTTTTTTTTTTTTTTTTTTATATTATATTTTAATCCAGTTGAATTAGTGAGTGACCCCCGTATCTAGCCACGTCAGCACTTAACAGAAAAACTGACAGAGGTACGACATTGACACAAATTCGTAAGATGAGGTATGACATTGTCATTTTAAAAAGATGAGGTATGAAAGTGTCGTGACACTAATAGTTGAGGTAGTTTTTTGTACTTTACCCAAAATAGTTTTGCAAATTGAGGGTGTGTGTGGACTGTGGACTATTAATTGGAAAGGGAAAACAAAGAAAATACACACAGAGATGGTGATAGACTAGGTGCAAATGAGAGGTGAAAGTAATGAAAGAGTAACTGATGTGGAGCCAAAAATAATCACAAGGCGACACATGGATCTTTGGATAGAAAATGACAAGAATACCCTCGAGACACATCAGGATTCCTACACGCGAGCAGCGGGTAATCATCTTTCAACCAAGTCAAAAGTGCCCAAAATAGGTAATAATTCAAAACCTATTTCATCCATCCTCATCAAATCCTTTCTAGAAGGTGTTTGGGCCCAAAATATCGGTTTGGACCGAGTTTAGAGTTGTTCTCGGCCCAGAGGCCATACTTAGGAGTCATTGGGGGTCATCCGGTTTATAGGCCACATAGCCAAGGCCGGCCGTTCCTATTAAGAATCCATGGGCCGTTGAATCTTGATACGAGAAAGAGTTTCGACAAGATAAGGATGTTGGAGTTTGGGATTGAATTCGGCCTGGTAAGGGGGTTGAGTTCAAAGTTCTAGTAGGAGTAGGACTGACTGAGATAAGGTTGGATCGGGGGAAGGAGTTCTAATCCGAGTATGGTTGTGATTCAATTGGAAGCAGGTTGACTACTATAAATAGAGGGAGGATGGCATCATTAAGCCCCATCTAATTCAACACACAAACTGCCATGCGCAAACCCTCGCTTTCGCGAAACCTCTCAATAACCTTGAGATTTTTATTTTCCTTTTCCGCCGACACGTCTTCAGTTTGGATAAACAGTACTGTGAAGGCAACCGGCGACATCTTCAGTTTGGATAAACAGCACTGGAGCAGTAGAATCAGTTAACCGTGGAGCACCTTCAGTTTGGATAAACAACACTGCGTCGAGGCCGACTGGTTATCTATCCAAGTCTCGGTCGAGAAAGATTTTCGAATCCTTATTGGCAGAGGTCATCTCATTAGCCTTCTCGGCGAAGTGATGTGTTACGAATTACTGGGCTCAGCACATTGAATGCCGAGTTATTTATGATTGGTTATTCTCAAATAGGTTTTAGAGTTCGGCATTCTAACGGCCGAACCACTTTCACAATCAAGACGCACATTTGTTTTGAGTACTTGTGCCCATATAGTCTAGTGTCGATTCGGCGTGCTTATACTTTAATGAATATAATCATTATGGCTGAATCCAGCGCCGACGATTTATGAACTTCGCAGAACTAGTAGCCTTGTCTTCAGGCTTTAGAACTCGAAGGTCGAGACGTGTTCTTTCCTCGGTCGTAGTCGCGAGATCAAGAAATCAACAACGTTTAACGCCACATCAATACATTTTACTCCCCGGTCGAGCTCGGCCGACGAGTTGGCATGCCCTGCACACAACCGAAGGACATAGTTAGCCCATTAGTTACTCGGCATGCGCGCCACGTAGGCTTGGTAGTTTTTAGGGTCAACACAAGGTAACTCCCAAAACATTCTTATTATTAGAATTTTTTATTTGCAAAAATTCTTTGATAAAACATAAAAGAGAAGTACAATGGCTAGAAATTTAGAAAATTCAACAAGTGAAAATTTCAATATTCAAAAGATGGGACCGTGACGATCCACAAGGCTAAATGTGACAATAAGTGGAGTGACACCACCACCACAAGTTTCCACCACGATAGTCACCTGTGACGAGGTCCATGGTATTACCACCACGGCCCGAGCCGTGCCATCTAAGCAAACCCAAGCTGTGCCATCCAAGGCTCACTGCACCAAGGCCACGGCCTAAGCCATGTCACTTCACACCCAACGCGAGCCCAACGAGTTGCCAAGCCAAGCCCAAGCCTTGTACCCGCGAGTATCACGAGCTGAGCAGCCTGTTCCAGCGGCCCAGCCTGCTCCTACAACTTAACCTACTCTCGTGATCTCCTAAGCAGCCTAAGTCGGCTCAAGACTATCTCAACCATTCGGACCAACCATCGAGTCGGGGGCATTTTCACAACATTTCTCCGCAGATTTGACATTTCCTAACTCAAATCTCGCACCCGGAGTCTACCATCATTCCCTTGCTCAATGAGGCATATTCCTTCCAAGCTCTTCCAATCCGAATGACGAACAACATTTGTCCCGACAAGTCATGGAGTTGACTAGCCCCTTTGCACAACAGACAACCTTGGTGAATCAGCTTTTGCAACGCACCGAGATCCAACATGCCCCAGATGAGGTGTCTTGAAGTAGGACAAGGGCAGACAATGAACCTCTCCAGCAGCATCTCGGTAAACAGCCATTCAACCAGCCACGAACTGAGCATTCGGGCAGCGTACATTCCCGATTGGCCCCCGAGATAGCGTATACTCCTGTCTTAGCGCATGGAGGAGCGTGCACTCTTGACTAGGCCCACATGCAAGTACACATTCACGGTTGGGGCCACGCTCAAATAATCAACATGAGCAACCTTCTAGGCAAATCGTTCATTCGCGGCTAGGCTCGCAATGAGCATTCTCCACATCACATCAGAGCAGGCAGTATGACGAACGGAGAGAAGTATTCACTCAATCCAACTCAAGTTCAACCAGCAGCCTGCGAAGAAACCCCTCGCCTGCTAGAAATCTACCTCATGCACCTCAGCCGTAGCATAGACGAGCTGAGCATGTAGAAGAGTAGCCTAGACCAGCATGTCGAGACCGAGGGCAGCCGAGAGCTCTACTACCCTAACGAAGGCAAATCTAAGAAGAGGTAGAGATCCTTAACGAACGATTACAGGATTTCCAACTCAATGAAGTGGCCAATGAAATCGAGCAAGCAAAGCCTCCACGCAAGTTTAGCATGCCACACTTCACATCTTTCAAAAGAGATGGATATCCGAAGAGGCACTTAAAGCACTACCGAAGCATGATGGTCATTTATCTGAATAACAATGCCTTTATGTGCAAAATATTTGCCACAACTCTACAAGGCGAAGCGCAAGATTGGTTTCACACCTTGCCATCACGATCCATCCGGAATTTTGATGATATTTCCTTGGTTTTCACCAAAGAATACTCATCTTATTGCTCGATCAAGAACAAGTCTGACCACTTGTTCAAAGTGAAGAAAAACCCAAAAAAGAAAAGCAGAAAAGACAAAGATCGTCGGATGTGATGACTCAATAACAAGTGCCCTTCTAAAAATGACTCCCAGCAGACCACCTACTGTTTGGAGAAATAATCATGAAAGATTAACTCTAGCATATTCATTTGCCCTTGTAGAGAAGCATGCACTTTGGGACGAGGCTCGATGAGTAGAAAAGGCGCTCGAGCAGCCTCGAAAAGAGTCGGCAGTGGCTCAAAGGAAAGAGGACAAGAAGCAGTCCAACAAGAGCAGGCATGAGGCTAAGCGTAGGGATCGACCCACCACCAAAGAAGGCCCGATGACTAAGAACTATTCTAAGTTCTCAATTTTGATCCATAAAAAACAAGCCATGGTTCAAGCTGCCGAAACAATCAAATGGAGATACTTCCAAGTTGGACCACACCAAGTATTGCGCATTCCACCGAGGTCCTGGTCCCACGACTGACGACTGCTACACTTGGAAGAACTACCTAGAGAAGCTCGTGAAATAAGGCAAGGTCGACAAACACTTGGACAAGCCAATTGTGCAGCCAAGAAGGAATGCAGACGACGACGAAGAGCCACAAACTAAGATGATTCGAATCAATGGTATTTTCGCCGAGTTCGAACACTTGGGGGTCACCAGTAACTCTAAGAAGATGAATATCTAGTAGGCTCTACTAGTCTCACAAGTCCAAGCATTCGACACCCAACCTGGACCCATTATTGGCTTTACCAAGCAAGATGCAGAAGGTGTCGATTTCCCACATGACGACGCACTAGTAGTATCTGTCCAACTAGCCCATGCTATAGTTGATAGAATGATGATGTACAATGGAAGTGCAGTCAACCTACTTCGGTTGTCAGGCATTTAAAACATGGGCCTAGAAAGCACAATCATACGTCGAGCAGAGGTATTTACCAGATTCAACGGGCACACCTCAACTGCCATCAGCCACATCACACTTGACGTGAAAACACCGCCAGTTGCCTCAAAGCAGACGTTCACGATCGTAAGTAACCCATCTCCCTACAATGAGATTCTTGGGAGACATTGGTTGATCAAGCTGGATGCCGTCACTTCTGTTAAGTATCAAAAAATTTGATTCTACATCATGGGAGGAGGAGTCGGGGATATCAAGTCTGATCAGGCCGCATCCCGACGATGCAATGTGCAAGTTTGAAGGAGTAAAAAAAGAAGACCTTTACCCCCTTGGAGGCTACCGAAGTCCAAATGGACGAAGACGCTACCAAATAACAATTACAGCAGGCAAATCGAGAAGATTGAGCCCAAGCAGACGAGATAGGATGGAAACCTGAAGAGAATGCCGAAGACATCATTCTTGATCCCCAGCAACCGGAAAAGACGATTAGAATTGGCTCATGTCTAAGCCCAGCCGAGAAGGAAGGACCCATGTCTTTCCTTAGGCAAAACCGAGACGTTTTTGTGTGGTCACAGTCTGACATGCCTAGCATCAACCTCGAGGTAGCCTACCACAAGCTGCATGTCGACCCTGTTGCCAAACCAGGTAACCAAAAGAGAAGACATTTTGCACCCAAACAAGTAGCGATCATCGAGGCAAAAATTGACAAGCTATTGGAGGCCATATTCATAGAAAAGGTAGCACACTTATCATGGCTTGCCAACATTGTGCTAGTCATGAAGAAAGAGAATGGTAAATGAAGGGTTTGTGTAGACTACATCGACCTCAATAAGGCATGCCCAAAAGATCATTATCTTATCCTTCAGATTGATCTATTGGTAGATTCAACTTTTGGGAACCAGCTGCTCATCTTCTTGGATGCATACTCCGGCTATAACCAAATAGCCATGTACGAGCCCGACAAGGAGAAAACCACGTCCGTAATCGAGCGAGGCACCTACTGCTACAAGGTCATGCCCTTTGGCCTCAAGAACGCAGAAGCCACTTACCAAAGGTTAGTAAACATGATGTTGAAGAAACAAATTGGGGTAACCATGGAAGTCTATGTAGACGACATCATGGTAAAGGGAAAACAGCGGTTAAGCCACATTCGCAACTTGGCGAAAACTTTCAACATCCTCAGAAAGTATAAGGTGAAGCTCAACCCTACCAAATGCACGTTTGGAGTATCTTCAGGCTGATTCATAGGGTACTTAGTAACCCAACGAGGAATTGAAGCACATCCCAAGAAAATCCGAGCGATCCTAGAAATGAAGTCTCCAACTACCTTGAAGGTGATCCAAAGCTTGACCAGACAAGCAGCTGCCCTCAACCGCTTTCTCTCGCGGTCCACCGATTGATGCAAGCCCTTTTTAAGGCTATCAAGAGGGCATAACGAGGCAAATGTGATGAAGAGTGCGAAAGTGCCTTCCAAGACCTAAAGAAATATCTCACATCTCCTCATTTACTATCCAAGTTGGAAGCAGCGGATGGCCTATATATCTATTTGGCAGTCTCCGAAGTAGCAGTGAGCTCTGCCCTTATACGAGAAGAGGTGGGGGCCCAACTGCCAGTATTCTACACTTCTAAAACTCTTCTCGATGTGGAAACAAGATACCCGAAGATCGTAAAATTAATTTTGGTGCTAGTTGTTGCGGCTCGAAAGCTCAGACCATAGTTTCAAGCCCATACAGTCATCGTCATGACTCAGTATCCTCTACGATTAATCCTACATGGTCTGGATGCTTCTCAACGAGTGATGAAGTGGGTGTTGGAGCTTGGCTAATACGGTTTAGTTTTCTGACCCTGCATGGCGATAAAGGCCCAAACATTGACGGACTTTATAGCAAAATTCATGCCTAGCCTAGGCGACGTAACAGAGCAGCCCATCAACGCCCCTGAAGCAGCTGAGCACACCTTAGCCTCTCCTTCTCCCCCAACGGAGATTTCTGGCATTTGCATGTCAACGGCTCATCCAACTACAAAGGCTCAGGAGCAGGTGTGGTCCTTGAAGCCTAGAGTGATTGCCTGCTCGAGTATTGAGCCGTTTGGGGTGACAAGGACCACGCATGCTCCCGAGCCTTTGTAGTTGGATGCGTTGTCGACATAGAAATGCCAGAAATCTCTGTTGGGGGAGCATAAGAGGCTGAGGTGTGCTTGGCTGCTTCTGGGTGTTGCTGGGCTGCTATACTGCGTCGCCTAGGCTATGCGTGAATTCTGCTATGATGTCCACCAATGCTTAGGCCTTTATCGCCGTGTGGGGTCGAAAAACTAAACCGTGTTGGCCAAGCTCCAACGTCCACTTCATCACTAGTTGAGAAACATCTGGACCATGTAGGATTGATTGTAGAGGATGCTGAGTCATGAAGATGGTTGTATGAGCTTGAAAGTATAGCTTGAGCTTTCGAGCTGCAACATCTAGCGCTAAAATTAATTTTTCGATCTTCGGATATCTTGTTTCCGCATCGAGAAGGGCTTTAGAAGTGTAGAATACTGGTAGTTGAGCCCTCAACTCTTATCGTATGAAGGCAGAGCTCACTGCTACTTCGGAGACTACCAGGTAGATATATAGGTCATCCGCTGCTTCCAGCTTGGATAGTAAGGGAAGAGATGTGAGATACTTTTTCAGGTTTTGGAAGGCTCTTTCACACTTTTCATCCCATTTGTCTCGTTGTGCCCTCTTGACAACCTTAAAAAGGGCTTGCATTGATCGGTGAACCACGAGAGAAAACGGTTGAGGGCAGCTGCTCATCCGGTCAAGCTTTGGATCTCCTTTAGGGTAGTTGGAGACTTCATTTCTAGGATCGCTTGGATTTGCTTGGGATGTGCTTCAATTCCTCGTTAGGTTACTAAGTACCTTAGGAATTGGTGTGAAGATACTTCAAACGTGCATTTGATGGGGTTGAGCTTCATCTTATACTTTCTGAGGATGCTGAAAGTTTCGGCCAAGTTGCGAATGTGGTTTGACAACTGCTTGCCCTTTACCATGCTGTCGTCGACATAGACTTCAATGGTTACCCCAATTTACTTCTTGAACATCATGTTTACTAACATTTGGTAAGTGGCTCTCGTGTTCTTGAGGCCAAAATGCATGACCTTGTAGCAGTAGGTGCCTCACTCGATTACGAACGCGGTTTTCTCCTTGTCGGTCTCGTACATGGCTATTTGGTTGTAGCCGGAGTATGCGTCCAAGAAGCTGAGTAGCTGGTTCCCAGAAGTTGAATCTACCAATAGATCGATCCGAGAGACAGGATAATGATCTTTTGGGCATGCCTTGTTGAGGTCAATGTAGTCTACGTAAACCCTCTATTTGCCATTCTCTTTCTTCACGACTAGCACAATGTTGGTAAGCCATGCTAAATGTGCTACCTCTTCTACGAATCCGACCTCCAGTAGCTTGTCAATTTCTGCCTCGATGATAGCTGCTCGTTCGGGTGCAAAATGTCTTCTCTTTTGGTTACCGATTTGGTAGCAGGGTCGACGTGCAGCTTGTGGCAGGTTACCTGGGATCGATGCCGGGCATGTCAGACTGTGACCATACAAAAACGTCTCGATTTTCCCTAAAGAAAGTTGTGAGTTCTTCTTTCTTGGCTGGGCTTAGACGTGAGCCAATTTTAACTGTCTTTTTTGGCTGCTTGGGATCAAGAATGATGTATTCGGCGTCCTCTTCGGGTTTCCATTTTATCTCGTATGCTTGGGCGCCATCTTCTCGATCTGCCTGTTGTAATTGCTATTTGGTAGCATCTTAGTCCCTTTGGACTTAAATAGCCTCCATGGGGGTAAAGGTCTTCTTTTTTTACTCATTCAAACTTGCACAGTGCATCGTCGGGATGCGGCCTAGTAAAACTTGATCTCTCATCCTCCTCCTCCCGAGATGCAGAATCGATTTTTTTTATACTTGACAGAAGTGACGGCATTCATCTTGATCAACCAATGTCTCCCAATAATCCCATTGTAGGGAGATGGGTCGCTTACGATCATGAACATCTGCTTTGAGACAACTGTCGGTGTTTTCACGTCAAGTGTGATATGGCTGATGGTAGTTGAGGTGTGCCCGTTAAATCCGATAAATACCTTTCTTTGGCTTATGATTGTGCTTTCTAGGCCCATCTTCTGAATGACTGACAGCTGAAGTAGATTGACTGCACTTCCATTGTCCACCATCATTCTATCAACTATAACATGGATTAGTTGGACATATACTACTAGTGCGTCGTTGTGTGGGAAATCGACGCGTTATGTATCCTGCTTGGTAAAGCCAATAATGGGTACATGTTGGGTGTCGACTGCTTGGACTTGTGAGACTAGTAGAGCATGCTGGATCTTCCTCTTCTTAGAGTTACTAGTGGCCCCCAAGTGTTCGAACTCGGCGAAAATACCATTGATTTGAATCATCTTAGTTGGTGGCCCTTCATCATCATTTGCATTCCTTCTTGGCTGCCCAGCTGGCTTGTCCAAGTGTTTGTCGACCTTGCCTTCTTTCACGAGCTTCTCTAAGTAGTTCTTCCAAGTGTAGCAGTCGTCAGTTGTGTGACCAGGACCTCGGTGGAATGCGCAATACTTGGTGTGGTCCAACTTGGAAGTATCTCAATTTGATTGTTTCGGCAGCTTGAACCATGGCTTGTTCTTGATGTCACGAAAGATTTGATGGATCGAAATTGAGAACTTAGAATAGTTCTTAGTCATCGGGCCTTCTTTGGTGGTTGGTCGATCCCTACGCTTAGCCTCCTGCCTGTTCTTGTTGGACTGCTTCTTGTCCTATTTCCTTTGAGCCACTGCTGACTTTTTTCAAGGCTGCTCGAGCACATTTTCTACTTGTCGAGCCTCGTCCTAAAGTGCATGCTTCTCTACAAGGGCAAATGAATATGCTAGAGTTAATCTTTCATGATCATTTCTCCGAACAGTGGGTGGTCTGCTGGGAGTCCTTTTTAGAAGGGCACTTGCTATTGAGTCATCACATCCGACGATCTTTGCCTTCTCTGCTTTGAACATCTTCATGTAATCGAGGAGCGATTCCTTTGGGTTTTTCTTCATGTTGAACAAGTGGTTGGACTTTTTCTTAATCGAGCGGTAAGATGAGTATTCTTTGGTGAAAACCAAGGAAAGATCATCAAAATTCCAGATGGATCATGGTGGCAAGGTGTGAAACCAATCCTGCACCTCACCTTTTAGAGTGGTGGTGAATATTTTGCACATAAGGGCATCGTTGTTTCAATAAAGGACCATCACACTTCGATAGTGCTTCAAGTGCCTCTCCGGATCTCCATCTCCTTTGAAAGATGTGAAGTGTGGCATGTTAAACTCGCCGTAATGCTTCATCAGCCACTTCGTTGCATTGGAAATCTCGCAATCGTTCATTAAGGAATCCCTCTACCTCTTCTTGGATTTACCTTTGTTGGGGTAGCAGAGCTCTTGATTGCCCCCGGTCTCGACCTGCTGGTGGCTGTGCATGTGGTCCATTCCTAGCAGGCAAGGGAATTCTTTGCATGATGCTGGTTGAACTTGAGCTGAATTGAGTGACTGCTACTCTCCGTCCGCTGTGCTGCCTACTCCGATGAGATGTGGAAGTTGCTCCTTGCGGGCTTAGCCGCAAATGAACGCTTTGCCTAGAAGGCTGCTTATGTTGATCATGGGTGTGTGGTCCCAACCGTAAGTGTATACTTGCCTGTGGGCCTAGTCAAGAGTGCACGCTCATCTGCGCACCAAGACAAGAGTATACGCTATCTCGGGGGCTCCAATCGGGAGTGTACGCTGCCCGAATGCTCGATTCATGGCTGGTTGAGTGGCTGCTTGTCGGGACGCTGCTGGAGAGGTTCCTCGTCTGCCCTTGTCCTACTTCGTGACTCCTCGTCTGGGGCACATTGGATCTCGGTGCGTTGCAAGAGCTGATTCACCAAGGTCGTATGTTGTACAAAAGCGCTCGTTAACTCTATGACTTGTCGGGACTACTGTTGTTTGCCATTCGGATTGGAAAAGTTTGGAAGGAATGTGCCTCATTGAGCAGTGTAATGGTGGTAGACTCCGGGCGCACGATTTGAGTTGGGAAATGTCAAAACCACCGAGAAATGTGGTGAAAATACCCCCGACTTGATGGTTGGTCCGGATGGTTGAGATAGTCTCGTGCCGACTTGGGCTGCTTGGGAGACCACGGGAGCAGGCTGGGCCACGGGAATGGGCTGCTCGGCGTGTGATGCAAGCAGGTGCGAGGCTTGGGCTCGGCTTGGCCACGCGTTGGGCTCGCATTGGGCATGGAGTGACATGGCTTGGGCTGTGGCCTTGGTGCCGTGAGCCGCCTTAGATGGCACGACTCGGGCAGTGGTAGGGACACCATGGACCTCACCGCGGGTGGCTACCGTGGTGGCCACCGCGATGGTTCCCGTGGTGGAAACTCGTGGTGGTGGTGCCGCTCCACCTATTGTCACATTTAGCCTTCTGGATCGCTGTGGTTCCATCTCTTGAATGTTGAAATTTTCACTTGTTGAATTTTCTAAATTTCTAGCCATTGGACTTCTCTTTTACGTTTTTATCAAAGAATTTTTGCAAATAAAAAATTCTAATAATAAGAACGTACGAAAAATCTGCAAATGGAGAAGAAAATAGAAAACCTTGGATGCAAGAGTCTTCTACGAGTGTGGGACTCAACTCTCAATGAAAGCACCAATTTGTCGATGCAAATTTCTTCCTCCTTGATTTTTGACAAAATTGCACCTACAAAACAATTAACACCTTTGGTCAAGGCCAAGAGCCTCACGCATCCACGATGAATTGGGGGGGGGGGGCTTTGGCCAAAGAACCTCTGATGCCAAAGTTAGAATTTAGAGAGAAAGTGTTTGAGAATTTTAGTAAGAGAATTGGAAGTGTGTTTTGGAGAGAATGTAAGGCCTTTTATAGGGGTGTGGCCGGCCTCCTTAAGTGAGAGAGGACTGGCCACTTGGCTCTCTTGGTGGACTAGGTTCTTGATTTGTGTTCAATTGGGAATAGTTGAATAATTAACTAATTAATTAGTCAATTAATAGAATAATTGCGTAATTGATTAGCTAATAAAAGGGGAAAATGAGGTAGAAAATATAAGGCATGGCAGGTTCCCTTGGGAGAGAGGGTGACAGGCCTCTTATGTGTTTTTTGGGTGTAATTGGAAGTTTAATTAGCCATTAATAGATTAATTAGGTAATAAATCTATTAATTAGCCAATTAACATAATTTAAAAGGAAGGTTTTGGGAGTTACCTTGTAAAAAGGATTTGATGAGGATGGATGAAATAGGTTTTTAATTGTTACATATTTTGGGAACTTTTGACTTGGTTGAAAGATGATTGTCCGCTGCTCGTGTGTAGGAATCTCGATGTGCCTCAAGGGTATTCTTATCATTTTTTATCTAAAGATTCACGTGTCGTCTTGTGATTAATTTTGGCTCCACAGGATGGGTGAGGAATTGGAATAAAGCAATCATCAACTCGGAAATTTTCATGAGAAGTAGTGGAAGTGGATGCATAATAAAATTGGTCACTTATTCTCCATTAATTATGAATTCATGTTCATGTTTTTCTCGGTAAAGTGTGGTTTGGTATGCAGCACTTGCGGCAGGGGCAAGTGGAAAAACATAGCGAAGTGGAAGAAAGCGGAGACAATGGGTCGCTTCACTCACACCCCACTAGGCCACTACCTTTGTGCTCTTGGGTGCCTTTCCCATCCTAATACCTATGAGATATATTACTTGATTTGGGACGCTGCTGTGTGCAGTATTTCAAATTAATAATGCTCTGTCATGTAAGTATTTTGCTCAAATTAAAATATATGCGAAAGTTTAAATTCTTGTCATTCGTTGTTCAGAAAATGGGAATCGTGTAAAGGATATTGTTGATTTTTTTTTTTTTAACACATGATATTATCTACACTAAGGGAAGTGAAGTGGGCTAAGCCTCACAATGAGCTAGAAATAAAGTGGTTCAAATTCGCTTTTGGCTAGAATCGAACATAAGACCTCACACTTACAAATGAAGGAGAATACCACTAGACTGTAGTACTAAATGAGTGGACACTGTTGAATTGGTAAACACTAAATAAAAGAAATAGTCAAGGCCATCGTGAGGACCTGAAACTTGAGAAAATATATGTAAAAACCGATGTTTAAAACCTTTCTGAAGTCACATTGTGGAAATTGAAATTTTGAGATTTCATATTGGCTGAACTGATTGACGTGTTGACTTTGAAGTCTTTTCCCTACTTATTGAGAAATTGTCGTTTCATTTAAATGTTTAATCCTGAGTCATTTCTAAAAAGTTTAGAGACTTTGTTGATCACGCGTATAATGACTCCAAGTCCAAGATATAAGATACCTTCAATATCTCCACCATTTCCATATACATAATACATCTAGTTTAATGCTTGCATTCCTCCTGAGGAATGAACTCATTCTTCCACTTTCAAATAATGTATCTTCGCCAAAAAAGTTTCATGATCGAAACCATTCAATCTCTTAATCTTCTTGTGAAGATCATCCCAATTAAAAATCAAACAAATCAGTGACACATTTGGATGACTAAGCGACCACCGATTCAAATAAATTTTTGTAGGGATTATCTTCAAATGAAGATTAAGAAATTGAACGATTCCGATTATGAAATTACTACCTTGCGTTATTTGCAATTGGAAAAACGAGTTCATCCCCACCATAGGAGAGTGCAAGTATTATCCTTATAGAGGGGGATTAATCTATAATTGATAAAGCCTATTGTTAGAGATGATGGTGTTTGACCCGAGCCTTCCTCTTCTGTTGTAACTGATTTCATAATGTGTAATTTTTAATCCGTTTATATTTCAAATGTGTTATCATTGCACATAGACTGGCAAGGTATGGTCTTTTAGTGGAGCAAGATTTGATTTGGTTCTAGGAACCTTTGGATATAATTGTTGACTTGTTACTCGTGGATAGAGTTTATTTGTAAATGGTGTGGAACACTCTTTTCCTTTGACCATGTTGAAATTTCCGGCCAGATTTTTACAAGTAGCTCCACACTACACAAACAATAATTTGAAAGCTTTAAGTCATGTAAACGAGGCAAAGTTCAAAGCGAAGACAGAGAGAGAGGCAAAGAAACAAGAAAAGAAAAACCACAAGCAGCATATCTTTATCCTTCTTTAGTCCTCTAAAACCTTGAGGTACGAGTCTCTAATTGCACTCGTTTTCCGACAACCACATTCATAAGCTTCCGCTCCCTTGGTGATATTGCACAGCAGGAGAGTCCAATCTACATCACTGAAACCAAGCATTCCTTTAATTTCTTTGCTTTCACCATCACGTTCGGAGTCCAGACCAATTACATATGAGAAATGGGGAAAACTCAACGTAAGGGAACATCATCATACCAAAAGAAAGGATAGAAAAACATGCTCATTAGTTATACCCAGTAAAATCAACGCTACAAATTATTAGCCAATTGTAGACAAACTGTAAAACAAAAACTCATTATAATCACACTGCTGTGGTATAAAGGAGCGCAAGTAAGAGCGAGCAGTGTCCTTTAACCGATGTCCACATTTTTTTTTTACGGAGAACTGAATTCAAATGAAGAGAAAGAAAAGAATATCAAGTTATCAACTCATTCCAATTATTTCTAGTAGATTGTCAAAGATAACAGTTTTAACAAATAATTGAGCATAATTGTTATAGCATTATAAAACTTGGTCGATATAAAACTGATAAGAGCTTAGGAGGGTCTCAACACTCGATTATCTAACCAACAATCGAAAGAAAGCACAAGAAAACATATAAAATTGCACTCACACTTGGTTATATTATTTTGCATGCCGTCGTCAACGTTGAGACATCCAGCTTCAACATACAACTTAACCCTCTGGTAGCATTAACCATTTCTCTCTTGCTCTCCCGAAGAGCCTCGTGATTAAAACTGCAAGTGCAAACCCATATGAACAAATTAAGAAAATACGAATTAAACCCGTAATTTAATCTAATGAAAATCAAGAGAGCTTGAATTATTGAATGTCAGCTTAATCCCTAAACAAGATTAATTAAAAACAAAAATTGAGCAACAGATTAAGAAAGCGCAAATCTACAATGAGGGCCTAATCGACAAAACACGGCAACGTGAGGCTGCAACAGATTTGTGCTGCGGCCAACATGTTGTGAATCGAGATGCTGCATCGTCTTCCACTCCAGCACCGGGAACCTACACATCTAAATTCTGATAGAGAGGAGTAGAATCTTAATTTAGTTGGAAGAGAAAATTACCTGTTCAGAAAAGGGAAATTTTAGCCAACCTTTTTGGAACAAGTCGACAAGCCTAGGGCCCCACTTCAATAACATTGGCATTGTCCCCGACTTGATAATTATCATCTGCCCAATCCACTATGTGTGGGGTTTTATCACAAAAGACTCCAGTATTAGTTAGAGTGAGGTAATCATATTTAAACTCATTCTTTTTTCCTTCCCCACCGATGTAGAATAGCCAACAGACCTTTTACAATTCTTACAAATTTAACCATAAATCCATGTAAAATTTCTAAATTGCCTCCTCTCTTCTCCCTTGCCTCTTCCCCCTCTTTTCAACTCCCACCAGTCCACCACAGCGCCACCCACTCTGTCTCTTCTCCCAAATCCAGTTAGGCACTCAAAACTGATGTAAAGAAATATATGTGGGGAATTTATCCTTCAAATTTATTGTGTTCCAAGTACAGGCGCTCCAAACTATCACATCTGCCGAGGCTGCTGGAGATTTCACTGATAACTTATTGTTCGATATATCTAGCATTACGAGATGTACAAAATCACCTACTTCACTTGGCAGTGAACCAGTCAAATAATTGTCGGCAATGTCCAAAGAAATTCAAAGATATGAAAGCTTAGTAAGGTATTCTTCTCGTAAGATTGTAACTAAAAAGTATAAGTATTAACAAATCTCGGCAACATCACCGGCGGTTACTCACAGTCGAAGTTTGGTGTTGTTGGTCTCGACGCCAAGGTAACATAAATTTGTTGTTCTTAGATTTTAGGCTAGTTTTTGAGTTAATTTTTTATTCAAGCTTCGCAAAACAGGCTTACCAAACAAGTTTTTGAGTTGGAATTTGATAAACAGTTTTGAGTTTAAAACCTTGAATTCAAATAAAGTACCAAACGGGTTCTAAAACTCCCAAATTAACTAGAACCCTAGCCAACTATCTGGCTAGCGGACTCACTTAGCTTCGAGAACCCCTTTGATGCTCCTGCATCAACTGATAACGCTACTACAAATTCAAAAATTTCAAGACCAACCCAATATGCAAATCTGCATAATTTCAACAATTTCATCAAATTGCAGGGTGTTTATATTCACAAATCATGAAACTTACGCCAAATAATAAAAGTGGTTTACTTTTGTAAACAATTCATCAGATTACGAACTAACAAAGAATGTAATTTCAAGAAAATGTGCAAGTTCATCATCAATGAAAGGCAGTTCATTGCCCCATAAGTACAAAAACAGAAAAACCCACAAAAATCCATATTTTTTTCCTTTTTTAATTTCTAATTACTCTTTCAGCTTCTGGGCGCTTGCGATTTTGCCCAATTCCCATCACAGAAAACAAATTGTGGTATTTAAAAAGGCTGTATAAATAGATGAAAGAATTCGTGAATTGAACAGAAAAGGAACCCCTAAAACGGCTAATCGAATGCGCATTCGGCTAGAAATTTAAATTTCAGACGGAAAAAAATTCAAAATTGAGCAGCAGTTTCTACATACGCGAAAGCTAGAGAGGAAGAACGAGTAGCTAAAGGACCAATGCTTACCGAATATGGCAGGAGACCACTCGGACGAAGGGCTGCTACGGTATGAGAGATGAGAGCTCAAATGACACAGAGAATCGAATAGGGCTAATGTTTTGTTTTCTTTTAAGTTTCAATTAAAAATTCATACAACCATTTCATTTTTGTTATTTTTTTTTCTTATTTATTATTGGGTAGATGATTTTCACCTACCCTGACTTCTCACTCTTTTTAATTTTAATAATCAGATTAATAAAGCAAACAAGAACAATTGACAAAATTTAACAAGTAGTGTAAAAATTAAAAAGTGTTTATGTTTATAACTTCACTTTTATCAAAATGGCTTTATATAATTTAATAAAAAACGCTTAATGAATTACTATAAATAATAATAACAAAAACAAGATAGCTGTGGTGATAGTATCGTAAATGAATTTAGTTTGACCGCGGTAACTATATAGTAAATAAGTTAAAGCTATTTCTTCATAAAATTTGTACTTGTCCTTACGAATAAAAAAACGTTCATTCGATATTTTTGGATAAAAATAAGTTGGTGAGGCATTTTTCATTAGTCTTATAATTTTTTATTTTTGTGGTGGGAGGGTAAATTGGCACGCTTAAATAGGACTCAAAACTAAAGTGAAAGTTGTTAGATCCCACATCGTCCAAGGGAATGGATCATCTATACATTATATGTACATGTCCACCTCCTTTAGCACGAGGCATTTTGGGAGCTCACTGGCTTCGGGTTCCGTAGGAACTCCGAAGTTAAGCGAGTTCTCCCAGGATAGATGACCCACTGAGAAGTTCTCGTGTGAATTCCTAGAAACAAAACTGTGAGGGCGTGGTCGGGATCCAAAGTGAACAATATCGTACTACGACGGAGTCGAACCCAAGATGTAATGAAACCCGAGTAGGGATGTAACAAAAGTGGTAAAAATAAAAAGGTCAAAAGTTAAGCATAATTAGTAAAAGGTATAGTAAGTGAAGCACGTGTATAACTTTACTAAAATAATACTTTGAAAATTTAGGCATTTTTTTTAATTTTAATATTTATTTAATTGATAATATGTTAAAAATATGAATAAAATGCATGAATTTTATATGTATTATTGAAAGAGATGTGAAAATAACGTGTTTTAAACGTGAAAAAAAATATGTATTGTGCATTGGAGTTTTAGGGGGTGTATTCAATTGAGAATTTAAGATACTTTAATGAATTTATAGGGGGTGTATTCAATTAGAATTTGGAGGGATTTTAATTCTTTTAATGAATCTAGGGCTATTCAATCAAGATTTTAAGTGATTCTTTGAAATTCAAGATGTATTCAATTAGAATTTTAAGATAGTTTATTAAAATCCTTAGAAATCCGGGTGTCTTCAATTAAGATTTTAAAGAAGTTTATAACATTACATGTGTATTCAATTAGAAATTAATTTTAAAGAATTTGAGAAAGTTGACGTAACTTTCTGCTTCTTAGTATCTGTAGAATTATCAGAGAGAATGGCCAAGGGTCCACTTCCAACAACACCGATATTGTCCCCAACTTGATAATTACCACCTGCACAATCCGTCAGGTGTATGATTTTATCACAAAAGGCCCCGGTATTAGTTGGAGTGAGTTTAAGATATTTAAACTCTTACTTTCTCATTGATACGATCGATGTGGGACATTTCAACATTATCCACCTTCTCTCTCACACTCCAAACACCATTTGCAAATTCTATCAAAGCTGATAGCAGTTTGTGACTACTTTTTGCAGAGTTAGCCATTCAACAAAGAACATAAAAAATATTTATCCAACAAAAACCACTAATCATTAAAATTCTAAAAACACCACACAAATTAAAATTCAAAAGCTTCAAGTCATATAAGTAAAACACACCACAAACATCAACGAGAAAAAATTCAAAACGATAGCAAGAGAAAGAAAGCAAAAATAGAAAGAAAATTTTGGTGAGTAGATAGTGGAAAATATTATTGATGAGTGATCATGACCTTTCTCCTTTGGGTAACATGCTTTGTCCTTGTCAAGTCTTTTTAAACTTTGAGGTACGTGTCTCTGATTGCGCTCATTTTTCTGACAACCGCATCCATCAGCATCTGCTCCCTTGGTGATGTTGCACAACAAGAGAGTCCTATCTGCATCACTGAAACCAAGCATTCCTTTAATTTCTTTGCTTTCACCGAGCCACCATTGTTACATCTGGATGGAGTTCGTTCTCGCACTACGTCATTGTCACCATCTGTTTCGAGGTCGAGGATAATTGAATGGTCAACAACGTCCATGAAATGGTCAGGCAAAGCCATGGCTACAAATTGGTAAATGCTTAGACAACATTTAAACATGTCATCGGTAGGTCTTTTTCTTGTGAACATTTCCAGCAATAGTATCCCATAGCTGTAAACATCTCCAAGTATGGAAACTTGGCCTCCTGTGCCGTACTCTGCCAGGACAGACATACAATATGTCGTATGCAATTGACTATTAGAACAATATATTCTTTAGATTGATATGTTATTTATTTTCCAAGAAAAAAAGAGGCAGTAATGTATTTTTCATAAATAGAGATTAATTAGTTTTTTTTGTAATAATTTACTAAGAACATAAAGTTAGAATGACAGAAACTCATACCTGGAGGAATGTAGCCTATAGAACCCTTTAGCTGAGATGACATTGTTTGACTGAAGGAGGGATCATTTGATGTTTCGAAGAGGAATCTTGCCAAACCAAAATCCCCAACATGGGCTACCATATCTTCATCAAGTAGTACGTTGCTCGGCTTTAGATCACAATGAACAATGGCCGTTTCACAATGGTGGTGAAGATAATCTAACGCATAAGCAACATCAATGGCGATGTTCAATCTTTGCATAAAACTCATTTTTTTGCTTGGAGATTCCTCCTCATTTCTTGGATACAACATTGAGTCTAGACTTCCATTTGCCATGAACTCGAAAACTAGACTTTTGAAGTCCTTGCCCTAGTTATCAAAGCTCGAGCATGCAGTTATGATCTTGAGAAGATTACGATGCCTTATACTCCTTAAAGCTTTGCATTCATCTATGAAACTCTTGGAAGCTCCTTGTTGTTGAAGGTTTAGTACCTTAACAGCAACTATTGTTCCATCACTAGGAATTACCCCTTTATAAACTGAACCAAAACTTCCCAAACCAATAAGATTATCCGCAGAGAACCCGTTAGTTGATTCAACGAGTTGTGAGTAGGAGACACCTGATTTCCAATCCTTATATGAACGTGAAGTTGCAAGTCTATCTCTTGACTTTTTCAGCATTGAACAAGCGACACAGAAGCATGATAGAGCAATTATGATTCCAAATACACAGGCGATGGGGATGACTACTTTTGGGGAATGTAGTCCTCGAGATGAATGGTGTTTTTTGGGGGGGCATGAAGGTAGATGTAATTGTGGGATGCCACCACAGAGCCTATGATTTCCAAGAACAGAAACACCACTAGCATTTGCAAAAATACCATCTTTAGGCAGCTCGCCCTCAAAATCATTATACGAAAGATTGAGATACTTGAGAGCACCAAGCTTGCCTATGAATTCAGGAATCGGCCCAGACAAGTTGTTGCTTGAAATATCAAGTTTTTCCAAGCCTTTCAAATTCTTAAGAGATTGAGGAATGGTTCCTTCAAACTTATTACCTTGCAAAGACAAGCGCTCCAAACTAGTACAACTGCCGAGGGTGCTCGGGATTTCACCTAATAAATTGTTTCTTGATACATTTAGCTCCGTGAGATGCACTAAATCACCCACCTCAAAGGGCATCAGACCCGTCAAATAATTATCAGACAGGTCTAAAGAAATTGAAAGAGTTGAAAGCTCCATAAGCATTTTAGGTATGGTGCCCGTAAGGTTGTTACTGGAAAGGGAAAGATCTAATAGGTTTTGGTAATTTCCCAGACTTGGAGGTATACTGCCCTCAAACCTATTGAACTCCATGTAAAGGTTTAACAATGAAGTCATGTTACCAAGGGAAGACGGGATTGACCCAGAAAATTCATTAGCATCCAAATACAGTTGCTCTAACTTCTTTAGCTTCCCAATTTCAAGCGGGACACTACCACCCAAATGGTTATCGTCTAATGCTAGAATATTCAAGTTTATAAGGTTTCCAATGCCGTTAGGGAGGCTTCCATGTATCAAGTTTAACCCTAGACCAAGAATATTAAGTTGGGTCGACAAGTTGGCTATGGATCCCGGGATTCCTCCTCCAAAATTATTACCGTACGGAGCCAAAATTTCGTCGCGCAAACATGTTTTTCTACTAGTGCGTCAAGAGCCAAAATCTCCAATCTAGTGCAATTAGCCAAGAAACTAAGAAAATTCAAGTCACCAACTTTTCTATTTCCTAATTGATTGCCATAAATGTTTAGCCAAACTAAGCTTCGCAAGCTTCCTAGACTTTCACTAGGGACTGTCCCAGAGAGGCCATTTTCACCAAGTTCAAGGGTCTGAAGTCTAGAAGCATTTGACAATGATATAGGAATATTTCCTCGGAATTTGTTCAAATCGCAGTATAGTTGTACGAGATTAGGAAGCATTGTGCCGAGATTTGGTGGTAGCTCTCCATGCAATTGGTTCTCAGCAACACTAAAAAGGTATATGGAAGAAATATTATAGATTGTGGAAGGGACCATACCAGATAGATCATTAATCTCAACTACGAACTCCTCCAAGCTTGTTATGTGCCCAAGCTCATTGGGTATGCTTCCTTGAAAATTGTTCTCGCCAAGGTGAAGACTACTCAACAAAGAATAGTTTCCTATCCAAGGTGGGATGGATCCAGTGAGATTGTTACTTGAAAGCCTCAAATGTGTTAAACGCAACAATGAAATAAGCTGGATTGGAATTGACCCAATAATCCCATTGACTTCAAGATTAAGCATTCTTAGTCGTGCACAGTGCGATATATTAGTTGGAATTTTCCCGCTGAAAGAATTGCGAGACAGGTTGAGGTATTGCAAGCTTCTTAGACGACCTATTTCTTGAGGAATTTCACCATGAAAGATGTTTTTTCCCAAGTTGAGTCCTGTGATGTAAGTAAGATTTCCAATGGAAGGTGGTAGGGAGCCTACCAATTTTTGAGCTTCTAGGTTCAACGTTAAGACTCTTTTGGTGGAATGGTGGCAAGAAACCCCAACCCAACGGCAGATATCGATGGAATGATTCCATGAGCTCATGACATTGAGAGGATCTCCGGTTATTCTTTTCTTGAAATCAAGCAAAGCCAAGCAGTCAGATTCATTTCCAAGCAGAGTAGGGTTGTGAAGTGCTGCAGATTCTGGAAATGTGATCATCCATAAAAGAATGAAACCGTGTAGGAATTTCAATAAAACAAGCTTTCCATTGGTACGTGAATGCTCCATGTTTACTCTAAATTGCACAGAGGAAATTAATCAGAACCCTTTTTTCAATTGAGATAGCAGCTATGACGACCAAAAATGATAAAGCTCCCGCCGTGTTTTATAATTAAGGAATAACAGAAGAGTCAGATCAACATAGTTCACAAAAGATAATCGTTGAGAGAAAAAAGACATTGTTTGGTACTAATGCACCCGCTTTTTCTCCACAACTGTTTATAGTCTCTTCAAAATGAAAAATTATTCCCCATAACATACCTTGAGTTTTATAAAAGGGGTTTTGATATAAGTGCCTCAATTTTAAATATTTTGAATCAAACATCTATAGCTTTTAAAATTTTGATCATACATTTTTCTACTAATTTTTAATTAAAAAATTATGATTTTTATGAGATTTAATTTACCAATTAGTTCACAAATTAATATCACAAATCTCCTAAAACCGCAACAAATATCCTATCTTATGTATTTTAATTCGTTTGAAAATAATTTTTTTACAGCTCAACTAAACTTTTTTTTTTCATTCTCCTAATACATCAAATATCCTATTAACATACTGTAGATATCGAAATTTCGGTAAATAAATGTTGACCGATAAATCAAAGTTTCAACGCTCATGTATTACATAAATTTTACACGTAGCGTGTGACTCGACGAAAAATCGAAATGAGTTGGAAAAGTCATCAAACATGACACGTGTCAACACCTGGCAGAAACGACTTATTTCATCTGGGATATTATATTCAAAATTAGGCCTTGGAAAATTCTATAAATACAAGCCCATTTCATTCATTTAAGGGATGACCAATTCACATTACACCTTGAAGCTCTGAAGCTCTGAAACTCCGAAGCTCTCAAGCATCTAGGTTCTCGAAGAATCAAGAAAGCCTTCTTCGTTCTTCGTTCATCGTTCCTCCAAGATCAAGCCCCGACGGCCCTCGGATCAACAATCATCCACCTTCAAGATCAAGCCCCAAAGGCCCTTGAAGAACTTCCACCAATTCAAGATCAAGCCCCGACGGCCCTTGAAGAAAGTACCATCGTTCATCATCCGTTTATCTTAAGATCAAGCCCCAACAGCCCTTTGGATCAACAACGTCGACAAATCAACAAGCCACCGTTCTTCCAGATCAAGCCCAAAAGCCCCTTGAATATCCGTTCATCACTGTTCTTCAATATCAAGCCCAAAAGCCCTTGAAGATCCGTTCATCACTGTTCTTCAAGATCAAGCTCAAAAGCCCTTGAAGATCCGCTAATCACCATTCATCCAAGATCAAGCCTCAACGGCCCTTGAAGAAACGCTCACCCTCAAGATCAAGCCCCAACGGCTCCTTGAAGATCCGCTCAAATCCACTTTCAAGATCAAGCCCACGGCCCTTGAAGAACGTTCATCCTTAGATCAAGCCCAACGGCCCTTTGGATCAATCGCACATCCACAAATACACACCTTACGGAGATCGAATCAGAGGATCAAATTTAAGAGAGATTGTAACCCAAAATCATCAAATACAAAATATTTGTTTGTGCACGTTGTTCTTGTCTCTTTCATTTCAGGAATTTTTCGTGTTCACAAATTGGCACGCCCAGTGAGACCATCTCTGCCTCTCATCTCTTTCTCCGTTCAAGAAATTCAAGCGCACTTCCAAAATTAATGGCATCAAGGAAGGCTCAAACTGTTCCCGCAACCGGCGCAAAGAACAGGAGCGTCCTCGTCGCAAGGGGTGTCACTTTGGGCATCACGACTCGAAGCATGGCAAGATCTACTTCTGCCGCCTCTTTCACCTCTGCATCAACTCTGCCAAGGGAACAAAAGCACCCAAGGCACGAGCCTTTGATCACCTTAGCCTCACTAAGGGCACCAAGGGGGGAAAGCCCAAGGAAATACTCCGATTCCATGCTCTCCGATGCCGATTCAAGTGGCAGTTCAGCCATGCAAGTCATGACCATTGGAGCAACTTCAATCGATGAGCAGCTGGCTCAAATGAATGAAGCAATCGCAAGGCTAACCCGAACTGTGGAAGAAAAAGACTTGCAAATTGCAGCACTAGTCAACCGATTGGAGGCGCAGGACGGCGAGAAACCCGACCCAGAGAATGATCCACTAAAGAGAAAAGATGACGAAGAAGATGAGCCTCAGGTGGAGAAAAACGATGTGAAGCCGGAGCAAGACCAAGCAGTGGCACTCATGGGATCCTTTTCTATCCAACAGCTGCAGGAGATGATCACCAACACCATCAAGGCACAGTACGAAGCGAGCTCACATACCTCATTGTTCTACTCGAAGCCCTACTTCAAGAAGATTGATGCCCTGAAGATGCCAATGGGTTATCAACCACCAAAGTTCATGCAGTTTGATGGAAAAGGAAACCCAAAGCAGCACGTTGCACATTTCGTCGAAACTTGCAACAACGCAGGAACCGAAGGGGATTACCTCGCCAAGCAGTTTGTGCGCTCGCTGAAAGGAAACGTTTTTGAGTGGTACACAGACCTAGAGCCTGAGTCCATCAACAGCTGGGAGCAATTAGAGCGGGAATTCCTCAACCGCTTCTACAGCACCCGCCGCACTGTGAGCATGCTAGAGCTAACAAGCACAAAGCAGTGGAAGGACGAGCCAGTCATTGACTACATCAACAAATTGCGCACTCAGAGCCTCGACTGTAAAGACAGGCTCTCGGAAATCTCTTCAATCGAGATGTGCATCCAAGGCATGCAATGGGGTTTGCAATACATCCTTCAAGGCATTAAACCACGGACCTTCGAGGAATTGGCCACTCGCGCCCATGACATGGAGTTAAGCATTGCCCATCATGGGAAGAAAGAACCAATCGTCGACTACAAGAACGACAAAGTTTTGGGGCCAAAGATGGATAAGGCTGCGTGGAAATCCACCAAGGAAACAATGACGGTCAACACAGCTTCCGTCAAAGTCTCTACACGAGGCAAGACAATTCAAACCCAAGCTTTTCGTGATCAAGAGATGCGTAGACACACTTTGAATGAGCTTGAGGAGACGACTTATCCATTCCCCGACTCTGATGTGGTTGCCATGTTAGAAGACTTGCTGGAAAAGAAGGTGATTGGTTTGCCTGAGTGCAAACGGCCAGAAGAGATGAATCGCACTGACAGTCCAAGGTACTGTAAATTCCACCGCTTCATCAGTCATCCGACAGAAAAGTGCTTCGTGCTGAAGGATCTTATCATGAAACTGGCTCAGAAAGGAATCATCGAGCTAGATCTTGACGATGTGGTGAAGTCAAACTATACCACCTTCACTTCTGGCTTTTCCGACTCAAAGTTTTCACCTCAACCGCTGGGGGCATCCTCCAAGACAAGCAAAGTTGAAGGATGGACTCAAGTCACTCCTAAGAAATTGCACAAGAAGCATACGTCTCCTCCACAAGTCCGCCAATCGGAAAGGGGGCAAAACAGCTCTTGTCAACCTTCAAAGCAACATGAACGTGTTGAAGATGATGAAATTTCGACACATAGATCGTCCATCCCCATCACAATGCGCGATTTCTTGCCCGAAGACTTCTTCAATCACTCGGTCAAGGCTCCTTGCTATGAAGATTGTGAGGAACGCCTTTCCAAAATTGCTTGACAAATTCACCAATGCTCCTTGTTCGCACGAGCCTAAACTGCACGAACCAAAGCTCCTTGTCCGCACGAGCCTAAACTGTAGGACACGAGGCTCCTCGCCTGCACGAGCCTAAACTGCATGGCACTACGCTCCTGGTCTGCACGAGCATAAAAGGCGACACCAAAGCTCCTTGTCTGCAAGAGCCTAAACTGCAAGACACAAAGCTCTTTGTCTGCAAGAGCCTAAACTGCAAGACACAAGGCTCCTCGCCTGCACGAGCCTAAATTGCATGGCACAACGCTCCTGGTCTGCACGAGCATAAAAGGCAACACCAAAGCTCCTGGCCCGCAAGAGCATAAACTGTGTACGGTAAAATCATCATCAAAATCACTGTTAAATTCATCACCTATTTGAACTACGTTTTGACTTGATCTCTTTCTTTGGAAGGGTACGTAGGCAACTCGAGCATTCAATTTCGAGTTCAGTCACATCAAAAAAAAAAAAAAAAAAAAATAAGGTTTGATTAAAGTCTCATTGATGAAGGTCAATTTTATTACAAATTTATTTGCAATTTTCTTTGTACAAAATTAAATTACAGTTTCTTCGGAAAAGAAAAATGAATACATATGTTATTATGTATTTACAAAAAAAAAAAAAAAAAAAAAAAAAAAAGATATAATTTCTTCAAAAAAAAAAGGATATATATATATATATATATGTCTAGGCCCAGCAGCAACAAAAGGCTCAAGCCACAAGCCACAAGCCCAATCCGGGGTCAAGTCTAATGTCTGCTCAGACTTCGCTTACAAATCCAGGCCCAATTCTTGAAGCCTTGATCTGCCGAGCCCGCTCTCCTGGTCATCGTCTTCTACTCCAATACCAAGCAATAGAGCACGGCCAAGAACGTGAACTTCACCCAAGACCCTACTCGAATCGGACCAGTATGTGTGCAAAGATCTGCAACCAGGGAATTCCTCAAGACACCCAACAAGAAACGCAACCCAGGCCCGGTTCTCTCTCGGTCCGTACACCCCTCAAGCCCATTCATCTCCATAGCTCCACCGTCAACTGTTACATTTCCCTCAAAGCTGCTGTCGCCAATCTTCAAGTCCCCTTATACTCGAAATCTCCTTGAACCTCATACATGGCGATCTCGAATCCAAGATTGAAGCCGCCAGCGATATCAGAAACTTGGTCAGAAAGTCTTCCACTTCGTCCTCGTCTTCCAAAACTCACTCGAAGCTGGGCGCGGCAGGCGTGATTCTGCCACTGGTGTTGATGCTCTCTCTCAATTCCTCACCGGAAAACCTGCAGGATCTCTCGCCAGAATCAAGTCGGTTCGGTCGAGCTCGTTTGCT
Source organism: Malus fusca (assembly GCA_035220775.1). Lineage (NCBI taxonomy): Eukaryota > Viridiplantae > Streptophyta > Magnoliopsida > Rosales > Rosaceae > Malus > Malus fusca. Next base: position 23,890,229 of record CM069062.1, read on the forward strand.
CAACGCTGCTCGTTTGCTAAACTTCCAAGTTTGAAGCTCAACGCTGCTCGTTTGCTCTTTCTTCCTCCTCGTCTGCGTCTTCCGCTTAGTCGACGCTGTCTCCATCTCCAGTAGACACAGAGCATAGAGTTACAGCCACCATAAATGATGTTGAAGTTCTGGATATGGAAGCATAACTGCCTCTCATTGCTCTGTGCCAAGAACACTATGAACATCATGCTCACAAAGCAGTATCCCTCTTGCAGCATGTGAAGCTCAGCCTTCCTCCACAGCAACGAGCAAATGGCAGCCATCGTCACAGCAGCTACAAGTAGTCACGAGCAGGACTTTTCATCACCACTTGGCTCTCCCTCTCCTTCTGCCTAGCGAGGATGCTCCGCTCCAACTCAGCCCACTGCACCTCTGTCTCTTGGCTTCCTCATCATCACCCACCTTCAGCCCTCGCGGTTTGAACCAACAGTCCTTCTTCACCAAAGCCCATGAACAGGGCCAAAAGATAACCATCTCATCCATTAAAACCCTTACTCTGCTAGGGAATTCTCTCGTCCAAACCTTCAAGTGGAGCGGCCTCCAGAACGCTCCTGCTCTCCGACTGCACCGCCGCCATCTGTTGAGCTCGACAAGGTACTGGAAAATGGCGTCCTCAAGCGGGTGTTCAGCTAGTCCGGCTCCGCCGCCTACAACTTCGTCACCATGGGAGCTATAGCAATGGCATAGATTTTGTCACTCTCCAAACAGCAGCTCCAGCTCGCCCAAGGCCTCCGTGCTCTCGGTCCAAACTTCACGGCCGTGCCCATCCACTTCTGCTGGTAAATCTCAGTTTGATAACCATGCAGCAGCAACTGCAACACATGCGTTGTGTGCGTGAACCAGCTGAAAGTGAGTATGAACGAAGCGAGGGAGTTGCGGGACTACAGCAGCTTCGTCTTCTCCTCTGCATGGCATAGCGCCATCTCCCCATCTTTTCCTCTGCAAGGCAAAAAAAAAAAAAAAAAAAATGCAGTGGATGTGCAATGGCGGCGGTGCAAGGAAACAAGAATGCAGTGGCAGTGCAATGGTTGTGTAGTGGCAGTGGCAAACAACAACGGCGAAGAACTTCAATAACCGCCGTCAAACGACTAGCCGGTCATGAAGCTCGACGCCTTACATTCTGCCTCAAGCTCCAGCGAATCCAGCTCTCCGCCGTGCAGCGCCCTTCAAGCTCACTGAGGAACTCTGCAACCTGTGATGCCTAAATTCCTCACCCCATCATCAAAATATATAGAAAAAAAATTTCAATAAAATAATAAAAATAATAAAAAAAAAAAAAAAAAACTATCGGTGGTGCTTCAATCACCATCATAAAATGAATAAAAAAAATTTTGGTGCACTTCCACCATGTAAAGAAATGATTAAAAAAAATGACAAAAGATAGTGGAGCAAAGTGGTGCTGGCACCACGTGAAAAAAGAAGGGGGGTGCATCTGGCATCAAAAGCAGACGAAAAAAAAAAAAATATATATATATATATATATAAAGGAGAAGGTGGATTCTTGGTGGCTAGCCTAGCACCATGCAAAAAAAAAGGGGAAAGGGTTTTGGAATGGTGGATCAGTCCACGTGAAAAAATAATAATAATAATTAAAATATATATATATATATGTGTGTGTGTGTGTGTGTGTGCATAATATATGTATGTTTACAAAAAAAAAAAGAAAAAAAAAAGAAAAAAAAAAACAAATGCATTAAGAGAAATAAAGTCCATTTTATTTATTTATTTCTGGAAATTTTACATAAATTTGCATTATACATACCTAAAAAAATAAAAAATAAAAGTCAAATCAAATTTACAGGAAGGGATCTTCAAGGATGATCAGGTGGCGCCTCATCACTCGGCGGAGCTCGAGAAAGACGAAGCACCAGAGATTGATTATCCGGAGCTTCAACACTTGGTGAAGCGCCAGAGGACGAAGGCACAAGTTGCCGCTGGAGTAACGCCACAAACCTCTGATGATCATTCTGAATCCGAACTTCGGACTCCTGCAGCTGGTCAAGCTTCCTCTTCATGCTTGTTGAGTAATTAGTTGCGAGCATGTGCAACTCTTTATTCTCGTGCCTAAGCACTCTGACCTCTTGTCGAAGACTGGCCACCTCAGCCATCAACGACTCAACCTGACGAAATCGAGCAAGAAGGCGTTGGCCCATGTTTGAAACTGAGCCTGCACATCGGATGTTGTAGGCCAGAGAGTCCTGAACAGCCAGCTCGTCGGACCGCCTGGAAAGTATCCTGGTGTCTCTAGGAGTGAGAAGATTTCTGGCCACCACCGAAGCGGTTGTATCGTTCATCATCATAGAATCCCCAACTGTAAGAGGACCATTGGGAGATACGAAGGACGGCTGCCAAATGTTGTTTGGAGAAGATATGTCACTATCTTCCCCGACATTCAAGTTAAGACGACGATCAGAATGGCAAGACATTTTCGAAGGTGTGAAGAAAAAGAAGAGGTCGGACAAATCAAGATCTCAGAAGTGCAAGAAGGGAGCTTCTACAGGCGGTAATTCAAGTGTGCCTTGGAACGTAATGCGTGCCTCTATAAAAAGAGGAAATCGAAGAGGCGCTTGCTCAGAAATCGAAAAGGCGCCTGCTCAGAAATCGAAGAGGCGCCTGCTCAGATAGACGTTTGCTTTCTCAAAAGCTGGGCGGCTCAGAAACCACGGGCCGATCTCAGAAATCGAAGAGGCACTTGCTTTTTGCAGACGTGTCACCACCTGTCAAATACACACTCAGCTTTACGAAAATCACGGATAATTTGTCGAAGCACCGATCTCAGATATCGAAGAGGCGCCAGTCTTTTTCAGCCTCGTCAGTACCTGTCACATGCACACTCAGCTTTGCGGAAATTACGGGCAATTTGTCGAAGATTTCTGATGAAGAAGAAAGCACGTGAAGCCATACTGTTTAATCATCCAACGGTTGCCGACACGAGTAAAAGAATAGTGCCGCTACCAGTTATGAAGAAATCCCTATTAAATCTCAACCTTCATAGCAAGGCAGACAGACTCAATCTTTCTTCATCTCCTAAAATGCATTCCCAACGAAGCCGCTCGAGTCATTCAGTGTTCCTCATCCCTTGGGGTACCTCTGCAAACAAGTCATCAAGAGCAAAAGTATTTCATATCACGAAGGTTGAAAGCAAGAGTATCTCATATCATGCTTTCTCCTTGTTATTTTCCTTGTCTTTGTGACAAGGAGAAATCGAGCAATCAGCCAGCACTTGGTGTCAATCTTCCGATCTAAGAACCGACTGCCTGGAACTCCTTCCTGATTGCTTACCTAGCACTACTCTCGAAGTACCCATTATCTCAACATCTTATGCTTCCAGAGAAGATGCCACATCTGCCTGGAGAATAGATAAGGCAAGTGAAAATGATACCTTGAAGCATGTAGAGACAACGTGCTAATTCATCTTCAAGATCAGTTTCCTTTTCCTTGCTAAGAAGTTCCCTAGCCCAGTTCAAGAA